>CM019180.2:43986020-44615972 GCA_009739505.2 Apolygus lucorum
TGTTTATTATTTTTATGGTTTATTATTTCATTATTATTATTTTAATGGTTTTTATTTTTCTATATAATCGTCTATAAAGCCACCAACCATCCGGAGATTAGACCTCTTTTGCGATTCACACTCGTGTTTCTGATTTATCGTACTTTTTATTTTAATGGTTTATTATTTTTCTATTTAATCGTCTATAAAGCCACCAACCATCCAACATGAAGAAAAATACTTGGAAAATGTCACCCCACGCATATTTAAGCAAAAACCTCTTTTTGGCCGGTTATTTGCCCATAACTTCTATACGAATTAAGCGATCGGAATAGTTCGACGTTAGGACCAACTAGACCCCAAATGGAGTCTATGTGCGAAAGATCGGGTTTTTAGACCGATTCTAAGGCCTTTTATGGCCCGGACGGCGAACGGCGGACGGCGGACGGACATTGCAAATTTGGATTCTACGCACCTTGAAACGTAAAGTGACAAAGTTTGAGGGGGGGTTATAAAAATTTTTGCGATACGATCACATAGGCTTATTATTAGAAATAATAAACCAAAATCGAATGTTTAAAAATAAGGAGACCCTACTTAATAAGTGAACCTCATATTTTAGTCTTCAATGTTTAATATGGACGAAAATTTAACTTGAAGTTGAATTTCCAACCCCAATTTTCTTTTAAAGTATCAAAGATAGAGAAAGTAAGATGTATTCAATTTACGCGCTTTTTGCGTTTTAGAACTTTTCAACAAGTTGGTTTCCGATGTAACTGTCTGAGGTACATTTTTCGCCCGGATTGCGCAGTTCCAATAGACGAAAAACGATCATTCGTATGGCTTTTCGATTGAGGTTTCAAGACGATTGCTTACAAATTCCATGGCTTTTGATAAGTAATAGGAACCACAGTTTTTGGGGAAAAGCCAACAAACTCAAATTCCAAAAGGTAGGCTAAATTAAACGAAAGAAATAGCGATTTTTATGGACTTTTATGGCCATCTGCACGCACACATAACACACTACTTGATTTTCCTAAAACATCGATTCCTCGAAGGTAATTAGAAGTAGGTTTCAGAATAGATGATAATTAATTCGGGGTTTAAAATTGGTTTTCTCTATGGAATTAACCTATGGAATTCTGAGAAGATAGAAAAAAATGTTGGAAAATTTACATAAACTTGAATGAATTCTCTGAATTTTAGTTCCAAAACGTAGAAAACCACAAAATACAAGTAGATACTTAGCTCTCTTTCTTTGCTTAACGGATGACGAGTTAATTTTGTAACAATCAGATTCATTGTGTCTCTGGCCCTATGTGAAAGCATTACTGCCCAGCCAAATTGGCAGACCTTTCTCCTTTTTTTGACCGACTTTATGAGACACCCTAGTATGTAGTTACTTTTATCCAAATCGATGCTTCCGAACGTACCAAAGGTTCTTCGTTTCGACGCTCTCTTATTCTCAGTCAAAATTTGTGTATTCGATATTCGAAACTTTCGATTCATGATGACAATTTTTCAATCTACAAAAATTATTGGTTTACACCTTGAGCACTCACTCAGAATACGCTTGAGTGGTATCACGCGTTTTCAAAAGCGGAAAAATAAGTCACTTTATTTCTATTGCACTAGGGAGATTTTAAAACTGCATCCCCATTCTCAACTTACTGAAGACGACTGACAAGCCAATCTTATGAAAATGACTAGATCCAAAATGGCGTTGTTATCTTGAAGAGCAAATTTCGAAATCAAGCAAGATTATAAGCTGGAGCTGGTGTGTTTCCAAAGGCTCCGAATCCAATTTTGAAACAAAAGTTCAACATGATGAAAATTTTGAAATTTTGTGGTCAATAAATTGAAGCGATTTTTTCAAAAACAATTAAAACCTCTATAGATGGAACAAATTTTTTTCTTGTTATTCAGAATGAGACGAGTCTTTCAACGACTAATCCACTTTTTCAGTTTTGCTGCAATGTTACGATGATAGGAAAGTCCTATTAGTTGGAAGTGATATTGAATTCTACTCCAAGCGGTACGTTAGCAGAAAAATCTACCATTTCAGTAGAATAAATTTGTCGAATGGTGACCCAAAAATACGGGAGACCAGTTTTACGAAGGAGAGGGATTTACGCAGTAAATACCCATTTTTCAATTATTGCAGGAGAACTGTTGGTGTGAAGAGTACTTTTACTATCATATTTTTAACTAGAACCTGAAACTGGAACGGTAGATTGATCAAAAACGTTGAAGGGAGCAGTTCTTTCCGCAGAGTCACCTTCCGGATCCCCAACCAACCTCGCCCTTCTCCCTCTTCATTGTGTTCGTTCGTCCTCAGGGCAAGTTGAGGATACGTTTTCAAAAGCTTATTGTTTGAAGTTGAAATAGGGTGGAAGCCCTCCTACGATTATTCTCTGGGGAGTGAGTGAAACTGAACGAGGTAACAGTCGAATGGAATTTGACGCAGAAGAACTTGTCAGTCCAGTTATTACATATTCATCACAGGTAACCTATCATATTGATATACCTGTGTAATTTTAGGACTAATACTAACTCGAAAATATCCAATTTTGTCTGCTTTTTACGCTCATTAGTCCCTCAAAATATGTAACTATATGAAGAATTGGACGAGCAGTACTATGAGAGGAATTGGATTGGGGAGCATGAATAAGTAACTCTCTACCAGTAGGAACTGTAATACTACAGTTCTTTTATAATACGTTTGTATTTAACAACGTGTACATGACTGAATGTGCCTCGTACAAAACATAGAGCAAAATGGTGATGATAATGGGGTGTGCGCATGGGTCGGAAAAACTGTTTATTGTTATTTTTAATCTGAACTAGACCTCATTCTGAGAATTTTGACACACAACCGCGACCTCGTGAGAAGACCTTTTTCTATGATTTTTCAGTTTCGAATGTTTATGACGTCATGGGGGGTCCCGCCCAAGCGGGAAGGGCGCGTGACGTCATAAACGTTCGAACTTTGAACTCATAAAAAATATCTATTCATTCAAAAATAGAACGGCTGGTGTCAAAATTCAATTGTCTCAAGATGAGGTCTACTTTCGATTATTATTATTTTTTATAATCATGCACACCCCCCATTATGAACAGATCTTATGAATTTTTTAATATTATTCTTTATGAAAAATGGAGAATTATGGGGAATTTTATAAAATTTTGTTTATATCACCGTAATGATACAAAATAATTATTGCAACTATTTTCAGACGATATCAATTATTCTGCACTACATCCTTTAATATACATCTGAACTGGGGTAGTTTCAAATTCTGACTGTCATCACTCTCTATCCGCAGAGAAGAAGTTTAGTACAACCTAAAATTCAAATAATATTCTGTTGAGTGATGGAGGATTTTCAGAGAGAGTCGACTCTCGTATTCGAAGCGTATCATCAAATTCGAATGCGAAGGGCGGGAATAATCAAATCGGTTGAGCTTCGAAGCCCGGAGCAAGACCCAGTAATCTCCCAATTTCCTCGCAATCTTATTCTAGATGTGGGTTGGACACCGTCTGACGAAGAACTTAATAAAGTTAACCTGAGGAAATATGTAACGAAATTACTATAGGAGAGTTTTTGGAACAAGATGGAAGAAAATTAAGAGCGTACGTTTCCCAAGAACCCAAAACTTCCAAAAACTACATAAGTATATCAACAGTTTAGTATAGATTTCATCATTTGAGTCTTTTTGGGTACGATCACTAAGTAGGCATACATTTTGAATAGATGAGAATGTACCTGTCAATAGTATAAATCGTGCCTACTAGTGACGGGAAGAGCGATTCTCTATGATTCGACTCCCAACAAATCGCCAACACCGGCGAAGTATCTCATTACTGAACAAACAATTCACCAGCCACTCCACCTCAATCACTCAATTTTTTCGCGTGTTAATCTCATGTCTCGGTCTAAAGGCGTTTCCGAGGACATAAACCAAGAAAATGGGTGAATTAACTGTAGATGTTAATTCCATGTACCATCTGTAAATTTTTACATAATTTAAAACACATGTTCTCTTCTTTTATATTTCATTTTTTCTGACAAACAAAAACTTTTGAGCCCAACAATTTCTATTTTTTCAACGAACGGTTACCTGTCAAATAGAACATGATGAGCACTACGATTTCCATCTGGAAGGGTTACTATTGACTTGAGATGGACCCCTCCCCCCCTTTGCATTGTCATTCGGGGGAGGGGGATCACACAGCCCAGGTGGAAAACCAAGATCACAGTAGTATTTTAAACGCTACAAATTATTTCACAAAGGTTTATCATTTTCCTGTATAGATCAATCGTCTGCAAAGATCACAGCTTTGCAAATTGTCACTATTTTTTTCTTCCAACTCCCCATGGCTTTTGTGACGACGGAGGGGGCACGCCATAAATATAAATAAATGAATAAATAAAATACAATGGGGAGGACACCCAGGACTCACTCGACGCTGGCCCTAGGGATGAGGGAAGATGAGGAGGGTGGGGGTGGAGAGAGGGATGAAGGGAAGTGCCTTTATAGAAAGACCACCAATTGAAATACGAGCCAAGCAGGACGCGGGTGGTGATATCACGGAGTACGCCTACCGAGATGCCCAACTCGCGCAACTTGTCCAAACATAGGTCCAAACATACCCACTACCTACCTACTCATAATAATTACCTTCACAATCAAGTTTATTTGGAAAAAATAAACCCTTCACGCTCGATTCAAAAATTAGGGTTCCTTCAATGGAAATTTGATTACTGGTTGCTAAGGAAGCAAAACTGAATACAGCATCTAGAGGAAGGAAGTGGTGGAACTGCGTGAGCGCTGCCTAGCGAAGATAAGATGAACCTTCCAGAGCTCAAAAACCTAGGTTATCTCTCTTATCAGTTGGCTTATGCTATGTAGGTATTGGTGTGTTGAATTTCTAATTCTTTCGTGAATAATAGAATGCTTTAAAAATTAATGTTGTTTACCTAGAAGTACATAGATTTTCATTTCAGACTGAAAGTGGGCAAATTTCTGGTTTCCTATAGATTAGGCAGGGATTTAAAGACATTACCACTGGTAAATAACGGAGGTGCGTCCATCTTGCCAAAAAAGAAGAGAAGGTTCATCTAATCGTCGCTGGAAAGCGCTCGGGATGTTCCACCACTTTCTTTCCTAGATGCTCCTTGAAGAAACGAACAGCGATCGCATTTTAATCAGATTTCAGATAATATTTGAACAGAAATTAGACCTCTTTGAAGCGGACGGTTTGTCCTACAGAGCTCCGCGTGGTCTCGAAAAATTCAATACTATCTTAAATTGGCGAAAAAACAGTACCCCTTTATTCCAAGAGCTTTCAAGCTAGGGCACTCTTGAAAATTTCAACCCTTAATTTTTCACCTCTAGAAGTGACTGACATCTACCAAAAGCTTCGCAGCACAATTAGACCCCAAATAGAGCCCATATACCCAATTAAAACCAAATCGGTCCAGGGTTGCTAAGAAAAGTGCCGCGTAGGGCGGACGGACGAAAAAAATTTTATTCGATTTTCGGATTCTACGTACCTTGAAACGAAAAAAAAAAGTTTGAGGGGGGTAACTTTTTTTTGTCGATTCCAAGGTTCATTATTAATAATATGATGATTTCATACATTTATTCACGAAGAGGTAGACCCTCAGGCTGTTTTTGTAGAGAAGGAGCATAGTAAGGTTGTGCCAATAATGAGAAGGAGTCCTGAATTTTACGGGAACAGACACGGGTTTTCACGCTCAAAACTGGAATATCTTATGGAAGATATTTTTCCATTCAAGCTGAAATATATAAAAATGCAACGAAAAATTGAAAATAGAACACTTTGTATTTATTAATTTTGGTGCCTGATTGTTTTTAAATAATTTTAAATTATATTAAATAATATTAAATTATTTATTCGTCTATGAATGTATCCGTAATAAACACTTTATGGGCCTGGGACCTAATGGTAGTGACTCAAAACTAGAATAAGTACTAGAATTTCAATATCGACATTGAAAATTTAGATAAGAAGGTATAGAAAACTATCAACTATTTTTAGGCTAAAGTTGAGGGTTCTTGATCCCTGTAGAAGGAAGTTCAATTTTTTGTGACTTTCAAACGCTGGAAGATCTTAGAAACAAACGGAAGATTCTTGAGCAGAACATTCAGCTCGTATTCAGTAGACAATTCAGTCGATTTGAGTACCCTGAAGATTCAGCTTACTGGTCAACCAAGTATTATTAGCCATTGTTCTTTAACACAGTATTAGTTAACAAAATTCTTCGTTAGCTCACTCGCCCCCCCCCCCCCCAACCCCCTTCCCACCCATTCTGGTCTGACCTAACTACAAAAATATACCTACATTCAGTTAAGAATAACGGTGAATTTTTCCTAAAAATTAAAAGAAACTAAATACTTCAATCAAATACCTACTGTAATTAGAATTTACCGACATTGCTGGCCTTCGATATCTAGTTATTGACACCATCAACATAATTGGGTTTTACGACGAAATCATGAATGCCAAGATAGATATGAATTTCATGAACAAACAGTTGGTAAATGTCACAATGTTTCCTAAATTTTAGTCATCAGTGAACCATGAGGTTCGTACAATTGATCAAATTGCATTACCAATCAGTAGAGAGGAGTAAATGATCTTCTATGAACTCTAAAACGATTAGAAAACGAACTTAATGGATTTATGTTTTTTTAACTCCCCTGAAAGACGCAGGAGGCACGCCATAAAAATAAATAAATAAATCAAATATAATGGGGAGGGACGCCCAGGACTCACCCGACGCCGGCCCTAGGGATGAGGGATGATGAGGAAGGTGGAGGTGGGAGAGAGGGATGAAGGGAAGTGCCTCTATAAAATTGAACTTACGGAATCAGCCACCCTGTATGAACTAATCAGTACCGAAATCACTTAGGTCAGAAACACAGGCGTCAATCTTCATTCATTTCACTGCTTCTTTTCTGATTGGAAAAATATTTTGTGACATGAAATGACTTCTTTCTTTGAAAGTTGGGAGAATATCATGGAGGATTAGGTAGCTTCTCTGGACAGTCATCACTAGAGCTCGGAGTTTGCAAAATTATGCATATCTTTTATTATGCGGTATATCTTTGTATTTGAACGTTTTGAAGGTTTCTGAAGGGTATGCGGTGGTTTAAATTGAAATTGAATATTTTGCATATTTTGGTCATTTTGGGGATTTTTGCATTTTTTGGTTATTTTGGGGATTTTTGCATATTTTGCAGCATATTTTACCAGTGTTTTGCGTATTCTGGATTTTTTTAAAAGTCAGTGCTGGAAGTTGACAATATTCGAAATTGAATGTTGGAATATTTTGTCCCCTCACTTACATCACCCCAGCAGGTAATGGGCCATTACCTGCTCTAATGAATAGAAGAGTGACCATGCGTGACGATGAGTGACAATATCGTAAAATCCAGGGTTCAAATCGCGAAAATTCTCAAAGGAGAAGACAGCTCATGGGACTCTCCCTACTCTCCAAAAGAGATTTCCATTTTTAAATTTTTGCCTATTGTATCTTGCGATGTAGAGAGATCGTTTTCTGCATCGAAAGAAATTTTAACCCATTAGTGCCCAGTGGGCTAGTAGCGGCACGGCAAACCTGGTCTCACAATTCCCCCCAATTCTTGGTGTAATTTTGATTCTATTATTTACTTTTTGGTCTTACAAGCTACCTAGATTCCCTACGATGTTAGGAGTGCATTCAGTTTGAATGAATCAGCTGCTCAGTGTGGTTTATTCAGTCTCCAAGATGAGTGCCAATCTGGTCGTCGACGGGCTGCGGCATTTTTTGCCATAAGTGCTTCAAAATTGTATTTTGACGGTATTTATTTGCATATTTTTAGATTATGGCTGTTACCCAACGAAAACAGTTCATAACTGAGTAAATATCCCTTGGTAGCTCCGTGAAAAACCGAACTGTATCATGGTGTTCCCAAATGAGCCCTCTGGGCACTTAGCGACGCTTTCGTATACAAATACTCATCATAAGTATGCCGTGAATATTATTCCAACAGATCTGATATTTGATTGATTTTGATTTGAGATGCCATACTTTCGTTCATTATTACCATCTTACAATTTCTTATTATGTCATTCTTGTAGTGACCCTTTGTTGGGGAATAATGAAGTAGGTACCTATATGAACCAAACTCAGTTGAAATGAATTCAAAATACCCACCAAATTCTGTTGAATAATTAAAATTTTTTGTGGATATTTCAATCCTCAGAACACCATTTTGTGTTCTCCCTCAAAACCCCTCTTACTGGGGGCTATTGCCGGACATGTACATGCTGCTTGCCGCTTGAGCAAAAGAAACAAAAAATGGTGATGGGCGGTATTTTCCTTGGGAATAGACGCATCTACCCAAAAATGGTGGATATTATCATAGAAGAGTTCTAAAGTTTTTCAACTAAAGTTCAGACAGAATTGGCCCAGACGTTTTTGACAAGCTATGCTGTCGCCTGGAGACATCCAGTGACTTCTGGAAGATGTATTTCTACATTTAGGGTCAGCGATGCAATGATAATACGGATCACCACATTTTTTATGCGAAGGGGAAGAAAATGAAGAGATACGCAGGAATAAACTGCACTACTTGAGTATGGGCCGTGTGCAAGAAGTTCAAGCTGGGAACGTGCATTGACTATCTAGATACACTCCATTCAACATTTTCGAGATAGTACGTTAGTTGCCAAATTTTTTCGTTTATTCGACAATTTTACTGTTTTCAACTTTTTTGGGACAGTTGTTTGGTTCTATATACTTCAATAACAGTTAAAAAAATAATCGTTCGTGACTGTGTATTGCTTTCCCAGAACTGCTAGTGCTGAGTGCCCAGAGGGCTAATTTGGGCACACCCCTTTATACCACCTTTTTGTACGCCGAAATTTTTAATATTATTTTTGTAGTGCTTCTAGTCGTAATATGAGACATCTTATCAAGTTTCATCAGAAATTATAGAAAAAAATAATTACGGTCACTAATGGGTTAAGTGACAGGAGACACTGTTTTACACCTGATAATTTGGAGCGTGCAATTGTTGTCCAATATATAGCATTTCCGAATTGAGTTATACTTTTTCCATTTAGATTTAAACCTTTTCCGTTTAGGTTTAAACCTTTTCCACTTAGGTTTAGACCTTTTCCATTTAGATTTAAACCTTTTCCAATTGGATTTAGACCTTTTCCATTTAGATTTAAACCTTTTCCATTTAGATTTAAACCTTTTCCATTTGGATACCTTTTCCATTTAGATTTAAACCTTTTCCATTTAGATTTAAACCTCTCCATTTAGATGTAAACCTTTTCCATTTAGATTTAAACTCCATCAAAACATCAGTAGTTAGCTCTATCATGGTAAGTAAGTAATATTATTCTCATTTGCATAGCGCCATAAACATTCTGTTCCACATCAGATGTGATGAAAGAAAAATACTGTACTTAATTTATAACTTCCGTTCATGAGAAATTCTTGTGATCAAAAAACATACGTTCATTATTATATAATATATAATACTTATAATAATATAATATATAATAATATATTATATTACATTTCTGTGCATAAAAAAACACTTGCATGATTTAATTTCCAAGTTGTGCCATAATAACGTCGGGTTACAGGTAAATGTACCGAAGAGGTAAATTCATATTGTGCGAAAATCAAATTAAACGGTATAACTTTTTTAAACACACTTATTACTACCTACCTACCACATACTACTTCACAACCGAGTTTATTAGGAAATGCTTGCATACGAGGTCTGCAACACATTGGGACATTTTCATGTCAACCACTACACAACAAGGTAGTGAAGTAAGGTTGTTAGTTCATGTACCCAAGCATCAAAATAAGAAAACAGTTGATTGTTGTGTGGCCAGAGAAAACTTTATGCAATAAAATAAACTTCAGTAACTAGCAAGTAGTTATCGTGTCTTGTCGATAAAAGAATGTTGGATCGATAATCTTGTAAATACGTGGTCTTGAGCCTCGATTAAAATCTGGAGATTCTACACAATTTTTTACGATTTTGTATCTATGAAATGCGGCAGAGTTCGATATAAATAAACTCTCACGTGGGTAGGCGGCTGGACAGCATCCTACACACACAGGTACTTACTGCTGCAGCTTCAAAAAGGCTGGAGAAAAAACCTTTTTCACTAAGAATAAACTATTTTTCTACAGAATGTATAGGCGTTCCATACGACTATAAATTAATCCAACAACTAACTAGAAAGGTACGAGTAAATAAACTTACGTTGATGCAGAGGATGGGTGATTCAAAGAAAGGTCACCGAATGCGAATTATTCTAAGGAATGACTGGTTAATACAGCATCATCTTTAGCCGGATTTCAGAAACGAATAGCGCGAAACGCGGTTCAACTCGATAACTACGAGGGAAGTGCACGAAGATAAGATGAAAAGATTGATACGTGCGACAAAATCCGACAAATGCGGCAACACCATCAACGATCGGCTTCGCACTGAACACAGAAGATCGAATATCGTTGACAAGGAACACGGAATGAAACGTCGAAACGAGTTGTGTCGAAAACAACAAGCTGGGTGTTTAGCATCCATGATGTACGGGTTGTGTTTGAGTTACACCGTTGGAGCGCTAAAGTAGCTTACGGGACCTAACCAAATTCCCGCCACCATATTTCGGAACGGAATTTCCCAGAGCAAGGAGGTGAATTAGGAGTAGATGACTCTCTATACTATAATTAATACCATATTACTGTCATAGTACCGTAATTGAACATGGTTGGTTCCATGTCAGTTGGATGGATACTATCAAGAGGATAATTGGGTGTGCGCCTGGGTAGGAAAAACTGTTTATTGTTAATTTTAATCTAAGGTAGACCTCATTCTGAGAATTATGGTACCAACCGCGACCTTCTAGGGAGTGTAAATGTTTTCCTATGAATTTTTGAAGTTACGACCGTTTATGACGTCACAGTGGGCTGGGGGGGGTCCCCGCCCAGTCGAGAGACGCGGACATCATAAACGGTCGAAACTTTGAAAAATCATAGAAACAGATCTACTCACGCTAGAAGGTGCCAGGTGGTGTTGGTGCCAAAATTCTCAGGTTGTAGTCTACTTTCGATTAAAAATCTAAAAAAAAAAAAAAAATCAAGGCGCACCCCCCATTGGCCCCTTCAAAAACCACTTGTTATAATCTACATGTTCAGAGGTCTTCCTACTCCTATTTATTCTCCAAACGGTTGGAAGAGGAACATTGTACAAGTGAAACGAAGGTTAGCTGTTTTGTCTAACATTCAATCCATCTCACTAGTGCCTAGACTTGTTTTCCACCAGAGTACCAGGACCACAACAAAGCACTTGGCTACAAGACTGGGCTCGAGTATTAGGTAGGTATATTTTATATATTGTATTATTATTTCTTATGATAGTATAATTTGCTGTCGAAAAACATATTATTGAGCCCATTCGGGGGAGAAGATATTCCCACATGAATCTGAGCACTTGAGCTGTAACTTCTTTCAACAAACCTCCTTCCAATGTAGAGAAAAGTCTTCATTACCTCTGTGGTAACCTGGTTTTCAGATCAGAACCACTCCACGGTAACCTGGTTTCAATAGATGAGGAACTGAGTTCCTAAAATATTTGCTTCTCAACTACCATAAGAAAGCTCACCTTTTCTAATAATATTGCGTTTCAATTTAACTTCAGACAGTCAGATAAACGTAGAAAATCTCTGTCCGAAATTCCTTATTCAAAATTCACTAAGTAAAATTCACGACAGTGTTGATTCCAATATTCAGAATCCAATCCACAACAGAGGTTCTCGGCACTAAATCACAATAAACAATTCATTTCGATCAGTGATCACGCGGCCCTCAATCATGGAGGCACCTTTATCTAAGTCTTTAGTAACAAAGCAACACCGAATTACTAGACACTTTTATTCTATCAAAAACAATGATATAAAAATAAATAGGTACAAACAACCAATGATTCAGAAAAATATCATCATAGTAAAGTCCAACTAATTATCCCATAATTGAATACCGACGAGAACATTAAGTAGGTAAATAGGATCTTCCTTTGTGAAAACATTATAAGAGATTTATATATCAAAATAATAAAGAATCAAATAATTAAACATGGATTTTTCTTGTTACCTACCTATTGCGCCGGACCTATGCTCAGTAAAATTGCTTAAGTAACTAATGAATCACAGTTCAAAATCCAACAAGTTCCTTCAGGTAGGTAGTCTTAAAACACTATCTCGCTATCCACCAACAATATTGCAAGAAAATTCCAAAAATATCAGTAAAAAAAGGGGGATTAGTCTTTCTTATCAGGCCTGAGTCTTTTACTAGAAGACTCCATGCTGTCTATCCACAATTTGAGATCTTCAGTGGGCTGAGGCTTGGGTCCAGCTTTCAGGACCTCCATGACCTCCTCCACAATCGGCTTGTGCATTGTAGCTTTGGAGAGGATGGCCGCTCGTACGAAATTGTCGCTCGTAATGAACTTCTGCTCTAGGTAGATGGACCTGTCGTCCCAGTAGATCATCTGCTCGGAGTAACAAAAGCACTTGTCAGAAATGTGAAGTGGAAAAATAAATGAGTGATATTACTGTCCGAGACATATCGATGATTTTGAATTTTTGTCGGAAGGCCAGGAAATGGCAGAGGTAGGATAGGCCTCGGACAGATGGTACCTTTATTAACTATATCGTCTACTTGAAGATGTAGCAAAATGTCAGTAGTACTCGGAATAAACTAGAAACAAAACCATTCATGAACGAATTTTTACTTCAAAAACCTTTTAAAAAAAATTGTCTTCCAATTCTCATTACACCATACTACGACACTATTATGCATAGGCTATGTTGAAAGATGTTAATAGCACATATTCATGCCAGGGGCGGCTACTGATAGGATCTTAGGCGCATGTGCACCCCTAGCCAATTAAAAAAAGAAAAGTCTGCCAAGTGAGTGTGGCACATAGCTTCCTCGTATCCATAACCCGATTATATACATGATCAGATGCATAATTGTTAATCTCAAAACATTATTCTCAAAGTACCTTCCACTACCCTCATAGGGGACCATCTACACGCTAATTTGGACAATCCTAGAATATTTCATCAAATTCGGATGAAAAATTAAGTGAGTTGACGTATGTGATTGGATCAAAATAATACTTAGCCTCGGCTGGGATTCGAACCCGCGACCCCTGGGGGACGTTGAAGTTATGGCCGTTACAAGGAATTCACGTTTGCGCATGCGCAGTCGCTTCTATCAGTCCGGGGATGATGATTTTCATAGAGGACTATCTACAACCTAATCCACATAATCCCTGGAAATTTCATCGAAATCGGGTGGAAAATGTGGAAGTTATGGCCGTTACAAGAAAATTCACGTTTGCGCATGCGCAGTGGCTATCAGTCCGAAGGTGATGATTTTCATAGGGGACCATCTAAATTTTAATATGTAACATCCCTGGAAATTTCATTGAAATCGGATGGAAAATGTAGAAGTTATGGCCGTTACAAGGAATTCGCGTTTGCGCATGCGCAGTCGCTTCTATCAGTCCGGGGATGATGATTTTCATAGGGGACCATCTACACACCAACCCGCACAATCCCTGAAAATTTCATAGAAATCGGACAGTAACTTCGTATAGTTATGCGCGTTACAAGGAATTCATGACAGACAGACAGACACGGAACCAAAATTGTTCAGAAAGGTTTAAAACGCAAAACGCGAGTAGAAATTTTGATTTCGAGAACTTTTTTTTCGTCCTTGAAAAGTGAAAACAAAGCTTCCGGTACCTTGGTAGACTCGGAAGCAAAATCAAAGTTAGTTCCTCTGGGTTTGAAGAGTAAGTTCGCTAGTGACAGAAGACACGATTGTAGGTACTGTGCTAGTTGAATCTACGCGCAAAAACAGTGGCGGGGAGCTCCCTCTTTTCTGACCAATCAGCGGGGGTTGGCGCAAATCCTGATCTATGCTCAATTTTTGGGAAGGGTGACGTGTTTTGAGGGAGGTGGGCATGTGAGATTGACCAACCAGAGAGCACAAAATGTGACCTTGGGGAGCTGCATGGAAGATAAGCACCTGGGGTGTGTGAGTGAGTGAATCTCCAATTTTATTATTTTGTCTTCCTGGCTCTCTGGTTTCCTGGTTTCCTTATCGTAAACAAACAAAACTGATAAGGGCATTTCCTGTTTTTCGTTTTTGGTCCACTGTTTTGTTCAAAGTAGCTACCTATTGTGATTATTTAGGAGTGTTGTAGGTACTATGAATAATTCGGTGCATTACATTAAAGGAAACTATTCGTGTTTGTCGGTCGTGGAAAAGTGCGACATTCGAGAAACTGGCCGCCCCTTGCCATCTCCACCTAGACTCCAGCAGACATTAAAATTTAAAAATCATGCAGATTCGTACCGTAAGTTTAATGTCAATTATTATAAGAAGGTAGATTGGCTTTGCGGGTGTGAAGTGACTAACAAATTATTTTGCTTTGTTTGCCTACTTTGTTCTACTAACTGAAATGAAGCTTGGGTTAAAGATGGCATAAGTGATATATTTTATAGTATCCATAATTTATACCATCGTTAAAGTTAACAGAGGGATACGTAAACCTCCGTTAACGTTGGTGACTGATAAACCGACCCTGAGATCCCTTGAAGATCACCTGACACACTTGAGTCAGAGTTGATCGAAAAAGGGCGTTCACATATTTACCTGCGTAGTGACTTTGTAAAATGTGAAAATTGGGATGACCCGACGGTATCTGACGCTGGTTGCTGACTGCACGGCGTCGGTCTTTCTCTTGACCATCTCGTCATACAGACCCGTCCTGTCGTAGTAATGGAAACGAGCAAAATCCAGGTCCCTGACGTAGCGAGCGTTGTTCATGTGTTTCATTACCAGATCAAGGTCTTGAGTGAAGCAGAATCCTGAAACAAGGAATAATTGAGTACCTATTTAGGTAATTTCTAGCGAAATACTCAACCTCAACCTACTTCAATCTGATAAGTATTAGAATTTAAAAAAAAGCTACTGCTACCTTGGTAGACTCGGAAACAATAATAATTTTTTAAAAAACCTAGCTAGATCGATAATATTACATACCTAGCATGTTATGGCGTACTAAACCATGGTCGGAGAGTTTTTAAGCTACAATCAACCAAATTGGTTTCTAAACATTTCAAAATGAATTAATTTTTGAGATTTGGCGATTTACGCGAAACAACCTTAGAAAGGAATCACCCCACGCAAAACCCGCTTGTAACATCAATCCACAGAGTAATGGAGACAAGTTGCATCAATCTAAGTAGGAACCTCAAGGCTAGGAACCTTAAGAACAAAGGAACCTAAAGGACAGTTCTGATGGTTATAGATAATTTTCCGAAAGACAATCGACTAGACAATTAAGAATTTGTTACCAATTACGTTGAAACATTTGAGTCGGTAGAAGTAAGGTAGATAATCATGACGTTAATCTTCAACTAACTTCCGAATTGGAGCAAAACATGATGAATGAGATGGATATTTGATGAATTCACACCACAGACATCGTAAGGACTGAGGCTGAAGTCGGTGTTCGAATGTTCTGAGAATCTGTCAATCCCTTTCCCAGATTAACCATAATTAAACCACGGTGTCACTAGCGTCACCGAAAACACATTAGGAATTTCACAGCTGTCCCGAGGTGTCACCAGATTAACTAAATTTAAATTGAAATTTAAAAATTAATGGAAAGAGCTAAATTTTTTGAAACATTTATTTGTTAAAGTCAAAAACGGTGTTTTTTAAATTGAATTCTTTGGACATTTTTTGTCATAACTCTATTTTGAGACTTCCAATAGCCCACAAGAAGTTCAGCTGATCATTAAATTTAAAATTTAAATTTAATTTTGGTTACTCCGGTGACACAATGGGACAACTGTGGAGTTCCTGAGATGTTTTCAGTGACACTAGTGATACCATGGTCCAATTAGGCTTAATAGCAATTTACTATTATTATTTTCATATTTTATGAACGATCGGTTGCAAATCGATTAAGAGGGTGAGGGTACTAAATTAATAAAAAACTCTCTTCACAGCTCTTTTTGGCTAGATTAAAAACGCTGCAAATTAATACACAACGGTTTATCATTATTTTCCCTGTAAAGATCACCCGAAGCTGGGGGTGGGGGACCCTCGGTCGAGAAGCTCCAAGGCAGGTCACATGTTTCATCTCGACTAATTTCGCTATCAACTCTCATTCAACACTATGGTTCATTGATTAGAGTTCTGGATAGTCTCATTCGTTTTTAAAATTCACATTCATCCTAAAATTAATGAAAAAATTCAGTAATTATTTATTCACAAATTAGATAATTAATTACCTATCTTCACAAGAAGAGAACGGTTAGACCCACAGAGCTCTGGGTAGTGTCAAAAAATGCTTACAAATCTTCAATAGTTTATATGAATGAAAAAAAAAAAAAAAAAAAAAAAATACCAATACCGGTACATTAAAATTTTTCAAGCTAGTTTTGAAAAGGTTTCTCCCCACTTTTTACCCTTTAGAAGTGACTTACAATAACCAAAACCTTCGGGGCACAACTTTCAAACTGTATCCCCAATTTCATCAAAATTAGTCCACGGGAACTGGGCAAAGTGCCACGTCCGGCGCGCGGACGAAAACATTTTTATTAGATTTTTGGATTCTGTAGTGGTTACACTACAGTTTCGAAGATCGTTACTAGGAGCAAGTAATTATTGTTGATATTACGGAATAAAATATTCATTCTTTCGTGTTCCACAATTCGAGACTTGTTTGACTCAAAGTAAAATAGTCGTAATCGCTAGAAACACCAAAGATTCTACATATATTGAAGCGTAAACCATCAAAATTGTATGTTGCTCGCTACTTGGGGTTTTCCAAAGCAGTCACATATGAAGTGGTGGCAGGAACTAACTGCAGGCTAACAGCGTACGTCAGTGAAACGATTAGTGTCATGCGCCCTTGTGCAGAACCAAAGTTATATAATTAAGGACGAAAACAGGAAGGCCTACCAACGGGCCATCAAGCGACTTTCCCTTCAACGTCCCAAGTAAACTCGTTTTACCCCAAATATTCACGCGACATCACCGATTGAATATTTTGGGATGGTACCTACCTAACACCTAGCACCAAATAATAAACGATGCAAATTATTACCTACACAATGGTGTATTATTTTACTGTATAGATCGTACGTCTTCGAAGAATGCGGCTTTTCAATTAATGTTAATTACCTATTATATATATTATATATTAATTACCTAGCAATAACGTCACTCCCCGATGGTTGTGGGTGCCTTTATTACGAAATTATTGGTTTTTGGTAGCTAAGGATGCTCAACTGAGTTCAACACGAAACTTTTTTTCAAAAAAACGATCAATGATCGCATTTGGAAAGCTGAAGTTTGAAAGGATATTATGCCTATTTTCGGCAGTGAACAGTCTTTCACGCATTCGTTGCTGATTTATTTAATTTTAATTAAATGGTTTTTTTTGCAAAGCTGAACGGCTTCCAAGCGACTTTTCTTAGAATGATCAGTCGGATTGAAAGCTGACTTCGGTTTAAATTTTCTACATGTACTTCTTCATCAAAACTAAGTTTTTCAAGTGAATTTGATTATTCAGTTTGGTGGTTACGATCATTGTTGGTATTGAACGTCCAAATGACGTGTACAATAAGGAACTATAAATGAGTATTCCAATACACACTGGAATGTTCAGAGAATAAATTTCATATTGAGAATCCCCAAAAATCTCCCAATAAAAACTAGAAATGAACAATGGTAGGTACCTAACAGAAGATAGTCCCACACACAATCCACAATCGCATAACAATTTTATGGGAATAGACGTACCTCCAAGGCTGAACCAAAAGTTATCACTATCCAATCAGTATTACGCCTTTATTTTCGGAGAAAACTTTTTTTTAGAAAAACTAGGTATAGTCTACCTCGTAGGTATACGTTTTTACACAACTTTTTCTTTCTACCTACATACTTTTTACATCCTCACTGCCGAAGGTAGAAAAGCTTTATTCGTGCAGCAGATTAAAAAAAGGAAGAAAAATAATTTGGAAAAAAAGGAAGGCGTTTCAGAGCCTTCTGAAAATTTTGGTTCCGAGTCTGGGGCCGAAACGGTAGAATTAAATTTGTAATAAACTTTGTATTCGAAGCTGTAATGATGAAACAACATTATACGTAGAAAAGAGGACGAAATGAACAATATTAATTGGAACAGAATGACAGCGAGCCTTACAATAAATTAATTGTTGTAGCTCAAGGCCCCCCAGGGTTGAAGATGATCAAGGTCGTGAAATGAAGAATGGAACTTCCCAGGGATACAAATAGGCGCAAGTCATTTACTAGGAATTAATCCAAGCTGATTAGAGTGAATGACATTGAAACTGACGAGGCTTGTAGATACCTGATTTATCCGTACCTAAATGAGAATACTGCAAGGTAGGAAGTCTCCTAACTAGAAAACGCTGCAAATTATTACACAATGGTGTATTATTTTTTATTTGTCTATATAGATCACTCGTCTGCAAAGCCACCAACCATCTAACATGAAGAAGAACATCGATCGCATTTCGGTCAGCTTTAATTTGGACGGAGATTAGGCCTCTTTTGCGATTCACACTCGTGTTTCTGATTTATCGTACGTTCAAACTTTAAATTCTCGTAGTGAGCGAACGGTTTGTCCTACAGAGCTCCGGGTGGTCTCAAACAATTTTAAAAATTTTATAGAATCTTAAATTGAAGGAAAAACAATACCTTTATATCGAAATTTTTTGAGTTAGAGCGTTTTCAAAATTTTAAAATTGATTTTGGAACCTTTAGAAGTGACTTACATCAACTAAAATCTTCGGGGCACAACTAGACCCCAAATGGAGCCTACATAGCAAATTTCATCAAAATTGGTCAATGCTAAAGTGCCAAAAGTGCAAAAGTGGCAAAAGTGCCGCGTACGGCGTACGGACCGCCAAATTTTTATTCGATTTTTGGATTTTACGTACCTTGAAACGTAAAACATCAAATTTTGAGGGGGTGTTAAAATTTTTTTTCTTGGTCGATTCCAAAGGTTCATTACTTACTGAAAATAATAAACCAAAAACGTGAGGTATTCTTACAAATTTGAGCTAGGCATGAGAAAAATTTTTAACTATCTACTAACTGAAGAAACTTCTAAAAATTACTAAAGTTTTGAGAAAGGGGATACAAAAAAAAAAATTCCTAAAAATTTCGAATTAGACTAAAGATTAAGGTCACGGTTTTGGCAGCCATTCGGGAGATTATGCTTGAATAAGATCAAGAATTTAAACTGGCCGACGTAAGTAAAGCTCAGAACAACACCAAAATCTTGCACATTTGACAAAAATTCTCTCTCCCAAAAAATCAGAGACACAAAGACTAAAATTTTAAAGAGACTTCTCGATGGCTAGTTATTTTATACAATATTAGTGTTAATTACTTACCATAAATAGTTGTTGCATCCGTAATTTTGAATTTCTTTTGGAAAATGCGACCAAAAAGAACTGTTGAGATGATCCTGAGGTAATACTGCACGTCGAAGAACCATAGTATGATTATGAACGCGATGGAGAGCAAACAAACCATGTTTGTTTTGATCTGTTGTAAAGGAAAAGAGAGATCATGATGATAAGGTAAGTACCAACTTTTGCACAAAACACAAAGAAGAAAATATTATTCAAACAAAATTATAGGTATGTCACTACCTCTTCTACCCACCTATAAACTACATGACTTTTCGATGGTGCACAAAGCAAATTTTCTCGGATAAATTTCTAACGACTTCTTATCTTAGATCACTGACATAATAAGAATATACATTTAATATTGAGTAAAATAAGGAGTATCTATTTATTATAATTATTGTATAATAATGGAGATAAAGGTGTTTTATGACCAATTTTTATGACATCCCCTCATCCTTTATTACTACTACAAAATGGACATCAAGCAAAGTTGTGAGTTGCTAAAACTAAATGAGTGCACATCAATGAGATAATTGCTACAATTTTACAGGCAATAAAATATTTGAAAAATACCTGAGGTTCAATGGAGAAGTTTCACTTCACAGAGGCGCGTGAAGAATGTGTTTCTCGAGAGAGAGTGACAGTGTAAAAAGGATAGTCAGATCGGGCAGCCTACCCGCCTCGGTACCGAAATGACAGGAAGTTTGAAAAAAAAACTACCTGTGGAACCAGAAGTAGGTTTCTGACACTGGAAGTAGTGGAATTCGAGCCGTCAGCCCCCCATTGTATGGATGTAAAATCCATGAGCCCTCTCCCTCCATGGAAGTCAACCATCCATGCTTCCTCCAAATGTTTAACGTATCCATACTGTCTAGCAAATCTACAAGCAGTCTCCTTGTATGAGACTTTTTCAGGCAATTCAGACAAGATTTTTGGCAAACTTTCGCAGCTACTCAGAAGGAAATAGTTCTCAAGAAGGGATTCCTGCTTCCACCCTTTTCCATGATCATGGTGTTCACAATACTTCCATACTCTCGATTTTGTCCAACCCATCATGGAAGGTGGGAAGATGCCACTCCGTTGTCTACATGGATGCTAGATCCATGGCTGTCTAGGATGGGTATCGAAGTGGGAAATATCGATAACATTTTTAATCACTGAATATTTCGATATATCGAGTCAATCTATCGATACATTAAGGAAACATCGATATTTCGAGGAAAGATTTTAGGGCGTTCATGTTCAAGATGATTTCAAGTTATCAATGTTCAGTTATTTCGAGTTCAAGTGTTTCCACTAGTTTTCATCTGAGGATCGTAATATCGAGACTTGGCCCAGTTATTTGGTAGGTATTTTAACACACTGTGTTTTAGTGATTATCATGACTCACCTAGGATCGGGCCTTTCGTATTTTAGAATTCTTATTAGGTACCAATACAATGAGATAAAAACGTCAATTTATAAACGTTGTAATTTCATACGGATATGGAAAATTAATCAATAGCGGAGTGAGGGGGAGGGATGTGTTGGGGGACGGAGCTTACAAAATGCAAATTTAACCAAGGGGCTTAAATGTGCCACTGCTGTGCCATGTTGCCACTGCTCACCGAATAAAAAAAAGAAAGTCAGAGTGGGGAAACAAATTGATATATATACAAAAAGAAAAATGAATTGGACTGTAAAATATACAATCCGGAACAGTCCAAACAAAGCAAAATGACGGCCGATATATCGAGATGACTCTTGTATATCGATACTGGTATGCCGATATTTTTTGTGGAAGTATCGATATCTCCGATATATCGATACGCATCCCTTGTCCATTCAATTTCGTTTTCTGTCATCTCGGTCCCGGTTGCAATCGGTCATTCGTATTCGTTCCGTCTTCTGAAGTTGTGACGTCGGTACGTCCGTATCTCGGGGTGGCCGATATTTAATTCATTCTTAACTAGACGTTCTCCGTAATCGACGTCTTTCTAGTCAATTCGTGTAACTAACTACACCGTCTGTGACCCAAATCCTAGGCTATTCTCGCGTTGTGTTACCTCCTAAAATCCGTCACTATGAAGTACCTGCTATTCGCATTCATGTTCATTTTCATTGGTACGTACTAAACCTTTGTTCTCACGTCTTGTTTGTTGTTTGATGTAGTAGGTATAAAGAAGTTACGTGGAGTACAATGTAGTCCATTCCGTGATATTTGATTCAACCACATTTCTGTAAAAATGCATGCAGCAGCTAGTTTTCGGATTATTGAAATTACGTAAACGTTGATGTACCGTCCTGTTATCGCAGTGGCAGCAGATCAGGACGCTGAATCCGCTCTCCAGTCCCTCCAGGACAAACTTCCTAGCAATCTCCTAAATGAACTTCCCAGCCTCAACGAAGGAGACGATCTGCTCAGGGAGAAATGTCTCAAGAACGGAAACAACGAAACCTACGAAAAAGTTGTGGTGAGTCAGACAAATCCCACAGTCTCATACTAAAAGACTTCTAAGCTATCAGATTCAAGAGTAATAATACTTTGTAGGTACATAATTGTGAAGATGGCCTTCAGGGCTTATGTACCTGTTGAGTAATTCAACATAATGGACAGGCTACAGCTACAATAATTGTAGCTACAAATTTAAATATTAAATTATTTAATTATTAAATATTAAATTATTTAATTATTAAATATTAAAATTTAATTATTAAATTTGTATGGTGGAATTAGTTTCCAGATAGGATCGAATGATTCGCCGTAACCACTCTTTCTAATCATCAACATGTCACCATTCAAGTTAGTATTCATGAGGGACTCCTATGGTTAGAGAAAGGTTTTTTTTATGCGGGTGTGACCAAACCCTAATTATTTTCTAACCGATTCGAACATTACCTCGTGTATTATAGGTTTTTCTTGAAGTACCCCAACAATCGAAATCATCTCGATACCGGGGACTGTCTTCATGGTGCCAGACTGTCACTAGAAGAATCTTACATTCCTTATCTAATAGTGCCGTGCATGCATTGCTTAAAATAATTCAATTTTTTTGAATAATTCAACTAGGAGCTGTTTTATTATTTGATCTTGACGTTAAAGAACTGGTTTTAAGAGATTTGTTACATACAAGACACATGATAAAGTTGTTATTTTACCAGATTCATTTTGACATTTTCATGTCTTTGCTTTCACACATGAACTGAAAAATCGTCACGAAAACTAAGCAAATCTTGCTCACGCGACCAATAAATAAAATAGACTCACTGTGTTGCGTAGAGAACAATCAACAACCTTACGTTTTGCTTTGGCACATGAACTGAAAAATCGTCACGAAAACTTTGATGCTTGGGTACATGAACTAACAATCTTACTTCACTACCTTGTTGTGTAGTGGTTGACATGAAAATGTCCCAATGTGTTGCAGACTCGTATGCAAGCATTTAAAATTTTCAAACGATCGATAGTTTAAACAATCGATATGAAGATAGTTATCAAGGTATATATCAAGGCACACAGTCCAAGCACTTAGTATCAAATTAGCCAACAAAATATCGGTTTATGCTTAAAAGTAGATAAACGGTGCAAATTCGAAAGAAAAAACTCGGGCCTCACCATACTGCTTAGAGCCTTTGACTAAAATTCAAGAAACATGGAACATGCTTTAGCTCTTTTCAGCGGAGTACGTATGGGGTGGTCGGGTTTTGGAATAAACTACCCATCGTGTAACAATTTTTGGGTAGTTAGTTCACGGCTAAAGCATGTTTCATGCTAAAAAAAACTTCAAGGTTCTTATGAAAGCGACTTGCTCGTTTTGCAGTATGTACTCTATTAAATGAGGGCTTCCAGCAAAAACGACTTTTTTGCGACGGACAGCAGGAGTAGCTGGCAGAAATCTGGTGTCATCACCACTTGAAGGTTTAGTGGTGACCTACAACGGTTTTAATTTAGTAATTTATTAATCTGACTCCAAAAGGTATATGCAAAATGGCCGGAAATATTTGAGAGAGAAAATATATTTTTGTAACGCAATTTGAAAATTAGAACTGACAACTTTTTGAATCTTGAATCTTGAAACTTGACTTTTGACTGACTGACACTGACTGACAACGAAATTTCTTGACTTCAAAAATAATAACCAAAAATCCAACAGGTGTAAAAACACAAAAATAAACTGTAGTAACCGCAACAGGCTCAAGCCGCTGTGGAGCTCCTAGCAGAAACTACTGGACCACCGAAAAACAGCTGCTATTTATTACACAACGGTTAAATATTGTTCTGCGTAGATCACCCTTCAACAAAGAACAAGGATTACCATTGGACAATACAGTTAAATAAACTCCCTTCCTTTAAATAAGCCCAGCACGCTTTTCAGATTTGGAACAGTAAAATTATATTCCTAGCAACATGAGATGGTCCTTCACTTTTTAACCCTTAAAAGTTACTGAATTAACCAAAAAATGAGCGGCAAAACTTGACGCCAAATAAATTTCTTATATCTACGAAATTTTTTTTCTTCCGAGTCATCGAGAATAAATCAAACTTATTATTAATTACAAATTATGCAGCTTACAGATTGTTATGCTAAAAAATAACGTTTATACTTTTTGAGAAAGAGATTTGAACTTCAATTGAGATCGAAGGTGCATCGTGAAGCTGTAGATTAATTGTTCGAATATAGAACAGTAGCAGGTGAATATTAGTGGTTACAAAAGTAGCATTGAATTTACCCTCCCCTGTATTTGAACTCTCTGAGTAGGAAGTTCCTACACCGTCCGTGATGAGGCGTAAAAAAACCCAAATATTTCCATGATACTTTCTCAGTAGTGAGGGATTGTCACGGATCGTAACCAAGGTTCTAACAAACGAGAAAAAACGGAAAGGTTCTAAGGTCGATGTCGCACTGGCTTATTTTGAATGGAATAAATTTGAATTTGCCGGAACTCACCGATTTGAACCTGCCGGAACTTTCCCCCACCTACCCTTCCTATTGCTCTTGTCGATGATTGAGCCTCCTTGATCAGTTAACTCCTTGTAGTAGGTTTAAAAATTCCATTTAATAAGATAGATAGTTGAAGTGAGTAACTGTAGGGAACATTGTCATTTTTGCTTGTTTCGTCGATTATTGATAGTATCTCCACTTTTCCACTCCAGTTAGTAAAGTAGCGAAGAAGTCGAAGGGTAGTAACGTGTACCAGAGGTTCTTGTTTGCTGGAATGTAGAAGTTTCTTTCTGTTGATCGCCTGAGAGCCCCCGCTATCTCGTCTTTACCCAGCCTAGAGGTCACACGTAATGAGTCTCCGATTCATCCAACCTATAATGGTGCCTATTAGAGGTTTCTGTTTTCCTTTGTCAATCTTCTGTCGTTCCACAAGTTGTTCTCACTCACCTACCTTGGCTTCCAACCTTGTGCACATCTGACGATGCATCAAAAACTTCCTCCTTAGAAATAACGGCCGAAACAATCGCTGACTCCTTAAAGCTTTTGGAGGTTGTTTGATAAATACAAGAACGCTTCTACTTACTGCTTATAAATCCTCTTTTTAGGGGATCCAAGCTACCTGTCTACGCTTTAGCGATGAATTAAATTAATGCCTACCTATATTTCAACTCTTGGCCACATGATTGCTAAATCCACTTTCGATATGATTTTGAAAGTCATCATATCTGTGCAAGATTATTTGAAATATATTCTCGTTCGAAGTTTCTTGGCGGAAAAGTCGTATTTTCTGTTTAAGTTAATTTTGAGAGAAACTGTTTCTAAAAGTGTGTACTGGCGTCAGCGGTTTCAGTTCGCTTTAAGGGGCGTGCAGACGACGCCAGTGGCAGGCCAAGTAAAAGGACCAAGCTCTGGGTCCCTGGCCATGAAGGAGTAGATGGCAATGAAGAAGCCGATCGACTCGCTAAGCAGGGATCGGAATCCCAATGTTTTGGTCCTGAACCCCTACTCGGGGTTACCAAGAGCTTCATTACTCAACAGGTCCAAAAATGGGAGGATAGCAAGAGAGCTGCGTACTGGCGCAACACTCCAAAGCAGAGGCAAGCCAAGCAGCTAATCACCATCTCCAAAAAAAGAGCAAAAGCTCTGCTGTCGCTAAGGAGGAAGGACCTTCGTACCATTGTGGGTCTCCTGACTGGCCATTGCCCCCTGAGATACCATCTCAACAAGATGGGCAAGGCCAGGACAGTTGAATGTCGGCTCTGCTGCGAAGGAGTCGAAACAGCAGAACACATCCTCTGTGAGTGTCCTGCTGTAGCATCTACCAGATTCCGGCATTTTGGTAAGGGTACTCTTGTCCCGGCCGAAATTGCTCGGGTAACGCCCGAAAAACTTCTTCACTTTGTGAAAGAAGAGGTTTTCGAACGGGCACTTAAGTGAAAAAAGGGAATACGGTCACAATAGATCAAACCTATGGTCTCAGTGACTAAGGGCTTGCCCCGTCCCAGTAAATAATAAAAAAAAAAGAAAAAAAAGGACCAAGTAACCTGCTCCAAGTTACTTGTCTCGTGTAAACAATACTTGTAAGGTCAGTCAACTTGGCTCAGTGGCAGGCAAGTTAATTGCCCGGAGTTCTATTTTCGGGGCAACTTGGCTTTCCCCACTTTCCCCACTTCCGGTATAAATTGCGATAATGATGGTTTCGACACGCGAAAAAATTTTTGTAAGCATCTGTAGCTACTGCCCGTGGCTAAAAAAGATAGAGTTGCTTCCAGTTTTATCTTTGAAGGTATGGCTTCTCTCATTACAGTATCCCTCCGTTGAATATCAGTAGCAATGAGACCGTGTAATACATCAAATAACTCAGGTGACATTCTCAATAAAGCCTTATATTCTCCTGGGTCTTCCAATCGAAGTTCTTTCAAAAGCATTGCCGATGCTCCATGCGTACTTCTTCTATCAATCCAATTTCTAACCCATACCTTCTTTCGTGAAAACCGTTCATCGACATGATGTTCAATTTCCTCTGCAAGAAGTGATACCACAACACTTGAAACATTTTTAATTACTTTTTTGAAACGTTTTTTCCTATACTTGAAACTTCCGCACTTCACCCCGCTCCAGAAAATGAATAGAACCTGCTTGCCTGAATTCCCTTGGGCCAAGTTATAAAACGTCTGAATACTACTTGGTTCGGCACTTGGCCATCCAAGTAACTTGGACCAACTTGACTTGCCTCCGAACTGGCGTCGTCTGCACTAGGCTTTACAGTGATCACTAGTACGGACATTAAACTGTCTGTGCCATCCCTTCACATTTTCAGTTTGGTTTACCTGGACCTTTCAGTAATGTATTTCACAACTTTCAGACAGTTATGCTCTTATGCTCAGGGAAAAGGAACGTTTCACTTACCGTGAATAAATCTCATCTTTTCATACCGAAGTTGAATTCTACGTGAAAGTTCACAGAACTCTCACTTAACTCGATACTCTCTCAAATGTTACCCTTATTCATTCAGTATGTTCATAATTGACCCCTAAGACACCCCTAAAAGTGAAAAATATGTGAACCATACACTCATTTTCTCTTTTGATGTCATACAATAAAGGTTTATTATTTGTTGTACAGATCACTCGTATGACAAAGATCACAGCTTTGCCATTGTCACTATTTTTTTTTACCTAGGTACCAACCATAGGTACTACCTACCTACGACACATAGAGTAAATGCGCCAGTAGTCGGACACCTAACTACATCGATGACTTTGACAGTTCATAAAAATTTAACCGTTAAGAAAACCTACTTTCTTTTTGCTCTACTACCTCATGACAGGGCTAAAGAATAAGAGCCATAAGTTAGAATCGTTAAAAATAAATTCAAAAAATGGTTTCAGTGAATTTTAGAAGAAAACCCCCAAAACCCAGTCGGCGGACACGTTTTTCCTAATGCCGGACATTTGGGAGCCAGTGGACGGACAGTTCACGAGGAATTCAGGTTTTGTGAAAAACAGAGTGGTCATTCAAAAGAAATAGGTGTAATTATTTTTTTTTAGTTCGGAAACCCCGAAAATTAAATCACAACCAACCTATAGAGGTGGTATAACATCACAACAATAGTCAGTTGGTAAGTAATTACCAAATGGATAACCAGTTAGTATCTGGAACCACCAAACTTAAGTTTCTTAAATCTAAAATCAATCTTTTCAGACTTTCTCTTTTGTTCTCAACTTTTCTATACTTATTTATCAATAGATATCTTCAATGGACACTGTAATTATCACCAATTTTTCTCTTCTTTTGCACTGGTTTTGGTTTATCCGTTTCAATAATGAACCTTTGAAATCGACCAAAAGAAAAAATTGTTTAGCAACCCCTCAAAATTTGTTGGTTTGCGTTTCAAGGTACGTAGAATCCAAAAATCGAATAAAAATTTGGCCGTCCTTCCGCCGTCCGCGGCACTTTCCCAACTTAGCATTGACCGATTTTGATGAAATTTGGTATGAAGGCTCCATTCGGGGTCTAGTTGTGCCCCAAAGATGACTGCCTCATTAATTTTACGCCGATTTTACTAATGCCGATGAGGCAGTAACTAAATTTTGAATTCTGATGAGCGGATAATGATTGTGTGACCCTTTTTAAATTCCCTATTTGTGGGGTTTTCCGAAATTTTGCCTAGAACCCTGTTAATTTTGATTAATTAGTTACTCCAAATTAATTTTAAACATTTCCAAACATAATTAACCAAAACTTATCTATCAAAACCTGCAGAACGACCTTCGCAGATTTCAAATCCAAGTTTCCAGTAATTAGAAAACGGTAATTCAAAATGTGATCATTTCAAGACGCTACTTGGCGGCGGATTCGGGAACTAAAACCGGGACAACTAAAGGGCCTAAACCAACAAACTTAACAAACTAAGGGCCTTAACCAACTTTTACTTCTAGTAATATTGGAATGCTAGGGTTACTCTCAAAACTCCGTCAGCTATCAATTTGAACAAGAATATTGATATTCATCAAAGTCAGAGCGACATCCCAGGCCAGTAGGAAGTTTGTAGGTTCCCCCTAATTCCTTGGGGTTCGTTCGGTCAGGCAGTCCTGGACGGTCCAGGACTGGAGCAGTCCAGGACTCGTGACGTCACAGAGTCGCCCTGGACTGTCCGAGATTCGGTGTTGTCCGAACGCACACGGGACAGCACTGGAAGCATGGATATTTCATACGTATAAAACATCCATGCCAGAGAGATGTGAAATTGATTGCGATTTTATTTTAAGATTTATTAATTTATAGACGTATTTATTAATACTTCTTATTGATTTTACTCCTTTTTGTATAGGAAAAATAAATGCTTCTAAAAAGAGGTTAGCTGCCTATTTCCAAAGTTGCCAATTTCTAAAGTTTCCTATTCCCCCAAATGGAAACTGCGACTGGATCTTCGTAAAACTACTTTAAATTGAAGTTAAATTACGAGCTGAAGTTATGGGTTACTAATTAACGAATTTTTACACAAGTAGTACAAAATTACTTACTGTGAATTGATGAGATGATTCCACTGCTACCAATGGGGTATTTCGGTCAATTTTTTGTTTTTCAATTTCAAAAGAGTATGGCTTAGGAATAACGGTAATCGGGTCTGTTCGTTGAGAAAATGTTTTTAAAAAATCAGAGAAGCTAAGGAAAGTTGAAGATTTGAATGGTGTGACGTAGCTAGCCAATCGTGACGTAGCTAGCCAACTGTCTTTGAAAAAAGTATCCATGCACAGAAACCCTTGGAAGACCTCTTGGATACTACAAAATAGTACTCACACACGCGCGCGGCGTTGTCCGCGGCGTAGTCCTTGCCTAGTGTGTGTGCATTTATAGCGGCCCGCCTTTTTCAAACGTGTGATCTCTTTAATTAATTTTTCTACCACATGTTATTGTATCATTGGGCTTAAAGTTGGAGTATTTAGGTTTTCAAGGGTGCTGAATCCAAATTTGAGGTCAAAAACCTGAATTTCCGACCCACCGAAATACCCCATTCTTCGAAGAGGTGTCTTAAACCACCCTTTTTACCAAGTGAAGCTTTCTTTAGAGTTGGTACAGGTAGAGTCATACAAAAGGGAAGGCCATTTTCGACAAGACGCTTGTATTTAAAGAAAAATGAAAGTAAAACGCTTTCGACTTGACCGATGGGTATAATTTCAAATAGAGACAGAACAATGGTAACGAAATTACGAAAATAAATTGAACGTATGTACAGATTTATGCTTCTTTACCAAAATCGTATTTCCTAAGCTACTCATACTCAATTTCAAAGTTCCGGGTCTTTAATTGTTTTATGAATAGAGGTTAATATAATTACTGTTACTTTACAATACTAGTTTTCAATTCCACTTTTCTTATTCCACATGTGCTAAGAGATATTTAGGTCGAAGCGGTCAGCAACATTCCAGAACGACACAGTTTGGTGCCCACAGTAGGTAGGTAGGCCACAAAAATATCAGAACTCCGATGTTGGGCACTCATCTTTCCATATGGACCTAAATGTGGACAATATTATGAAATAATGAAGAACAGAATCAATATTTTTATAGTTTGATGTAAGTATGTATCGACAGTAGGAAAACTGAAAGATGACAAACCTGCTTGAGCAGAAAAATCGAGGGAGTGTTCGTACCAGCTACTCTACGAAGTGTTGATCATCAAATTCCAACACAACTTGTTGAATGTAGCTTTGGTTCTTCAGCCTCAATCTCCGATAAATCAATTCAATAATGAAAATATCTTCGACATCATCGTCCGAAAAAATAAACCACACTCATCACGTCACTTTCGCAATCAAAAGAATCAGCCGACATCATAATTGGATTATCAAAAAACTTCTGAATTCTCGAAAGATTGTTGTCATTTAAACCCGAGAGGTGAGGAGCGGGAGAAAAAAGTGCAATGCGCATGCGCCGGACTCTTTACTCTCGCTGAAATCTGGAGTAAGTTCGGACGACCCTGGACTACCCTGGACTGCCTCTCCGAACGGCAAATCTCTCGTCCGGGACTACACTGGTCCTCTCCGAACGGCCAAAAGTGGGCGTGGTCAGCCCTGGACTGCCCGGGACTGCCTCACCGAACAAACCCTTGGTGAACAAGTCTTGGAAGTTGGAAATTCCATCAGCTCACCAGCTTGGTAACCTTCCTCCTAACCTTCCACCCCTAGCTGAGTCACCCCTAGTCACTCGCTTAACTCAGTACATTCAATCAAAAACCAATAGCCGCTCTGGCTAATCATCATCTTCATGTGCCCATGATTGCAAAAGCTTAGATTAATAAAGTATACCTGAGGACTGGTCAAGTTAAATTTGATCAATCCCTCCAAAAAATGATATAAAAAAAACCCTGTGTTGTTGCCTGTAAAGTCGGTATACGGGCGAAAGTTTTACGTGACAACGACTTTGAGTGGTAAAATAATTTTAATGTTAATATTCATTCGTATAGTAGGAAGAAGGATAAAATAAAATTCTTTGTCAAGTTGCACAGAGTAGGTATTTCCCGTAGGTAGTAGGTATTTCCCATGGGTGGGGGGGGGGAGTGAGTGCCAGGGAAGGGGGGCGGGGCGCTCCCGCTTTTGTGAGCGCCGGGGAAGGGGTGGACGCGGGGGTGGGTGCGCGGGGGGGGGGGCGCTTTAGGGAGCGCCGAGCTGCACCCCCTCCGTGAGCGGAGCGTAACGCAGTTTCTTGAAGTGTCCCCGGTAAACCAATTTATAAGACGTTATCACGTCAAAACCCTGTGTTGTTGCCTGTAAAGTCGGTATACGGGCGAAAGTTTTACGTGACAACGACTTTGAGTGGTAAAATAATTTTAATGTTAATATTCATTCGTATAGTAGGAAGAAGGATAAAATAAAATTCTTTGTCAAGTTGCACAGAGTAGGTATTTCCCGTAGGTAGTAGGTATTTCCCATGGGTGGGGGGGGAGTGAGTGCCAGGGAAGGGGGGCGGGGCGCTCCCGCTTTTGTGAGGGGAGGAGCCGCCCGCCTTTAGGGAGCGCCGAGGCGGCACCCCCTCCGAGAGCGGAGCGTAACGCAGTTTCTTGAAGTGTCTCCCGGTAAACCAATTTATAAGACGTTATCACGTCAAAAATGTAATTATAATTAAAACAATTGAATTTTTTTGGTAAAATACAGCTCCGTTTGTTTGGTTGAACATTGAAACTCGGTCATCAGACAGTTGAGATAATAAATTGTAGAAATCTATTGGCATCTTCCATCTCATTCACACACTTGTCGTCCCCTATGACCTTGAAAGAGTAAGATTTGTGGGTAGAACTTGTGGCGACAAATTTTCGTTATATTCCACAAAGTCTTGTAATGCAATTTCGAGGAGCAACGATTTGTTTTAATGGACAAAACAACATGTAATATACACTGATTTTGAACAAAATGTTCCTTTCCGCTGGAATTCTATCAATATTCAGTTGTCGCCCCGAAATGTTGGTTTTATGGGCCAAAGAAGGAGCCATCTCGCGGCCTCGACTCCAATGGAGTCAATGTCTCGAAGATGAGACCTCCTGCCTAATAAGAAACCAGACCTGCCAGTGATGCGAACCTATTGAAGGCTACGAGCCACTGGAGACTTCTGACATAACACATTTGCTCGGGTAATGGTGTCGGTAAAATACAATGGTGAACCTTCTCAATCGGCGAAGAAATGATTAATGAATGTCTCCCAATCGACGCTTTGAACTGAATTATATTGTACAAAATTCATCTGAGAGTGTGGCTCATAGCCACACCATTACATGATTGTAATAAATGGTTCTCGATTACGAAGCATAAGGGAAGAAGTCCTCAACTATGTAACTCTCTTCCAAGTTGGAGCAAATTCGGTTTGTGAGAAAATTGCAGCTTTTACGTTTGAACAAGGTCGGAAAAATGACTAATGAAATTCGTAGGACACCGCTTGAGTCCAAACTGCACACACATTTAACACATTTAACATCCACAAACATTTAATCCGAATAGTATGAAAAATATTTTTGACGTTGTTGAAGTTATAAGGATGACAGAGATAGTCGCTGTACAATCAAAAGATAAAATTCCTATTTACAAAAAAAATATGGGCTTCAGAAAAATTGTATTGTCGCGATTAGAAACCTCCTGAAAATTTGAAGGGGTGGTAGAATCACCGAGAGTATCCATGGTCAGGATATAAGAAATGCTTACATACGAGTCTGCAACGCATTGGGACATTTTCATGTGTGTTTTCTTATTGTATTTGTTACTAGGCAGAGCTCACCCGTGCATTGCCCAGCGGGGCGTACAGATCAATTAAATGGGCCATAAGAGAAACCGCCCACCCGTGGGTACTTGATTGAATTCGCGATCGTGGTGACTCTAATGGTTGAAACTAATGAACCAAAACAAAATGTCAACCACTACACAACAAGGTAGTGAAGTACGGTTGTTAGTTCATGTACCCAAACATCAAAATAAGAAAACAGTTGATTGTTCTCTACGCAACACAGTTTATTTATTGGTATCGTGAGCAAGTTTTCGTGACGATTTTTCAGTTTATGCTCCAAAGCAAAGACATGAAAATGTCAAAAGCATACTACTATAATATTCCTCTTCTCTATTCCTCTTCTGGAGTCCAACCCGCGCAATTTTGAAAATTTCATTGAAATCGGGTTTGGTTTCTATGGTTTCGCACCTTACATGGATTCGCGGACACGCAGGCCCATAATACAAACAGAAAAGTGTCCCTTTTTTTGGTATCTCAAAATGTGTAGGCACTCAATGCTTTCGCCAGGCGTCATGTTCCTTGGTAGACTCGGAAGTAATAAGAAAGGCGTTTTCTTTTTCCAGGAGCCTGTAACAGGCCTCCGTAATGCCGTAGTAAATGTTTATAATCCAGCTTTCAAAATGACAGCATCATGGGGCCACCAGGAGCGAATTTAGAACGCCCAGCTGATCGTATTCAGGAGTCCGAACGAGGCTCCGTTTGAAATTCTAGATTAGTGGGGCAAACTGTGTCCAACTTAGCTCTCCTGCAGATCAGAAGAGAGTTTGTAATTTTGCTTCCGAGTCTACCAAGGTAGCGGAAGCTTTGTTTTCACTTTTCAAGGACGAAAAAAAAAGTTTTCCAAAATCAAAATTTTCACTCGCATTTTGCGTTTTAGACCATTCTGATCAATTTTGGTTCCGTGTCTGTCCGTCTGTCACGAATTCCTTGTAACGGCCATAACTTCTACATTTTCCATCCGATTTCTATGAAATTTTCAGGGATGTTACAGATTAGTATTTAGATGGTCCCCTATGAAAATCATCACCTTCGGACTGATAGTAGCCACTGCGCATGCGTAAACGTGAATTTCCTTATAACGGCCATAACTTCCACATTTTCTACCCGATTTCGGTGAAATTTTCAGGGATTACGCGGATTTGGTTGTAGATGGTCCCCAATGAAAATCAAGGCCTTAAAATGTATAGAAGCCTCTGCGCATGCGCATACGTAAAATCCTTGTAACAGCCATAACATTTACATTTTTCATCCGAATTTTATGAAATTTTCTAGGATTGTCCAGATTAGGGTGTAGATGGTCCCCTATGAGGGTAGTGAAAGGTACTTAGTGATTTATGTTTTGAGATTTACTGCTATGTATCGGATCATCTATATATAATCGGGTTATGGATACGAGGAAGCTATGTGCCACACCCACTTGGCAGACGTTTTTAGTACAATTTAACCAATTACCCCGACTAAACTGCCAAGAATGATGTTGATGTTGATATTTTGCGATTTGGGACCCAAGTGTGGAGACCGTTTCCTTCACCAACCTTGATAGTAGTTGTAAATAAGTAGGTAGTTTATCGTTATCGCTTAACACTTATCATGTCGCAAATCTCGTAATGACCCCGGGGCCAAAAACATATTTACGTTTACAAATGTATTCAATACTTCTATTAAACGACACCTACTTGCTTGTTGAGAGTAGATTCCTACAGATACGGGATTCCTAGACACAATGCTTATTTGTTGTGTTTCTATCGCCACCTTGTAATTCATGGTAACGATTCTCCTACGATGTTGCGGTTGGTAAATAATGGAGCGTGATAGACGACTGGAAGCAGTAGTTCTTTCTCTTTAGCCGCAGCCCGTTCCTGGACCTCAGTTCGCTGGGGGCAGTTCCGGTTGGTCAGCCAGAGAAAACGGCGCACAGGAAGCTCCCTACAGGATAACGAACTCATTTAGATCCGAGAGCATATCGTGGGTCTCTTACTAATGGTCTATTTCCGCCTGTTTTCGAGAATTTCAACAAATAGATCATTATTGTGAAATGGAGTAACCACGGAAATGAACCAGTGAACTGCCACGTTAAAAATCGTCATGTTTACAGTTATAAGACACAAAAATCCAGAAATATTTACTTTCCTATTAAATCTTATATTTATGAGATTCACAAAATTCAATTTTGTTTCACTTCGAATTAACAAAAACAGTCCTATTCTGCTACATTACTCTCAGAAGGTCATGTGGTAGAATTTTTTGCCATATTTATTTCTTTCAAGTTTCAGACCACATCTTTTATATAGTGTAGGCACCCATTTTTATGGATACTGCTTGTTATCAGAATAAAAGAACATGATGGTGAAGACGCACTAAAGAAAAACGAGCGAGTATCTGAGGGGTAGCTACCTTGACAATCAGTCAACACCCGCTCCCGACATTCCTCTCAAATTAAAATTACTGAATCATTACCTTCACGGAAACCCGCCATTCTATCGTATTCATCAAGTTGATTGCAACGGACAGGTTGATTAAAAAGACATGAAATGCAAAATTAGACGTAATTATCTCGTCATGTTCCTTCCACGGTGTCCTTGAAAGTCTACTACACGAACTTAGCTTCTTTCTCAAAACAAGGAAGTTTTGAGATAACTACGTTTTTATGTGAACTAAGCTCCTGCATAGTCACATTTTGGTGTTAAAACTTGAGCAAGAATCTGGTGTATCCGGCATTTGTATTTTGCCCCCTTGAAATTTGACTATGAAACTCCTCAATTTTCCTGAGGAGAGTTTTGGATTGAACTGAAAGTATCGACCTCATACCAGGGAAAGCAGTAAAAATTGAAGTTAACCAGAAAAAATCAACAAAATTACCCGTTGTGTGTCATAGGACAACTTTTTGATTCTTCCAAATTCAAAACTGTTTGTCCTTTTCACGTTTTGCCCATTAAAACATATTGTTTAGTAATGCATTCATTCCAAGGTCCGTCCCATTGGATAAGCATTAGGTCAATTAATACCAGTTGGTAAGCGAAAAAACTTTTTCACTCGATGTAATTTATTAAGCATTTTAGGCACCACAACACCCCCTCCCCCTCACCCTTATCCACCACAACATTTCTAGCGGCATGGGAGCCTCGAATTTGAAGAGCATTTTGAAGTCCATGATCTACGATCCCCAACATGCGATCTCGAGTTTCAGAGCTTGGGTACAATTAGTAAGCTATGAAGGAACCGAAATATTGAAAAATCGGATATTTTCTCAATATTATCCCTCCACATGCTAATTTTGATACTCTGGTGGAATAGTGTGCAATTTGGAAGATTTCTGAGTCGAACAAAAGAAGAAACACTGAAATCGGTTGGAAATTGAGGCCTGGGTAGATTTTACAAGATTATGCCCGCAAACGCACGTTTTTTGAGCATTAACCCCCCCTTAAAAGGCAAAATTCGAAATTCCGGCGACGTAGTGCACAACTAGATAGTTTTTCGCGTCGAATAAAAAAAGAACCACGAAAATCGGTTGAGAACTAAGGCCTGGGCAGAGGACACATGATTTTGTCACATACACACAGACATACACCTATGGTTTTTTTTCGCGGATTTGGATTCAGAATGGTCTAAAACGGATTACTGTGTGGTTATTTTCTTTTTCTGTTGAGTGTTGTCCTCCTTCACCCCAGATCGATCGCATAAGGACGCCCAAGACTTACTGTGGGACGTCCTAAAAAGTATGCTAAGTGGGTGTGGCACATAGCTTCCTCGTAACCATAACCCGATTGTTCGATATTACCTCCTTACAGGGCTCGGAAGAACGTTTAATAACTACAAAATACTGCGATTAACCAGTTTGAAATTAATTATAGACATTTTATTGTTGATTTGACCTCTGGTGCTTGTAATCTTTCCTTGCCATTTCGTTTTTTTTCGAGAATATTTCGTATTGATGTTCCAAGACGTGTTGACTGTCGAGTTCCCACGTGACTTGATCTTCTCGTGGTGGGTCTCCAGCGTATAGGCCAAGGACGACTGCCTGGCGCCCGCAGCCGATAATTTCATTTGGGTGGAAAATGTATAAAGAGTAGGTAGCCATTATCTCTCCAGATAATATGAACTGAATAGGTAGCTACGTACTCATCTATAGGTGTGTAATTGTTCATCAATATTGTAGGTCGTAACAAACTGAGTAAACTTCCGGATAAAATTAACGGTGACATAAACAATTCGTTCTTCGTTGTAACAGTTTTGACTGGAAAATAATTTGTTAAAGATGAGAGAGAAAATTTTTCCTTCTACGGGGAGAGGATAAAGCCAGGTTGTTGGAGGATGTCGTTTCTTCCTCTATAAAAAATGGTTGGTTGAACCATTTATTCCAAAGCACGTCGAAGCAGGAATTAGCATTGAACAGTCCTAAACTCGTGAAATTCCATAACAATTGTAAATTAAAAATCTGCTCCATATTTCGCTTATTTCTGACCAAATTTCTATATGATTGTTCCCATCTACGGTGCTTAGATTCTCGTAAAAAATAGCCCATTACTTCCTCAACTTGAAAGTCAGGCAGAAAGTGCCTACCTATTTCTTGCAGGAAATCGGTTTTCCAACTCATTTGAATGGATCTGATCGACATCTGATCAACTTTCTTTGCATTTTCGATAAATTTCTGTGACACTCTAGTTAGGTCCTACGTACCTCGTGATTTTATTCACGTATAAAATAACTGTTGTTCGGCCGATCTTCGAAGTTTTGATACCTACTGGGAATTTTGATTTATTATTTTCAATAATAAGCCTTTGGAATCGAGCAAGAAAAAAAAAATTACGTAGAATACGAAAATCGAATAAAAACATTTCCGTCCGTACCGTACGCGGCACTTTTCTTAGCAACACTGGACCGATTTGGTACAAATTTGGTATTTGGGGTCTAGTTGTGCCACGAAGCTTTTGGTTGATGTCAGTCACTTCTAAGGGTTGAAATTTTCAAGAGTGCCCTAGCTCGAAAACTCTCGAAATAAAGGTATCGTTTTTTCACCAATTTTAAATAGTATTGAATTTTTAAAAATTTTCGAGACCACCCGGAGCTCTGTAGGACAAACCGTTCGGTCCCTACGAGTACTTGAAGGTTTTCCTCCCCCTCAAAATTTGATGGTTTACGTTTCAAGGTACGTAGAATCCAAAACGCTGCAAATCATTGTCAAAGGTTTATTATTTTCTGTATAGATCACCCTTCTGTATAGATCACTGGTTCTCCATCAATAGCACCTACCACCGTCTGTATTATTCCTTGACCTTCCCTCTCAAATATCAAATTTCAGCTTCCTGCGTTCAATAGGATTGAAAATGGCTTCGGAGCTCACTCAGCTGATCAGTGCTCTTCCAGGCGTCTCCAGCATTCGAGGAGATCTTCTTCACTCTTCAGATCACTGATTAGCTGAGTGAGCTCCGAAGCCATTTTTTATCCTATTGAATGGAAGTGCTCTTCCAGGCGTCTCCACCATTCGAGGAGATCTTCTTCACTCTTCAGATCACAGATCAGCTGAGTGAGTTCCGAAGCCATTTTCAATCCTATTGAACGCAGGAAGCTGAAATTTGATAGGGAAGGTCAAGGGAGAATACAGATGGTGATAGGTGCAATTGATGGAGAACCAGTGATCTATACAGAAGGGTCATCTATACAGAAAATAATAAACCTATGAGCAATGATTTGCAGCGTTTTTGATTTCGTTTTTGGCGTTTCATAATGGGTTTTTACTTTGCATGTTTAGTTACCATTTCTGTCTGACGACGTAGGTATGACTCACGTCTAGTCCCCGTTCGCATGATTGCAATCGATATGTTCGCAGTTTAATTGCTTGGAAATTTCACTGACTCGCTTCTTTCCTATTCGTGTGGGGCATCATGTTTTCCTATGAGTCATCTTCCTTTGCATCTATAAATATGCATCACTGGTGTCCCATCTAGTCACGAATCTTCGGCAGGTTCGGAACGCGGCCATTGTTTATATTCTGCAGTACATGTTGTTTTCGGCTTAATTAAAAAAATAAGGCCTTTTCCAAGGAAGATGATGATAAATATTCCACCCAAAGCTACTGGTATACGAAATGCTCCACTAAAGTAACTTGAAAACTCCATCGCAGGAAATGATGACATGCACTTTCCAAGTTTATGTCTTGGATAGAACATTGGATTCCTTTTACTCAAAATTGGTACCCACATCTGTGATTGGTACTACTCATGCTATTCAGTGTGGCTGAGAGGCTGAATCAGCTCGTACCTGTGAGCTTTACCCGGTGTAAATTTGTGAACCTCGGGCTTTCGGGGATTTCTTTTCCAAAACTGTTTTATTCATCTATACATTTTGTGTCCGTACTATAACAGTCAACTGTAGTAAATAGTCATAATATAACTTTGAAATCATTGCTATCGTTTGTTATTATTTGTTCCAGGAGGCAAAAAGTGAATTTTCGAGTTGTGTGAAGGGTCTCTTCGACTACGAGAAAATGCAGAAAGAAATCGATAAAGCTAAACCCACCGGTGATCTGGACACGGTTTTCCGAAAGTACTGCCGGTGAGTCATTTCTAATTTTCGCGAGATCCAGGTACAAAATGATGATATTGAACCACCTATATGAATTTTTCACATAAAGCACAGTATTTTATTCATTTTCATAGTAATACTTGTGGTCAGTCCTCCAAGACCCGAAGGTCGCATTCATAAGTATGGTGTTCTAGTACTATACATCATATTGTATACGCAATAGGTCTGAAGACTAAATTCAAAGAATATATAAAATTTATATATAAAAATTTATATATATATATAATTTATATGTATTTAATACATATCTCCCATGTGGAACTTGAATGAAATGTTCCTGAACAGTTTTAGCATGGAACATGCTTTAGCCATCACCTAACTGTGCAAAAACGTGAGGAAACCGTGGAACGAAAGTAGCGCGGGATTTTGAAATGATTTTCACTTACAACCGACCCGTTTCTAGGGAAATGTATCGCCGTTGGGTATCATCCCACGAAAATGAAAAGCCCTCAATTTATGCGTAAATTATATACTGCCAAAACAGCTGTAAATATGGACGAAGCTGAGATATACCTCTGTAGGTGGCTGGCATCGTTTTTACCAAAAACTAATCAAAGGATCTTGTAACCTAGGCTTTTAGTTGCGATGTGTTCTTCGACATCAAGAGGTGAATAAAATGACGAGCAATTTGAAAAGCATAAATTAACCCTTAATATCCTGAAGTATCTTTGTGGAAGTCCGATTTTTACCTCCAACAGTTTATCCACTTTTAAGCCAAAACTGATAACCGTTGGTTATCTTGATAGTCCAACTATCGATTGTGTAAGAAAAAGTAATAGTAAAAACATAATAACTCAAAGAAAAAACGTAATTGTGGAGTTGACAGACTGTAATAGGGACTTCGAGGTACCTTCTACCCTAATTTCTCACCTTGTAGGCTATTAGTTCGGTTTCCTCATCAGGAATCTTCTCCACCTTATTCCTTGGTTCTGTAATTCATGAGAAATAACTGACCCCAACATCCCACCAAGGATTTTTCGAAGTTTCCTTCTTCTACTCCAACAAAATTGGGTTTATAGACAGATTCTGCTGACGCAGGTAGCGCTAGTGTGGCCCTTGGAAAGAACATTCTTGGGCTGACAGACTGTAATAGGGCTTTTGAGGAACCTTCTGCTAAAATATTCCATAAATTTGACAAAATACATCTAAATTTAACTCACAAAAAACCGAAAACAATTTTCTTTGATCGAGTGGGAAATTAAAGGTTAAAAAAATATACAACAAATTCCCTGTAAAAGGAAACAGCAAACAAAACACAGCTAAAGCATCTTCCATGTTTCGTGAATTTTAGCCGAAGGCTCTAAGCAGTAACCATCCGGAGGTCCAGGGGGCTTGCTTATTTCCAGGGGCTTAATCCAGGGGTCTGTTATTATTTATTTCCTAGTTCTTAGGTCCTCATCACTCTATTATCAATTGAGTTCAGAAAATAACGGTCTTTTCCTATTCAATTGCCTAGTTCATTTCGTTGTCCTGATGAGCTGTGGCAGTATGATGTTGGTACATGGAAAGTCGTTGAGGAGTAGCAACTCTTATCTTCGTTTGAGTCCCAGAATTAAGGCGGATGAGATTCATGCAGATTGATGGTAAGATGTGAGGTTTTTGTCTGGTGGTATGTTCGTAATGGAACACCGCTTGGAGAAATTTTGGAAACCCTCCTCACCTCGGTCTGTTTTTCTCTTTTCTTCTCTTCAGTAGGTCTAAATGTGTATTAACGTTTCTAGAAATGCGCGTTGATGATACAATGCACTCAGAAAGAAGACCTCCACTCTCTTCAAACTTTCGTTTTCACCTTCATCATCTTTGATGCGTATTTGAAAGCGCTATTTAGTGTGTGGATCCACCAAAATGAACACATACACAAACACACTTCAATGAATCACTTTAAACTTCGAACAGATTGTTTGAATTCAAATATTGCTGTCATTCACCACTATACTAAAACACGTTACTCTGTAACGATTTTTACTCCATATTTCTAGTATTTTATTCCATTTTTAGGAATTGTTGGTTCATTTATTTTTTATTTTTTTGTTGATTATTGAAAATGCATTAAAACTTATCAGTAAATATAGAGAAATGCTTGGATTCTCCTAGCTTTTTACCCTCGCAATGAATGCGCCGGAAGTCATCAGTATAGTCGTCCACTCAATGTGAATAAAACATGCATAGTGTACGATGATCAGGATGAGTTGAATAATGAGTAGTGTCGACAGCTTTTACTTGAAATTTATTTTCATCGATATCGAAATGAAAAGTTTCCCTGGGTAACGTGGGTACAGTAGATGATGCGAATATCCACTGGAACCACAAATTCAAGTTCAAAGGCCCTGAAGATGATATTCTTTGATCGAAATCGGTATCATCGAAATGAAATTTTGAACAACCAGATCTTCGTTGTTATGTATTTCTAATCGTTATTTCTGGTTCAGTCGAGATAGTGAATATTTTTCCCACCGTCGCTTATCGGCCATTGAGCAACAGAGCACCCTCTGTGGTGGTTCATAGCCGTTAGAAATCCTTATCTTATCTTTTTAGCGTTGTCTATTGGATTTGGATTCTAAGGGCCCTATGGTGACCTTTCGTTTTCTTGACTCATTGTTGTTTCGAAGAGATTGGCTGTATACAGTAATTCAAGCTTGTTATAGTGAAGTAGGTAGGTATATTTACTTATCGACACGAGGATTGTACTTACTAACAACAGAGTGCTTTGGTGCAAAATGGCTGAGACTCAAAAGCGAATATGAAGAATTTCAACCTCTTGAGTAGGTAATGAAATGACTCTTTCACAAAGAACGAATGTGTGAAGCTGCTCTCTCATCGTGAATGACGCATCAACCCACTTCCTGAACTCTTCTATGGGGCTAAATATTATTATTCTCGTCCTTTCATGTTTTCATTTGACGATTGGAGCCACCTCTTTGGCATTTTCACACACACACACAAAAAATCAATTATTTCCCACCTTGTGGGTTATAAAGCGTGGATGTTTTGAAATCAGTCCAACGAGTAAAACTAGAGCTGTGCTTCAAGGAAATCTGTTTCAGGTTGGTACCTTGTAGCTCAGTGCTGCTCTCACTTCCATGTCTTGTTACTGAGAGTAGTATAATGAGGTGTTTTACGCGATGAATCAAGAATTTAAGTACGTTTCAAGGTACATACGTAGAATTCGAAAATCGAATAAAAATTTGGCCGTCCGTCCGCCGTAGGCGGCACTTTTCTTAGTTCCCATGGACCGATTTTGATGAAATTTGGTATATGGGCTCCATTTGGGGTCTAGTTCTGCCCAAAAAGCTTTAGGTTCATATAAGTCATTTCTAAAGGTTGAAAAATATGGGTTGAAATTTTCAAATCGCCCTAGCTCAAAAACTTGCAATATGCAGGTATTGTTTTTTCATCAATTGAATATATTTTTGAATTTTTAGAATCGAATGAGACCAACCAGAGTGAAAATATGAAACACGAGTGTGAATCTCCTTTCACCTAATCTCCGTTCAAATTTTTGTTGACCAAAATGCGATCGTTGTTCGTTTCTAAAGTTGTATTCAGTTTAGCGTCCTTAGCAACCAGTTATCAAATTCCCTAATGAAGGCAACTCTTTATTTCTCCAAATTTAGTGTGAAGCTTTTATTTCTTCAAAATAAACTTGATTCTGATGAGAAAATATGGTTGGTAGGTGGTGACAATCGCAAAGCTGTGTTCTTTGCTGACAAGTGATGGTCGTTTCTCTCGAGTAAACCAACAAGTTTCGACGATTTAACGTTCATTCTTGACTTTTTCGAACAATCGAAGGTAAAAACAAGCTCTGAAGTGGTCGTTTCTCTCGAGTAAACCAACAAGCTTCGATGATTTCAACGTTTATTCCCGACTTTTTCAAACAATCGTAGGTGAAAACAAGCCTCTGAAGTGGTCGTTTCTATCGAGTTAACCAACAAGTTTCGATGATTTCAACGTTAATTCTCTATATTTTTGAACAATCGAAGATGAAAACGAGGCTCTGAAGTGATTGTTTCTTTCGAGTAGACCTACAAGTTTCGATGATTTCAACGATTATTCTCGACATTTTCGAGCAATCGAAGGTGAAAAAACAAGCCTCTGAAGTGATCGTTTCTCTCGAGTAAACTTACCAGTTTTGATGAGTTTAATGTTAATTCTCGACTTTATCCAAGAATCGAAGTGTCTGTTGTGACTGACTGATCCTCAACAGTTTCCATCCAATTCCGATGAAATTTTTAGGGATTGCGCGGATTGGAGTGTAGATGAAAATCATCGCCCTGGATTGATAGGTGCTTACAGATTCATTTTCTGAGATAAGCTACTATATTTCTAATGCTTTTTCATTTCAAAATGTCATTAAAACCTGAAGTTTGAGAAATTACGATCACATTAATTTATTTTTAAATGATTTAGGACCCTGGAAAAAGTCGAAAATTGATCTGGAAAACTCAAGGAATTTTTTTTTCGGGGAATCGCTGGACACCCTGGTTGGACTTAAGGGTTTTCCTTCGATAAATCAGAAACACGCATGTGAATCGCAAAAGTGGCTTAATCACCGTTCAAAATTTAGCTGACCAAAATGGATCGTTGTAGTGTACGTGTTTGGTAGGTGGTGACAGTGGCAAAGCCGAGTTCTTTGCAGACGAGTGACTTCGTGTAGTAATTTGCAGCGTTTTTTTTTTTTTTTTTTCGTAACGTTTTTGACATTTTATGTCTTTACTTTGGCACATAAACTAAAAGCGTTAAAAAGTTGGTCACAAAATAGGGTTATAGTTTTTTTTAATGATTTTTACTTACAACCAAGTTGTTGCTTCGGAACTTTATCTTTGTCGTTGGGGTTCGTAGAAAATTCGTTCACCGTTCGTTGGATTCGTTTTTTATGTTTGAATTATATCGATACCTTTAAAGCACGAAGGCGCCATGTCCAAAAACGGAGTTTTGAGAAAAACGCAAAAGAAGTCGTCACCTGAGCACAATTCCTAAAATAATGGCTTATTCCATTAAACTCTTTAATTTCTTTAAGAAATTTTCAAACTATAGTCGTCAAGAAGATCAGTAATAGTTTTGTTGAATATCAGTTTTCTGAAATTGGAAAAAAATAAAAAATTTGGAATATGGATGGCTTTTGTGCTATAAGGTATCTATATACTGCCGTTACTACCCCATTAACCGTACTAAAGACATAAAATGTCCAAATGTGTTGCAAACTCGTATATGAGCGTTTTTGAACTTTTCGTTTATGTGCCAAAGTAAAGACATAAATGTCATAAGAAACACGCAAATCGATTGGAAATCGAGGCCTGGACAGAATACACAAGAATCCCCGAAAACGCACGTTTTTTAAGCATTAACCCCCCTTTTCCCCCTTAAAAGGCAAAATTCAAAATTCGGGCGAGGCAGTGCTCAACCAGATAGATTTCCGGGTGGAAAAAAAAGAACCACGAAAATCGGCTGAGAACTAAGGCTAGGGCAGAGTACGCAAGATTTCGTCTCAAACACACAGACCTACACCTATGGTGTTTTTTTTTTCGCGGATTTGGATTCAGAATGTCTAAAACGGATTAGTATGTGGTTATTTCATTTTTCTGTTAAGTTTTGTCCAACTTCACCCCAGATTAATCGCGTAAGGATGCCCAAGTCTTACTGTTCGACATCCTAAAAAGCTGAAACTCAAAGTGCCTGACTGCATGCGCTGTAGGACTACTAGTTCAATTTTCAGTCTCTAAAACTTCAATGAAATACTTGTCATCTTGTTCGTGGTCGAAGGAAGTCCGGTATCACGAAATCTAATAAAAGTTAAGTATTGGAATGATTCGTATACGGAATGATTTATTAGCCCTTTTTCGTAAGTCCAAATTATTTCGTTATTTTCATACATTGTGATTTCTTTACTCGAAATTCCAAGTTATGCGTTGCTTCGTGTATTCAAATACGCAACTATTAATTAACTATATACGCGTTGTAGATGAGCACCTCCAAGCAATAAATCATTGACCTTTTGGAATAAACTTTATGCAACTGAGTTCCTTAGTGTCTGGAGTCATGAAGCTATGAACTGTAGTTATTTTAATTTAGTATTAATAATTACTAAGCATCAGCAGTAGTTAGAAGCTTTAGAGTTGGAATCAGATTTTAGTAGCATCGTTATGTCTAGTTTAGGCACCTCCCTACGAATGATTGACTATTGAAGTATACATGTATTTTCGACGGTAGGCTGTCTTAAAAAGGTATAACAGCCTCGAATCAACTTCTTTCAAATGTGCGTGATTCCATCAAATATCTGCTTTCACTCCTCGAATTTATATACATTATTTCCTTAGCTGCGTTTCCGCGTTACTTTGAAAGATTTATGTAACTTGACTCTGTCAACTTTCTCTACTCCCCAAGGTTGCATCATTACAACAACTGCCTATTAGTGGACTCCATCGAATTACAAGTTACTTCTTGTCTGAATTCTAGAATGTGCTACCTATTGAGCCAATTCAGATATTTCCCTAAACTTCCTGCAAAGAAAATTATTATTTTTATTACGATTCCCAAAAAGTAAATGGCGCTAGTTGAGGATCATAACTTTTTTTTCTCGACATGTCAGCGCAACTGTTATGTGTTCGAGTAAGTATTGGTAAATAAAATTAATTCCTATTGTAGTTTTCTTAAATATTTGCATTCAACTCTTATATATTTATCTTTTTTATTTATTAAAATGTATTAAGAAGTGGTAAATTGAATCTTTTTTTATTTCTATATCGTTACCATTAGCTTTCAAGACGCCCCCAATGGAATCCAACCTGTATTGATGATGGCTGCAATACGTCCGCCAAGTTAGGTGGGCAGTTATCCATCATGAACTCGGACATCAACGTGGATATGAAAATTGTCTGATATTATTATGGAGCAGTATCACTGATAAATTCCCTAATAAGGATAATAATTTTCACGATATCCTAATACATAAAACCCCAACTGTATGATTGTACGTATGTCGCCCGAACGTGGGGGACCCGGGTTCGATTCCAGGCCGTGATACGAGTATGATTTTTTTCTTTTAATAAATTACGTGTTTATCTACGATTTGTTTTTGCCTGCTTTTAGCAGGCTTTTTAGCTGGTCGTTAATAATTTTCAAGATCAACAAAAATCAACGATTGAGAAGTTGTTCACGATCATGTTAAGAATTTTCTATTTTGGCTCCTACTGATCGGATTTTGATGAAATCAACCAGCAATTATCCGGGGCCCAGCCCGCAACCTTCCAAAATGTTGCTAAATTGAATACTAGACCGTAAAATGTTCATAAAAAGTCCCAAGGAATTCATGGAACTGTCTCGAAGCTACCCCATCACACCCTAAAAAGTTGATCAAAATCGGACAGATATGCCTCTGACAAGGATTTGCCCACAGACAAACGGAAACGTTGCCAAATTTGTTTAGAGAACCCAATTTTGGTTTATTATTTTCAATAATAAGCCTTTGGAATCGAGCAAGAAAAAAAAAATTTTAACCCCCCTCAAAATTTGATGTTTTACGTTTCAAGGTACGTAGAATCCGAAAATCGAATAAAAAAATTTCCGTCCGTCCGCCGTACGCGGCACTAATTTTAGCAACACTGGACCGATTTGGTTCAAATTTGGTGTATGGGCTCCATTTGGGGTCTAGTTGTGCGGCGAAGCTTTTGGTTGATGTCAGTCACTTCTAAGGGGTGAAAATTGAGGATTGAAATTTTCAAGAGTGCCCTAGCTCGAAAACTCTCGAAATAAAGTATCGTTTTTTAACCAATTTAAAATAGTATTGAATTTTTAAAAATGTTTGAGACCACCCGGAGCACTGTAGGACAAGCCGTTCGCTCCCTACGAGTACTCGAGGGTTTTCCTTCGATAAAACAGAATCACGAGTGTGAATCACAAAAGAGGTCTAATCTCCGTTCAAATTTTATCTGAGTAAAATGCGATCGCTGTTCATTTCTTCGATTTGTATTCAGTTTTGCTTTCTACGTAACCAGTAATCAAATTTCTATATGAAGCTTTCTATTTTTCGAATCGAGTGTGAAGCTTTTAGTTCTTTCTAATAAACTTGATTGTGAAGGCAGTATGGTGAGGTAGGTAGTACAAAATAGTATAAAATATAAACTCCAAGTATAGTAGTATAAAATAAATAAATAAATAAAATAATGGGGAGGACGCCCAGGACTCACCCGACGCCGGCCCTAGGGATGAGGGAAGATGAGGAAGGTGGGGGTGGGAGAGAAGGATGAAGGGAAGTGCCTCTATAAAACGACCACCAGTTCAAATATGAGCCGAGCAGGACACGGGTGGTGATACCACGGAGTACGCCTACTGAGATGCCCAACTCGCGCAACTCCGTGGCACTTTTCCCGCACCACACACCGCGCCACGACAAGGTTGCAGCCATCACCCTGATGTTGTTGGGTGCCACTCCTTTTAGCTCTGACACTGCTTGCCGTAAATCATTTGTGTCATATTTCCTTATCTTGGCCCGCCAAGTCTGCTCCATGTCCAAGCTGCCATTGACAACTTGGACATCCAGGATAATGCAAGACTGGTCGGGCTTGACAGCAACAATGTCGGGCTTCTTACCCTGGTCACTTGGCATGTGATACAATCTCTCTCTCTCAACATCCCAGCCGCTAGATGACAATGCACCTGCTATCTGCTTGGCGACCGCATCATGACGTAGGATGCGGCCCCCATGAGTTCGTGGACACTGCTGCACCACATGATACAGGTGTTCATTTCCACTCCGACAGGCATGGCAAAGGGGTAGCGTTGTCCCGCGACTACCTCTCAAACACCGCACCGCAGTTGGCAAAGATGCCACGCGGATGGCGTGAAAGTGTCGGTAGTCGCGGGCCCCAATGCCCTCCGAAGCCCAATCTACCCATTGGGATGAGACAAGGCTTTCGGAGCACTGTCGGAGTTCTTTACCATCCACCGATTCATGCAGCGCAGCAGCGAACTCAGCAGACGAACTGGGTTTTGGAGCAGATGGTGTTGCTCGGTCGCACCATGCTAACTGCTGCCTGACAAAATCAAGATCAGCAGCCGCACGGGCGACCTCCCAGCTCGACCCCTGAAGGGCTAGCAGGCGCCGGCGGCGCAGTGAAGGGATACATGCCGAGAGAGACACAATGCCAAGCCCACCGGATTTGACCAGTGCGTGAAAATAGGCACTTGGGACACCAGGAGGGAACTTCAGCCAAGAGCGCACAGCAGAGCGAACTTCTCGATCTAATTGTTGCAGCCTCCCCGCCGTAAGCCTGCCAAAGACTAACCCATAGGTTAGCTTTGGCAGTAAGTACGTGCGGAGGAGGCACAGCTTCTGCTGTGGCTTCAATGGAGCCTTGGTAACGCGAGCTAGCGCTCTACCAAGGTCCACACGGCTGGTAGTAATGGTGGCCACCCCCATGAAGTCGACTCCAAGGTACCGCCAAACCTCCAGCACGGATCGAGATGGAATGGGGGATTGTCCTACGACAAAACCCCCATCCACAACTTTCACCTTATGCTGGCGACCCGACGGGACCAAGGAGACCGACCCACACTTATCGGGGTTAACCACAAGTCCACACCTGGCTAGCTGCTTAGCAAATGCATTGAGGGCGATCTGCAAGCCCTCACGGGTTTCTGCGAGTAGGATAACATCATCGGCAAATGCCAATGCTCCTACTCGCACCCCAGGGGCGAGATCAAACCCTACTTCAGTGGGCAGCTTACCCAAGGCCGTATCCACGACCAGGTTAAAGAGGAGTGGCGATAGGGGATCCCCCTGGCGTACCCCACGCCCGATCCGTATATCCCCTGATACCTCACCTCCTGCCTCGAGGACCGTCACGCCTTCCTGGTACAGACAGGCCACATACTCGATTAACCGAGATGGGGCCCCGACACCACGAAGGCAATCGGTCAGGGCAAGGTGACTGACTGTGTCAAAGGCCTTAGCGACGTCCAGAGCGGCGAGATGTAATTGCCGGCGTTTAATACGGGCCAGCGAGATGACAGTTTGGAGAACTGTAAGGTTCTCCGCTGTGCCATCCGCTGACCGGAACGCTCTCTGGACATCACCAATGACACCAGCCACCTGGAGGCGAGATGCCAGTACTTTTTGGAAGTGGCGGAAGACTACCGAGGACACAGAGATCGGTCGATAGCCTCCAGGCCCACTTCCCCCTTTCTTGGGGATAAACACGGTCCAGGTACGGGTTAACGCTTTCGGGGGTCTTCCCGCAAGGAGGAGCAGGTTGAGGATGAGCAGCTTAATCGTTTTTGGTGCTTTATTCCAGCGTCGGGCAGAAACACCATCGGGTCCAGCGGAAGTGGAGTTCTTGACACGGCACTTGTGTGCCTCGTCAGACAGCACCGGCGAGCACATTATGCTGCGCAAGGAATCCCTGGTGGAGACTGGGGGAACCACACACTCCCCAGGGTCGTGACTGGGAGCACTCAGAAGTGGCTCCCAGAAATCCACAAACTCCTGGAGAGGGGGTTGAACTTGATTTTCCCCAGGCTCCTCCAGTACCTCCGCAGCCACACGCGCCGGATGCTTCCTCCACAAACTCTGAACCCGGTGGTACTCCCGCCGTCTCTCTTGTTTAGCTGCTCTGCGACCTCCACGCAACACCACTCTGGGAGGAGGTCCCCCTGGTGCTGCGTCACGGTCACATCCCCAACCCGCGGGAAGATTCTCCCTAAATAGGCTGCAACCTCATCTTCCAGGTTATCCAGCCCTTCAGCAGCCCGCCTCACCAGATCCTGCAGGTAGGTGCTTTCATAGCCTTCAATACGACCTACCTGCCCCCCGAGCCTCAAGACTTCGGTCTTCAGATCGGCAAGAAGACCGGAGGTCCCGGGGGAGGGATACTGAATGGCAGGCTGCTGCTCCACATCAGCAATAGGAGATGCGGGAGAAGCCCCACTGCTATTTGCCAGGATAGCTTCCTGGACAAGCTGCTTATAGTGGGGCTTCAGGCGGATGTTCTTGATTGCAATGACTGTGCGCGTGGGAAAACGTTCATTCAGATAAACATTAATATTACGTACCCCATTGCGCACAGCCACTGCCTCATCCGCCGCCATCCTGCGCAACTCCTCGGAAGCATACCTGTGCTGTATTCGTTCAATATCAATAGCAGCATTAGCAGCAACAGGATGCTTCCGGCTGACGTGGAGACCAAGGCCGGACCTGGTAGTGAATGCCCGCTCACAATGGGCACACTGGTGGTTCAAAGAGGCAGTGGAAGAGGAAGAGGGTTGGGATGACGAGGAAGAGGAGGAGGGTGAGGATTGCCGACGCCCCTGCCTGGGGCGCCTCTGAGCGCCTCCCCTAATACCCCGCGAGCCAATGGGCTGGCGGGGGTTATGAGGCTCTCTTACTGTTTGTTCCATAACGGGGGGGGGGGGGGGGCGCTTGAGATGAAGGGTCAGGGAACCCGTTGACAGGGGTCCCCTCCCTAGTTCCAATAGCTCCAATAGTTGGTAGGTAAAAAAACGCTGCAAATCATTGCCCTAAGGTTTATTATTTTCTGTATAGAACCCTCCCTACCAACCATAGGTGCCTACTACGTACTAGGGCATTTTTGACATTTTCAACCCTTCATTTCCATTTGTTTGGTGGTTGGGTTTGAAATTTTCAAAAATGCCCCAGTAGGTAGTGGGTACCTACGCTTGGTAGGGAGGGATCTATACAGAAAATAATAAACCTTTGGGCAATGATTTGCAGCGTTTTATTACGAGTATACAACGCTTTCTTATCTTCGATAATGATGATGGTCAAAGGACTCGTTAACCTGTAGGTACCTTCTATTGCCTACGTAATATTTTACAAGTTGGAGAATCGTATTCTCCTACTGATGCTTGGTGCTATGTGAATGTTTCACGCGCAGAACGTTTCAAATCTGGTTACTAGTAGATAGATATAGGTACATACTTACCTACTATGAGTAGTTTATACTAATCAGGAAAGGTATTTCAGTTGTATGCAAAAACTAGATAATTCCAGATACCCTTCCTCTACAAAACAACATTTAAATTTTAACCATCATCTTGATCTTACCTACTTTGAACTAAAATGATTTTGTATTGACCCTGGTTATGTCCCCAAATTATCCCTTCTGTAAATTGAAACTAATTCGTAATGAAAAAAATGGTCATAATATCTTCCAAATAGTAATTTTAAAACTCTTCAACAATCGGATATTATATGAGATTAAATTGAAAAATTCCAACAACCGATTTCAACTCACATAGTACGTAGATTCAATTTTGATTTAGTATTTTCAAAATGAGCCTTTGGAATTGACCTAGAAAAAAAATGTAACCCCCTTCAAAATTTGTTAGTTTACGTTTCAAGTCACGTAAAATCCAAAAATCGAATAAAACATTTTGCCGTCCGTCCGCAATACTGTAGTTCCCAAGGACCGATTTTGATGAAATTTTGTGTATGGGCTCCATTTGGTTGTGCCCCGAAGCTTATAGTTCATGTATGTCACTTCTAAGGGTTGAAATTTTCAAATCGCCCTAGCTCAAAAACTTGCAATGTAAAGGTACTGTTTTTTCATCAATTAAAAATTAATTGAATTTTTAGAATCGTGTGAGATTAAACAGAGCTCTGTAAGACCAACCGTTCGCTCCCCATGAGAACTTAAGGGTTGAACGTACGATAAATCAGAAACACGAGTGTGAATCGCAAAATAGGCCTCATTGTTCAAATTTTTGCTGACCAAAATGCGATCGTTGTTCGTTTCTCAAGTTGTACTCAGTTTTGCGTCCTTAGCTATCAGTAATCAAATTTCCTAATGAAAGCACTCACGACTATTTAACTATTTCTCCGAATTGAGTGTGAAGCGTTTATTTCTTCAAAGTAAACTTGATTCTGAAGAGAAAGTATGGTTAGTAGGTAGTGACAATGGCAAAGCTGTGTTCTTTGCTGGCGGGTGATCTCTACAGAAAAATAATAAACCTTTGTGTAATAATTTGCAGCGATATATTTTCAATTTACCTCTTGGAGTGTATAAAGTTCTATTTCTAGCTGTTCATGAAAACATCGTCCAAAGTGATTGTTTCTTTCTACTGAGTCAAAGATGAGAATAAGATGTTGTGTGTATCGACCCACGGTATGAAGAAATAGATCGGGACTGGGGTCATCCAGAAAAAACGCCGTTAATGCCTAGTTTTCGGAAAATATATTTCCTTCATCAGGGCTCAATGGCAGTCATACATGAGGAAACGGCACCAACCAACCCGTCCTCTCTATCTGGTTCTCACTCAATTATCAAAAAATCGAAAACTTTCAAATCATCAGGCAAACAATAGGTTCAAAATCTTCTGGGCGTATAAAATAGATGCAGGCAACAATTTGTTAATAGCTAAACATTCAAAAATATAACAACCACTTACGCCAAATCAATTTTTGGAAACAAAACTAAAATACTGATAACATACATAATTATTCTATTGTTCAACCTAGGGGCTGAGAACCAGATAGAGAGGAATGCTTGGTTGGTGCCCTCTCCTCATGTTCCGCGGTATTTCCATATCAGAAGGATGTTCGGTCATCCTCTCTTTTACCACTGACATCACAGTCATTTATTATCATTCACATTCACTAAGACTCGATTTTATCTGCAGGAAATCGCCCGAATTGAAAGGATGCGTGGAAACTTTCCTCAACGCTTCCGAGCCTTGTTTGGACGAAGAAGAGAGAGCTCATAAATCCGTCGCTCTCAACATCACCGATTCTATGATCAATTTCATCTGCTTCAAGGAAGGAGACAGAATAGCATGTGAGTAAAACATGAAAGATGTTGTTGTTTTTATGCCATTTGCCATAAAACATTATTCAGCTTAATGATTGATTTTCACTTACTGACAATGCTCGACGATCTTCGGCATATTAACGTGTTAACTGATTTTAGCAGAAAACTGTTGTAATTACGAGTAGTTGAGAATTCCGACATTGAGCCGAAAAGAGGTTGCTAGTAAGAACCCTTTTAAAGGGCAGAAGTTATGGTGCATTTTCCACGGTCATTACTTGAAAGGTCAAAAGTGTTGTGTATTAAAATTTATTACTTTGAGATTTTGTAAAAAAGAAAAAAATCCCGTGATCCAAAAAGCATTGCAATTTTACGACTTTTCACTTAATATTATAACTAAGTTATGATGAATTAGGTATTGTTGCTAAATTTTGCTCTGATAAGCAATTATCTTGAATATTTCCTTAAATGTTTATATTTCCTTAAATGTTAAATGTTTAAAATATTATTCATAAATTATTCCTCAATAATTGTGATTTTTGAAAATATTTATGTACTTATCTAGTATGTTTTTTACTCCAAAAACATAAGTTGGACGACTTTAAATTTTCAAGACGTACGAAATAAAATGGCTAAATGTGAATTTTTTCTTAAAAAAGGGGGAAAAGAGTATTGATGACCCATAATAAGGGGTTAAGGCTTGTTCAGCATATTACCTTTAAACATCTTTCACTTGGAAGAGTTTTTCAAAATTTGAAAATCTACCTCCAAACCTCATTTATCACGACCGGTATCGGGGGGTATTTATTTATGTATTTTTTGTTTTGTCATTTTCAATTGATTTTGGTGTTTTTGTGCTTCCAGTGTTTATTGCAGAAGGCGGCCCGGAGTGCCTCGAAAGCAATGTAGATCCCATCCAAAGCTGTCTGAACGAAACTCTTAGCGGATATGTGGAAGGCAAAGATCTCACCGAACAAGTTCCTGAGCTGCTTTTGGACGAAAAACAATGCGGGTAAAAACAATAGTGGTATTTTAATATTTTGATGATCTTTTATATCATGACCAGCAGGTATATTTCTTTTCTATATCTTCCTTAAGCACGCTAAGTACCCTTCAGAAAATACCAATTGGTGGTTGAGAGATTTGAGACGCACCATTTAACGCTTCGTTCGTTACTGGAATTATCTTAGCCGTAATTGGAAGTGAAAAAGTCTGCTCAGTTCGGTGGTCTGTACTGCCGTCCTTAGCAAGAAAAGGGCGCATCTCCGAAAATCAAGATTTTCAGTACAAGCACTTTTCGTTTCGCGTACAAGCAAGTTTCGCGTCCAGTTAATTATACTTTTACCCCATTTTCGGGACATCACACGTAGGTCCAATCATTCTCCAACTTACTACGGCCTTTTTTCATGGGAATTCACGTCATAACCAATTTAGAGGAGATACGCCCTTTCCGCTTAGTAAATAAGGGTGATATTCGAGACATACGCCTTTTTGTTAAGCATTCCAAGCACTTCAAGCGGTTTCCTGGCAGATTTAAGCCGGGGTTTTTAACATGATTCGTTAGTTGTTTCTACACTACTTCTTTTTTACGCAGATTATTAAATTTAATCGTATGGAAAAGTTCGGTGACGAGCCTCCAGCCCAGTTTGTTTGGTGACTTATCTATCTATATACATAAAACGCCAACCGTACGTACGTACGTATGCACGGAGGGGTTGGAGGGGTCGTGGGAGTGGGGAGAGTCGGCGGAATCGGAGGCGGGAGGAGTTGTGGGCGGGAGGAGTCGGAGGGAGTGGGTGGAGGGGAGAGTCGGAGGAATCGTGTTTGCCTACTTTTAGTAGGATTTTCAGCTAGTCATTAATAAGCGAGCACCCTACGAGATCCGGCTTTTCCGCTAAGCATTTTGGTTGCCAAGAACATAATATGTTCTTGACTTATTATGTCGAATTTTTGCTAGGAGATGCGGCTTTCTTGCTTAGTGGAGAAAGGTATTCGGCATGATATCCGCCTTTTAGGCTTAGGAAAAACGACATACGCCTAATCGCCTAAGGATTTCAAGAAATTTTAGAGATACGCCCTTTTTCACTAGCGTTTTTGTGTACTTTTTCGTACCCATAGGTACATGAATGAGGTATCATAAGGTGCAGAAGACTCCAAAGATTCTAGATATGCAAAAACCTGAAAATCGCCAAAATCCGAGATACGCCCTTCTTGCTGAGGACGGCAGTGTAGTTTCCTCTCATAGGTGCATACAATAGAAAATTTGAATTTCAGGATCACGTTGCTCGTTTTTTATGTCAACTAACAGCGCACGATCATGAAGTCGTTTGCTTTTATGTTGACGATTTTTCATTTCACGTGAATTGTCTTCCTACTTATCGTATCATGATGGATTCAATGTGCATTGCCCAGCCTCAAATTAGTGCAAAATGTAGCCATGAGATGGGAAATCACAAGTGAATTCACGTTTGAGCGTGCACACATGCTGGTGTTGACGAAATTCATTGGGGACCGTCTCGAGGTTAACCAGCACCAACTCTGAAAATGCCACCAAAAACAGACCAAGGTTTCGAGTAGGACATCTCCAAGTCAGTCTCGAGGTACCCTTGTGCTGAAGTCGCGGTACGTCTTCGAGTTGCCCCACCATTGAATGCTGACAAGATAAATTCCTCGCCAGGACTTGGTATCCTTGGATGACCTGCCATGCCATATTCTAGCCAGGTAATCGTTGTCCAAATAACCTTTATTGGACTTTGCTATCTGTTGGCAAGAGCTGCTGCAACCTTCTATAGCGCGTCAACTTCATATTTCTGAATTATTACAGCATTGATGTCTGCTAGTGATATTTGTTCAGAGCCAGAGACCAACGAGACATCAATATTGAAGGCTCCCCTTGATGTTACCACCAAGCGATCAGGACGATAACTTCGTTTTTCTGGGTTCCAGAGGGGCTCAAGGCATACTGGCCATCTTTTACTACGAGCATATCTATCTAATAGGATAAGGACAAAATTATGGTGGGCACACCTGGAGCAAATGTGTGTCTGTTTAGGGTGTTTGATACTGCTTTCGGCATAGATGAATGTTGCCAACAGCCTCTCGTCTTCCTCTCTCCTGTTGGTAGAGAACCCGAATGAATCTTCACCATACCCAACGACCTCCATCTCTCTAATATGGCTGGTTCCTGATCCATGCACTAATTCAAAGCTTCTATCCCTATTTTCGTTAGTGAGGAAGCAATGAAACATCTCAAAAATCACCCTATAACCAAATCACTGGGTTCTCCTTCTCAGTTTTAACGGCTTTCTTGTGGTCTCTCCTACGTCCCCTCCATAAGGAGAAAAAGATAAGAAAGACCTTATCTTGGTGGGTATTATTGCTCTGCGAGTAATTAATGTCTCATGATAGGTATTTCACCTCTGAGCCCTGACTCAAACATTTTAGTAAATTGATTGAGGATTTTTTGTTTGTTTTTGTTTCGTCAGGTTATGAGGATGCAATTGATAGGGAGGGTTTCTGTTGGTAAGATAACGTAATCGAATTGTGGGCCATGAAAAGATCACGTTCTTATCTATCGTATTATGAAGGACGGTCAAATTCCTTTTTTGTCTCTTTTCTTATTTACTTTGTCGCTGTCAGTAACACTTGACAGTTCGTTCAAGAAAAAAATCATAATGAGTAGGAAATCGTATTTCCTCTTTCGATATGCCACTTCATTCCTATTAACTGTGGTAAGAACGCCCATCAGAAGTTCTGAAGCTTAAAAATTGTTAATCCAGTGAGGCCAGTGAAAAATTCACTGCAAATGATTTCACAACCCCCGCGGCATCAATTTGTAATCAGTTTCAGTTCGAAGATGGCTGATCTAAGAAGTTCCTCCACTGGGTGAGAAAAGGTCAAAATGCTGGTTGGGGAAACTGATCTATTTATTCTGATGAAATTTATTATTGATGACTTTTCCAATGACGACTTAGGACCATGAGAGCTTTCCCATGATAGACATAATAATTGTTGACGCACACATAATAATTGTTTTAGGTACCTACTGTACCTCGATGGAGTTATTCTACTCGTCCTCCTTACCTCTCAGTTTTTGATCGCTCGTCGTGAGATGCACTTTCTCATAGAACAACAAAAAATGCACAGTTAAAATCTCATGCATTCTCCAACGCAGTGCGGATAGTCAATTTTTACATTGAACATTGCAAACGCGATCTACGATTTGTTTGTGTTGATACGATCCCTGAGGGTAGTTTATTCCCAAACTTGCAACCCCGAAAATCTGGTGCTAATTTTTGCACTTTTTCAAATATTTCAACCATCACTTCCGAACTGTAATTGCGATTGTATAATGCTCAGTAGCATTTTAAAGTAGATTGAATTTTTTACAGTTTTCGACCAACTTGAGCTCTGCAGGTTGAATAATAATGGAGTTACAGCAATTTAAAAATGAGTAATTTTTCCAAAAAGCGAAATTTTTGTGTCAAGGTAGTTTTGATCTTCTATTTGCAGTACTACTAAATTTTAAAAAAATGTGAAGGAAGAGGTATTTAAAGTAAATCAGCTTCACATAAATACCTGTAGCAATCACAGTTTTCTCAACAACAAATAAAACCCAAAAAAAAAATCAAGAAAAAACAAGTAAAATTAACAAATTTTGTATATAAATGTATTTTGTTGGAACTATGGAACAATTTCAATGATGGTGCTCAATTTGATGAATATTTGGTAATCTTCTTGTCCGAAAAAATCACAACCTAGCTCCTATCAGACACAGATTTGTTGTTACACCAAGAAATTGACAAGGCCAAGTGAGAAATCCATGGAGAGGGGGCTAAAAAAGGTAGTGGGGGAAAGTTCTGGATTAGTGGTTCTGAAAAAATCTCAAACTGTCAGAACCAGGTTGAAACAGTCCTGGACTGGCTGTCCATACACCGAACTAAAAATCCCGAACTGGTTCTGGCGCTGTCAATAAGCCTCGACAGGGGCGTGGTCAGTTCTGAACCGTTCAGGACTGCCAGTCCAAACAAACCTCAAGTGACAGGTTATCTTTGCGCGCTTCACGAAAAAAAATTCTCCGGATGATTATTTCCTGAGCAAAATGAGAAAAAACTGTTGATGAAAACTGACCTGCTGTGAGAAGACTTGGGGATGGGGGTGGTGGCAATGTTGCTCCTTCAGATGGGGGTGGGTGTGCAAGGGGCAACCGAGCGCCAGTTCGTAAGAGATTGGACTAACCGAAACGAGGAAGGAACGGCGACCGACTGAGACCCCCTTAAGAATGATGTGGAGAGAATGAAGTCAAACTTTCTATCTGGGGAATTGAAGGAAGCTATAGTCAAACATGCGCCATTTGGTCCCTCAAAGCCAATTACGGTGAATCCAGTTAGTAATGGGTTGTGTTCTGATGCTATTTGAACTAGTTCATCATTGAAAACAATTGACCAAAAATTAGAAAATTCAAAAGTATTTATGACGCATATTTTTTTATTTCCTAGGGACTTGACCAAGATTCAAACGTGCATCGTCAACCACCTGGAGAAGTGCAAGGAGCCAACGCCCGCCAACATCGTCGGCAGCATGTTCGATTTCGTCAAGAAGAACACGCCTTGCAAGAAATTCAACAAAACCAACGATGCTGCGACCCCCTCAACGACCGTCCTTGCTCTAGCGGCTCCACTTCTAGCGTATGCCATGTCTAAATTTTAAGTTCACTAAGAGAAAATGTCAAACCCTGAAATCGTCTGTAAGACGCCACCAATTTTCAACCTATTGTGATACTCTGTTAATTTCGTATTCTCTACTTACCTCCGGCAGTTTTCAGGTCACTTCATCGGTTGACTCATTCAATCGCCATCAACATTTGAAAGAAATTTAACGAACAAAATAGTCGACGAGTTCCCATTGCATTATTAACGGGAGCACGTTTTTGAGAGCAACCTTCATGACCGCACCCTAATTATTTGCCATTAGCTTGGAAACGTTGTATAATATTCCGCCATGATTCAGAGTCTGGCGTTTTCATTGAAAAAATGGAAAGAACGCCTTTTTATTTGGCAGGTACCTAAACGTGTGACAGTCGAGTTCATACAGTTTAGGTTTGTTCGGAGAAGCAGTCCTGAACGGTTCGGTGGGGTTTGGAGAAGCCTGGAGGAGTCCAAGCGCCTCTATCCCCTCCCCTTTCCAGTTCCGGTTTGGTTCTGAACTGGTTCCGGACTGCTTCTCCGAACAGTCTTTTCCTATGTTGGAACTACTTGAGGGTACCATGGATACTAAACTACCACATTGATTTCCCTCCATCACAGCATTTCGCAATAGTAATATTTTATTCTTATTGCCAAGATTCCACCGTTTATTAAATTCCATTTAAACATTGTCAACGATACTGAAAGATAGACAGCAGAATAAGTTAGAAAACGCTTCACAAGTGATGAAAACGAGTTCACAATCTTATTTTTATTTGATATAGAACTGCATAAGATGCTCTAGCTTCCTTTCAACTCCATCAGATGCCCCCTCTTTGGATTTATCTCTCTAAAATCGAAAAAAACCGATTGGCTTACGTGCATTTATGCGTATAATTTCTCAAGTACCGACCCCTTGTCTTTATCAAAAACCTTTGACTTCGGCTTTACTGCTGACTTTAAAAGTTCTTGAAAGATTTAGAAAGTACTTGCTAGACAATACTCGTCGATTATTAATGTAGCACCCATGTAAATACCAATACTCCTCTTGGCTGGTCATCTTTTGGTACCTGTCTGGTTCAAGTTTCTCCCCTTTAGCCATCGTTTATGTAAAAAGTGCCTTATTGGGTATTCGCGTTTACCTACATCTTGGAAATCAAAATGCTTTATTTTACGTTTGGGCTGTACACTTAGTTTTTAGGTGTTAGAATTATCGAACAAATTCGTAACAATACTCGTAATTTATGTCGTCAACTATATAAGCGAACTACCTAAGTTTTGGTTCTCAAGCTTCTATAAATTATTCTACTTTGAAATTGAAGATTGAGTACGTCAACTTCATGTTTCAGTCTAAGGGTTGCACCAACGTTTTACGTTGATGTCGTGAGATTTCCGTTGGTTGAGAACTGAAAAGTGTTGTAAACGTTGACAAAAACGTTAGTGTAGCCCGCCCCAAATCTTGGCCTTGGTGTAACTTCTCCGTGAATCTTTGGAAATCCGAAGATACCGTACATTACCACGTACTGTTTCACAAAACAGTTCACTTCTTAAATTAGTAATTTCTATGTTCATCAAAATGTTATGAGCTCATTAGGTTTTAGGGACAGCGACATCTTTCATCAACCTACGTGCTATTGAATTTTCATCGTATTGATTTTGTATAAGTTGAACTGCTTTTAGGGCCGGTTCAAAAGGCCTTCTGCCTCAACCATTTCAGTTCACATTCACTCCATGAGTGGTACCTCGGATTCTTCCTTTTGAACCGACCCTGAGATGCAAGAATGATCAGATAACGAATGCGAAATTCTTTGCTTCTTTGAATTCTTGATTAGATATTCTTGTAGAATTCATTATACATGTGTAGGTACTCTAAAATCTATCTTGTTAATACCTGGTAGTTTTTTCGAGGAACATTTTGTTTGGAGTAGAATACGAATTTCCCAAAATTTCTGGTTAATGTGTCCACTGTGTCTGTAGAGTTCGATGTGATAGCCAGTCGTTTTAGTCCAATATTGAGAATTTATAAGTCGCGTTTTGTATTCTGTCGCTTACAACACTGACAAGAACGAATTCCTAACGTTATGGAAAAGTACCTCATTAGTCTCGGGTAATACTATTAGTAGAATATGGGATTTTTTATGCCCTTGCAAAAACAGGGTTGTTAATTATGTTCGATAAATAATTTATATTATTTTGGAATGGGCGCTGTAATAAATTTTTTGATTTAATAATTGTTCAGTTTTTGTTTCGTTCCTGTGTCCCTCTTAATCATGTGGCAATAAGGAGTTGAATGGGGTATTTCTGTCAATTAAAAAAGAAAAAAAAAATTTTCAAAAGAGCATGGGTCAGGAGTAATGGTAAATGGGTCTGTTCGTCGAGAAAATGTTTAGAAGAAATTAGGGAAGCTAATGAAAGTTGAAGATATGAATGATGTGACTTATTAACTTGCTGACCTTGGATCGAGACATTCCACTAATCCCGTGCAGTCTCAAACGCCTCGTGGCTAGGATACTACTAATTACTATGCACACACACCCGCGGCATAGTGTGTGTGCGTTTATGGAGGCCCGCCTTTTTCTCAAACTTATGATCTCTTTATTTAATTTTTCTACCACATGTTATAGTATCAATGGGCAGTGTAGGGTGGTTGACGTCAGTTCATCTTCATTACTCAGTTGAACAAGTTCTCCACAGTGATCATCTGGCTGTAACAATAATGACATTAGTACTGGCGGTCTAGGGTTAGAGTGAAATGAAGAACTGGACTGAAGCAGTAATGTCATTACCTGTAATGACATTATTATTGATTGTGTAGGGGCCGCTTTAAAGGTGCCCGTCCACTGGGTCGACAGCGCAGCGCGGGTCGAACATTTTTCGCAATCTGCCGCTCTCCAGACTTCTGGAGCGCGGCTGCGCGCCGTGCTGTCGACCTAGTGGAGGGCAAAGCGAAAAATTGTCGACCTCGTTCATTTTCCTCAATCAATCTTTGGCTTTTGTATACCAGGCTTAATCAATGTTTGAAGCTCGAAAAACTTCCCCCTCGACATTCTAAAATACTTTATAAATTTTTGCTCGTCTCTTAGCAAATCTTGGAACAGGTGATTGTGCTCCCCAGGTCCATCCTCTTAGCGTTTATTGGATGGAACCAAAATCTTCTCCTTTCCCCACCGATTTGGTCCTCTTCTTCTGCTTCCAAAGCTACAACTAAAATGAACATTTTTTCGTCGTCCGATGAAAACATAATATCTATGCCTGACATTTTCCTGAGAAGGCACCTTCACTCGATGCGGAACTGGCAAAACGGCGGGTCGAAAAATTTTATCCGCTCCAGTGGACGGAGCTCAAGAATTTCGCATCGCGCCGCGACACGCTGTCGACCTAGTGGATGGCCAGCTTTAGGCCTCCAGGCACGAGGTATAACAAATTGCTTAGTCAAGGGTCCTCTCTTCCCAGTTCCACACCGCTTCCACGTCCTTTCCTCCAATGGGTTTTTTTTCTTCCAATGCGGAATACAAATTTGCCCAAATTTGGAGGCCCGTTAACTATGGACAGGGGTGGGGAATGGAGGCGCTTGTAATGGGGGGCCTCTAGAGACGGGTGACTGTCTGGGGAACCCTTTCATTAGAGAGTTTTTGCTGCCAAAATCTGACTAGCGCAAGCAACAGAGGATGCTCCCCAGTTGAAGAAGGAAGCTCGTTAACTATGGACAGGGGGGAAGGGAGGCGCTCGTAACGGGGGGGGGGGGGGGGGCTCTGGAGACGGGTGACTGTCTGGGGAACCCTTTCATCAGTGCCCGCTGTTGTTGGGAGGCAAATTCATCGTCACCCACAAACTCCAGGCTTTGTGCCAAGGTTCCATGGGCTCGTTAGTGGTCTCTCTTGATTGGTGACCGCTCAAGGGCAGTTCTCAGGTCTTGATCATTTTTCGAGTTGGGCCATTTTTGAACTCCGCTCCACTGAATTGCATGAGGCAATAAGTAGCTAAGAGGGAAATCATCGGAACCAACTCTGATCTTTCCTTTGGAAGACAGCTGATGACGTCTGCGATGCCAGGAATAGCAGTTGGACGAAAATTGAACCTGAGACTATTTTTTTTTACTACTACCTACATCTACAAGAGATGAAGTAGGAAAATCTATTCATGAAAAATGATAAGTAGGTATGTGTAAGGATCGCCTCCTCTGCGGCTTTAGCGATTAGGTCTGACTTATTTCTCGGCCTACTCGTGGATTCGGGGGTTCTGAAATGACCTCCCTAGTCCTGCCTAGGCCTAAGCTCCCTAACTGGCTATCGCTGAAGATCGGGTAGATCTGGGGGCAATTGCCTCCGGATCTAAGATTTTGATTATCCTACTTTCGTCCTTACACCAGACGGGCTCTGTGGAATGACAGTAACAAAAACTGATAACGATTGATCTTACTTTTTATTGCAATTGGAACGTTCGTTCTTCTTTTGATTTCAAGTTAATTGACATATGTAAGAGAACAGAGACTTAGATGGCGACTTAGTCTACTCCCACCTACGTGCCTCCTGACCGCGCGAAGTTACGATGACTCGTGGCGCGCGCGGGTTTGCGACGGTAACGGCGGACGTGAGGTTCGGGGTAAGTTTTGATTTGGTGTTCGGACTGACCTGATGATCCTTTCTGATCGAGGTAATCTTTGAGATTTCGTCCCAGGAGGCGTTGATGTGGCAGCTACCCTTTTCTTCTCCTGGAGGCGGCAGGTACTCTCGGACCAAGTAGACTGTGGTGATATCGCTCTCTTGTCACACCGCGGAAGGCAGCAGATTTGGGTGCGTCTTGGATCGAAGGGCACTGGGTTCCAGATGCTGATGCACGACCTCGATTTTGGCCGCGCGCAACAGTTTTGTTCAACTGCTGGGGGCGTGTCCTCAGTAATATTTGTGGCTGAATATTTTCGGTATTTCTCCTGCAGTCCTTCCACCTCTCCTCGCTGGTTGGATGAGGAGCTTTTCCTGGGCGTCGAATTTTCGGCTGATTAGCGAAATCGGGGATAGATTTCCACTAATCAGGCCGCGGTAATTTTTCCGTGGTGAGGACTCCACGTGCGGTGTTTTTTGGCGACGTGGTCCTTACAAATTGTTTTCCTTGGGAGCCGTCGATTTTCCCTTTCCAGAGTCGAATTGCAACGATTCGGTTTCCCAGGGAGAAACATGAGACTTTGTCAGCGTTCGCGTCTGACAGAGACCATTTGCCCCGTCCCATAGAGAACGTTATTTTCGTATTATTCATTCTTGTCCTTCTTGGGCGTTCTCTTCTCGGGTGCACAACTTTTTCTGAAATGCCTCCTTTTCTCACTACTTTTTCACTACTTTATCAACCACTTTTTTCCGCAAATCGGCGATAGGTGTAGATTCAATATTCGGTATCTGGAACGTAGACAAAAGTTCAATCAACTGCGGTTTGGTCAGCCCGTACACCCACGAAACTCGAATAGTATCAGCGCTTGGATCCGACATACAAACATAATGACGTACGATCACACAGCGAACAAAGTAACACAGCGAAACAAACTCACACTTTTATCCTCGTCGTCACTTGAGATGTATGAGAAAACGCTGCAAATTATTACACAATGGTTTATTATTTTTCTGTATAGATCACTCGTCTACAAAATCACCAACCATACAATATGAAGAAAAAAAAATCAAAAAAAAAGAAAAAAATCAAAAAAAAAATAATAATATATATATAGGTATCAATATAAACCCTTAAATTTTCGTAGGGAGCGAACGGTTTGTCCTACAGAGCTCCGCGTGGTCTCAAAAAATTCTATAGAATCTTAAATTGATGGAAAAACAATACCTTTATATCAAAATTTTTTGAGTTAGGGCGTTTTCAAAAATTTTTTTTCTTGGTCGATTCCAAAGGTTCATTATTGAAAATAGTAAACCGAACCACAAAGGGAGTTCAGAGTAGTTGTGTATTCACGTTTTACAATCGACTATAATATTTTACTCGATGATAACCGACAGGTATGATCCTGCTTTTCAACATCGGTATCTCCTAGGAACTCTATTCTTAACCAGAAGTTCTCCGTAATCGACGTCTTTCTAGTCAATTCGTGTAACTAACTACACCGTCTACCTCCTAAAATCCGTCACTATGAAGTACCTGCTATTCGCAGTTATGTTCATTTTCATTGGTACGTACCAAACCTTTGTTCTCACGTCTTGTTTGATGTAGTAGTAAGAAGTTACGTGGGGTACAATGCAGTCTATTCCGTGATTTGATTCTACCACATTTCTGTAAAAATGCATGCAGTAGCTAGTTTTCGGATTATTGAAATTACGTAAACGTTGATGTTATCGCAGTGGTAGCAGATCAGGACGTTGAATCCGCTCTCCAGTCCCTTCAGTCCATCCAGGACGATCTTCACAAACTTCGTAGCAACCTCCCAAATGAACTTCCCAGCCTCAACGAAGGACACGATGGGATCAGGGAGAAATGTCTCAAGAACGGAAACTACGAAGCCTACGAAAAAGTTTTGGTGAGCCAGACAAATCCCACTTCCAAGTTTATATCTTGGATAGAACATTGGATTCCTTTCACTCAAAATTGGTACCCACATCTGTGATTGGTTCTATTCATACTATTCAGTGAGGCTGAATCAACTCGTACCTGTGAGCTTTACTGATGTAAATTTCTGAACCTCGGGCTTCTGAGGATTTCTTTTCCTAGTGTTTTATTACATTTTGTGTCAGTAGTATAACAGTCAACTGTAGCGAATAGTAATATATTTAACTCTGAAATCATTGCTATCGTTTGTTCTTTGTTACAGGAGGCCAGAAATGAATTTCCGAGTTGTGTGAAGGGTCGCTTCGACTACGAGGAAATGCAGAAAGAAATCGATGAAGCTAAACCCACCGGTGATCTGGACAAGGTTTTCCGGAAGTACTGTCGGTGAGTCATTTCTAATTTTTGCGAGATCCAGGTACAAAATGATGATATTGAACCACCTATATGAATTTTGCACCTAAAGCACAGTATTTTATTCATTTTCGTAGTAATCGTTATTTTGGTCAGTCCTCCAAGACCCGAAGGTCGCATTCATAAGTATGGTGTTCTAGTACTATACATCATATTGTATACGCAATAGGTCTTCTTGTACTGAAGCCTAAATTCAAAGAATATATAAATACATATCTCCCATGTGGAACTTGAATGAAATGTTCCTGAACAGGTTTAGCATGGAACATGCTTTAGCCATCACCTAACTGTGCAAAAACGTGTCGAAACCGTGGAACGAAAGTAGCAAATGATTTTCACTTACAACCGACCCGTTTCTAAGGAAATGTATCACCGTTAGTTTTCATCCCACGAAAATCGTTCGCCACTCGTTGAGAAGCCCTCAATTTATGCGTAAATTATATACTGCCAAAACAGCTGTGAATACGGACGAAGCTGAGATATACCTTTGTAGTTGGCTGGCATCTTTTTTACCAAAAACTAATCAAAGGATCTTGTAACCTAGACTTTTAGCTGCGATGCGTTCTTCGACGTTTTAGATGTTTTCGATTTCTTAATAAAAACAATACCTGTGGGATATTTTCCCTCCTATGATGTTAGTAGATGGAGAGTCGTTGAGGAGTAGCAACTCTCATCTTCGTTTGAGTCCTAGAATTAAGGCGGATGAGATTCATGCAGATTGATGGTAAGATGTGAGGTTTTTGTCTGGTGGTATGTTCGTAATGGAACCGCTTGGGGAAATTTTGGAAACCCTCCTCATCTCATTCTGTTTTTCCACCAAAATGAACCCACCAAAATCCAAAATGGTGGATCCACCAAAATGAACACATACACGAACACAGTTCAATGAATTAGCAAATCACTTGAAACTTCGAACAGAATGTTTGAATTCAAATATTGCTGTCAATCACCACTATACTAAAACACGTTACTCTGTAACGATTTTTACTCCATATTTCTAGTATTTTATTCCATTTTTAGGAATTGTTGGTTTACTTCTTTTTTGGTTGAATATCTAAAATGCTTTAAAAATTATTAGTAAATAGAGGGAAATGCTTGGATTCTCCTAGCGTTGTACCCTCGCAAGAAGTCATCAGTAAAGTCTTCCACTCAATGTGAATAAAACGTGCATAGTGCACGGTGATCAGGATGCGTTGAATAATGAGTAGTGTCGACAGCTTCTATTTGAAATTTATTTTTACCGATATCGAAATGAAAAGTTTCCCTGGATAAGGTGGGTACAGTAGATGATGCAATGGGGAATTTGCCTCACATTTTTTTTTCGAATGAGGGTTTATTTTTATGGAATAAAACCATAGTGAGCTGCTCGAAAACGCATCCAAAAAATTTAGAGAATTTAAGGAAGATGGAAATTTTAAATGTGGTGGCAATGTGTAAGAGGCAGCCATGTTTGAAACGTAACGGATATTCTACCAATCTGACTTCAAAGGAGGTTCTGTGGCGCTTACCACAGAAGCGGAACATACACGAACTTTTAGCTTCCGAGTAGTGCGCACAAGAGTGCGCCGCAAACTGGCAGGGAGAACCCAGACACAAAAGTGACCAAAAGAAACAATATTACTCACTTTTTTACAATACGAATCTACCTACTAGTTTATCAAGCATTATTAGTCTTCATCTTCTCTTATTTAGTTTCAAGATTTGAATCACATTATTCGAGTAGCCATTTCACTGGATCGTTTTGTGTGGCGGTGCTAGAACTCTGTCTGTTGTCAGAGTTGTTTTCGCGTCGTTTTTTTTTTTCGTATGACGTCAACAATGTTTCTCGATTTTCGCGGTGTTTTGTAACAGAGGTTCACTTGTTTAGTCATTTTCTCCTACGGTAATTTTTTCCCCTTGTTTATTCCTAGTGTTAAACGTTATTCTAGGGCCCTATTATAGGATTTGACTTGAAATTCCAGAATCTAAAATTGAGGCAAATTCCCCATTATCCACTGGAACCACAAATTCATGTTCAAGGGCCCTGAAGATGATATTCTTTAATCGAAATCGGTATCATCGAAATGAAATTTTGAACAACCTATGGTGACCTTTCGTTTTCTTGGCTCATTGTTGTTTCGAAGGGATTGGCTGTACAGTAATACAAGCTTGTTATGGTGAAGTAGGTAGGTAGGTATATTTACTTATCGATACGAAGATTGTACTTACTAACAACAGAGTGCATTGGTGCGAAATGGCTGGGACTCAAAAGCGGATATGAAGAATTTCAACCTCTTGAGTTGGTAATGAAATGACTCTTTCACAAAGAACGAATGTGTGAAGCTGCTCTCTCATCGTGAATGACGCATCAACCCACTTCCTGAACTCTTCTATGGGGCTAAATATTATTATTCTCGTACTTTCGTGTTTTCATTTGATGATTATTGCCACCTATGGCATTAATCAGACAAAAAAATCAATTATTTCCCACCTTGTGGGTTATAAAATGTGGATGTTTTGAAATCAGTTCAACCAGTAAAAATAGAGCTGAACTTCAAGGAAATCTGTTTCAGGTTGGTACCTTGTAGCTCAGTCCTGCTCTCACTTCCATGTCTTGTTACTGAGAGTAGTAGGTATAATAAGGTGTTTTACGCGATGAATCACGAATATGCTAAATGATCGTCCCCTTCCACGGCGTGAAAGAAAACATATTGTTTAGTAATGGATGCATTCCAGGGTTTTGGTTGGTGAAGTAGTGTGCTACTGGGAAGTTGAATTTAAAGAAAGAACATATTGCTTAGTAATGCATGCATTCCAGGGGACGTCCCATTTGATGAGCATTAGATCAGTTTAACCAGTTGGTAAGCGATAAAACTGTTTCACTCGATGTAATTTACTTATTACTTTAGGAAAGAAATCGTGGTCTCTCCCTCCGTCCCCCCTCCCTCACCATTATCCACCATAACATTTCTAGCGGCATGGGAGCCTCGAATATGAAGAGCATTTTAAAATCCATGATCTACAATACCCAACATGCGAATTCGAGTTTACCCCCCCCCCCCTCAGCCAATGGTGCCGGGCTGGCACCAAAGCGGAAATACGTCGTAACATTGAACTTTCAACTGTTAGTAGGCGGTCCGTCGAGGTTCACATCCGTATTCAAGATGAAACACATACAAAAAAAAAAAAAAAAAAACCACGAAATATGCGGTTTATGGTGTCCTGGCACCACGGTGGCACCACTATTAGTTCCATGGTGGTACAGAGAATAAATCATGAAAATCCGGAGGTATAATGAGAATTTTTCCTCAATTTCAGAACTTGGATACAACTATCAAGCTATAAAGGAACCGAAATATTGAAAAATCGGATGTTTGGTGAATATTATCCCCCCACTCATCCCCTCCCCTTGTGAATTTTGGTACTCTGGTGAAATCATGTACGACTCGGAAGTTATTTGAGTCAAACAAGAAAAGAAACACACAAATCGATTGGAAATTGAGGCATGGGCAGAGTTTCCAAGATTATGCCCGCAAACGCTCGTTTTTTAAGCATTAACCCCCCCTTTCCCCCTCTCAAAAAGCAAAATTCTAAATTCCGACGCCGTAGTGCACAACTAGATAAGTTTCCGCGTCGAATAAAAAAAGAACCACGAAAATCGGTTGGAAATTGAGGCCTGGGCAGAATACACAAGATAATGCCCAAAAACGCACGTTTTTTGAGCATTAACCCCCCCTTTCCCCCCCTATAAAGGCAAAATTCGAAATTCCGGCGACGTAGTGCACAACTAGATAGTTTTCCGCGTCGAACAAAAAAAAAGAACCAGGAAAATCGGTTGAGAACTAAGGGCTGTGCAGACGACACAAGATTTTGTCACACACACACACACACAGACATACACCTATGGTTTTTTTTCGCGGATTTGGATTCAGAATGGTCTAAAACGGATTACTGTGTGGTTATTTTTTTTTCTGTTGAGTGTTGTCCTCCTTCACCCCAGATCGATCGCATAAGGACGCCCAAGTCTTACTGTGGGACGTCCTAAAAAACCGCTTGCGTACGAGTCTGCAACACATTGGGACATTTTATGTAATTTAGGCATAAATTTAGGGCTTTCCAACAAATGGTGAACGATTTCGGTTTAATATTTTCAATGATGTATATAATAATAACCGTTCGCTCCTTACGAGAACTTGGGTTGGACGGGGTGTCCAGCGACCTGAAAAACCGGGAATATTCAGGGAATTTTACTCTACTGGTAAACTCAGGTAATTAATTTTGAGTAAAGAAATCACAATGTATGAAAATAACGAAATAATTCGGACTTACGAAAAAGGGCTAATGAATCATTCCGAATACGAATCATTCCAATACTGAGCTTTTATTAGATTTCGTGATACCGGACTTCCTTCGACCATGAACAAGTTGACAAGCATTTCATTGAAGTTTTAGAGACTGAAATTGAACTAGTAGTCCTACAGCGCATGCAGTCAGGCACTTTGAGTTTCAGCTTTTTAGGATGTCGCACAGTAAGACTTGGGCGTCCTTACGCGATTAATCAGGGGTGAAGTGAAAAGAAGAAATAAAATGATTTTGTATTGCTCCTGCTTATGTCCCTTCTGTAAATTGAAACTAATTAGTCCTGAAAAAATTGCTCATAATATCATTCAAACAGTAGTTTTAAATCGTCAACCATCGGATTTGATATGGGATTAAATTACAAAATTCCAACAACCGATTTCAACTCACATATAGATTAAATTTTGCTTTATTATTTTCAATAATGAATTTCGACCAAGAAAAAAAATGTAACCACCCCTCAAAATTTGATGGTTTACGTAGAATCCAAAAATCGAATAAAAAATTTTGCCGTCCGTCCGCCGTACTGTAGGTAGTTTCCTAGGACTGATTTTGATGAAATTTGGTATATGGGCTCCATTTGGGGTATAGTTGTGCCCCGAAGCTTTAGGTTCATGTAAGTCACTTCTAAGGGTTGAAATTTTCAAATCGCCCTAGCTCGAAAACACGCAATGTAAAGGTATTGTTTTTTCATCAATTAAAAATACTATTGAATTTTTAGAGTCGAATGAGACCAACCAGAGCTCCGTAGGACCAACCTTTCGCTCCCCATGAGAACTTAAGGGTTGAACTTACGATAAATCAGAAACACGAGTGTGAATGGCAAAAGAGGCCTAATCTCCGTTCAAATTTTTGCTGACCAAAATGCGATCGTTCGTTTCTCAAGTTGTACTCAGTTTTGCGTCCTTAGCTATCAGTAACCAAATTTCCTAATGAAGACACCCACGACTATTTAAGTATTTCTCCGAATTGAGTGTGAAGCGTTTATTTCTTCAAAGTAAACTTGATTCTGAAGAGAAAGTATGGCTAGTAGGTGGTGAAAACGGCAAAGCTCGGATAATTCATGTCCATGGAAATATGGATATTTATGTCCGACATAAAAAACTGCATGACACTCCTCCACCCACAACAGAAAGGACGACGACTCAACATACTTGAAAACATGGAAATATACAAACTACGTAAATTTGACGGACGTATAATAAACAAAAACCTACTTGACACTATCTCAGACACTATATTCAAACCACTGGACAAACTCATTCAAAAACGAAAAACACCCACAGACGGATTTACTGACAACCTGAACAACAAAAGACAACGAACAGAACACACTACCATATCTCCTTACAAACGCAAACAGCACCCTCACGACTCCACTAACTTCCAGACAACCAAACGACCTAGGATATCATAATCTCTAACAATAAATAAAATAATCAACTAACCAAAAATAAAAATTAAAAAAAAAAGTTAGAAATAGATATAGATATAAGCTAATAATTTTTTAAATAATTTAGTTATGTAAGCTAGTTTATAATATATTCATAATTTAGAATAGAAGACCACGTGGTCACCACGTGGTTACCAGGTGGTGAAGGTACAATTAGCTAATAGGATTCGTTTTATCTCTCCCTTTCACTTGACATGACAGACAAACAACCTTTCACCACGTGGTCTCGTTACTATGTGGTCCCCTTTCCTTTCTAATCCTTTTACCTACCTCCCTTTCACCCAGACTATATAAACAGAACGACGGACTGACAAACTTTAGTACTCTCTCGACGGCCTGAAGATGATGTCTTTACATCGAAAGCGCTCGCCTCCTGTACTCGACTTGCTGGTTACGACGGATTCTCCAATACGGTACGTAGATAATAATTGCTTTGTGTAATAATTTGCAGCGTTATATTTTAAATTTACCTTGTTGGCGTGTATAAAGTTCTATTTCTAGCTGCTCATGAAAACATCGTCCAAAGTGATTGTTTCTTTCTACTGAGTCAAAGATAGGAATAAGATGTTGTGACCCACGGTGTGAAGAAATAGATTGGGACTGGGGTCATCCAGAAAAAACGCCGTAATTGCCTAGTTTTCGGAAAATATATTTCCTTCATCAGGGCTCAATGGCAGTCATACATGAGGAGAGGGCACCAACCAACCCGTCCTCTCTATCTAGTTCTTACTTAATTATCAAAAATTCGAAAACTTTCAAAATAAATATAGCATCAGGCTCTCAACAAAACCAAAATACTGATAGCATTCATAATTATTCTATTGCTCAACCTAGGGGCTGAGAACCAGATAGAGAGGATTGGTTGGTTGGTGCCCTCTCCTCATGTTCCGCGGTATTTCCATATCAGTAGGATGTTCGGTCATCCTCTCTTTTACCACTGACTTCACAGTCATTTATTATCATTCACATTCACTAAGACTCGATTTTTTATCTGCAGGAAATCGCTCGAATTGAAAGGATGCGTGGAAACTGTATTAAACGCTCTCGAGCCTTGTTTGGACGAAGAAGAGAGAGCTCATAAATCCAACGCACTCAACATCATGGATTCTATGATCAATTTCATCTGCGTCAAGGAAGTAGACAGAATAGCATGTGAGTAAAATATGAAAGATGTTGTTGTTTTTATGCCATTTGCCATAAAACATGATTATTCAGATTATTGATTGATTTTCACTTACTGAAAATGCTCGACGATCTTCGGCATATTAACGTGTTAACTGATTTTAGAAGAAAATTGTTGTAATTACGAGTAGTTGGGAATTCCGACATTGAGCCGAAAAGAGGTTGCTATTAAGAACCCTTTTAAAGGGCAGAAGTTATGGTGCATTTTCCACGGTCATCGTCAAAAGTGTTGTGTATTAAAATTTATTACTTTGAGATTTTGTAAAAAAAATAAAAAATCCCGTGATCCAAAAAGCATTGCAATTTTACGACTTTTCACTTAAAGGTAATATGCTGAACAAGCCTTAACCCCTTATTATGGGTAATCAATACTCTTTTCCCCCTTTTGGTTTATTATTTTCAATAATAAGCCTTCGGAATGAGCAAGAAAAAAAATTTTAACCCCCCCTCAAAATTTGATGTTTTACGTTTCAAGGTACGTAGAATCTGAAAATCGAATAAAAAAATTTCCTTCCGTCCGCCGTACGCCGTCCGTCGTACGCCGCACTTTTCTTAGCAACACTGGACCGATTTGGTTCAAATTTGGTATATGGGCTCCATTTGGGGTCTAGTTGTGCCGCGAAGCTTTTGGTTGATGTAGGTCACTTCTAAGGGGTGAAAATTAAGGGTTGAAATTTTCAAGAGTGTCCTAGCTCGAAAACTCGCGAAATAAAGGTATCGTTTTTTTTACCAATTTTAAATAGTATTGAATTTTTAAAAATTTTTGAGACCACCCGGAGCTCTGTAGGACAAACCGTTCGGTCCCTACGAGTACTTGAAGGTTTTCCTTCGATAAAACACAATCATGAGTGTGAATCGCAAAAGAGGTCTAATCTCCGTTAAAATTTTATCGGACTAAAATGCGATCGCTGTTCATTTCTTCGATTTGTATACAGTTTTGCCTTCTGCGTAACCAGTAATCAAATTTCCATAATATGGAAGCTTTCTATTTTTCGAATCGAGTGTGAAGCGTCTTTCTAATAAACTAGATTGTGAAGGTGTGAAGCCAGTATGGTGTGGTAGGTAGTACCTACCAATAGTTGGTAGGTAAAAAAAAGTTGGTAGGTAAAAAAAAAAATGTTGGTACGTAAAAAACGCTGTAAATCATTGCTCACTGATCAGCTGAGTGAGCTCCAAAGCCATTTTCAATCCTATTGAATGGAAGTGCTCTTCCAGGCGTCTCCAGCATTCGAGGAGATCTTCTTCACTCTTCAGATCACTGATCAGCTGAGTGAACTCCGATGCCATTTTCAATCCTATTGAATGGAAGTGCTCTTCCAGGCGTCTCCAGCATTCGAGGAGATCTTCTTCACTCCTCAGATCACTGATCAGCTGAGTGAGCTCCAAAGCCATTTTCAATCCTATTGAATGGAAGTGCTCTTCCAGGCGTCTCCAGCATTCGAGGAGATCTTCACTCCTCAGATCACTGATCAGCTGAGTGAGCTCCGATGCCATTTTCAATCCTATTTCATGGAAGTGCTCTTCCAGGCGTCTCCAGCATTCGAGGAGATCATCTTCACTCTTCTGATCACTGATCAGCTGAGTGAGCTCCGAAGCCATTTTCAATCCTATTGAACGCAGGAGCTGAAATTTGAGAGGGAAGGTCAAGGGAGAATACAGATGGTGGTAGGTGCTATTGATGGAGAACCAGTGATCTATACAGAAAATAATAAACCTTTGAGCAATGATTTGCAGCGTTTTAAGAAAAAATCACATTTAGCCATTTTATTTCGTACGTCTTGAAAATTTAAAGTCGTCCAACTTATGTTTTTGGAGTAAAAAACATACTAGATAAGTACAAAAATATTTTTTTAAATCAGAAAATAGGCATTTGAGGAATAATTTATGAATAATATTTTAAACATTCTATATATTTAATATACCTATCCTCGATTTAAGGAAATATTCAAGATAATTGCTTATCAGAGCAAAATTTAACAAACAATACCTAATTCATCATAACTTAGTTATAATATTAAACATCTCTCACTTGGAAGAGTTTTTCAAAATTTGAAAATCTACCTCCAAACCTCATTTATCACGACCGGTATTGGGGGGTATTTATTTATGTATTTTTGTTTTGTCATTTTCAATTGATTTTGGTGTTTTTGTGCTTCCAGTGTCTATTGCAAAAGGCGGCCCGGAGTGCCTCAAAAGCAATCAAGAGCCCATCCAAAGCTGTCTGAACGAAACTCTTAGCGGATATGTGAAAGACAAAAATCTCACCAAACAAGTACCTAAGCTGCTTTTGGACGAAAAACAATGCAGGTAAAAACAATAGTAGTATTTTAATCCTTTGATGATCTTTTATATCATGACCAGCAGATATATTTCTTTTCTATATCTTCCTTCAGCACCAGTGGCGGCTCCTGCTCTGAAACTCAGGGGGTGCACAGAGATCAGGAGAAGCTAGGGAGAATGGACAGAATAGGTGCTTTTCTATGCCAAATAGAATTTCAACAATATGCAAATGGGATAAATCTTGGTTACTTTTTCATCTTAAAATTGCAAACGGTACTAAATACGTAGGTGCAATAGACACGAAAAATAATGTTCTATAGTGGTTAACAGAAATTCTGAAATACTTAATCATCAAAGGTCTAAACCCAAGAAATGCATCCATCTAATTGCTATAGCTGAAATGTATATTTGCCTGTGACGATTCAAAACATCGTCCAACTCAGAAGGAAAATTAGACGACTCCTTGAAGACTCCGGGATTCGAAGAATCTTCCCTCTCATCCACGCACAGCTACCTCGAAAGCACTACAGAACTTGATACAATCAATGATTCGAGATAGAATGTACCCATTTTTTTTAACCGTTTCGGTTTTTTGCATCAGATTAAGACGATATGCACTGTCGAGTTGTTGCATTATATTTTGACGGCCCACTATACACAAATCTACCAGAGCGTTTTTATGGGAGACAGCCAATGCGTTTTTCAATTTTTTTTAGCTAAATGGGCCAGATCACTTATGCCGTCTTTAACCCAAGCCTCATTTCAGTTAGTAGAACAAAGTAGGCAAACAAGCAAAATAATTTGTTAGTTGCTTCACACCTGCAAAGCCAATCTACCTTCTTATAATATTCGGCATTAAACTTACGGTACGAATCTGCACGATTTTTAAATTTTAACGTCTGCTGGAGTTCAGGTAGAGATGGCAAGGGGCTGCCAGTTTCTCGAATGTAGCACTTGTCCATGACCGACAAACACGAATAGTTTACTTTAATGTGATGCACCGAATTATTCATAGTACCTACAACACTCCTAAATAATCACAATACTTTGAACAAATCGGTGGACTGAATACGAAAAACGGGAAATGCCCTTATCAGTTTTGTTTGTTTACGATAAGGAAACCGGGAAACCAGAGAGCCAGGAAGACAAAATAATGAAATTGGAGATTCACTCACTCACACACCCCAGGTGCACATCTTCTGTGCTGCTCCCCAAGGTCACATTTCGTGCTCTCTGGTTGGTCAATCTCACGTGCACACCTCCCTTGAAACACGTCACCCTCCTCAGAAACTGAGCATAAAACAGGATTTGCGCAAACCGTCGCTGATTGGTCAGGAAAGAGGGAGCTCCCCGCCACTGTTTTCGCGTGTAGATTCAACTAGCACAGTAACTGTGATCGTGTCTTCTGTCACTAGCCAACTTGCTCTTTAAACCCAGAGTAACTAACTTTGATTTTTTTTTATTGGCTGGGGTGCACATGCGCCTATGCTCCTATCAGTAGCCGCCCCTGTTCAGCATGCTAAGAACCCATCAGAAAATAAAAACACTCGCCATGATATTGTGGAAAACCATTTTAATAAAAACGGAGTTGATTAGAACGTTGTCTATTTCCACGAAAATAATGAGTTACAAGTTAAATCGATTTCGACAGATCATCATCAGTAACAAATAATAACTTGCATAATAACTATAATATCAACAACAACAATAATAACAATAAGTTATTGTTTGTTACTGATGATGACCTAACCGTAGAAATCGATTTAACTTGTAATTCATTGTTTTCGTGGAAATAGACAACGTTCTACTCAACTCTGTTTTTATTAAAATTGTTTTCCACAATATCATGGCGAGTGTTTTTATTTTATGATGGGTTCTTAGCGTGCTAAGAAGGGGGGGAGGGAGTTGTTTTGATGACCTAATCTTAATTAATTAATGTTTCTCTGAGAAATGCTGAGGAGACTATTCGTGTCTGGTATGACTGCGCCACAATGTTGAATCATCAAAAATTAACTTCCCTCGACCCGGGATCGATCTCCTATCGTTCCGATTCTGAATCAGAGCTCCTACCACTTGAGCTAAGGAAGCGAATGGGCAGAAATGCGAAGTGGTCGCTGATCACAACAGTTCGTTCAAGAAAAAAATCATAATGAGTAGGAAACCTTATTTCCTCTTTTCGATAAGCCACCTCATTCCTATTAACTGTGGGAAGAACGACCGCCAGAAGTTCTGAAGCTTCAAAATTGTTAATCTTGAGTTTAGAAGGCCAGTGAAAAATTCACTGCAAATGATTTCACAACCCCCGCGGCATCAGTTTGTAATCAGTTTCGGTTCCAAGATGGCTGATCTAAGAAGTTCCTCCACTGGGTGAGAAAAGGTCAAAATGCTGGTTGGGAAACTGATCTATTTATTCTGATGAAATTTATTATTGATGACTTTTCCAATGATAACTTAGGACCATGAGAGCTTTGGACCATTCTTCTATGGTCCTATCCGAGTTGTGTCATTTGTAGACTAGTTTCAGGATCCATTCCCCAGCAACTGCCAGACATTTGGATGTTCAACGTTGACAGTAGCGGTGGTATCTAAGCAACAAAGATGAATAAAACGGTGCAAGTTACTACACAAAAGTTCATTATTTTTCAGTTTTTTTGGCTTCTTTTCAAATGTTTGTCCGTTCCCTATAATAAAATATAAAAGTAAAGTAAACAACCATCTCAGGTTGAATTTTCGTCCAACTGCCATTCCTGGCGTCGCGGACGTAATCAGCTGTCTTCCGAAGGGAAGATCAGAATTGGGTATTGTTTTCGGTCTTCACTGTTTTCATACCTGAATCACTTCTTTTAATTAGGTACTGAATTCATATCTTTGGTCATACGTTACCTACCATCCGTCGTCACTTATATTGGAAGAATTTGTAAGATTTGTCCTTGCAAATCATCGAATTGGAAATATCTTTCAACTTATTTCTCCACAAATTAAATGGTAGTTGCTAAAGATATCTTCTTTCGTAGCTTATAAGCGTAACATTTATGACAAGAATAAACAATCCTCAATTGCTGCTTGAGAGATCAAGCATTCTGCGGTTCTCAGCCTTAGCTTTCACAGCTCTGACTTAAACCCACAATAGAAGAGTTGACCAGCTAATAAATTGTTTCTTTTTTTCTGCGTTTTCGACATAAAACATGGGTTTTATCAGGTCAAAGTGGATCAAGCTTCTAAGTTGTGCTCAGTTGTATTACCTTTTGGAGTATATAGTTTCTTGCGGATTCCATTCGGTCTAAAAAGAGGACTTTCTGAATCTGTGGGAGAATAGATGGGTTGAGTATGTAAGTTGACGACCTCCTTCGTGTTGCACAAATTGAAGTTGAATGGGGTATTTCGGTGGGTCAGAAATTCAGGTTTTTGAACTCAAATTTGGATTCAGCACCCATGAAAACCTATATACTCCAACTTTTAGCCCAATGATACTATAACATGTGGTAGAAAAATTAATCAAAGAGATCACACGTTTGAAAAAAAGGCGGGCTGCCATAAATGCACACACACTATGCCGCGCACGTGTGTGAGTAGTATTTTGTAGTATCCAAGAGATTCTCCAAGGGTTTTGTCTCTTCTCTGTGCATGGATACGTTTTTCAAAGAGTTTTGGCTAGCTACGTCACACTATTCAAATCTTCAACTTTCCTTAGCTTCTCTGATTTTTTAAAAACATTTTCTCGACGAACAGACCCGATTACCGTTATTCCTGAGCCATACTCTTTTGAAAAAAAAAATTTAAAAAATTGACTGAAATATCCCATTGAGGGGCAATGTAAACAAGGTAGAAGCAGGTCTAAACCCTACTAAATTTCAATTATTTGTTCGCAATATTCGTTTTCTAGTCCTAAATTTCAACGAATAAGGAATTCAGCTAGACTAAGATCAAGGCAATCGTGGAGCAGGATTTATTTTGCATAGGAACTCTCAACTACCTACCTGGGGTTCTTTATCCTCAAATTTTCTGAATTGATTATTCTATTCGGCAGCCTACTTAACACATTGGACGTGGATCGCGTCTATCACGCATATCCCTGGGTCCCTGTGGCGTCATGTCACGCAAACACCTTCCGCAAAAGGTTCAAGAATATCTGCTCCTATTCTTTCGTTCTCCGTTACCGCTCTTTTCTAGCTGTTTTTCGTGATGGATGAACTATTTATGAGACGAACGTTTCAATCCGGAGATGAATTGGTCGATGTTGAAGGTTGAAGGTCATGAGTAGTTATCAAAGTGACACCTTATCTTTGCGCGCTTCACGAAAAACATTTCGGCAACTGAGCGCCATTTTGTAAGAGATTGGACTAACCTGAAACGAGGAAGGATTGGCGACCGACTGAGACCCCCTTAAGAATGATGTGGAGAGAATGGGGTCAAACTTTCTATCTGGAAAATTGAAGGAAGCTATAGTCAAACATGCGCCATTTGGTCCCTCAAAGCCAATAACAGTGAATCCAGTTAGTAATGGGTTGTGTTCTGATGCAATTTGAACTAGTTCATCATTGAAAACAATAGACCAAAAATTGGAAAATTCAAAAGTATTTATGACGCATATTTTTTTATTTCCTAGGGACTTGACCAAGATTCAAACGTGCATCGTCAACCACCTGGAGAAGTGCAAGGAGCCAACGCCCGCCAACATCGTCGGTGGCATGTTCGATATCGTCAAGAAAAACACGCCTTGCAAGAAATTCAACAAAACCAACGATGCAGCGACCCTCTCAACGACCCTCCTTGCTCTAGCAGCTCCACTTCTAGCGTATGCCACGTTTAAATTATAAGTTTGCTATGAGATAATGTCAAACCCTGGAATCGTCTAAGACGCCTCAAAATTTCAACCTATTGTGATACTCTGTTAATTTCGTATTCTCTACATACCTCCGGTGGTTTTCTGGTCACTTCATCGGTTGACTCATTCAATCGCCAACATTTGAAAGAAATTTAACGAACAAAATAGTCGACGAGTTCCCATTGCATTATTAACGGGAACACGTTTTTGAGAGCAACCATCATGACCGCACCCTAATAATTTGCCATTAGCTTGGAAACGTTGTATAATATTCCGCCATGATTCAGAGTCGAGCGTTTTCATTGAAAAAATGTAAAGAACGCCTTTTTATTTGGCAGGTACCTTAATGTGTGACAGTCGAGGAAATATGACATTTTTGCTTGAAGTTCATACAGTTTAGGTTTGTTCGGAGAAGCAGTCCTGAACAGTTCTGAGGGGTTTGGAGAAGCCTGGAGGAGCTCGGAGGAGTCCAAGCGCCTCTATCCCCTCCCCTTTCCAGTTCCGCTTTGGTTCTGAACTGGTTCCGGACTGCTTCTCCGAACAGTCTTTTCCAATGTTGGAACTACTTGAGGGTACCATGGATACTAAACTACCACATTGATTTCCCTCCATCACAGCATTTCGCAATAGTAATATTTTATTCTTATTGCCAAGATTCCATCGTTTATTAAATTTCATTAAAACATTGTCAACGATACTGAAAGATAGACAGCAGAAGAAGTTAGAAAACGCTTCACAAGTGAGGAATACGAGTTCACAGTCTTATTTTTATTTGACCTAGAAGTACATAAGATGCTCTAGCTTCTCTTCAACTCCATCAGATGCCCCCTCTTTGGATTTATCTCTCTAAAATCGAAGAAACCTATTGGCCTACGTGCATTTATGCTTATAATTTCTCTAGTACCGACCCCTTGTCTTTATCAAAAACCTTTGACTTTGGCTTTACTGCTGACCTTAAAAGTTCTTGAAAGATTTAGAAAGTACTTGCTAGACAATACTCGTCGATTATTAATGTATCACCTATACTCCTCTTGGCTGGTCATCTTTTGGTACCTGCCTGGTTCAAGTTTCTCCCCTTTAGGCATCGTTTATGTAAAAAGTGCCTTATTGGGTATTCGCGTTTACCTACGCATCTTTGAAATCAAAATGCTTTATTTTACGTTTGGGCTGTACACTTAGTTTTTAGGTGTTGGAATTATCGAACAAATTCGTAACAATACTCGTAATTTATGTCGTCAACTATGTAAGCGAACTACCTATTAATGTTTTATATGTTTTGGTTAGTTCTCAAGCTTCTATAAATTATTCCACTTCGAAATTGAAGATTGAGTACGTCAACTTCATGTTTCAGTCTAAGGGTTGCACCAACGTTTTACGTTGATGTCGTGAGATTTCCGTTGGTTGAGAACTGAAAAGTGTTGTAAACGTTGACAAAAACGTTAGTGTAGCCCGCCCCAAATCTTGGCCTTGGTGTAACTTCTCCGTGAATCTTTGGAAATCCGAAGATACCGTACATTACCACGTACTGTTTCACAAAACAGTTCACTTCTTAAATTAGTAATTTCTATGTTCATCAAAATGTTATGAGCTCATTAGGTTTTAGGGACAGCGACATCTTTCATCAACCTACGTGCTATTGAATTTTCATCGTATTTATTTTGTATAAATTGAACTGTGTTGCAGTCAGGGCTGGTTCAAAAGGCCTTCTGCCTCAACCATTTCAGTTCACATTAACGGTCAGTCCTGGTCAACTTACCCTCCGTGGGTTGTACCTCGGATTCTTCCTTTTGAGCCGACCCTGAGATGCAAGAATGATCAGATACCGAATGCGAAATTCTTTGCTTCTTTGAGTTCTTGATTAGATGTTCTTGTAGAATTCAGTATACATGTGTAGGTAGTCTAAAATCTATCTTGTTAATACCTGCTAGTATTTTTGAGGAACATTTCTGTTTGAGTAGAATACGAATTTCCCAAAATTTCTGGTTAATGTGTCTACTGTGTCTGTAAAGTTCGATGTGATAGCCAGTCGTTATAGTCCAATATTGAGAATTTATAAGTCGCGTTTTGTATTCTGTCGCTTACAACACTGACAAGAACGAATTCCTAACGTTATGGAAAAGTACCTCATTAGTCTTGGGTAATACTGTTAGTAGAATATGGGATTTTTTATGCCCTTGCAAAAACAGGGTTGTTAATTATGTTCGATAAATAATTAATATTATTTTGGAATGGGCGCTGTAATACATTTTTTGATTTAATAATTGTTCAGTTTTGTTTCGTTCCCGTGTCCCTCATGTGGCGATAAGGAGTTGAATGGGGTATTTCAGTCAATTAAAAAAAAAAAAAAAATTTCAAAAGAGCATGGGTCAGGAGTAACGGTAATCGGGTCTGTTCGTCGAGAAAATGTTTAGAAGAAATTAGGGAAGCTAATGAAAGTTGAAGATATGAATGATGTGACGTATTAACTTGCTGACCTTGGATGGAGACATTCCACTAATCCTGTGCAGTCTCGAATGCCTTGTGGCTAGGATACTACTAAATACTACGCACACATGCCCGTGGTGTGTGCGTTCATGGAGGCCCGCCTTTTTTCAAACTTGTGATCTCTTTATTTAATTTTTCTACCACATGTTATAGTATCAATGGGCAGTGTAGGGTGGTTGACATCAGTTCACTGTCATTACTCAGTTGAACAAGTTCTCCACAGTGATCATCTGACTGTAACAATAATGACATTAGTACTAACGGTCTAGGGTTAGAGTGCAATGAAGAACTGGACCGAAGCAGTAATGTCATTACCTGTAATGACATTGTTATTGATCATGTAGGGCCGCTTTAAGGCCTCCAGGCATGAGGTATAACAAATTGCTTAGTCAAGGGTTCTCTCTTCCCAGTTCCACATCGCTTCCACGTCCTTTCCTACAATGGGTTTTTTTTTCTTTCAATGCTGATTCCGAATTTGCCCAAATTTGGAGGCCCGTTAACTATGGACAGGGGTGGTGAAGGGAGGCGCTCATAATGGGGGGTCTCTGGAAACGGGTGACTGTCTGGGGAACCCTTTTATCAGCGCCCGCTGTTGTTGGAAGGCATGTTCATCGTCTTCTTCACACTCTGAGCTGTGTGAAGAGTTTCCACAGGCCCGTTAGTGGTTGCCGAAAACTCTCTATCGTTGCCCGCTGTTGGGAGGTGTCAAGAAAATACGAATATCACTTCTCCATGGTACATCTGTGCTGTTGTGTTGGCGGAACTGCGGAGCGTCGCGGGTCGAACGTCTGTTGATTCGGTCTCACTCACTTGAAGCCCTGGATTTATGATTCTACCCGAATTTACTCGTTTTTGTATGATGTACGGATGTTGAACTGTATTTTATTCGTGAAGTTGATTAAATATGAAGCTATGTTCAAGATCTACGTTATTCTCCGTTTTCCACAATTAAGTAAGATAAACTGCTGAGTCATGTAAGTAAGTAAGTTGCATTTTATGCCGATCGTCCGATATGAATTCATTGCTCTGATTTTGAACGAGAAATCAGTCGGCTATTATGTCCATTGTCCGATTAGAACATGGTGCTTGTCTTTCGCATTTATCTGGTATTTGTGTGAATCGAATTTCGTAAGAGTTTCACTGGTCTGACCCAATACGGCATGCAAATTATATTGTTGATTTATTACGTTTGAAGATCGTATGAGATTGGTGAATCACGTGTGAAGAGAGGAAAAGGCATTTGCATGTGAAAAGACGTGTGTCGTTAGTGTCCTGTAAAACCATGGTATGGAAAAAGTCCTGAAGTACGTAAATTCGTTTGTACGTCTGTTGAAATCCCTGTGAGTGAAGAATGGTCAGAACCAGTCAATTAATCGTCATCTGTACGATTGTATGTAGAAAGGGATGTGGGGTGAAACTTGGTGTAATGGTGTGTCACACCGAAAGTACGTCGGAATAGTTCGTGTGGTTTATTTCGTGAGTACACATTTTGATTTTTAGTGATGTGTATTGAGCGAAATAGAATTTGAGTTTTGCGAATTTTAGTTTGAATTTACCAAATGAGAATTGAAGTTTGTGGGATTCGAATTTTGTTTGAATTTAACATACCTAACACCTTTTAATTTTGTGAAGTAACTTTGTGTATAACAAAGCGCGTATGATCGGACAATGGACTTCTTGTTACTAATTTACCATTTATTTCAGATGGTAGGTATTTATTAGCCGATAATAGCAAAGCGGACCCTAAGGGGGACTTTTTGATGTTCAAGTGCCGAATCGATGCGTATGTGTTTGTGAGGATGTAATTATAGTCAGTGTGTGTGAGGAAATAATTATAGTCAGTGTGTGTGAGGGTAGCCATGTGTGTGTGTGTCTGTGCTTCATGTATGAAATACGATTCGGTGCGGCCTTGGTGTAATATGTGGGATTATGTAGGTACCGTCCATTTTTGGCGTAGCTACAGGGAGAGTAAATGGCCCTGCGGTTGTTGTCAGCTGAGCAGCGCAGTTCACTTGGTGCATACTCAGCGGATCAGCTGCAATTCTCGTTTGGTCGCGTCTCCTCACATACCTTACCTTGTAATTGGTTGGTAAAAAGATCCTATCACCTTGGTTAGAACAGTCAACTGGCCCTCTCTGTGGACGATTTAAAAATATGTGTGGGTTGCGTAGGCCCAGTCAATGTTTGTTCTCTGAGAAGTAACTACCAACTTAACTAACTTAATAAAAGGAGCTAAATGAAGTATAATTATTACGATGTTAAGTTGGGAGGGAGTCTGAATGATATATTTCTAACTCGTTAGTGTTAGTATGTCAATGGGATTAATTGGACATGTAAGTGAAAACGATGGACCTATGCAACCTGATTGTTTAGATATTGTTTGTTGTACTATGAAGTTGGTTTTTATATATTATTTCGTTTGAAGTAAGTCAGAGTACGTAAGGTAAGCAGTGATTGATTTGAGAGTATATTATTTCGTTTGGAGTTAGAGTACGTTAGGGTAAGCAGTGATTGATTTGAGAGTATATTATTTCGTTTGGAGTTAGTCAGAGTACGTAAAGTAAGCAGTGATTGATTTGAGAGTAGGATTATTTCGTTTGGAGTTAGTCAGAGTACGTAAGGTAAGCAGTGATTGATTTGAGAGTAGGATTATTTCGTTTAGAGTTAGTCAGAGTACGTAAGGGTAAGCAGTGATTGGTTTGTGAGTATATTATTTTGTTTGAAGTTAGAGTCAGAATACGATTGCTAAATACGTTTGTGTAAGCAGTGAACGGTTTGTGAGTTGTTATTTCATTTGAAGACTGTCAGAGTGCGTTAGCAATATGTGTGAATTGTAATTGAGTTTTTCAGTATATCATTTCGTTTCAGCATACAACGTATGCAAAAATATATAGGTGTGGAAAAATCTATTTGTTGTGTGTGATCTATGTAGGTATGTTTTGAAATTACGTGGGAAATTAAATATGTTTGATAATAGTAAATGGGTTGTACAGTGAGAAAAATGAATTACGATAATATTGTGATATATCTGAAAAATGAATTACGATAATATTGTAATATATTACATCTCATATATTACAAATTACATACATAGATATATATATATCTGTGGATGAGTTGCCTTTCATCTCGCGATAGAATAGTGAGAAAGTGATAATGGCATAACAACTGTATATTCCTGATCAATGAAAATGATCACCAATGGAGAGATACTCATCACTAAATATAACTTGTTTGAGTGGTGTGACGATGTGTTACATCATATCAAATAAACAAGAAAAAAAGTTTAATACATTGGGAAAAGTTTTGTAGGTTGGAAAAAATTTAGTACGTTGGAAAGAGTTGAACACCTACGTTGGAAAAGGTTAAGTACGTCGGAAAAAGTTTAATAAGTACGTTGGAAAAAGTTTGGTACGTCGGAAAAAGTGTAGTGAGTACGTTTGAAAAAGTTTGGTACGTCAGAAAAAGTTTAATAAGTACGTAGGAAAAAGTTCAGTAGGTACGTTGGAAGAAGTTTAATAAGTTAAAAAAAAAACTAAGTACGTTTGAAAAAGTTTAATAAGTTGCAAAAAGTTTAGTAGTTAGGTACGTTGGAAAAGGTAGAGCTTGTTAGAAAAAGTTTAATAAATTTGGGGGAAAAAAAATAGTACGTTGGAGGAAGTTTAGTACCTATGTTGGTAGTATGAAAAAGTTTAGTACGTTGGAGAGTCTGAAAAAGTTTAATATGTTAGAAAGTTTGAGAAAGTTTAGTACCTAAGTACGTTGGAAAATCTGAGAAAGTTCAGTACTACTTTGGAAAATCTGAAAAAGTTTATTATGTTAGAAAGTTTGAGAAAGTTTAGTACCTAAGTACGTTGGAAAATCTGAGAAATTTTAGTACTACTTTGGAAAATCTGAAAAAGTTTAGTATGTTAGAAAGTTTGAGAAAGTTTAGTACCTAAGTACGTTGGAAAATCTGAGAAAGTTTAGTACTATGGAAAATCTGAAAAAGTTTAGTATGTTAGAAAGTTTGAGAAAGTTTAGTACCTAAGTAGGTACGTTGGAAAATCTGAGAAAGTTTAGTACTATGGAAAATCTGAAAAAGTTTAGTATGTTAGAAAGTTCGAGAAAGTTTAGTACCTAAGTACGTTGGAAAATCTGAGAATGTTTAGTACTACTGTGGAAAATCTGAAAAAGTTTAGTATGTTAGAAAGTTCGAGAAAGTTTAGTACCTAAGTACGTTGGAAAATCTGAGAATGTTTAGTACTACTGTGGAAAATCTGAAAAAGTTTAGTATGTTAGCCCTTATTAACCCACGGTATCTTTTTGGAAGACCAACTTTAGAACGTTTTCTTGACGGTACAAAGTGGTTTTCACCCCTACTTAATGTCCCAATGGCTACTCTGACATCTCTAGAATAGAAAAGAAGAAGAAGAAGTGTCAAAACAACAACAACGTTGATATAATAATTATAAGTTACAAGGCGGCTCAAAATTGACATCAACACTCCAAAGGACAGTTTCACAAATTATTTTAGACCAGTTTTTCACCGTTTTGAGTGATATTACTTAAAGAATCTTGGGTAAAAAGTATCTAAGATCAAGTAGAAATTGTAATATCTACATATTATTAGTTGCTAAGTGGGTAAAAGTTGGTTTTTGTGATGGTATCTTTTTGGATACCGTGAGCAAGGGGGTACCCAGTAGAGCCAGGTCCATGATGGGGTTTATGCTCACTTTTATTGATTTTTCTCACCCTATAACTGATTTTCTTTCCTTTTTCTGATTCTGAATGAAGATTAGAGTAATAAGGAGCATAGGAATGTGCACTGCCTCCTTATTTCACAAGGTAAGCATTGGTTCTGAAGGGGAGGACTCGAATAGCAACGCCAACAAGACCCCGATGGACGAAAATAAATTTGAAAGAGAATTGGCTGAATTTTTTGAAGGATTGGAAGAATTGACATTTGAGGATGTCAACGAGGAGAGAATTGGAGAGTTCAATGACCACCTGGAACGAGCCTATTCAAATGGGTTTGGCAGGGAATGGAATAGTGTTTGAAAGATTCGCATGCGCCAAATTGTGAAAGAGACAAATTTGAAACTGACGAGCCTCATTTACCTTCTAATTCGAAACGAAATCGAACGAGGCGACTTCTTCCTATCGCCGAGGCAAAGAAAAATCCGAAGCAAAATAAAGTGCAAATTATTGAAAATAAAAAAACAAAACTTGCCAAGAAAGGATCTGGGTTCCGGTAAGTTTCTTTATCAAATCATGTCAGAAGTGAAATGATTTACAGTAGAAAGATGATTAATTTTGTAATCTAAATATACATCCTTATTCACAGTTCGAACAAAAATTTACAAAAGAAGTCGCTTTACCTGAAAACAAGCCCCACCAACCAAGCAGGAACCATCAAGATGAACCAAGCACCTACTTTATGATTATTTATATGGGACTTGGAATGATAATTCCTTTAGGATTTGGATTGGTGCAACGATTTGTGCTGGGGAAAAGTCAAAAATGTTATACCTCAATGAATTTTGACTAATTCGTGCAAATTTGAAGCCTGTTTTTTTACAAGTTTTTTGATTTTCTAGCGAATAAAAATTGATTGAGGAAAAATTCTAGCAGAAATACTATGTTTGAGCTCACAAAAACTTATTACTCCTCTTTTCTAATGATTTTTTTTCTCATTCCATTTTTTAACCCCGGTTAACCCGGAAATGTTTTTCCGCGTACCTATATATTTTTTTACATCGAGTACCTTTTTTACATAAGGATGTTCGTTGTTCTAAAGACTATTCTTACTAAGATTGAAGGCCATATTTTTTTTTCTTTTTCATTTGGTCGATTGACAGACCGATTTTGGTATTTTTGCTAGCGAAGTAAAAGACTCTGATGACTAAGGTAGTCATTAGTTTAGTATATTTCAGAAAATGATCGCGATGGTTTTAGTACACAGTGATGGGTTGTGATCAATTCGAGTGAACCAAGGCCTCTCAATGAGTTTATATATTCAATAATACAATAAATTTACTATTTTTTCAATTTTTGTATTCACGTTTTATAATAAACTGTTCAAATGTTACAATGTTTCTTGCTATAAGGTGAACCCACCGTATCTCAAGGTGTCTTTTTGGAATCAATCAAGGGACGGAATTGACCCCCACATGCTCACGGTATCCAAAAAGATACCGTTTTGTTTTTCAAGATTACGGGCCCTGTATGGGTCCAATATTTTTTCCAATATTTTTTACGTATTTTAGGCACTGAAATGTAACAAAATATGAACAAGAAATTGACAAGGGAGAAAATTTTTTTTCTTGGGCTAATAAGGGTTAGAAAGTTTGAGAAAGTTTAGTACCTAAGTACGTTGGAAAATCTGAGAAAGTTTAGTATGTTAGAAAGTTCGAGAAAGTTTAGTACCTAAGTACGTTGGAAAATCTGAGAAAGTTTAGTACTACTTTGGAAAATCTGAAAAAGTTTAGTATGTTAGAAAGTTCGAGAAAGTTTAGTACCTAAGTACGTTGGAAAATCTGAGAATGTTTAGTACTACTTTGGAAAATCTGAAAAAGTTTAGTATGTTAGAAAGTTTGAGAAAGTTTAGTACCTAAGTACGTTGGAAAATCTGAGAAAGTTTAGTACTATGGAAAATCTGAAAAAGTTTAGTATGTTAGATAGTTCGAGAAAGTTTAGTACCTAAGTACGTTGGAAAATCTGAGAATGTTTAGTACTACTGTGGAAAATCTGAAAAAGTTTAGTATGTTAGAAAGTTTGAGAAAGTTTAGTACCTAAGTACGTTGGAAAATCTGAAAAAGTTTAGTATGTTAGAAAGTTCGAGAAAGTTTAGTACCTAAGTACGTTGGAAAATCTGAGAAAGTTTAGTACGACTTTGGAAAATGTGAAAAAGTTTAGTACTTCTGTTAAAAAGTTTTGTACGTTGGAAAGTCTACAAAAATTTAGCACGTTTGAAATTCTGAAAAAGTTTAAAACGTCAGGATGTTTGCTAAAGCATAGTATTTGAAAAGCCTTAGAAAAAAAGTTAGTACGTTTGAAAGTCTGAAAAAAAAAATTTTTAAGTAATTTTAAAAAAAGTAAGTTGGAAAATCAAAAAGAGTTAGTACGTTTGAAAGTCTGAAAAAAAGTATAACGTTTGAGAGTAATTGAAAATTTATTAGCAAATTAAAAGAGAGTTAATAACTGACACTTGAACTTGTGAAACAAGGTAAATTTGATGGTACCACTGTTGAAAGCAAGTCTGAGGTACAGTTGATTTTACGAAAACTACTCGAAAATGTAAATTTAGAAACAGATTTGAATTAATCAATCTTTGATGAACGATTTTTGAGGAAAGAGTGACTCTGATCTAAATTTAGGAGGGAGGAAAATTGAGGCTTATCAGGCAAAATATGGAAAATCAGTGCTAACGAAATACGTACCTATGTAAGATAATGTGAGGGAGGAAAATTGAGGAGGAAATCCGTATGAGAGATAATGGAGGTCTTAGATGACACTTTAGACTGAACCATGCATAAATAAAATTAAATGTTTGGGAACTGATGGAGGAATGGAGTATAAAACGTCATCTGTGAATTATATCCTTATTAGAAAAAATATAGGTCTAACTGTTCGTGAATCTTATATGCCACAGCATAATACTGCTGCAGAATTTGGTCGAATTTGGAGTTAGAGAAGAAGATTTGTGTGAATTTATTATCTTCTTTGCTCAGAGTCATGTTATTCAAGTTATGATGTACTCATTTCATCCATTAACCTTTGAGCACTGGGCTGAAAGCTGAAGCTGGGAGCCCTAGAAGCGTTCTGATTGGTGGAGCTCTAGGACGTAGTTCTAGATGAGTGCAACAGATTGCATTCATGAAGAGAGTGTGGCCTTCCCCCACCACTTCAGTTTGTGTAGTAGTTCCTCAGCTGAGGGTAGATGGCGCAACTGAGGCAGCCTCAGGGGTGCTTGCACACCATTTTGGCATTTGCTTTCTCCTCTGTTAACTTGTCTCCAGTACGTGCGTGTGGCAGATTACCGTCAGTAAAACACATGTTAAACATATAGCAAACATGTGTGGAGCTTATAAGTTTGACTTTATTAAAAACAAAAGTGGCCCCTAGAGACAACTTAGTATGTGTTTTGCTGGATATAGACATAATATAGACAATTTAGTATGTGTTCTGCTGGAATGAACAGAAACAGTCTATAATATAAACATAATATTATTATGTTTGTGATGTGTTTCATGCAATAAACAAAAACGTTAGTGAGATCCAAGCAGGTTAGTAGTTTCGTAAGAGACGACCTTATCAGACTACCTATTTGAAAGATTCTAGAGTTTTCTACAGAATAGGAAACTGAGTCAAATACGTGTGAATAAATCAGTAAGGAAGAAGGAGATGAACAGAATACGTTGGAGTATGTTCTTCACTAAGAAGAGGAACATTTGTGTCACATTTCACCCTATCAACTATAAAAACCTCAATTGCAATAAGTTTGATGGAGGCTAATAATCAAGAATTTGTCGCTCCAGAGAAATGTGGACTTGAAATTTCAACAGGTATGAAAATTATTATGATAATTAGTTGGAGTTGTAGGAAGAAAGGAGAAGAAAATAATCAGGTATGTCAAAAGGTTGGATCTCTAGCCTCTCGTCTTACAACCGTAACCTACTGATGTTTTAGTGGCTTCCAATTATATCAGAATAATATTGTGAAATTGAAATTATGTTAGAATCTAACATCTGTTACTGCATTTTATAATACAGGTGATACCAGGAAATTCCTTGGTATCGAAATTATCAGGGACCGTTCTATTTGGACAATTAGGTTGCATTATTGCCAATAATGAACAAGGACAATACGACTGAGACGAAGGAAAGCAACGGCAAGGCGGAAAAGAATTGCAACAAGATTATTACAACCAGCATCAAACTTCTATGTGCCCAATAATTTATTGGGCACATAGAAGTTTGATGCTGGTTGTAATAATCTTGTTGCAATTCTTTTCCGCCTTGCCGTTGCTTTCCTTCGTCTCAGTCGTATTGTCCTTGTTCACTTGTTTCGTCGTTTCCCTGCTCGCTTCCTGTGATTCCTCTCGTGGCGTTGTGGTTTCATTTGTTTAGCAATTTTTGGTCTTCTATCTTTTCCAGTTTTCTCGAAGAATTGGATTAGGGTTAACTTGTTTTGAACCGTTGAGATGACAACCAGTGTTTAACTTAGTCCTTATTGGATCTAAGTATAATCTTTTAGATCATCAAGCCATGCAACAAGTCCAAATTCACACAAATTTTGGTTTACTTGTTATGTAAATGTTATTTGTGTAATGGTTTACTTGTGCTTGTGTTCTTTTGTTCCACAGGACGTTTGTGCTGGTTAATCACAATAAGTCTGTGTTGCAATAATACGTCAGTGGAGCCAACAGTCAGTTCCTACAGATGTCCCCTATATGATGGATATTCGGGAGGGAGTGTCAAGAAAATACGAATATCACTTCTCCATGGTACATCTGTGCTGTTGTGTTGGCGGAACTGCGGAGCGTCGCGGGTCGAACGTCTGTTGATTCGGTCTCACTCACTTGAAGCCCTGGATTTATGATTCTACCCGAATTTACTCGTTTTTGTATGATGTACGGATGTTGAACTGTATTTTATTCGTGAAGTTGATTAAATATGAAGCTATGTTCAAGATCTACGTTATTCTCCGTTTTCCACAATTAAGTAAGATAAACTGCTGAGTCATGTAAGTAAGTAAGTTGCATTTTATGCCGATCGTCCGATAGGAGGCAAATTCATTGTCACCCACAAATTCCGAGCTTTGTGACGAGGTTCCATGAGCCCGTTAGTGGTCTTTCTTGATTGGTGACTGCTCGAGGGCAGTTCCCAGGTCTTGATCATTTTTCGATTTGGGCCATTGGTGAACCCTGCTCCACTGAATTGCGTGAGGCAATAAGTAGTGTAAGCCTGCATGCTTATTCTATGTGCTTATCAAATGTGATGCCAGTATTGAGTACAAGTCCCAACGCTGTCACCAATTTGTAAGCCCACTTGTCCAGGTAAAGTTGACAAATGAATTTAGTTACCTGGCCCAAGTAGCACTGAGTAGATTCCTGAAGGGAATCTAACTTGTGTTTGACTGTGAAATGGGGGAGTCGAAAAAGACCGAAACAACTTAAATCTACGTTAATTTTAGGATAATATAGGGTAATTACCTGTGAAGTATGGTAGCTCTTCGAAGGTGTTGACTCCTGGGTTGATGAAAAATAATAATAAATGATGCTTTGAAACCTGAAGGGTGTTTTATTTTACCTCGGACCTCCAAGCGTGTCCCGTGCCAGAAGGGCGTGTCCTGCGTGTCCTCTGTGTCCCTTGTGTCTTCAAATTGAGACACGAGAAACCCAGTTGACCACGAGGTTGTGTCTTTTCTCTGAAATTGTGTCCTAAGGACACGACCTGATGGGTCTGTAACACAACAAAGAAATGACGAAATTTGTATTAGTTATTTTACCCCTAGTTGCTGATACTGATCTGATGCAGGGTGAACTCAAAGATAACCACAGAATTGGAGTAAAATACCAGGAAATAAGTTTATTATACAAGATGAAATGTTATGGGTTGACTCTACAAAGTTACACAGGCCTGAAGGGCGCAGTTTCTGAGATTACAATAATGAAACGGACAATTTTACAATAAAATGAAATGGTTTAAACAATTATCTTTCTTACAAGCAATACCTTCAGTGTCCTTTCTCTTTACAGTTTCCAAGCCGTGTCTCTACCGTGTTTCGTGTCTTATCAATTTTACAATCTGAATCCTTTCTCGTTTTCCGTTTTACAAAGCTTTACTGTACCAAATTTCAATCGTATTACTAATTTCTACACTGTTCTCTTTATCACCTGCCTAATTATTTTGGCCAAAATATATTAGGTTAAATTGGTCTGTGCACTCACGTGTTGGGCCCGAAGGTAACCTCGACGGTCTTGATGCTGATGGTTTGAAGGGTTGATGTCTCGAAGAGTCCAGGGAATTTACTACCACTGACTGTTTAAAGACAAGGGATGGGGTGACTTTCAGCCGGAACTTAGTCATCGCGCTTTTTGGGGGAAGAACGTTCGGCCGGAACCTACTTGTTCGAGCTCTCAGGACGGTGTGATGGCCGACGTGGCCGGCCCGGTCTAGAACGTTTCCCCCTCCTCTCAGTCACGTGATCCACGGCCTCCTGTAGCCCCCAGGCTGCCATCCGGCTCTGTTTCGCAGCCCCTTGCTGCTGCTGTGGACACAAACAGCTGGTGTCTTTCTTTGGTTTCGTGGTTGACTCAGGGCTCGGACGCCTCAGATGGAGTTCGGCGTCCTCATCGTAGGGGGGCGGACCACGCCCCCGTAGAGCTGGCCCGGATTACCCCTCCACAGTCCTTCGCCGCAGGTGGCTCTGTGGGGGCGGCATCTTGGGGTTCAGGAAGGGGGGTTTATTGTCTTGCCCCAGCCCCGTCACTCTGGTGTCATTCGTGAGCGGGGCTCACATCAGCTAAGAGCGAAATCATCAGAACCAACTCTGATCTTTCCTTTGGAAGACAGCTGATGACGTATGCGATGCCAGGAATAGCAGTTGGACGAAAATTGAACCTGAGACTGGTTTTTTTTTACTACTACCTACATCTACAAGAGATGGAGTAGGAAAATCTATTCGTGAAAAATGATATAGCAATTTTGGAAAATCCTATTCTCATACCTATGTAAGCCTGCGTGCTTATTCTATGTGCTTATCAAATGGGATGCCAGTATTGAGTACAAGTCCCAACGCTGTCACCAATTTGTAAGCCCACTTGTCCAGGTAAAGTTGACAAATGAATTTAGTTACCTGGCCCAAGTAGCACTGAGTAGATTCCTGAAGGGAATCTAACTTGTGTTTGACTGTGAAATGGGGGAGTCGAAAAGGACCGAAACAACTTAAATCTACGTTAATTTTAGGATAATATAGGGTAATTACCTGTGAAGTATGGTAGCTCTTCGAAGGTGTTGACTCCGGGGTTGATAAAAATAATAATAAATGATGCTTTGAAACCTGAAGGGTGTTTGATTTTACCTCGGACCTCCAAGCGTGTCCCGTGCCAGAAGGGCGTGTCCTGCGTGTCCTCTGTGTCCCTTGTGTCTTCAAATTGAGACACGAGAAACCCAGTTGACCACGAGGTTGTGTCTTTTCTCTGAAATTGTGTCCTAAGGACACGACCTGATGGGTCTGTAACACAATAAAGAAATGACGAAATTTGTATTAGCTATTTTACCCCTAGTTGCTGATACTGATCTGATGCAGGGTGAACTCAAAGATAACCACAGAATTGGAGTAAAATACCAGGAAATAAGTTTATTACACAAGATGAAATGTTATGGGTTGACTCTACAAAGTTACACAGGCCTGAAGGGCGCAGTTTCTGAGATTACAACCATGAAATGGACAATTTTACAATAAAATGAAATGGTTTAAACAATTATCTTTCTTACAAGCAATACCTTCAGTGTCCTTTCTCTTTACAGTTTCCAAGCCGTGTCTCTACCGTGTTTCGTGTCTTATCAATTTTACAATCTGAATCCTTTCTCGTTTTCCGTTTTACAAAGCTTTACTGTACCAAATTTCAATCGAATTACTAATTTCTACACTGTTCTCTTTATCACCTGCCTAATTATTTTGGCCAAAATATATTAGGTTAAATTTGTCTGTGCACTCACGTGTTGGGCCCGAAGGTAACCTCGACGGTCTTGATGCTGATGGTTTGAAGGGTTGATGTCTCGAAGAGTCCAGGGAATTTACTACCACTGACTGTTTAAAGACAAGGGATGGGGTGACTTTCAGCCGGAACTTAGTCGTCGCGCTTTTTGGGGGAAGAACGTTCGGCCGGAACCTACTTGTTCGAGCTCTCAGGACGGTGTGATGGCCGACGTGGCCGGCCCGGTCTAGAACGTTTCCCCCTCCACTCAGTCACGTGATCCACGGCCTCCTGTAGCCCCCAGGCTGCCATCCGGCTCTGTTTCGCAGCCCCTTGCTGCTGCTGTGGACACAAACAGCGGGTGTCTTTCTTTGGTTTCGTGGTTGACTCAGGGCTCGGACGCCTCAGATGGAGTTCGGCGTCCTCATCGTAGGGGGGCGGACCACGCCCCCGTAGAGCTGGCCCGGATTACCCCTCCACAGTCCTTCGCCGCAGGTGGCTCTGTGGGGGCGGCATCTTGGGGTTCAGGAAGGGGGGTTTATTGTCTTGCCCCAGCCCCGTCACTCTGGTGTCATTCGTGAGCGGGGCTCACATCCCTCGCCCCCCTGGGAGCCAGGGTCATCAAAGATGACACTGGGTATCGGCAGTGGGTCTGAGGGATGCGCCTTCCTGAAGGCCAGCTCGTAGGCGTGGCGCCTGCAGCCGCGGCAGTTGGCAGGGTCCCTCTTCAGTCGGTGGTCGGAGTCGCATGTGGGTACTTCCTTGCCCTGGCGGTGGAGCGTCCTTAATCGTTGCCAGAATTCCTTGCATGCCTGGCAGCGGAAGGTGAAAAGGCGTGCCGTCACCTTCCCGCATACCAGACATGCCAACGTCCGCTTCTTGAGTTTTCGGGTGAGACGGACCATCAGACTGTGTCGGGTCGCGATGGAACTTGCGTCACTCAGCAACCGCTGAGGCTCCGGGCACGGTTCCGGGAACCACTCCGCATCCTCCTCGCCGTCGGACTTGGGTGACTCGGAGCGTGATGGCGGTGTGGCCGATCGGGGCCGCGTGGTCTTCGCTGGCTTCGTCTGATTCGGGGACACAGTCCCTGGAGTGGTTGGCCGATCACCGGACGGGGTGATGGGCGAAAAGGCTGGTCCGAGGGGGGACGACATCAACTCCAGAGCAACTGCGTCGGTGGTTCTCGCCGCGGGTGACTCCACGGCAGGCTGCTCCGTAGGCACAGGGTTCGTGGTCTGCGCCGCGGGTGACTCCGACGGCCCCTGTGCCGTGATGTCGTTCAGCGCATCCCAGGCAGCTTGCCTATCGCTATCCAAGGCCTCTCGCTCGTCATGCCAGTCGGACTGGAGGTCTAGAAGGGCATCGCGCTCCTCAGCGATTCGTTGGTAGATCGGAATCCACTGGGCCAACTCGAGGATTCCCTTTAGTGCAGCTTGGCCACTCGCCAACCGGACCGCCGTTAACTCCGAGCATGTGGCGTACCTTAGCAGACTGGCCACCTCCTCCAATCTCTCCAACGGGTTTCCTGCAGGCAAGGCCGTGTTAACCTGTCTATCCGGCAGGGACCGAAGTTGCTCCGCGGTTCTCTCCGCTCTCTCCCGCACCTGTCGACTCAAGGGATCCGGGACCAATGGACCATCCTTCCACTCCTTCTGTCGCCCTGACATCCTACAACAAACATAAACACCCTATGTGTCATCCTGACTGGGAACTGCTCGAGAATCATTTACTTCATTTTTGTGGGCCATTTACAATCAGGCAGGTAATCATAAACTCCAATTCGGCTTGACCAACCAATGTATGTCAAGTCGAATTAATAGTCAAAGTTAAAATTGGGTAACCTGAGGGGTTCAACTGAAATTTTTGTGACTTGATGAGTCCTACTGAAATTTGTTGACCTGAAGGGTCGGAATTGTCTTTGTCTGATGACACAGGCCAATCCCCAGTGTGTCTGAGGCGTGTCCCGTGTCACCGTGTGTCTCGCGTGTCTCGTGTGTCAGTCTTTTCCCAAGGTTAATCCCCTAGGTGCTGGGCACGACGCGCGCTTTTTCACGGAGCTTTGAGGAAGACGGGTCGTGGGTCTCTTGCGCAGCCGCGACAAGATGCTGTCCGGTGACTCCAATTCCGGGGATTCAATAGTTAGCCGACGGAATGTTTCACTTCTGACCTCCTCCTCTTGACTCTTCTTTGGGATGTTACTCTTATCCGCTTCGATCAACGGAGTATCTTGGTGTTCAGGACTCGTTCCTTCCTGCAGTCGTGTTCCTGTGTCATTGAAACACGGAGGACACGACGTGTCTCGTGTTCCCTTTGGCGTGTTATTCGTATTAATTTTGTGTTGTTGTGTTTCAGGTGCTTCTACGAGCTTCGACGTCGACGGTGAGATCTTCAACGGCTCCGACGACGGACGTGCAATATCACTCAGGAACTTTTCCATTTGCATAATTTGCGTATGAAATTTATGCAGCAATTTCTGAGTGGCTTTCTTCTCTCGATGATACCTGTTTTTTCGAACTTTCGACAATGTGGGTTCGCGCTGGTAAACAGCGGCTAGTCTGGGTGGTTCGATTTGGATTCGGGTTTTCTCGGGTGCGATGGTTACTGAAGTACTTCCTCGGGAAGGACTGCCTGACCTCACCATGTCCTCCTCGTCACTGTCGTCCGAAGTTTCGTTTGGCGTATTAAATGATGTGCCACTCGACGACGTACACGGAGTACTACCTGGGGTCCCATACAATGTTCCGCTTCTAGTGGACCTCGTGTCTTGGTGTGTCTCCATCGGCAAGTCTGATCCTGCATTTTCCTGCGTCCGTGGTGGTTCGTTCATGCTCCTCTGAGGCACGTTCCACCCGTGTCCTTCCGAATCGGATTCGTCGTCCGTATTGGGTTCAATGGTAAACGCTTTTGTCCATTCTTCAAGGGTCCAACACCATTGAGTATTGTTGTCATGGTCCTTTCTTGAGGTGACGTAGTCTCCTCCTGGGTCTCCTACTTGCGGTCGGGGCGGAGCCCACTCTGCGTTGGGGGGCGTGTCCTCCCGCCGCGCTGTGCCTGTGTCTTCGAGTGCTTCGGCGCTCGTCAAAATGGGCGGGGCCCTCAATTCGTCCGTAGGCGTGTCCCGTCGCTCCATTTGATGTTCCGTTAGGTGTAGTAGGGGGCGTTCTGGAAGGGGCGTGTCTCTTGCCTCGTGGTGTTCCTTTCCTTGTGTTTTTGGCACGACGTTTCTGGGCGTGTCCTCGATACTCCTTACCAACATACGTGCTGGGAAGCTGGCTGTTGATAACACAGGGGTGCTAGGGAGGAGGGGACCTGTGCCATATTCATGGTCATCGTCATCAGGTTCGCTCAACTCCCTCCCCTGGGCCCTCAACACCATGCCTCCATGGTGATGTCGTTTCCGCGCCTCCGAAGAGTTCGCGTGTGTCCTGTCACCTTTCGGAAGTTGGAATCCCATGGTTGGTCCTGTCATGAGAGTTATCGGTATTTTACGTAGGACGTCCAGCCCTAGAAGATCTAAGGTAGCACTTCTTCTTGCGAAAACAAGGAACGTGTGGTCGAACGTATGTCCGTCAATCTGTGCTCGGATATTCTGTTGACCTGCGAAGCACAAGGCCGATCCATCTGCTCCCCATGCTACGGCATCAGTCGGGTGTAATGGTATTCCGGATACTGGTCGAGCCAAAACTGAAAGGGCTGCTCCGGTGTCTACTACCATTTCGCGCTCTTCCATCCCTAATTTAACAGTGATGCGCATCGTTCTTGACAAGGGTGCCTCGACAGCAGGGATGTGTGGTTCTACAGGTGGTTGTTTGTACCGCGCGACCTCCATTACGTGCGTCGGTTCCTGGGTTGGTTGTGACACAGGTAAGAGTTTTTTCTTACGGAAGCAGTCCACCTCGAGATGTTCTCTCTCTCCGCAAAAATTACAGTAGATTGTCTTTTGTGGACTCATTGGGCAATCCACCGGGAAATGGGTTCTGTCCGCGCAGAACATGCAAGGGAAACGAGGAGTTGGTTTCTCCTCCCTCCTACGTTCCTCGGGAAGGTAGTTTCGTTGTCCCTCTTCTGCGTATTTCTCGTACTTCCTTGGTGGTTTGTCCTTTCGGGGACACCGCGCCGCAAAATGCTCAAAACTGCCACAGTTGTAACAGCGATTTCCATTATTAATCGCGGCTAAGTCCCATCTTTCTTCCACTTCCACCGTGTCTCCAAGTGTCTCCTCCAGGTCCTCAGCTCTCTGGAGTGCTTCGTTGATGTTCATTGGTCGGTTGGAGATGAGATGAACGCTGATGTTCTTTCCGACTCCTCGAACGAATGCGTCGAGCGTTTTTCTTTCCACCCATGCGCTCCTCTCGTGTCTTCTGAGACGGTCTCCTTCCTCTCGTACCGCACAACGTGCCAGGCCGCGCGCTCTGTCGGCAAACTGCCTCAAAGTTTCGGACGGATTACGTTTGATTGTCCATAGTTGAGCTGCGGCTTGTTGTGGGTTTTCTCTTTGAAACCAGGTCATCATGTCTGCTTTCACAACGGTATAGACATTGTCAGCGTCTAGCGTGTCATCGCGATCGATTAAGTACTGCTTGGCCGTGCCTCGTGTCTTGGTCCTCAACAGCCGATATTTCTGCTGTTCCGTCAGATTTGCTGTGATAAGGTCGAAATTCGCGAAAAATGAAACGACACTTAACGCGCCTACCACATCTGGGTCCCAAGGCTCGATTTCCGCCATAACAGCTCGCGGTAAGTCATTTTGTTCGTTTGTGTGAGAGGTGGTCGTGAATCTTTGTAAGAGAAGATTCATTTCTCTCATGGTCTGGGTCATAGTTTCCACGACTTCTAGTCCCACCGTAGGTTTTGCCTGTGGTGCCTCGACATCAGTGTCGCTGACATCCACGTCATCGATCGGAATTGTATGATCATGTTTTCGTGTCCTTGGTGAAAAGACGTTAGTCGGTGTTTTCGTCATGTCTTTGTGGGTAAACATTTGGATTTCAACAAGAAATATGTGAAACGGGATAAAATGCCCACGTTTCGTCAAAATGCAATAAAAATGAAATATAAACAAAAATAGAAATTTCTCGAAGCTTTTCCCAGATTTACAATAGTCGGATGCACATCCTACCTATTAGTTCACCTGATCAGCTTTTGGAAATTTAATTGTTGTTCGGTTGAATTTAATTTCACAGTAAACACGTGGCTCACGAATAATATTTTATTTGTGTGAGTTCGTCGCAAGGCTAACTCGCGATCAATCCCACTTGCTGCCACCAATTTGTAAGCCTGCGTGCTTATTCTATGTGCTTATCAAATGTGATGCCAGTATTGAGTACAAGTCCCAACGCTGTCACCAATTTGCAAGCCCACTTGTCCAGGTAAAGTTGACAAATGAATTTAGTTACCTGGCCCAAGTAGCACTGAGTAGATTCCTGAAGGGAATCTAACTTGTGTTTGACTGTGAAATGGGGGAGTCGAAAAAAGACCGAAACAACTTAAATCTACGTTAATTTTAGGATAATATAGGGTAATTACCTGTGAAGTATGGTAGCTCTTCGAAGGTGTTGACTCCTGGGTTGATGAAAAATAATAATAAATGATGCTTTGAAACCTGAAGGGTGTTTTATTTTACCTCGGACCTCCAAGCGTGTCCCGTGCCAGAAGGGCGTGTCCTGCGTGTCCTCTGTGTCCCTTGTGTCTTCAAATTGAGACACGAGAAACCCAGTTGACCACGAGGTTGTGTCTTTTCTCTGAAATTGTGTCCTAAGGACACACCTCAGTCATGCTAGCTACGATCGATAGCTACGGTCGATTTTTCATTGAAATAATGGGCCGAAATTAACCAAACTTCGTACACTTACTCAGTTCCTCGGCTGGCACCTAGAAATGAAGTCAAAACCAGGTGGAGGCGGGCCGGGGGGCGGCGAAACTGGAGGCGGCAGCTCATTTAACCCACTTTCCGACGGTGTGCCATCAAAATAACTATCAGAATCGTTTTTATCACCCCAAAGAACCCCCATGGTACCGTTCTCATCTCCATTATCCACCTACTACAACCGGAATTAAATAATAAACATCGGGGGGCGGGGAAACATCCCATATAAACGAAATTGCATTTTCCGACGGTGTGCCATCAAAATAACTATCAGAATCGTTTCTCTCACCCCAAAGAACCCCCATGGTACCGTTTTCATCTCCATTATCCACTTACGACAACCGGAATTTATTATCATCGGAGGCGGAGTCAAGCACTTGTCTAACCTATCTGCTGTTCACAGTGGTTTGTCCACTTTCCGACGGTGTGCCGTCAAAATAACTATCAGAATCGTTTTTCTCACCCCAAAGAACCCCCATGGTACCGTTCTCATCTCCATTATCCACCTACTACAACCGGAATTAAATAATAAACATCGGGGGGGCGGGGAAACATCCCATATAAACGAAATTGCATTTTCCGACCTTGTGCCATCAAAATAAGTATCAGAATCGTTTCTCTCACCCTAAAGAACCCCCATGGTACCGTTCTCATCTCCATTATCCACCTACTACAACCGGAATTAAATAATAAACGTCGGGGGGCGGGGTCAAGCCCTTGTCTAACCTATCTGCTGTTCACAATGGTTCGTCAACTTGGCGTAAAAATTCGGGGACGGTCTAGTTTTCAAATAATTATATATAATAATATAATGAATTATAAATTATATTATTATATAATTTATATTGATAACTTGTACTTTTATTATTATTATATAATAATAATAGACATGACCAGTCTTGTCTTGGATTTGTTGATAATAATGTAATAAATAATAATAGTAAGTAAGAATAAAAATTATAAATGATATTACTATAAATAACAATACATGTTATTGTTATTATTATTATTATTATTGTAATACAGTATTGTTATATTTATGTTATCATAATATATTATTATTGATATAATTATTATTCATTTTCTTTAATAATGTAGTAAGTAATAAATAATATTATTAATTTATAATTTTATTGTATTACTATATAATAATAACATAGTAAGTAATAAATAATATTATTAATTTATAATTTTATTGTATTACTATACAATAATAATATAATAAATAATATTATTATATAATTTATATTTTTAATTTATAATTTTATTTTATTACTATATAATAATAGACAAGACCAGTCTTGACGTATGGTTATTGGTTATTTGGTTGTTGGTAGGAAGTAACAATAGATACCTATAAATTAATCATGATGCCCAAATAAGCCAGTGTTTGATGATACAATGTTTTAATGTCTCTTTTTTTCTCAGGTAGACGTCGTATACTTTACTTCTTGGGGGACGTTGAAATTAAAGTATGGAGTCAAAACAGGTCGACAGCAACACCTTGACAGTTTGGAATCTCAATATCATGTCAAAAAATGATAATTTTTCAAAATTTATTGTAGAATATTTTGTATTGTTACGTATTTCCGTTACAATTTTCATTAAATCCAACATCTGTAGGGAACTGTTCACTTACATTTTTTTTTGTGTTTCCCGTTTTGTTATTATTGAACATTGTTCAGACTTTGAATTAAATGTGCGAATTTTAAACGGAGTTGTCACGTTTTATTCTTATTCCACCCAGTTGAAACAAAAAACATTGTTTTTACTCTTCAAAATTGGAATAGTAGGATAGGTTAATTCATTCTAGGTCACCGCATCAAATAACGAGGTGTTTTTATTTTATTATTAACGCCGGCTTCTGATGCTGGTTACAGGCAATTGACCTATACCTAACATTTTTATAGTACCTATTTATATGTCGATAAATCTCTAACAAAAAAACTTAACTGGTTCGAGTAAATAAAACAAACTGAAATAATATGTCTGTGTGTCCTGGTATCCACCACATTAACTGTCATGCAACGATTCATTGCGTACCTATCAGCTATGTCATTTCCACCGATATCTGTGTGTCTGGTATCCACCACATTAACTGTCATGCAACGATTCATTGCGTACCTATCAGCTATTTCATTTCCAACGATATGTGTGTTTCCTGGTATCCATGATATTTACTCTCACACAATGTTTCATTGGGTACCTATATCTTATCTCCAAATAATATCCCTGTATCCTGGTATCCATCACATTGTGTCATGCAAGGTTTCATTGCATATCTATCAGCTATGTCATTTCCACCGATATCTGTGTGTCCTGGTATCCATGATAGTTAGTGTCACGCTTTTCAGTGTTTCTTTTAAATAAATGTACTACTGCGTTGGTATCCACTTATCCTTGTATGTATCTACAAGGGAATACTACGAAAATAAATCGAAGACAAGTGTTAGGTTCCTTAATTCATTCTAGTTCGAAAGTAATACTCATTAATATCGAATATTTTTATCCGCTATTTGAGTATTATAGATTATTATCGATTATTTTAAAACCCTGGCGTAGGACAAAAAAATGTAAAATGGATTACTGGGTTAAAATGGATTATTTGTTATGGCAGCTCCTACCCCTGTTTCTGCACTTGTACATTCTTCTACCTTAGTTACGGCAGGTGTTTATTTAATAATTCGTTTTAGTGGATTATTAAGTAATATTGATTGTACTTTTTTTATTGTTCTTTCTATAATAACTATATTTATATCAGGATTAGGGGCTAATTTTGAGTTTGATTTAAAAAAAATTATTGCTTCATCTACTTTAAGTCAATTAGGGTTAATAATAATAATTTTATTTTTAGGTTTTCCTAATTTAGCCTTTTTTCATTTGTTAACTCATGCCTTTTTAAGGCTTTACTTTTTTTGTGTGCTGGTACAATTATTCATGTAATAAATAATTGTCAAGATATCCGTGAAATTTTTTTATATAAAATTTATTAAAATGAAAAATAAGGGTAATATTATATTAATAAATAATGTAATAGTTGAGGAGATTTTTCTTGTTTTATTTAGAATAATTCATTTTTGTCTTTTTGTTATTAATATTCTAATTGAGCTAATTATACGTATATAATACGATAATGTCATTAATGATGATATAACTATAATTAATATAAATATTATTTCATTTGATGAAATTATATATTCAATTGTTATTCACTTAGGCATGAATCCTAAAAAAGGAGGAAGGCCTCCTATTCTTATTATTATAATTAATAATGATATTTTTTCTACTATTGTTAGTAAATTAATATTAAATTGATTAATAAATAAAATATTATATTTATTTAATGTATAGCAAATTATAATAACTATAATTGAATATATGATTATATTTATAATTCATAGCTTTTTGAATGTCAAAGCACATGCTACTAATCATCCTATATGATTAATGGATGAGTGTGCTATGATTTTACGTGTTGAGGTATGATTTAATCCTAAAATTGCACCTAGAATAGTTGAAATAACAATTATTATTATTATTATACTATTACTATCTATAACAATAGATAGAACATATATTGGGGCAATTTTTTGTCATGTTATTATAAATATACATAAATTTCAATTAAGTTTTGATATTAATTCAGGGAATCATATATGAAAGGGGGGCATTCCTATTTTTATTATATATATATAGGTTGATGGGTCTAAAATTCATGAAATTTTGCGTAGAATCCGAATCTGCAATAAAAAATAGGGGTTCCCATTTGAAATAACAAAGTTGGTGTGCGTTGCGCACGATTGCGCAGGTGCGCAATGCGCGAAAGTGTGATAGTTTAATTCCTCGTAAAAAATTAAGGGGGGTTATCGCTCGAAGTTTTTGTCTACCCCTCAAAACAACGGAGATAAAAAGGGTGGACCATAACTTCTGGGACACCCGGTATACCCTTATTATATTTTTAGAATTAAACTAAACCCTTAGAGATCAAAACTCTGAATGCATCATACAACAAAATATAAAAAGATAAGCTAAAATAAGCTATTAGGTTCATACCCTACGTATAGAAGCATAATCTTCTTCTTTTTAATTTTAAAAACATCAAGAAAAATATTATTTTTAATAACAACTATTGTAGGAACTATAATAGTTGTCAGATCAAGAAATTGATTAAATATATGAATGAGGAATTTCACCATGTCGGAATTTCCTATTTTTGACCCCAAAATCGGATTCAGCACCTCTAAAAACCCCCTAAGGCAAACTTTCAGCCCGAACTTCCTAATTTACGAATAAACAAATCGAAAATGACGTCATCCTGGAATAGTTCATTTATGGCCGCTTGAAGCGCTGAGATCGAGAAATCCATAGTCCCCAGATGCAAAATTTCATGAAACAGTAAAGTTCGAAATCGAAAAACTGAAGAAAAAAATAGAAAAAGCGAGATGGGGAAAATTAGGTTTCCTCTGTTTTTGTTTGATAACTTTTCTCTTAGAAAACTCGATTTCGTCGTCCCAATGGGCAACACTGGGAGGAGACGGCGATCCGAACAGCCCAATCAGCGAGCGTTCCCGCTGGACGTCTGTTTTCCCGGTTAGTTTTGAAATTAAAAATTTTGACTGTCTCCCAAAAATAACAGGAGACTTATTTTCTGAAATCAGCCCGATTTTCATCTATCCCACACCATTAACTATTCAGGAAAAATGCAAACAGAAATCGGTGAAATTCCTCATTGGATTAGAAATCAATATAATATATTTTATTCCTTCAATATTTAAATCAAAAAACAATTTTCTTTCTCAAAGAAGAATAATATATTTTTTAATTCAAAGAATAGCATCAACCATATTTATTATTATAATTCTTTTTAATAAATATATATTTATTAGTTTTTATAGCACAAATGCCCAAAATATTATTATTTATATCACTATAATAATAAAAATAGGAATGCCCCCCTTTCATATATGATTCCCTGAATTAATATCAAAACTTAATTGAAATTTATGTATATTTATAATAACATGACAAAAAATTGCCCCAATATATGTTCTATCTATTATTATAGATAGTAATAGTATAATAATAATAATAATTGTTATTTCAACTATTCTAGGTGCAATTTTAGGATTAAATCATACCTCAACACGTAAAATCATAGCATACTCATCCATTAATCATATAGGATGATTAGTAGCATGTGCTTTGACATTCAAAAAGCTATGAATTATAAATATAATCATATATTCAATTATAGTTATTATAATTTGCTATACATTAAATAAATATAATATTTTATTTATTAATCAATTTAATATTAAATCACTAACAATAGTAGAAAAAATATCATTATTAATTATAATAATAAGAATAGGAGGCCTTCCTCCTTTTTTAGGATTCATGCCTAAGTGAATAACAATTGAATATATAATTTCATCAAATGAAATAATATTTATATTAATTATAGTTATATCATCATTAATGACATTATCGTATTATATACGTATAATTAGCTCAATTAGAATATTAATAACAAAAAGACAAAAATGAATTATTCTAAATAAAACAAGAAAAATCTCCTCAACTATTACATTATTTATTAATATAATATTACCCTTATTTTTCATTTTAATAAATTTTATATAAAAAAATTTCACGGATATCTTGACAATTATTTATTACATGAATAATTGTACCAGCACACAAAAAAAGTAAAGCCTTAAAAAGGCATGAGTTAACAAATGAAAAAAGGCTAAATTAGGAAAACCTAAAAATAAAATTATTATTATTAACCCTAATTGACTTAAAGTAGATGAAGCAATAATTTTTTTTAAATCAAACTCAAAATTAGCCCCTAATCCTGATATAAATATAGTTATTATAGAAAGAACAATAAAAAAAGTACAATCAATATTACTTAATAATCCACTAAAACGAATTATTAAATAAACACCTGCCGTAACTAAGGTAGAAGAATGTACAAGTGCAGAAACAGGGGTAGGAGCTGCCATAACAAATAATCCATTTTAACCCAGTAATCCATTTTACATTTTTTTGTCCTACGCCAGGGTTTTAAAATAATCGATAATAATCTATAATACTCAAATAGCGGATAAAAATATTCGATATTAATGAGTATTACTTTCGAACTAGAATGAATTAAGGAACCTAACACTTGTCTTCGATTTATTTTCGTAGTATTCCCTTGTAGATACATACAAGGATAAGTGGATACCAACGCAGTAGTACATTTATTTAAAAGAAACACTGAAAAGCGTGACACTAACTATCATGGATACCAGGACACACAGATATCGGTGGAAATGACATAGCTGATAGATATGCAATGAAACATTGCGTGAAACTAAATATCATGGATTCCAGGATACAAGGATATTATTTGGAGATAACATATAGGTACGCAATGAAACCTTGCATGACACAATGTGATGGATACCAGGATACAGGGATATTATTTGGAGATAAGATATAGGTACCCAATGAAACATTGTGTGAGAGTAAATATCATGGATACCAGGAAACACACATATCGTTGGAAATGAAATAGCTGATAGGTACGCAATGAATCGTTGCATGACAGTTAATGTGGTGGATACCAGGACACACAGATATCGGTGGAAATGACATAGCTGATAGGTACGCAATGAATCGTTGCATGACAGTTAATGTGGTGGATACCAGGACACACAGACATATTATTTCAGTTTGTTTTATTTACTCGAACCAGTTAAGTTTTTTTGTTAGAGATTTATCGACATATAAATCGGTACTATAAAAATGTTAGGTATATGTCAATTGCCTGTAATCAGCATCGGAAGCCGGCGTTAATAATAAAATAAAAACACCTCGTTATTTGATGCGGTGACCTAGAATGAATTAACCTATCCTACTATTTCAATTTTGAAGAGTAAGAACAATGTTTTTTGTTTCAACTGGGTGAAATAAGAATAAAACGTGACAACTCCGTTTAAAATTCGCACATTTAATTCAAAGTCTGAACAATGTTCAATAATAACAAACCGGGAAACACAAAAAAAAATGTAAGTGAACAGTTCCCTACAGATGTTGAATTTAATGAAAATTCTAACGGAAATACGTAACAATACAAAATATTCTACAATAAATTTTGAAAAATTATCATTTTTTGACATGATATTGAGATTCCAAACTGTCAAGGTGTTGCTGTCGACCTGTTTTGACTCCATACTTTAATTTCAACGTCCCCCAAGAAGTAAAGTATACGACGTCTACCTGAGAAAAAAAGAGACATTAAAACATTGTATCATCAAACACTGGCTTATTTGGGCATCATGATTAATTTATAGGTATCTATTGTTACTTCCTACCAACAACCAAATAACCAATAACCATACGTCAAGACTGGTCTTGTCTATTATTATATAGTAATAAAATAAAATTATAAATTAAAAATATAAATTATATAATAATATTATTTATTATATTATTATTGTATAGTAATACAATAAAATTATAAATTAATAATATTATTTATTACTTACTATGTTATTATTATATAGTAATACAATAAAATTATAAATTAATAATATTATTTATTACTTACTACATTATTATAGAAAATGAATAATAATTATAACAATAATAATATATTATGATAACATAAATATAACAATACTGTATTACAATAATAATAATAAAAATAATAATAACATGTATTGTTATTTATAGTAATATCATTTATAATTTTTATTCTTAATTACTATTATTATTTATTACATTATTATCAACAAATCCAAGACAAGACTGGTCTTGTCTATTATTATTATATAATAATATAATAAAAGTATAAATTATTAATATAAATTATATATAAATATAATTTATAATTCATTATATTATTATATATAATTATTTGAAAACTAGACCGTCCCCGAATTTTTACGCCAAGTTGACGAACCACTGTGAACAGCAGATAGGTTAGACAAGGGCTTGACCCCGCCCCCCCCGACGTTTATTATTTAATTCCGGTCGTAGTAGGTGGATAATGGAGATGAGAACGGTACCATGGGGGTTCTTTGGGGTGAGAATAACGATTCTGATAGTTATTTTGATGGCACACCGTCGGAAAGTGGGTTAAATGAGCTGCCGCCTCCAGTTTCGCCGCCCCCGGCCCGCCTCCACACGGTTTTGACTTCATTTCTAGGTGCCAGCCGAGGAACTGAGTAAGTGTACGAAGTTTGGTTAATTTCGACAATTATTTCAATGAAAAATCGACCGTCGCAGAATTTGTAAAATCGTTGCTGACGGACGAACCACTATGAACAGCAGATAGGTTAGACAAGGGCTTGACTCCGCCTCCGACGTTTATTATTTAATTCCGGTTGTAGTAGGTGGATAATGGAGATGAGAACGGTACTATGGGGGTTCTTTAGGGTGAGAAAAACGATTCTGATACTTATTTTGATGGCACAAGGTCGGAAAATGCAATTTCGTTTATATGGGATGTTTCCCCGCCCCCCCGATGTTTATTATTTAATTCCGGTTGTAGTAGGTGGATAATGGAGATGAGAACGGTACCATGGGGGTTCTTTAGGGTGAGAAAAACGATTCTGATACTTATTTTGATGGCACGAGGTCGGAAAATGCAATTTCGTTAATATAGGATGTTTCCCCGCCCCCCCGATGTTTATTATTTAATTCCGGTTGTAGTAGGTGGATAATGGAGATGAGAACGGTACCATGGGGGTTCTTTAGGGTGAGAAAAACGATTCTGATACTTATTTTGATGGCACAAGGTCGGAAAATGCAATTTCGTTTATATAGGATGTTTCCCCCCCCCCCCCCCCCCCCCGACGTTTATTATTTAATTCCGGTTGTAGTAGGTGGATAATGGAGATGAGAACTGTACCATGGGGGTTCTTTGGGGTGAGAAAAACGATTCTGATACTTATTTTGATGGCACAAGGTCGGAAAATGCAATTTCGTTTATATGGGATGTTTCCCCGCCCCCCCCCCGATGTTTATTATTTAATTCCGGTTGTAGTAGGTGGATAATGGAGATGAGAACGGTACCATGGGGGTTCTTTGGGGTGAGAAAAACGATTCTGATAGTTATTTTGATGGCACACCGTCGGGAAGTGGGTTAAATGAGCTGCCGCCTCCAGTTTCGCCGCCCCCCCGGCCCGCCTCCACCCGGTTTTGACTTCATTTCTAGGTGCCAGCCGAGGAACTGAGTAAGTGTACGAAGTTTGGTTAATTTCGACTATTATTTCAATGAAAAATCGACCGTCGCAGAATTTGTAAAACGTTGCTGACGGACGAACCACTGTGAACAGCAGATAGGTTAGACAAGGGCTTGACTCCGCCTCCGATGTTTATTATTTAATTCCGGTTGTAGTAGGTGGATAATGGAGATGAGAACGGTACCATGGGGGTTCTTTAGGGTGAGAGAAACGATTCTGATACTTATTTTGATGGCACACCGTCGGAAAGTGGGTTAAATGAGCTGCCGCCTCCAGTTTCGCCGCCCCCCGGCCCGCCTCCAACCGGTTTTGACTTCATTTCTAGGTGCCAGCCGAGGAACTGAGTAAGTGTACGAAGTTTGGTTAAATTCGGGCCATTATTTCAATGAAAAATCGACCGTTGCTGGTCGACCGTTGCTAGCATGACTGAGGTTAAGGACACGACCTGATGGGTCTGTAACACAACAAAGAAATGACGAAACTTGTATTAGTTATTTTACCCCTAGTTGCTGATACTGATCTGATGCAGGGTGAACTCAAAGATAACCACAGAATTGGAGTAAAATACCAGGAAATAAGTTTATTATACAAGATGAAATGTTATGGGTTGACTCTACAAAGTTACACAGGCCTGAAGGGCGCAGTTTCTGAGATTACAATAATGAAACGGACAATTTTACAATAAAATGAAATGGTTTAAACAATTATCTTTCTTACAAGCAATACCTTCAGTGTCCTTTCTCTTTACAGTTTCCAAGCCGTGTCTCTACCGTGTTTCGTGTCTTATCAATTTTACAATCTGAATCCTTTCTCGTTTTCCGTTTTACAAAGCTTTACTGTACCAAATTTCAATAGAATTACTAATTTCTACACTGTTCTCTTTATCACCTGCCTAATTATTTTGGCCAAAATATATTAGGTTAAATTGGTCTGTGCACTCACGTGTTGGGCCCGAAGGTAACCTCGACGGTCTTGATGCTGATGGTTTGAAGGGTTGATGTCTCGAAGAGTCCAGGGAATTTACTACCACTGACTGTTTAAAGACAAGGGATGGGGTGACTTTCAGCCGGAACTTAGTCGTCGCGCTTTTTTGGGGGAAGAACGTTCGGCCGGAACCTACTTGTTCGAGCTCTCAGGACGGTGTGATGGCCGACGTGGCCGGCCCGGTCTAGAACGTTTCCCCCTCCTCTCAGTCACGTGATCCACGACCTCCTGTAGCCCCCAGGCTGCCATCCGGCTCTGTTTCGCAGCCCCTTGCTGCTGCTGTGGACACAAACAGCTGGTGTCTTTCTTTGGTTTCGTGGTTAACTCAGGGCTCGGACGCCTCAGATGGAGTTCGGCGTCCTCATCGTAGGGGGGCGGACCACGCCCCCGTGGAGCTGGCCCGGATTACCCCTCCACAGTCCTTCGCCACAGGTGGCTCTGTGGGGGCGGCATCTTGGGGTTCAGGAAGGGGGGTTTATTGTCTTGCCCCAGCCCCGTCACTCTGGTGTCATTCGTGAGCGGGGCTCACATATGTAGGTATGAGAATAGGATTTTCCATAATTGCTTCGCTTAAATATTCGAGTTTTATTCGTTAATCTGTGCTCGACTCAAAATAATTTGTGCTAGAGAAAAATAACTGAAGGCTCTGCCTCAACAAAGTACAAGCACGATTGTACTTAATCGCCTGATCTAGTGGTAATGAACGTACTCAACAAGGTCACACAAGGACACCACTAGATCGGGCAATTACAAACTCATAAACGTCAATTTTGGAGTTGGCTCATTGTTGTTTCAGGGTTTTCAATTGCATTTAAACATAAATTGAGTTTTTAGGGTAAGTCAGTAATCATCAGCCAGCTCTCACCGTTGGAATCTGCACCAATTCAATGCTAATCAACAACATTGTGTTTGGCATGGCTCTTGGTTAGATTTGTCATGGTGAAGTGGACAAAGAAGAAGTTGGTTTGCAGTTATCTCTGTTTATGTGCATGGAAGAGATTTGTTGCTGTTCTTCTTCCATGTTGTGTCTGTGTGAACTGTTGTTTGTATTTAGCGTCCTTTTTATTTCAAACCCTGAAGTTTAAATTGAATATCTTTGAATAGCTTTGCATAATTTACAGCCATCAATACGGAAACTATTTCGATCGATACTGATAGCATGAAAGACGCAGAGAAAGAAGTCGAAGACAAAAATGTGGTGAAAAGACGAGAACAACTCTACCGGCTTATGATCAGGCAAGTCCTTACAAAATGACACTTATTTTATCCGAGAGATAAAATAAGTCTCTTATTTCTTGAAAATAATCGAGAAATTGAGTAAATTATATAACTTATTAGGTATAACACTACACTAACTAGGTATACCTACTACCTAAACCTACATTTTAGGCTAGGGGAAAGGCTTGTACCTTGGGACGCTTGTACCTCGGGACAATGCTTAAATCAATTAGAAAAGAGGCACAAAAAAAATTGGACTGGGCTCCAATCATCTTTGGATGTGAAGGCAACACCGTGTATGTGCCCCTTTTTCTGTTATCACCGACCATGTGATGATGAAAATAACGTTGTTTGTTATCACCGGTCCCAAAGTTTTGTCTTTGCTCCATACCACGATCAATTGACAGAAAGATAAGTTTGAATTTCTTCCACTTGCAACTGCTTTCCTTCAATTCAAGGTTCATCTCTATGATTTTGATGTTTTTAAAATGTTATTATATCATGATATGTCAATAATTAAATTTTTTGGAAAATGTCAAATGTTTGTACCTTGGGACAGGTTGAGGTTTGTACCTTGGGACACAATATTTTTTCGTTTTATGTTATTTATGTTCGGTTTTGGCCTAAGCTACCATGTTAAGATGTTGGTCCATTCATGTGCAGATGCCACGATCAAAGTATGGAGTGAATCAGCAGCCAGTGGATGGGCCTGTTGTGATCAGCTACCTCTTTACATGTCTGTCCATTTACTTCCTTAGCTCAGTGGTAGCGAGCTCCGACTCAGAAGTGTAAATATAGTTTAGTCGGAACGATAGAAGATCGATCCTCGGTCGAGGGAAGTTAATCTTTGATGATTCAACAAAGTGGCGCAGTCGTACAGACCCGAATGGTTTCCTCAGCATTCTCTGGGAACAATAATAAATTAGAGTTGTCATCAAAACAACTTCCCCCCCAAGACACGAGTCGAGCCTAATCCTATTCAGACAAACGTTGAGGTCAGCAGATGCCCCGCCCCGTTCATGAAGAAATAATAATAACAAAACTCCGAAGCAAGTAAAAAATAGAACGTTCTCACTGGGTTGAATAAGGCAGGCTAAAGAGCCCTCACCACCCTGACTAAGTAACGGAGTAACTAAGATTTCCCAACAGGGGAGAGATGTTGTGATCAGCTACCTCTTCGCATTTCTGTCCATTCACTTCCTTAGCTCAGTGGTTGCGAGCTCTGATTCCGAAGTGTGCTCTAATATAGTTTAGTTGAAAGGATAGGAGATTGATACCAAGTCAACGGAAGTCAATGGGAGATGCGCCTGATTTTTTAAAAATTTTTAATCAAAAGTAGACCTCACCTTGAGAATTTTGACACCAGCCGTTCTCTTTTTAGATGAGTAGATCTTTTTCTATGATTTTTCAAAGTTTCGAATGTTTATGACGCCACGCGCCCCTCCCGCCTGGGCAGGACCCCCCCCCCTGCCCACTGTAACGTCATAAATATTCGAAACTTTGAAAAATCATAGAAAAAGGTCTTCTCACGCTAAAAGGCCGTGGTTGGTAACAAATTAAATACAAAGTGAATTCTCAGAATGAGGTCTAGTGTAGAAAAATAACAATAAACAGTTTTTCAGACTCCTGCGCACACTACATTTTTGATGATTCGACAATGGTAGAAAAGGCAGCAAGATTTACCAATAATGATCCTTTTAGTTTATTATTCTTTGAAGCATCTTTGTTTGACTTAATAATACTCATCCCGAACATGCCGTGATAAGATAGTATGCTACTTGTGTGATAGCAATGTAAAAGTAGGTAACCAAATTTTGCTACTTGTCTATGTTTGAACTCCTTTAGAAGGATATTTGAAAATTAAAGTCTGTTTTTGCGATAACTAATGTTTAAATAAAATATTTCGAATAATTTAGGTGGTTTTCTTCTAAATTTATCCTTCTGTCCCAAGGTACAAACATGGGTGTCCCGAGGTACATACACTGTTTGTACCTCGGGACAAAATAGACATTTTGAAAAATCCAGTTTTATGGCATTTAAACTTTTTTAAAAATTATGGTTTATACATTTTATTAAACCTCAAGAGTAGTAGAGAATAATACACCCTTCCGTTAATTGCTTAATTACTTTTGTCTATTAAAAAAATGTAATTGAAAAAATCGTCCCAAGGTACAAGCCTTTCCCCTACCTATCTGGGTAGGTAACTATTAGTTACTTACTCACATAATTACCTACCTAACGTGTTTAAAGTGCACCAAGGTTTGTAAGCTGGCAATTTAAATAATTATTATTCCTCATAATTAGTTCTCATGTTATGAGAACCGACCGACTGATACCTGACGGGTTCTCTGGTACATCATCAGCTGGTCAGATCCACTTTCCAGCCAAAAGCACCACGACGAAGGTGGTTGTTTTTGTCTAACAGATCATTTTGGGTAGTACTCCTACTAATAACTTAACGGTGTTTCTTGTTCGTGGTTGTAGCCAGTTGTTCTACGATGGACATCAGCAGCTTGCTGTGCAGCTGGCAGCCATCGCTCAGGCTGACCCTCCTTGTCCACCATCAGACCGCCTCCTTCACGTCGTCACAATCGGCCTCCAACATGAACCTGAGCGCCATAAGAAGGAACCTACTCCAGGACTCAATCCTATCCAGGAAATCCTGGTGGGACCCGGATTAGGTAATACTGCATAACCTAGTTAAAATGAAGCTAGTTGAATTTATCTTTTATGCGCTTTTCAATTACATTCGTTCTGACTGATTATAGACCGAAGTGACTCATAAATTTCGGGTATGCATAGTTTCTTCTGTTGGAACTCCTCATTTTACCTGGTTAACGATTAAATGTAGTTTCTACGGAGGAGAAATAGTAAAGGTGGGTTCACAAGCGTCCGACTCTTTCCGACATTCCGTTAGGGTGTCCACAGGCGTCCGTTTTCCGACGCACTTATCATTGCGTTATCGCGACCCCCACCTCCCTCCTTCCCCCGCCCACCACCCACTTTTATCATCCTCTCTTCGACTCTTTCCATCTGTTCTTGGCCAATCAGCGGGCAGAACACAGAGTCAGACGCTTGTGAACCCACCTTCACTCAGTATCAGTCGGGATATTAAGGTGTCTTATTGACTTCATATGATCTCATGGATTCAGTACCCATGACCACCATTGCAGTAGGTTAGGGTAGGACTGACTTTCCACCACTTAAGCTTCCACTGCGCACTAGGGGCATCTCTCTAGGCGTTTTTTTCCCTTGGCCTCCTGCGACCTGATGCCTCTAGTGTGCACTTAGCTTAGAAAGGGTTTCAAGTAGCGCCATCGCACAGACTACTGATGAATCTAAACGACGAGTTTACGCTACGTTTTTTCTTGTTTCAACTGCTTTTTCTAAAAATTTTAACAAATTACAATCGGGATTTGGATTGGTCATCTTGTACTGTTGGAGTTCGTACGAAGCAATTAGAATGGAAACAATTACGACAGATTTCCTGGGCCAGAACAGATCTTAATTACATCAAAGCGATTCAATGAACCCCATTGTTCCTCAAAAGTGGAAGATAATTATCATATAAATATAAATTACCATAAAATAACGAAATAAAAAACTTAAGAAAATTGAAAACCTGGAAAAATAATCAAACCTACGAAAAAATCCATATTGACAGGCTGAAACGTAACACAAGAGGAAAAAAGTGACAAAACCAACGACATTTCGAGGAAATGATTCTAACTAGATAACAGAAATGTTTCATATCACTCTCTCGCCCGTCAGTGCTGTTTTGGCGGGTAAAATTCATCAGGGGCGGCTGCAAGTAAAGTGTGAATGGAGAATTTAAAAGAAACATTAAATCCTCTTTTAACTAACTTAATTTTTGCTCCATGAATAAATTTTCATTGTCTACTACAGTAGTGATGATGTTACTAGAAGTATTATTTTATAATTTTCAGACTTGGAATATGAAACAGACGTTGACATAACAGCCCCCGAGCCTGCTCTATATGAAACTGTGTACGTCACATCTCACAAAGGTGCCTGCAGAACTGGTGCTTTCAGCCTTGACGGTCAGCTGATTGCCACTGGAAGTGCTGATGCTTCTATAAAGGTTCCAATTTACTTATATCGCATTTCGAACAGAAATAGAAGTTGCCTCCTGTTCACCTATTTATTAAGCCGAAAAAACGTAGTTTTACCTGCCACTATCCAAAATAAAATACTAATTCAAGTGAAGTCATCACAGTCTAGTGATTTACACCAAATGTTTACAATCAAGGGTTCAAAGGTCATAGAAAAATTGAGTAAGACGAACCAAAAGAACGATTTGTAGAATCAATCAGTGATTTTCAAATACATTTTTACAAAGTTCGATGAGTTATAAGTGAACAAACAAGAATTCGAATGGATTTTCTCATAAACAAAACGAGTTGGATAGGTACTCAACTACTGTTAGTACTACATGGATACTATGGAACTGAACTTCGACAGGGTAACTTGAAACGTTAGAACGTAATTTGTGGCTCTTTCAAATTCCCTAATAATAATAATAATAGTTTTTGGAGGAAACTCTTCTTATCCAGTCATTCCCCAATATTAATTCGCCGGATAACCGATAGATGGAGCAGGCATCCAGTCAGGACATGCTCGCACCTTACCGTTTGATATCAGTTGATAGGATGCAGTATAGTTAATGAAGGCGTGCAAGCCGTTTGTCCTCCCGCAGAATCTCGATTTTCACTCTTTTTGAATTCGCTAAAGTGCTCAGTTGCCATATCTAGTTCAGTATCACCCCTCTCGAAACATTTATATTGGCTCGGACTTATCATCCACGAAGTTTCTACGAAGTTCTTCGCATTTTCTCAGCACGAGAAGCTACCAGGGGGCCCCCGACTCGTCGCATCGAAGGTAGGAATTTTTCCTCATTATTAAGTCAGAGCCAATTTTCCAATTAATTTGTTTTCCCGCTTTAAAACCTATTATTGTTTTGGTACTTAAATACCCCCCCTACATTTCATGGTCCTTCGATCTGCGGATATTACAGTAAATTGTACAGTAAATTCTTTCCATAAAATAGATAGATATTGAAACTTTGTTCGTTGACCGCATTTTCTCAACTTTTTGCTATAATTCCCTACTAGGTTTGTAGTAACTTGCGCTATTCAGTTCCTATCTCTTTGCCCTTTATTACCTTCATCCTATTACCTTTGTTCATATTCCCCATGGCCGAAAACACTAAAAGTAGAGTCGATTCACTCGAGCGTAGACGACAGAAGTACCTACTACGTCTTACAACTCTCTACGAAATCAGCAAAAAATGCAAGGATGCCATTTTTAGGAAACAACAACCCGCACCCAATGATACTGAAGCATTCATATCTCGCTATAAAAATCTCGAAATTGATTTCAAAATTTTTGATGAGTTGAGTGATGAGATCGGCGATCTCAATTCCGTCTTAGATGTTGAGAATCAGATCGATGTTGTAACCCCATACACCAAGTACGAAGAGATGTACTTCGCAGTTCAATCTGTTTCACGTTCTATGTTGTTCACGAACCCTCCGCAACCGCCCCCACAACCCTCAGGTTCTACTAACCAGGAACCTCCTTCGCCGAAATGTCGTTTGCCTAAAATAGAAATCGAACCATTTGATGGAAACATTGAAAAATGGCCCAATTTTTTCGCGTTGTACTCCACGCTCATACACACTAATAGATCCTACTCCAAAATAGAAAAATTCACGCATCTAAGGAGCTTGTTGAGATCCCACGCATTTCATTGGTAGAAAATTTACCTATCACTGAAGGTAACTATTTGATCGCCTACGAAACACTCACCAAACGGTTCCAAAATGTAAGATTATTGGGGGCTCACTCCATTGGTAAAATATTGTCGTTTAAACCAATGACTTCGAGTTCGCACGCTGCTTTGATCAAATTTATGGAAGTTTTCGATACCTATATAACTGCATTAAAGGTACTGGGAATACAGGATCTATTCGATTTTTTTGTAATGCAAATCGGAGTCAGGGTTTTTCCAGAACCCTCGCGAATTGATTTTGAAAATAAAAACGTTTCTAACGCTACACCAAAATTTGCCGATCTGATTAAATTTGTTCAGGATCAAGTGCGAATTTTAGAATTGGCTCCCAATGATTGTAAAACTCCGGAAAAATTTAATAAACCTAAAAATATGGAAAAACCGCCTAGGACATTCCACTCAAAAACCTCTTTGATAACAACAACGGACTCCAAAAACAAAACGGATTCCTCCAAATGTCCTAAATGCACCGGATCGCACAAATTGTATCATTGCACCGACTTCAAGAAATTTTCAGTTTTTGATCGCCACGCTTTTGTTAAACAAAACCATCTATGTTATGGTTGTCTAGGATCTCATACAAGATCTCACTGCCGCTCTACGTCTACTTGTAACGAGTGTCAAGCAAGCACTCACCACAGTTTATTGCATTTCCCGCCTCGAAATCAGAACGCTCAAAGCGATAATAATGATTCAACCGCTTCTCATGGTTCCCCGCAAACTGTCGAAACTCGATATAACACGCCTACTACCCATTTAGCTGTCACTTGTAATAGTGTAAATTCGCCTAATTCACGTAAAGGTGTTCTATTGTGTACTGCAATTATACACATTAGAGACAAGAATGGTATACCTCGCCCTGTGAAAGCCATTTTGGACAACGGCTCGCAAGTCAGTTTGATTTCGGAGTCATGTGTGCAAAAACTTGGACTACCTAGAAAACATAGTACCATGGGTGTTATTGGTGTCTCAAATGCACAACCACTCCAAGTCAGAGGAACTGTCAATTGTTCAATTACGTCTACCCGCTCGCCAAATAATCATTTGTACGCAAACGCTCAAATTTTAGCTCACATTTCAGCACCTCAACCAAATTTCCCAGTCGATGAGAAATTATATCGCAAGTTCAAACACCTATCACTTGCCGACCCATCATTCCATAAGAGATCAGTCATTGAATTTCTACTCGGGGCTGACCTGTACCATAGCATTCTGTCAGATCCTTATGACGTCATAAAAGGTCAACCCGCTGCCATTAACACCATGTTTGGTTGGGTCATAGGTGGACCAGTCCCTTCGGACCCAGCTGAAATTCACGATTCTGTTCCGACCGCTCTTCTCACGTGTTGTGAGCAGCTAGATTGTTCAATTCGAAAATTTTGGGAAATTGAAGAAGTTAAGGCAGTTCACCCAGAAGATCCTGATGACATTTTTTGTGAGAAGCATTTCTCTGAGTCACACTCGCGCGACGAATCTGGACGGTATATGGTAAAACTGCCGTTCATGCCTGGCAAATTCACGCTTCCTAATACACGCAATTTTGCGCAAAAAAGTTTGATCAGTCTTGAACGTAGACTGAAACGTCAACCCGCTGTGTTCGATGAATACCGCCGCTATATGGATGAATTTATTGAGTTGGGGCATATGAGTCGAGCGCTATACCCCGCTGATTATGTAATCCCGCATCATTGTGTTCTTAAAGATAGCACCACCACTAAAGTTAGAACAGTTTTCAACGCTTCCTTTCGTCTAGATGCTGCTTCTGCTAGTCTTAATGATGTGCTGTTACGGGGTCCAAAACTTCAAAAGGACATTTGTGACATTTTGACTCATTTTCGACTAGGTTCAGTGGTCATATGTTGCGATCTCCGCCAGATGTACAGACAAATAAATGTACATCCTACTGAACGCAAATACCAACATTTATTTTACCGACCTCAAGTTGATGGGGGAATTGTTGAATATGAACTCAACACATTGGTATTTGGAGTGAAGCCTAGTGCATTTTTAGCACAACGCACTTTGGTGCAATTGGTTCATGACGAGGGTGGTTGTTATCCACTAGCGTCTGACGCTATTCTTAACCAGACATTTGTTGATAATGTGTGTCAAAGTGTCGACTCCATCGAGCAAGCGACTACGCTGCAGCGCGAGCTGATAGAGCTTTTTGGATTGGGTGGATTTACTCTTCGAAAATGGGCCAGCAACCGCCAGGAAATTCTTGACAGGGTCCCGGTTGAACATCGTGAGCATGCTTTGGTTGTTCGTGATAGTGACGATGATCAGTGTATCAAAATATTAGGTCTGCAGTACGAACCCTCAGATGATTCGTTCTCCTATGTCATATCTCTAACTGACATTGTATCCACTAAAAGAGGCCTATCGTCTCAAATTGCACGAATTTATGATCCGCTAGGCTGGTTAACACCTGTCGTATTCACCGCTAAAAGTTTGATGCAACAAACGTGGCAGAAGGGTGTGGGCTGGGACGACCCTCTACCCTCCGAAATAAGTAATCAGTGGCAGGCTTTCTATGAGGAATTTGGTCAACTTTCTCAAATTCGTATTTCCCGCTTTATGTCGCTAGAAGTACCCCGCTCTTCGTGTCAGTTGATTGGATTCTGCGATGCTAGTACCCAAGGTTATGCTGCTGTAATCTATGCACGAGTAGAAACCAAAGAAGAGATTAAAATGTATTTGTTGACTGGTAAAAGTAAACTGGCCCCATTGAAAACGGTCAGTGTCCCACGTTTGGAACTGTGTGGAGCAGTTTTGCTCACACGATTACTAGAAACACTTGGTTCATTACGCCAAAAGATAAATTTTTCTTCAGTTCATCTCTTCACTGACTCATCTTGTGTATTATCGTGGATAAAAACGCCACCCCATAAATTGAAAACTTTCGTTGCAAACAGGGTTGTTCAAATTTTGGAACATTCACACCCAAATCAATGGTCACATGTGTCATCGAAAGAGAACCCAAGTGACTGTGCTAGCCGTGGACTCACACCTGGGAATTTAGTGAATTTTGATTTGTGGTGGAGAGGACCGACCTTCGCTTACAAACCCATCGAATCCTGGTCATTTCCCATTTTGGAAATAGATGTGGTGGAGACAACGTTGGAACATAAAAAATCTGTAGAACAGACACTACTTGTTTCATCGCCTGAGAAACCCGCTATAATTTGTCTTATCGAAAGAGTTTCGAATTTAGTGATTCTGCAACGCACTATCGCACGAATTTTGCGAACAGTAAGGAACTTCAAAGCCCGCAAAACTAATCAAAATGTGATTGATGGACCGCTAACGCCTTCAGAGTTACAAGATGCCCTAAACGCATGCGTGAAAGCTACGCAAGAGTTCTATTATGTTCTCGAACTCAAAAATTTGAAACGAAATTTGAAAGTTTCACCAACTTTGATGAAACTTACCCCCTTCATTGATAACCTGGGATTTCTAAGGGTGGGCGGAAGGTTGAGACGGTCAAATATCCCTTACGCGACCAAACACCCCCTCATTTTGCCTCGTGAGTCCCACCTAGCCGCTCTACTTTGTGATTACTTTCATAGAATAACCTTACATGGTGGTCCGAGGTTAACACAAGCACTACTTCAGAGGAAATTTTGGATCGTGTCCATACGCCAATTTTTGAGACAACGCATTCAAAAATGCTTAACTTGCTTCAAGTTAAACGCGAAACCTCTCCAGCCACTCATGGGTGATCTCCCCGCTGTTCGTGTTCAGGAATGTAGACCCTTCCTAAATGCAGGAATTGATTTCGCAGGCCCACTTACCATTAAGGAAAGCCATCGTCGAAAAGCGCCACGCCTGAAGGGGTACATAGTTTTGTTCATTTGCATGGCCACCAAAGCTATCCATTTAGAATTTGCTTCATCACTCTCCACTCCCTGTTTTCTCGCTACCCTGGACCGCTTCGTAGCACGCCGAGGTTTGTGCTCCCAAATTTTCACGGATTGTGGCACAAATTTCAAGGGAGCAGCAGCACATTTTCTTGATATTCAACGCTTTTTGCGTTCATCGGAGTCTGATGTGGCTGATCATTTGTCCTCTCGCTCTATAAAATGGAATTTCAACAGTCCGGCTGCTCCTCATCAAGGTGGACTTTGGGAAAGCGGCGTAAAATCCGCAAAACATCACCTCATACGTATAGTTGGACCCCTAGTATTGACATTCGAGGAAATGTGTACCTTGCTGAATCGAATTGAGGCTGTACTGAACAGTAGGCCACTGGGTGCTGTTTCGAGTGATCCGAATGACGATACAGACTATTTGAGCCCTGGCCATTTTTTGATCGGAGCGCCTATGTTAGCTTCACCAGAAATCGAAATCGAAACTCCAATTGAAAATCTTCGTGATCGCTATGAAATTCTGCAGAAGGCATCCCAATGTTTTTGGAAGAGGTGGTCAAAGGACTATTTGTTGACCCTGATGCCACGAGAAAAATGGACAAATTGTCCGAAAAATGTTCGAGTCGGCGACGTAGTCTACATCCAGACGCCTAACACCATTCCACTTCATTGGCCGATCGGAAGAGTGACTGAAGTTTATCCCGGTCGAGACGGAGTTGTGCGAAATGCAAAAATTCGTACAGCCACAGGAATTTATGTTCGACCAGTGCAAAAATTGATTGCACTTCCTTCAGTGGATGGTACCACGACTCCTATCCATTAATACTGCCTCACTGTGTACCTAAATTTTCCCATTATTTTCGTTCCTTGTTATTTATCCTATTGTTACATTAAATCATTGTTCCTACTAACGCAAGTTACTATCGTTATTATTTATTGTTCTAACTAATTTGCATTGCTATTAAAATTTAAAATTAAAAATTAAAAAAAAAAAAAAAATTTAAATGAGGGTCAACGCCTATCTATCATTTGATTGTGAGTTTTGTTCATGTCTACTCTCATTGATTTTCACTAAAAATCCAAATTTATTAAAATTTGTATGTTTAGGGTGGGCGGTTTATGGAGGAAACTCTTCTTATCCAGTCATTCCCCAATATTAATTCGCCGGATAACCGATAGATGGAGCAGGCATCCAGTCAGGACATGCTCGCACCTTACCGTTTGATATCAGTTGATAGGATGCAGTATAGTTAATGAAGGCGTGCAAGCCGATTGTCCTCCCGCAGAATCTCGATTTTCACTCTTTTTGAATTCGCTAAAGTGCTCAGTTGCCATATCTAGTTCAGTATCACCCCTCTCGAAACATTTATATTGGCTCGGACTTATCATCCACGAAGTTTCTACGAAGTTCTTCGCATTTTCTCAGCACGAGAAGCTACCAGGGGGCCCCCGACTCGTCGCATCGAAGGTAGGAATTTTTCCTCATTATTAAGTCAGAGCCAATTTTCCAATTAATTTGTTTTCCCGCTTTAAAAACCTATTATTGTTTTGGTACTTAAATACCCCCCCTACAGTTTTATTTGCCGTATAACAAAAAAATTGCAGTGACAATAGTCAACATTTGTAAAGCCTAATATAAACAATAAAACAATGTGAATATTAACAATAAAACAGTGAAGCAACAAAACAGTGATAAAAGGAGAGGGAAAATGCAACATTTGAAATGTAAAATGAGAAAACAAAAAAAAATAAATTAAAAGCCACCCATGCACAAAGGCAGCTAAGCCCGGCCAGGGGATACCCAGCCGGGCCCGGACCCACCCACCATGGCGGTTCCCGACATATGCCCATCGGGGCAATGGCAGAAAACCAGACAAGAGGGCCGCGCCCGGGCCGACCAGGACACCCCGACCGGGACAAACAGCCAAACGCCCATGAACATGGGTGACTAGAGTGGAAAAGCAAAATGACTAGTAATTGATTATAATTAGTGACTAGATAAATATTAAAAGAATACATGAGGTAAACACAAAGAACCACTCACAAAACAATATAACATACAACATTAATATTCAAAAATCCCCATCCTAATATCACAGCAAAATTTACAAGAATCACTAGTGTATCACAAAGTTAAAGGCTAAACATAGATTATTATAAGCTGATGATGAATGCTCGAAGGTTTTCGTTATCTGTCTATAAGGAAACTTGAGGAAGATCTTTTAAATCCCATTATATAGGTATTTATCTGAAGTGTTACTTTGTTTTCTGAAAGGCTAATTCGATTGTGTAGATTTTGGACGTTGACAGAATGTTGGCCAAGTCGTTGAGTGATGCCATGGAGAGCACGACCGACAGTCAAGGCCACCCCGTCATCCGAACGCTCTACGACCACCTGGAAGAGGTTACCGCCCTCGACTTCCACCCTAGAGAACCGATTCTGGCATCAGGTTCGAGGGACGCCACTATTAAAGTGTTCGACTTCGCCAAAGCGTCAGTAAAAAAGGCCTATAAAACCATAACTGTGAGTCAATGTTTTAATTTTTTGTTGTCCTAATAATTCCACACTCTCGGCATGTATTAGGGCTGCGACGTCGATGAAAAACATCGATATTTAAAAAACCAACCATCGATGTAAACAAAAACATCGATGTCTTGAAACATCGATTTTTTTCAAAACCTTCTTAAACCTTTTCTTAAACCGTGTTTTAAACAGACAATAGAGAGTTCCTAGTGGGTTTAGATACGGTGTGACGTATTACACACACACTCTCAATCCGGCGCCGAATTGTGATAAGAACACGCCGTATCCGATACTGTGCCGTATTATTATGCTCGAATACGTCACTAGGTGGCAATCCGGCGCGCCGTATTGAAAACATACCTGACGATCCGGTTCCGGCGCGCTGGTTCGACTCTACTAGGAACTCTCTAATTTAATCAATGAGGGTTTCGCCTGAAGCTCCGAACTGAATATCATTTCAACAATTGCAACCTCCTAACACTGTGAAGGTGTATCACTCTTGAGCTGTGGAAAATTTCACTATAATTTGACTTTTGGAAAAGCATGTGTACTTGGAAAATGGAATACTATCTCAACAATTAGTCACGTTTTGTATTTGAAGAGTTATGGGGGAGAAGAATCAAACTCCTCGTTTCCTAATTGTATGAAAATCGAAAAACAAAGTTTGAAGTCGTCCTAGAGTCTGTTCGCAGAGGCAGTCTGGAACCGGTTCAGAACCAAACTGGAACTGAAAAGGGGAGGGGATAGAGGCGAATGGACTCCTCCAAACCCCTCTGAACTGTTCAGAACTGCCTTTCCGATCAGACCAGTAGACAGAGGCATAAAAAAGTGAATCGTAAGGGCCACCTGACCAGGAATTTAATTATTTCTAAGCGACAAGAAAGGAAATTAAGTAGATCGAAGATAATTTCCAGAAATATTTTAAAATGTCATACAAGGTATGGACTATGACTTTTTTGCCCCATGTTGTGTTCTGCGTGTTGTCGAGTGAGGGCGATGGTCCTCTCGATGCGCTTAATCCTACTCAACTGAGAGATTGATCCCTGAAAGCCTGTCGCTTCAGCACTCCATCTGTGGCGCCTTGCGGCCGACCATATTGACGAGTGCGTCAAAATCTCTCTGACAACCTCGGCGTCTGATGACAGACTCACCGGCGGGAGGCGGAACATTTACCTGGTCAGGCCTACTGTTCTGAAGAGGTCCCTAAGGGGAGCTAGAGGTTTGGCGCCTTTATGGGGCAAACTGTTCCTTCGGAAGAACTGGGTCTGTAGGTAATACGAGAAATCATTAGTCGGATAGACGAGGTACGAATGCATGTAGGAAGACCCTTATATACTCAAGAGGCTTATATACTCAAGTTAGTATGGTGAGGGGAGAGTGGAAAAAAAGGTGACGTCAAGTGACGTGTTTTTTCCCTTCCTCACTTCACCCATGTTGGTGATGACTCATGCCTCCTTGGGGTTTTCCTACGCGTCTCTTTATTGGAGAACTACTGAGTAGAAATGTATGACATTACACCCCACAAATATTTGCGTTCTTGGTCACCATAATACCTAATATATTTATAAAAATGAGGCAGGGGAGATAACAGGGGAAAAGAAGAAACATCGATAGAATCGCAAGTAAAACATCGATGTTATGAAAATATCGCACTCAAAACATTGTGCATTGTGCATCGATGTTTTCAAAACATCGAAATCGGTGTCGCAACCCTAGCACGTATTATATTTGCATATTGGGAACCCAGATAATTCCTCATTCGTAACAAAAAACACTGACTAACGTTTGCCTAATAACCAATGTGTTTCTTTTATGAAACGTGTGCTTTCAGGACTCGCACGGCATCAAATGTATATCGTTCCACCCAACAGGAGACTTCTTACTCGTTGGCACTCTACATTCTGTCATTAGGTTGTACGATTTCAACACTGCTCAGTGCTACGTCTGCAGCGTTCCTTGCCATCAGCACAGCGACTCTATAACTAGTGTCAAGTAAGTTGAATCGATTTTCATATCTAAAACACAATGAGAAGATCTTGGATTTAATCGTAGAAAAAGCCGTAGAACGTAAGATTTTTCATTCAAATTCAGTCAGTTTTATTCATTTTTTATGGTTAAAAAAAATTATTTTCAAAGAAAGGACGAATGTGTTGAAATTTGAGAAATCCAGTGTCATCAATTGAATTGTCCTCTTTTTTGTACATTGTCTGGTTGTAGGCAGTGGACATACCATGAATATGTCAATAAATTCAAAACTACAAGCAGGAGACATTGAGAAGTTTCGGTTACTTATACCCGACTGATGATACTTATTAAATTTCTCCTTATAACATGTAAGCAGTTTTCAATTTTTCGTTTAATCCAAGAGTTACAAATAAGTAATTGTTCATCCATTTTATTTAATTAAAAAATTGATCAGAACTACAAGAAGAAAGATGATTAGAAGTCATGTAGACCCTTGTTCAAACTGTTCGATAAAATCTGTCTGCCCCCATAGACCTATTGATCCGCCACTAGAGGTGCTACCCTTCTACTTGCTATCTCAAAAGTCAACATTACTTCCGCTCCCCTCCTCACAACTCTTGATAGAAGTTGTGAACAAAATTTATTCTAGGTAGATAGTGTTCCATAACTATTAGGACAGATTTCTGTCATCCGCGCACCCCACTTCTGTTGCCCTAGTTTGATGAGGTAGGCGTGCCATGATGTAGGGATGTGCATCGAGTAGAAATACGACCTAGCGGCACCTTGCTGAACTAAGATAACATCGCGTCTCCACGTGTAGAGGACTTGGGAAATATTATTCGTCAGGTTCTCTGTGTTTAAAAACTGTTCACCGATTAATTAAAAAGTATTGTTCTTTCAAACTGTCTTGCCAAATAATTGTATGTTACCCACTAGGCGAAACTTCTACACCTACCTCCTTCAAGATCATAAAGCCAGACTGTCTGTATTTCTAGTTATGTGAATGTTCATGAACATAGCTAGAAACCCCGCTAGGTTCTAATTCTAATTATGGGTTAGTTGCAGTTCCACTGGAGAGCCCTCACTGGTCATAATCTTACCTTGCGATTCCACATAGTTACTTTCTCGTATCAAGTGAACATGATATCAACTCCACTGGAATCTGGTCATCGGCTATTAGGTTGTTAGGAACCCTCGGCAATGTTCACCTGTTACACATTGAGTCTGGGTGTGTGTGCTTAACTTAAACTTTTTTATGAACTTATAACTAACTTAGAAATACTAAAAAATTATAAACTAAACAAATTAAAAATGTAAGACCTTCCCTTCGAATCCGTGGGTATCTAAAGGGATAGTGTCAGAGTGGACGATGCGAGTACCTTGAAACAAAAACTGACTATTCATATTAACATTACATTTCTTCTATAGTTATCGACAAAACAGTTACAAATGTATAACAGTTACCGAAGAAAAGTTATTTTTTTTTAGTAACGCCTGTTCCCGGTGGAATTGAAGATTTCCCTTCTCTCAGTGGAATTGCAGTTTGATGGAGTTGATAGCATGACCGGTAGACCATAAACCCCCTAATTATTCATGAACACAATCTAGCAAAAAGTTGACAGCACAGGCCATTTGTGTTGGTACTCTGAAGTAGGTAGGTACAAGTCGTGCTGCTGGAGTCGTGTGGAATTTATAGCCATTATTCGATTTTTTCAGGTTCACTCAAGGTGGCAAGTACTACGCCTCTTCAAGTAAAGATGGTAGTATCAAAATATGGGACGGAGTAAGCAATAGATGCGTCAATACTTTCTACAAAGCTCACGATGGTGCTGAAGTGTGTTCCGTCGCTTTTACGAGGAATGGAAAGGTAAAAGAAACCTTGTGATTGAGAATGATCGAATCATTTATGTAAAACTGAAGAGGGAACTCGATTAGTTTTTTGTAGCCTCCAGATGAAGAATTATCGTCTTTCTTAAGGCGTCTTGTAATATTAAACGAGTGCAATCACATTCAATGCTTCACATAAACTCCTGGTATTGAAGATGAGCGACATTTCAAGCAAGGTAGATTTTTGTAAGCTCAGTGTTACAGTAGGCAGCTGTTACCCCTTTCTGTGTCTTTTTCGGCACACCTAGACCTAAACCACTAAGGAAATTACGAAAATCCCTAATACTTAGGTGTTTCAATTTGTAGTGAGCCTCCTCCCAAGGATCCAGTCTGGCGAATACCCTGCGAAGAAATTCTATCATCACTCAATTTCAATTATCATTTCGTATAAGGCAGACTATCGAGAAAAAAAAATGCAATCGAAAACTAACTAATCGGCGATTTTACACATTTTTAGGAGAGCATAACTAAAGTTTGACTCGACCTTTAATATCAAAATAGATGTATTTCAATGCTGTTTGTTTTGAATGGAAACTACGTGTACGTATAAATGGGGATCCATTGGAAATTTTCCGAATTTGACCAATTTTGTGCACAGCTAGTGTTGTTTTGTTTCGATAATCAAGCTATGAATTTGGATAATTACAGGAACACTCATTTAAGTTTGATATTGTTTGAAATGGCCACTTTATGTAGATTCGTAAATTATTATCAAGCTGTAGCTGGAAAACGGTGCAAGACAAAGCAGGATTTTGACAGTTGATAGGCTTTGCTTAAAACAAAAATTCGTGAAATTAGCCGATTCGATAGTTTTTTGGGGAGTAAAAATTCGATAGTTTGCTTTAATGATGACGATTTAATAGTGATTGGAATTTCCTAAAGTGTAATTATTAACCTAGCCACTTACCTCTTAATTATAAATACGTATTGAGGTTACTAGATACTCCAATCAATGCTTTGGCACTACAGGATCTCTTTGCAATGATTGTGACCCAATAGTGGGCACAAATCTCTACATTTTGTCGCAAAGTGGATGTTTTTGACCCAAAAATTGTCTTAGATTCCTTGATAAGTCTGGTTACTAAGTACCCACCTAATAAATGCCCATAAAAATAATATCAGCAATGACCAACCTCTCATTTTGTTTTCGCATAAACTGAGAAATGAAGAAGTTAAAATGTGGAATAAAGTTTTGGGAAAATACGAACGCCTTGATACATTAATGATTTATGTTTTAGTATTTGTTATCTTCTGGCAAAGATTCGCTGGTGAAATTATGGGAACTCACCACCAGTAGATGTCTGATTGCTTACACCGGAGCTGGAACAACAGGTGGGTCACTCATTTCGATTAGTTCTGTGATAGTAACTCAAATGGTACTTCATGATGATTTAAATTTATATTAACTTCTATTTGTTTATCCGTTACTGAGGATGTTGATTAAATGAGCTTTGTTGGCAGTAGTGCGACTGTAATGAAAATGAGCTTATCCATCTTTTTACCATCGAGAAAAGTCTGTTTTTTCCGACTTTTTGATTTACTTGATTTGAATGTTAGAATTGACCAGACCTTCAATCTAGATTGCAAATGTGGTGTGGTATGGGAATTTCGAGAGAGTTGGAAAGTCGGAAAAAAGGTACTTAGCTAAAGGAGAAGGAATCGAATGATCTCATCCTCAAATGAGATCTTTGGATGATCATGAGAATCAAAGAGGATGCACTAGGATTACTATTATTCCTTTAAATAAACTCTACTGATGTCTGTGATGGAAGAATTATTGGATTGTTATGTTGATGTTCAGGAAAACAAGAACATAGGACACAAGCAGTTTTCAACCACACCGAAGATTTTGTATTGTTCCCTGATGAGGCGACCACATCGCTCTGTGCATGGAATGCTAGGAATGCCTCTAGAAGACAACTTCTGTCCTTGGGTAAGTAGGTATTTTTTAAACTTGGGCACTCTGGTTCGAATTCTAGCCGTAACTGACAGCACGGAGCCAACTCCACCACGTCACTGTCTAGGGGCGGAATAATAATTCGTAGTCATAACTGAATGCGCCAAGCAATGGTGGCCATGCAATGGTATTCATAGACAAGATTTAGGTGCCCTTAGAGCGTGTTCAAACTTCATGAATATTCGTACAATTGCTAGTGGATAAACCAACTTCATTCGACCGGGAGAATATTACTATTTTGACTGCTATCTGAAACAAACAAAGGGTAGATTTTGTTGAATGGTGCCTAAGGCCCACTTTCACCAAAAGTTGTTCAAATCGCGTTGATTGTTAATCTGAAGGAATAAACCTGGCAAGATGGCGAGCGTATTTCACCAACCCAAATCAAAATTAAACGGCGATTGAGATAATCGAGCTTAGCTAAACTTGAAATGTCAAGTGAAATGAACGAAAGTTGGACATTATGACACATTTGGGGCAATAGAAGCGTTGAACAACAACCACTCCCGCGCTTGCTATCAGTAGATTCTCGCCTTTATCAGTGATGTTCAGTGATAAGAGTTTGTCGAGAGTCATTTCGATTTCTTTATTGCCAATCACCTACTTATGATACAATATCGGTTCTTTTAATTTTTTATTAGTTAATAATTTGTATTAAGTAATAAAGGTAGGTAAGTTGAGGACGACCTTTCTTTTGTTCGACCTGTTCCCAGTTTACAAGGTATTTCGTCGGGAACTCTAGCCGAGTATCAATCAAATTTAGGACTTTGATGACCGTGGGCTTGGTTGTGTGGAACACGTTGAAGGATACTCCTCGGACGTCTCCTGGGGATGTCGTCAGACGAGTCATAAATTATTTGTAATGGCATATCCATTTCCAAACACTAAACACTTCCGAGAACACACACAAAATCTCATAACAATAAATAATGTTCACTGCGCGGCCATATTGAATTTGTAGTTAAACGAGCATACCGAGTTTATTCTGCTGACTTTCGACCATTTAAACTCGAACCCCTCGAGATGGAGTTTAAACTCGTAAATTGCTCTGGTGAAAGACGTTTATTGCTAAACGTCGATTATCTCTTGACACTCTTGGTTTAAACTCGTTTCGAATGTTTGGTGAAAGGGGCATAAGAACACGAATAACAAGGATACCAAAATTTCTTTGGTCTTTTTTGTCTTTCGATCTTTCTAAATTGAGAGAGAATTATATACTGTCTCGTGTATGGTAGCTAACCTATTTATTCAACTAATAATAGTTTACCTAGTTCACTTCTAATTTAAGAAAATCATAATTCTTTACATTCTTTAGAGCAATATAGTCGAGTCCGATGGCAGCAAATTCATTCCAACTAATGAAATTGCGGAGATCAATTGCGGAAGTCAAGTTACAAATCTCCGAAAAATGTCCGCACCCTCATTTAATTATAATTGTACAGACTTCAATTTGATTGATTCACCATTCCTAATAACTCAAAACTCATGGTTACCTGTAGAAAATAACTCAAATAACTCAAAACTCATGGTTACCTGTAGAAAATCGGACAAAATAACCTCCAAGAAACTAGCAAGAACATCCGCAATAACGAAAATGCAATAAGAAACCTTTCATTACTGTTTTAACGACAGAGAACCGGAGACATAGTTATAATCATCTCGGATCTCACAATCAGTGCAGACGACGAGAGGGAAATTTCCCCGTCCTTTCTCCCCAAGACATCCATGAAATAGGGGAATATCCCCCTCAGCGTAACATCAAGGCTGCCAACTTATGGTGAAAATGAGTCGAGTAGCCTCTGAGTGCACTCTCAGACTGAGTAGCACCTGAGTGCACTAACAGGCTGAGTGCACTCTCAGGCTGAGTGTGCACTCAGGCAACCACAACTCAAAAGGGCCGTCTCAATCAACTATGAATATGGACCAACATGGAGACCAACCCTCAACTCAGATGAGTATGAGTGGACACTCACTCTCAAGCCTTGTCTATGAATTCCGCCCTAGGTGTTGATTCAGATATAAATGAAGCAAGGCACGCTCATGCCATGCTCACATCAGCATGGATAATTTAAATATACAGTAACGGATCCATGTTCGCCCGATTTCCCCTAACCTCTATTGCCATCGGCAGTCTTGACCTCAATGTGATTGACAACCAACCAATAATCCAGCTTTCAGATGATTTACTGTTTGCATCTATTGTGATCAGCAACCTCTTCGCATTTCTGTCCATTCGCTTCCTTAGCTCATGTGGTAGGAGCTCCAATTCAGAATCGGAATGATAGGAGATTGATCCCCGGTCGAGGGATGTTAATTTTTGATAATTCAACAATATGGCGCAGTTGTACCGGACCCGAATGGTCTCCTCAGCATTTCTCAGAGAAACAATAATTCATTAAGATTAGGTCATCAAAACAACTCCCTCCCAAGACACGAGTCGAGCTACCGCCTATTCGGACAAACATTGAGGTCAGCAGATCCCCCGCCCCGTCAATAAGGAACAATAACAAAAAAATCCGAAGCCAGTCAAAAATAAGCGTTCTCACAGGGTTGTAAAACGCTGGCCAAAGCAGCCGCCCTGACTAGGTAACGGAGTACCTAAGATATCCTAACGTGAGGGGGGGGGGGGATGTTGTGATCAGGGTTGTTGGGGTAGGGTAATAGAGGGTGTTTTTATCTCTTTGGAGCCCTTCTTATCCCTACCCAAGTCAAGGTCATGCGTCCCCGTCGCACAACCCGGGCCCCCTGGGATGGACAGAGGTGGTCCCATTGGGTTTCCCTGGTGGACCCCTCTTGAAGTTCCAGGGGTGGCTGAATGACCCTCTGGCAATTAGGGAGCATTTCTCTTCGCATTTCCGTCCATTCGCTTCCTTAGCTCATGTGGTAGGAGCTCTGATTCAGAATCGGAATGATAGGAGATCGATCCCTGGTCGAGGGAAGTTAATTTTTGATGATTCAACACATCATGGTTTCCCCTTCCTTCACATTGGCGTATATCTGTCAATCGTTAGTAGATCTAAGTCTTGAGAGCAGAAGTCACCTTAGAGCTCAATCACTAATTATTTTCTATACATACCATGCCATCAGCGGGTTTGTTACTTGATAATATGGTACTTCCAAGCAACTTTCCGCCTATTTAATTTAATGATTAACAATCAAAACCTGCTCCAACAAAATCAATGAGTTGTTATGTGTTCTAAAATCGACTCGACTTGTGCTTTCAAGGTAAAATGGAAATAATTAGCTTTGTAGACTTCGCATATTCCTCATTCCGTAACATCTCCTGCTTCTTTAGTCGATCATTGAACTGCTACATGTAACTAGATAGATGATCCATGTTGTTGTCAGGCTCAATTGCCATTGGTTATTTACTATTATATTTACGTAGTTTGGCCATTCATTCTTCGTTTTCAATTCCTCATACTTTTTCAAGAAATGGCCATTCCAAGTCATTTGCTGATCTAAAATGCTCAGTTATGTTAAGGATTCCCAGTTTCATAATGATTGGATCAACTGTCCAGCTTACTTCTTTAATGCCTAATTTCTATTCCAGGCCACAACGGACCTGTGCGGCAAATCGTTCACAGCCCCCATTCAGCCGCCTTCCTCACTTGTTCGGACGACTTCAGAGCCCGATTTTGGTTCAAGAGGCTACAGACCCATTGATCATTCGGAGCAAAAGTACCCTACACTTCCTCCAATTTTATTATTCTTATCTACGTATTTTTTATTTAATATTATAGTATTTGTCACCTTTTGTGTGAAACGAAGCTAGATTCAATAAATTCGGGGTTCCATGTTTTCAAGGTTGACAATTTATTATTTCAACTTCCATCTTTGTATGATCAAATTTCGACGCTCATGGCCATCTTGGAGGGGGTGGACCTCGTCTGTCCTGTAATAGGTGTCACAAAATCTTATCAACTTCATTTCTGAACAAATTGAGTTTAGTATACTAAAAAGTTTACCTAAAAATCTCTTAGTTTAATTTTTTTTAATTTTTAATAAATGAAAAACATTAGTGCAGAAAGTTATTAATCTTATAAAACTTTATTTCTTAAGTTCATAAAACGGGGTCTGCATATAGTTTTTTACGGTTTTTATTAAAAGAGAACGCAATTTCCTCGTTTTTTGAATGTAAGAAAGCAACTTTTGAAAATAAGGCGGGCGAGCTATTCAAACAAATGAAGCACTTTGACTGGTGGAAGCGCATCTGTGTGGCAAAGGCTGGAACAAGCGGGAAGAGGGACCCCTGAGTAAACCATCAGGATGTCCAATGGCCTGAAAAAGTTGCCGTGTGGAAGATGTCGCATGGTTCAATTCGAGTCAATTTTTCTCTAATTCCCTATCTTTTAACGCAGGCGCCATACCAGTTCTATGTTCAAACATAGTAGCTATCTGTTTAACAAGTATCTACCTGTGATCAAATTAGGCAGTTATACTCCTGTGATTAGATTAGGCAGGTATACTCTTGAACTTAAATAATCTATGTCTACCACAAAATCATTAGGTAACTTCATTAATTGTTTGGTTTTTTCAATAATGAACCTTTTGGAAACGATCTAGAAAAAAGTTTAACCTCTCCCCTCAAAATTTGTTGGTTTACATTTCAAGGTACGTAGAATCCAAAAATCGAATAAAAATTTCCTTAGTTTCCATGGACCGATTTTGATGAAATTTGGTATATGGACTCCATTTGAGGTCTAGTTGTGCCCCGAAGCTTTTGGTTGACGTCAGTCACTTCTAAGGGTTGAAAAATAAGGGCTGAAATTTTCAAAACGCCCTAGCTTAAAAACTTTCAGTATAAAGGTATTAGTTTAAAATCAGCATGAAGACCGGGTGCGAGAAGTACAAGAAGAGGAAAAAACCCTGAACATGTCTGCTGCCTGAGTTAAACGAGAAAGGCTGCTCCATGACAGTAGTCTACCTCACCTACGGAAGAGAGCCATGGACAAGATCTCACAGAGCCACCATTCGTCACAATGGCTGCCAGTCATACCATTCCATCGGGACGTCCTAGATCTTTCACCGACCCAATTCCGTGATGCACTCGACGTGAACCGATCGGGATCCCTCGTCATTGTGATGGATGTGGGGCTCAAATGGATTTAGACTACGGGCTAAACTGTTAGAAAGGAGGCTTAGTCAAGCAAGGGCATGACCAGATAAGGGACCAGTGAGCAAAAATGGTCAGCCTTGCATGGAGTTCAGTTGGTCTAGATCTCTTCATGGTAGAAGGTGAGGAAGGAAATCCGCAATTGGTAGCCGATTTAAAGAGTCATGGAGTGTGGAACCAAGAGAGGACGGCGTACTCCCGGCGACACCCGGTTCGTGAACTCCTCATACGGTTCACTCGACTGGCACACTATCGCCCAGAGCGCGGCAAACGCCAAGCACAGAAAATATGATACGGCCGCTGAGGAGCTGAGAGGCTCTTTTACACCCCTCGTAGTAGCCTGCGATGGAACTCTCCACCGAGAATACGACAATTTTCTGAAGAGGCTGGCAGAGGTACTGTCCGAGAAGTGGACCAAGCCTCTCTCTCAATTGACCTGCTGGGTACGATTCAAAACGCAAATGGCTGTGATCCGAGCCGTGTCGATGAGATTTCGCGGATGCAGAAGGAGAGTGAGATGCCTGGGATTAGAGGACGGAGCCCTGATGCCCAGATGAACTTCAACATTTTAGATTTCAAATGAGTAAATTCAAAATTCAACTGACGTCCACATCAAAATGACATTGAACTTGAATAAAATTGAAAATTCAACTGACAACATGTCAGTGAACTCACCCACTTGTTTTGGTTAAGTTGTTACTGTTGTTGTTATGGTTGTTGAGTTTTTACGTAAATATATTATTATTTATATAATAGTTTTTCATCAATTTGAAATAGTATTAAATTTTTAGAATCGAATGAGACCACCCAGAGCTCTGTAGGACCAACCGTTCGCTCCCCATGAGGGGGTTGGACTTATGATAAATCAGAAACACGAGTGTGAATCGCAAAAGAGGTCTTATCACCGTTGAAATTTTAGCTGACAAACTCGTGAATGAAAAACTTTACTTTTCTGACTTGATAACCGGTAATTCAGAATCGACTTGAGTGCCTAGTCAACAACTTAATTTTAAAATATGGAAAGAATTGGAAGGGGGAGATAGTTGAAATTTTTTTCTAGTCATATTCCACAGGTTGAATGATAACAACAATAAATCAAAATCTGGCAGATCCAAGGAATATTCTCAACTAGGTTTTTTCAAAAATAATAACTTATCAAAGACAGGAATTTGACCAAAAAGACACAAAGGAGGCCGGTAATTTGCAATTTCGATCATAATATAGAAATTAAAAACCGTGATCACCTTATACAAGTGTTTGTTCTGAAACTGGATGAAATCTTCTTCCGCTTTTGTTGATTTTGGTTCTATTGAGTAGTCAGTACCGAGAATCGGGATGGTCTCCTCATAATCTTCAGTGTCTGGTAGGACCAAGGTGTCTCCGTAAGTTGTATTTACGTAGTCCTGCGATTAAAACTCGAATATTTTAGCAAATTACGGGGTAAAATTAAGGTTCAAATTTTTTCAAAATTGCCTCCATGGAATTTTTGTTTGGAAGCAATCTATAAAATTTATAGATTATTTTATTATTATTTATTATTATTTAATAATCTTCTAAAATATTTTAATAAACTTTAATAAATTTAATAAATAAAATTTAATCTTCTAAAATAATTTAATACACTTTAATAAATTTAATAAATTTTAATAAATAAAATTTAATCTTCTAAAAAATTTAATAAACTTTAATAAATTTTAATAAATAAAATTTAATCTTTTAAAATAATTAAACAAAATTTGTTTATTTTTTAAAATTAAATAAAATTATTAAAATTATTGTTAAATAAATTTTTTTTAAATAAAAATTAATACATTTAATAAACTTCTAAAGCATGCGCCATTTATCGGAATAATTGTCAATTATAAAATTTATAGATTATTTTTATTATTTCATTATTATTTAATAATACTTTTTCAATAATAGGTAGTTAGATAATACATTTCACTCTTTCACACATGTCACTCTTTAATTTATATGTTATCCGATTACCCGTGCGTTGCAAATAGTTTGTTATCGTATTTTGAATTCTCACTTCTAAAGCATGCGCCATTTATCGGAATAATTGTCAATGCTTCCAACTATTTCCCAAAGTTTCATCGCAATCAGATGAACAGTTTAGGAAAGGATAAGAGACATGGAGACAAACATTAATTTTTATTGAAAATGAATAGGAGTCGTATTTTGTGCATTAAAGTAAAAACCGTGATTTGATGGCTTCTTGCGATGATTTCATCATTGTAGGTTCGAGAAAATACGTGATGAGAACTAAATTTCTTGTATAGATTGGGCTAAAAGGTTCTTTCAGAATTCGCTTTCAGAATTCTTTCGATTTCAATCACTAAGTTTGTAAAATCGTACTCTCAAATTCTCATTCACGAAATTAATTTGTAATTTTGTCGAAGACTGATGCTACTTAGTAACTAAAACTAGAGTAAAATAGGTTGGCTGTAATTGCGTAAGAGTATCCAATACTCACCGTGAACAACTGATTAGCTCCTTCGTGAGCAGCAATAAATTTTTCATTGACTTTTATGTAGTGGTTGTGGACTTGTCTGAAACTATCCATGGCAACTTTATGTTCCTGCAACAGTGCCTAGAAAGAAAACACTCAGAGTATAAGGAAAGGTTTAATGGATTATAGTTAGTTTGTTGCTGATTTTTTTACTTTAACGAAAAATGAGAAATTAAGAGTACCAAGATCTTCTATGAAAAATAGCGATTCGGGAATGCATGAATTTCAAGCTGGAGTAGGAGGGAATTATGAGGGGACGTTGAGGGGAAAGATTCCCAAAAAATATTGGATGCACAGGAATTTGCACGATGGTAAGAGATAAGTAGAACTGCACTCTCCAGAAGAATGCACCAAAGGGATGTGGAGTTTCTGTGGAAGACCTACAGGTTGCGTGTCTGCAAATCTTTGTAATGGGCAAAGGTCCCGTTTTGATAACTGAGTGGATCGTGGGTGTGATTTTCACTCTCCCGGATTGATAATAAACTCTGTGCTGTTAAATTCTTGTAACAGGCATTTCCCTCAAGTTTCCATTCCATTTTGGCGCAAAACTCCAGATGTATATCATATGGACCAGCAGGATCTTCAATACACACTTCAAGAACAACCAAAGATTGATTGGTTCCTTTTCAACGAAGTTAGGAACCTAAATTAGAATTAGTAAAATGTTTCTTGGCTGCAGTGCGGTAGTCTTGTGCATGAGTTACTACTTAACTAGGCATGACCACTCACTGCCTGGGGTTGCCATTGGAAAAGAGTTTCAGGTTTTGATGGCTTATACTCTCCCTCTTTCGAGGCCCCTTTATTTTATAAAAGAGGATTCCACCAGCTATACCATATTGGAGTCAGTAAATCTTCTACGAATTTTGGTTATCCTTTTCTAGGAGATTTCGCGCTAAGATGCGCGTTCTATGATGTGGTGACCTAATGCTTCCCTGCTCTAATGCTAGTGCTTCTGGATCTTCATAAGCGGCAGCAGTCCACCTGGAAGTGCTCGGCAGAGTCCACCTCTTGTTCACAAGATCACATCGGTGATATTCGATTGTCTCTGATGTTTAGCATTCTACGATAGTCATAATGCCCCGTTAGAATGCCTGATGGCATTTCGAATTTTAGAAGTCAACCATAGGGCTTGTTTAGGATCATTTGAAGTGATAAGCATTCTGGTCTGTCTGTACCTACCAGCTTCTTTGGACCAGAATACATTAAGGTCTTGGGATTCCCATTTTGAGACGCCATGACTAGGCATGAGTGCTTATCGCTATTACTTTTTGGTTCAAACGGCTAGGAAAACAACCAATAAGTGCATTCATGGAAGTAGTTAAGGTATACTACTGACCTTGGAGTAGAAAAAATGGATTCTTCCTACCTCCTTGGTGCTGGCAACCATGGAAATGGGGAATTTGCCTCAATTTTAAATTCTGGAATTTCAAGTCTGTTATGTCAGTGTGTTGTTGAGTGAAGGCGATGGCCTTCTCGATGGCTTCAGGTTTTCTATTGGACCCTACTCAACAAGGATGCAGGATGGAGATGCACATTCTGCCCGGTGCGTTTCCGCCTACCGTTTGCAGGAGTGCATGAAGACTTTAGCTGCAGAAGGAGACGGTACATTTACTTAGTGGCAAGTTGGGGAAGGCAACACCTAGGTAAGATGGGAGCAGAGACTGGCACAATGAGCTACCGATACCTCCGAGGAACTGATGTGCTTCCAAGATGTGACGAAGGAAAGCGAGAAATGATCAAGTCGAATTGTTATAGTAGAACACATGAAGGTGAAGCCCTGAGTCGTCCTTTTATAGTACTTTAACAAGGTAAAGGGAGAGTGGAGGAGGGTGACGTCAGATGACGTTTTTTACCCCCGTATCTCACTCTACCTACCTGCGCGATGAGTCACTCAGGGTTCCCCTTGTGTCCTTTATTGGAGAATGGGGTATTTCGGTGGGTCGGAAATTCAGGATTTGACCTCAAATTTGGATTCAGCACCCTTGAAAACCTATATACTACACCTTTAAGCCCAATGATACTATAACATGAGGTAGAAAAATTAATTAAAGAGATCACACGTTTGAAAAAAAGGCGGCCGCTATAAATGCACACACACTAGGCAAGGACTACGCCGCGCACGTGTGTGAGTAGTATTTTGTAGTATCCAAGAGGTCCTCCAAGGGTTTCTGTGCATGGATACTTTTTTCAAAGACAGTTGGCCAGCTACGTCATGATTGGCTAGCTACGTCACACCATTCAAATCTTCAACTTTCCTTAGCTTCTCTGATTTTTTAAAAACATTTTCTCGACGAACAGACCCGATTACCGTTGTTCCTGAGCCATACTCTTTTGAAAAAAAAAAATAATAATAATAAATAAAAAAAATTGACTGAAATACCCCATTAACATATACGAGTAAATGGGACATTACAAAGTCAAATCCTATAATTGGGCCCTAGAATAACATTTAACACCAGGAATACCCAAGGGAAAAAAATTACCATAGAAGAAAATGCCTAAACAAGTGAAGCGGTGTCAAAAAACCGCGGAGATCGAGGAAAACTGATTATTTCACTCTCCGGGGTTCCTCACGCAAAACTGTGCTCTGTCGAAGTGTAAAAGGAGTTTCGGCAAATAGTGTCAGCAAATATCAACAGGTAGAGTTGTAGGCGCCCTCGTGACCACATGAAACGATCCACTCAAATAATGTGATTCAAATATGAAAACTAACTAATATAGAAACTAAATCAGAGAAGGTGAAGACTAATAATGCTTGATAAACTAATAGGTAGAATTGTATTGCAAAAAAGAGTGAGTAAAAATGCTTCTTTTCCTCACTTTACTGACTGGGCTCTTTCTGCCAGTTTGTAGCGCACTCATGTGTTCGATCACGTAAGCTAGTTGTTTCATGTGCGCTATCAGAGGTAGCGCTGCTGTTGTAAGGAGAAACTCGTTATGTCACAGACTCCTGTTTCATTTAAAATTTCCATGTTCCTTAAATTCTCTAAATTTTTTGGATGCGTTTTCGAGTAGCACACTATGGTTTTCTTCCATTTCACTGAACCCTCTTCCGAAAAAAAATAAAAAATTGAGAGGCAAAATCCCCATTGTCTTTGGAAATAGGAACGAATGTCTCCATCAGTTTTGACTTCACTGCTAATTATCAATTGTACATGTGCTAGTTATCACTTCTGCATCCAAACACTGGGTTATTGGTACATACGAGTAATATCCACATTGGGTAACTACCTTTCAAATTTCATCGAAACTCTTATGAATTCATTCCGAAATCCTATTTTGGTTTCACATAATGTTAACTGTACAGCACCGTTCGTTCATTCTGCGCCGCTTGCTCTTCTTCCGATGGCAGCGGTTGTCCATCAGGTCGAATTTGGTTCCCAGCCTCGCTAATTCTCTCCCATGTGGTCCTGTCAACTTCGAATTTGTTCTGCTGCAGCTTATCTACCAGATTTCTAACTTTTTCTTCTTCAGCTTCCCTTTCTCTGTAAAATTTGGGTTCAATCAATTCTTTCTTAAAAAATTATGCAGGTATTCTTGAGCTTGCGTCAATCTATCTCACACTTACGATCTAGCTAGTCGCAAGTCGTTCCCAACCGCTGTCAGTTTCATATGCCAGTGAGGGTTCCGTGAAAGAAATTCCTTCCACAGAAGTTTTCTATTGGATTTCGCTGTTTCCACGATTTCTGGTGATGCAACCGACTTTTTGCGGGCTTCTTTCACTTCTTCCTATGAATCAAAAAGCAACGTTGCAATAAAACGAATTCATGGCTCTGAAAATCTACTTTCATAGGTATCTGTTTTTCTCCGATCTGAAACATGAATGTTACGAAAATAACGCTTACTTAACAGTTCTTCTTTTGTGGCAAGAAAAACGACCAACAAAATGTGCGTGTTTTGTCGACTGTGTGGTAAGAAGCTTTGAATCTTTTGAAGGTTTTGGCGCTCCCTTATCTCTTTATTTTTAATTTTTAATCGAAAGTAGAGCTCATCCTGAGAATTTTGACACCAACCGTTCTCTTTTTGAATGAGTAGATCTTTTTCTATGATTTTTCAAAGTTTCCTATGTTTATGACGTCACGCGCCCCTCCCGCCTGGGCGGGACCCCCAGCCCACTGTGACGTCATAAATATTGTAACAATGTAGGTTGAATTTCAATTTGTACAACTAATTTGAAATACACCTAATAGTCCATATATGAGACAGAGGAGGGTGTGACGACCCTACCCCTTCAAACCAGTGATTAGATTAATCAGCCGGCCTGGAGAGAATATCGATTCATATCTCTATGAATCAGATATCCCTAAAGGCGTAGCTCCAACAAATCGGGAACAAACCAATTCGGTTTGTCCCTTATAAAAAAGTAGGATCGTCACAACATTCGAAACTTTGAAAAATCATAGAAAAAGGTCTTCTTCTCTATATAAATCTCTAATATTACTTCTCTTGCATCTACCTTGGTTGCACTCGGTGTTGTTATAATTTGGTCAGCCGATTTCCGAAGCACCTGGTCCTGAGTTTCAATCTCTGCCGAACAAACGAACATTCTTTTAATGCTGGTTTAAAGTTCTATGATATTAGAGACTTGTGTGGATTGCATATTGGGCTAAGTGTAGTGTTTTTTTTTCACAGTAAATTTTTTTTTCTTCCTTTGTAAATGACTGGACTCTGACATAGTAGACAGCTACTGCTTCAAGGGACTTCGGACCCAAAACATTAAAAAACAGGAAAACTGAGCTGGCTGATAGGTATAAATTTTTCCCCTTTCAACCGCCTGGAGGTGCTGCTGGTATATTATTTTTGAAACCCGCCTTGTATACACTATCTTTGGAGGGTGGAAGGTTAGTGAAATACCAGTAATGATGAAATGTTCAATACTTACGTGGTTGTAAAGACTTCTTTCGACCTGAAACAAGTAGTTAAAGTGAACTTAAAAAAAAAATTGAGCTACAGCTTGGGCCTCAAAAATTTAAATACGAAAATTCTATTCATGCAAATCCGTTTGGAAAATTCAAAATGACTGCCCTATGTATATCAATACATAGTATATTGAAAATTAGCGAGGAACTTCCTACACAATTTGGACTTTAAAAACTAAAAAAAAAAAAAATATTGTCAAAAATGAATTAAAATGTTTAATTGAAAATTCGCTCATTTATTCATGCTGAACGAATGGGACCCTTTAATACCAATTAAAACATTACCAATCAATTCTGTAATTGCCGTTTTAATTGACATTTAAGCGAAATCAATAGTTTTTATTGATTTCAGGCTTGTCAAAATGGTTTGTAGAAACATTATAGGAGCATACTCAACGCTTGCCTATTTCCAAGGCATTGTTCAATTACTGTAACTGGTAATTTGTTGATTCTGAGCTCATCATCCGATTCAGCACCCTCGAAAACCTTCATACTCCAATTTTTAGTCCCAACGTCCGAAGGAACGAGCGAGAGAGAATCGCATATCTACTGAAAACGAAATGAAGTCACAGCTGAAATTCTCTCTCACTCTTATTCCACGTGCTAGAGCAAGATGGTGGTTGTACAGCTCTGACGCCTGAGTGCAACATGTCACCACTATGAGCGTCCTTGTAGTCAGAGTGGTTGGAATCGATTGCTTTCCTACATTGTGCCTTTTTGTTTGGTATACTGAGATGCGTTGGAAGTTTTCATAACTCTTTCATCCAACTGTTTCTTAAGAAGACTGCTCAACATTCTCTAATCAGGCATCAGATCTTATCCAACTTGCTTGAGGTACAGATTATTTCAGTGAAGAGGTTACCAATGTTCATTAGCCAAGGTGGCATATGAAGAAGAAGGTGCGTAGAGAGTTCCTAGGAGATACCGATACTGTTTGCAGATGGAAAGAATGCGGATGGTTTGGTGAGGTGTCCATGCGTATTACAGTCCCAAAAACATCCTCCTTCTACCTGCCACTCAAGCCAGGGAAAATGAGACCGAGGATTGTTGACTACCAATGATGAAGTGGAAGGATTGGTTTTTACAGACCGTTCGCGTACTTTAAGGCAGTTGTGGTTCCCAATTCTATAAAGGGTGTCTACTATTGAGATTGACCAAACTTCAGGATCGATCGTACAACTAATTTAAGTAAGAAAATGTATCGCAGCATTTGTGTTTTAATCCCTTGTTTTTCCAAGTTTTTTTTATTTCAATTTCAAATTTTTTTCGTGTTCTTGACCATGTCACTAAAATTACCAGAACTACCTGGGGCGTCAAACTTCCCATTTTCCTACAAGAAATTATTTCCAGTAAAGGATGGTGCTTCTTTAAAATTTTAAAGTCGAATAAGAGTAAACCTGAAGGGCAAGTGAACTCACAATCGAGATGAAATTCTTTCCTAAAAATTGGCCGAGTGGAGGGACTCTCTAACTCATTATGACTCGAGTTGCTCAATGCCCAAATTACGAAGGTGTGAGATATGGAGGCTCGGCCCTTTCCCCAGCCTGACTCACCAGGCTACCTAAGATTTTGGAACAGGTAGTCGTCTATGTTAGCAGGTATACCCTGTGAAAAATTGGCCAGCCGCATTCTTTCTATCTGCTAACAGTACAAATTGTAGTATCTGCTGTACCTAGAGCGACCGAAGTGGAAGCTAACCAGAAATGGGGGCAATACAGACTATTAAGGCAGACTCAGTTTCAAGAGGAAAAATTGTCAACACCTAATCCCTCGCAAGAGGCTCACGTGTAAGTTTTTATCCTGTATGTCTACTCACAGATAGTTCCTTTGCAACATACTTTTTTTCGATCCCCTGGGGGAGCTTGTTATGGTTGCCCCTGTTGCCATGGACGCCTTATCTCCTAAATTTCCTTCCATCTCGTACATATCACGCAGTTTGTCTAAACATCTGTACATTGATGAGAATTTAATTATGATATGTTTGAAGATCTAAGTAGTTACTCAATAATTAATTCAGGTGATTTATAATTTCCATTTACTTTTGGTATATAGCTCTAAAGGTACCCAGGAGTGTGAATGGGTGAGCCATGGTGAGTAGAGCAGCACAGCTATCAACATCAGGACTTGTTAGATAACTTTCTACTTCCGAGTTCAGTGCCTCGCCTTCTTCTACTTCTGTACTGAGTGGCACGAAATTGCTCTCAAGCAGATCAGTAATTGCTAGTTCATCTCTTAGCTGTTGAATCTCTTTCTGCTCAAACATAATTTGACTCATGAAACATCGATCTAAGATAGAGCTAATGTAGATGTGCATCTCATAACATGAAAATTTTGAAATAACCTGAAGGGACTGGTCTACGATGTTCACTTTGGCTTCTGCACGTATCTCAGCCAGCTGTTCTGGCCTTCCAGTGAGACCACAACCATACCTCAAGGTGCCCAAAGTGTACCTTAGGTCGTCCGAACTCCTTCGAATATGACCTATAAACCTATCAAACGCGGAAAAAGACTCACGTCAAAGACAAATGAATAAGCATGGTTTCTTATGGACTGATCTGTCACAGAGCATCTAGAGCTCTGCCATTACCCACGTCAATATCAATAGATTTGTTCAGTTGAGGCAGCTTAACCCTTCAGTAGTCACGGCTCTTTTACAGTTCATATTTGTCGTGGCGATCTGACTGGTCAAATTCGTGGAAACTTACATTTTTGTTCAAATTTGAGTTTTACCAAAAGACATTAAGTGCATGCATGATTTTAGAGTCAGAAAGTAGCAGATAACAATCTAAGAAATTTAAGAATCTAAGAAATGGCTAATTTTAAGTGTAAAACCTAGAGGAACCAGGACCTTTCTCTCATCTTGATAATTTCCATTTTTTCTTATTTAGCGTTTTTCTTGTTGATATTCAACTCTAATGACATAGTAGGATACAACATGATGGTTTCACTATAGAATTAGACTTGAATAGCAATCACATACAAATTTTGTATGTGCGCCACAGAATGCCTCTCGGGGCAAATGCGCCACAGAGCGCCACTGACAAGCGTCACGGAGAATGACACAACTATAAACCCTCCTCCTTCCTCCGTCAGGAAGCTACTGGGAAGGACAGCACAGGACCACCAACCTTCTCTGTGGAGGAACAAAAAATACCTTCGCGTGATCTGTCAGATTAGCCACGACTAATGAAGGGTTAAAAAATATTGCGTCTGTAAACCTGATACTCCCCGTTCGCAGACTGTCACATAGATAACCGACCATTGCAGAGTTCCTGTAGGCTTGCCTAGCGTCCAACCGTCCCTTGATAGACCTCTCCACCTGAAATGCCCAGTCGTTGGATGGGTCAGGCATGAAACTTTCATTGGGGGTCCCGAAGTTCTTCGTCAGACATGGGTTCCCTCTTAGCCTCGACCAGTGCACTTCCGTACCCGCTGGGTCGATCAAATGAATCTGAATAATATAAGTCGTGGTTTGTACAGCTAAGAAAAAAGACAATTGCTTTATAAGCTTAAGGAAACGTGAAATACGTGTCAGATCATTTTAGTAGCTCTCCAAATGTGTATCGGTATCTCCATTAGTGGTAAAATATATTTCTAAAAGAAATACTCCGGGTCCTTGAAAGTATCAAACTTTTTGAGAAGCAGGCTGCTTAAGTCGGTGGTGACTGGCGTGTGGTTTCAAGAATAACGTAACAACCATTGTGCCACAATTCCCATTCGAAATTCGGCATCTATTCGATTCAGCTTGGAAAAGAAAATTGATGGCCTCATATTCGTCATTTAAACGCAATCCTGTAACTTTCTGAAAAGAAGGTAACATGAAAACACTTTAAAACACATACTAGTACTCTTCCTTGTTGTTAAAATGAGATATCCAATATTAGATACTCACTCTGCAATCAATTTCTGGAGATGACTGCGCCAAGAGGTCCCTACATTTACCTTGCATGAACTCCAAGGCACACATTCTCAAAGCGAAGTCCTTTTTCCTCTTGAACACGAAAATTGTGTCAATAATTCGGGGAATCAAGCCTCTGAACTGCAAGAAACCCGCGAATCATAACAGGACCATTCATCATCAGGAAGGATTTTCTCTTACTACCTAGCGATAGGAAATTAGGTAGGAACCTTATTTGAATAAATCGGGATTTTAGTGTGCATCTTCAACTAAACGTGGTGAAAGAACAAAACACCCGATATATTTATTTAATCCGTTACAATCAATGATCTCACGTCGTAGTGATCTCTTATTCCAGTCATTGTGTAGCTCTTGCCAGTGTTACTTTGTCCGATGGCCATCACAACCACATCACTCATCTTCGTCGTTAAACTGCAACCAAGGTAAGTACCTATTTAACTATGTACTTGTTAGGAGAAATGCCAAAACTTGGAGCGTTATGTTTTAGGTCCCAAGATTTCTGGATAAGTAGGTAGCTAGATAGGTGTCCCCATTATGGACAATCCGAAATTTCTACCAGAAAATCCTATGCTTAGGTTAAATGGAAATGAGGCTCAAGTTCCTAATCGTCCTTCAGGGGTTTTACATCAATGCTTTTTATCACCATTGTATTCTTGGAACGTACCTACAGAGCCATGGTCACGACTGCATGTTGACTTTGCAGAATCATTCGAGGGACATAATTGGTTAATTCTGGTCGACGCAACTTCAAAATGGCTAGAGGTCGTGCCCATGAAACAGATCACTACTGAAAAAACAGTCTCGGTACTTGAAGACATTTTTGCTAGATTTGGGCTACCTAAAGTCATTGTCTCCGATAATGGTCCACAGTGGACTTCTGAGAATTTCAAGAATTTTTGCAAGCATAACAATGTCAGACAAGTACTAACTACGCCATATCACCCAAGATCCAATGGTTTGGCAGAAAGAGCAGTTAGAACATTCAAACAGCGTTACGCATCAAGCAGAAGTAGCAAACAGGATCTTAGGACAAGGCTAAATCACTTTCTTTTTTTCATACAGAATAACAAACCATCGAACGACAGGCCGAACCCCTGCGGAATTGTTGTTGGGGAGGCAACTGCGAACCAGATTCACGTTATTGAAGCCGGATTTAGCTGGGCGGTTAGATGAGGAGCAGGTTAAGCAAAAATTTCAGCATGACCGAGCTCCCCTCAAGGAGTTTGTGGAGGGGGGACGGTCTGGATAAAACGAAGAAAAGAAGAGAAGACGTTTTCCGAGGCTGTCGTGAAGAGGAAAACCGGACCATTGTCTTACGTGGTCGTCATTGATGGCGTGGAGCGCCGTGTCCATGCAGATCACATGCGAAAGGCACATGGTTCTTAAAGGGGAGGAGATGTTGCATCATAAGTTATTACATTGTGTTGGATAGATACATATTAACATTGACTATAGTTTCACTAAATACATTCATTCTTACACCAACTCTCGACTAGTAATTTATACTTAATGAGAGATATTTCACTTAGCATTATTGTCATCAATTTTCTAAAGGTAGAAAATGTGCTGGGCAGAGCGCAAAAGACAGATGGATTACAAAATGGAGAACATTACCAACTTTTTACGTTTTTCTTCATGTTGGAATTGGAAATTCAAATTTCCCAAGCTCTCAATTCGGAAACAGCCAGAAGTTATTGGCATTTCGAGGCATTCCATGCATCGAATAATGAGGAATTTCACTGTATTCTATTTGCATATTTCCTGAATAGTTAATGGTGTAGGATAGATGAAAATCGGGTTTGATTTTGGAAAATTAGTCTCCCGTTATTTTTGGGAGACATTCAAAATGTATGATTTCAAAAAATAACCCGGAAAATGGACCTCTTCAACATGAAGCAGAAATACTCGCTGATTGGCTGTTCGTGTAATGGGCCGCCTCCCAAGGTGTCGACCCTTACCTCGTCATTGCTGCATTCTGGATATCTCTACAGATGTGTCTGCTGCCTCCATGGGCAAACCACAGAAGAGCCTTCCATGCGGGGGCAGCAGGATGGAAGAAGGAGGCGTTAGGCTAAAATAGATGGCAGCACCAACCAGAGGGAGCTCGGCGCTGGTGAAGGGGGGGAAGGAGCAAGGAGGGGTAGGCAACGATCGAGGCGACCCCACCCAATGGCAGTTGCGTCTAGACAGAGCTTCTCACTGCCACGTTTTTGCATATTAGAGCCAACACCCCCCGAATCGAGATCCGGAACAGGATTCAAAACAAGTGATATTGAGTTGTGAACATTGAATAGTTTGTGTTTGTTAGAGCCCACCTGAACATTCTCCACATTCTGAACATGCACACTTTTGAAGATGTTAGGATTCCATATTCATGTTTTACTCGTCTCCCCGAACTCATAAAGTATCCACACGTACATTGTTGTTTTTTTCGATCTTCATAATGAAATTCTTTTACATGGAACATGTTTTAGAGTAACTACCCGAAAAAAGTTGTGTGGGAGGGGGAAGCGTGGCGGTCACGCGCCTTTTCGACACTCCGGTTTTCGAGGCGAGAAGCGCCCAGCTTTTCAATGCATTTTAGATATATTTTGCTAGGGATAATATAAGTTTTGTATTATACCTACCTACTACTGAAGTTCTGTACTAAATTAGGCCGAGTTTTCAAAAAGTCCATTCCAAAAATTTTGAGCCCATTCCAATCACAGCTTCATTTTTCTTGAAAATTCGCTTACATCTATCTTTCGCGCTCCACCCTGTATCACCCTTCTTGATTTGAAAACATTTTGTACACTAATTTGATTAAAAAGCACGTTTTTTCGGTATTAACATCCTTTTTTCCTCCAATTCCGGCAAAATTCTGACCACGTACAGCAGAACTAGACTTATTTCCCAAAAAAGAACCTCGCAAATCAGCTAAAAACTAAGCCCTGGGCAGAGTACACAAGTTTTTGTCACGTACACACAGACATACATCTGAGGCAATTTTTTTCATTCAGATTCAGATTTCAGTTTTTTTTCTGTGTCGAGTGTTGTCCTGCTGCACTCCTGATCAATCGCATAAGAATGCCCAGTCTTACAAAACTGATACCTAGTGATAGATACCTGTGCATGTCTTTGCCAATGACTGTTTCGTAAATGAAGGCCTGGCATTCCTCTGTGAAAATACCATCCGTTTCAAACCTTAGCCGAGGAAGTTTTTTCATCCCTACGTACTTCTCGTTCGTAAGCCACAGCATCTGTCCACAAGAAATAAATTGGCACATAAACTGATGTTTTCTCTGCATTAGAAACCTGTAGGGTATGTTAACACTCTCAACGCTGGCCCTGCCACTGCGCCAACCCCCAGGTGAACTTCTGTGGCCCGCAATACGCAACGGCAATGGGAGAAAATACGCGGAAAATCACCTATTTGGAAAAACACCTTGGTTATTTTGCTTCTTGCAAAACATCCAAAACGGCAAACAAATTCATTTGGGAGCACGAAAAAAAAAAAAAATACTACTCAAAACAATCGATAAAATACAATGTACTTACGGAGAACGTCACGACTGGCATCTTCCACTTGTTAGGATGAACTTTGCTCTTGAAAACACTTCGATTTGAAAACGATGCACTCTAGCGGCTAACTGGGGATGTACTGAATGGGTTTCATCAAGAACTGACCCCATACAACGATTTCCAAAGTAAGTCTGGATGTCCGAAGAAAGTGAGGTTCAACAGAGGGTCCCATCATGGATGTCATGACGCCAGTACTCTGCGAGCACCGGCGCGTCATGTACGTCATGACACCAGCATCGAGAGTGTTAATATAGGTTAAAGTAGGAACCTACTAAGCAGAGTAATAATGGCAAGAAAATATATTTATTTGGATGTCAATCGAAAATCAACCTTCCTCGTTCAATTCAAAGTATCTACAGGCTGCATAAAATGGCGAATTTGACTTGAACTGGTGCACCTAGAGCGTATGTTGTTCACATTCAAGTTCAAGTTGACCTGTAATTTACTAAGTAGGTACCTTATTTCCATCGGTCTCTAAACATTCGCGACCTTCTCTCTCGTCCGGGATGATCCTCAAATAAAATCGTACTCTTTTATTCAACATTGAGAAATCTTGTTGTCACCACTTTGAATTCGAGTTATTTAGGCAGTTTCTACAAGGTATTGCTCAACAATATTCTGATAAAATAGCAGAGTAGTATCGCTGATTTCAATATTGTGTAACGTTGACGATTCCAAAAAACTATGGACCACTAAATTGACATTGGACTGCAATACCTAATAGGTATTTTTGACGTATCTAATGTTATAGTTGATAGATATAAGAAAGTATGGAAGAGATGATTTACGGCAAGCGGTGTCGCTACGTTTGAACTTGGCGGTAGCCAGAGAGAAGGGGAAGAAAGGGAGGAGAAGGAGGGGGGTTAGGATGAGGTGGAAGGCCGGTAGAGCCAGTAGTGGTGAGAACAAGGTAGTGAGACGAAACGTGCTGCACTTGGGTGAGTTTGATATGTTTGTACTGTTTACATATGGTCGCTTTTATAATATTATGTTCTCATACTACCTTGTTATGGTTTTTACACTTATATGGACAATCACAACCGCTTGGCAGTAGCCCCTATAATGTTTACACTTATGGTTTACACGGTACACGTATTTTACACTGTTTATACCAACAAGAGAGGCATGGGAGCACCTAGAAGGGGAGTTGTGGAGGGTGCTATTAGGCTACAAGCCTTTGGGGCTACATGCGGTTCTTTACACGTGAAATGGTGAAATAAACACATTAAGATACTCTGGGATTCGGAATAATCGCTATCGCAAAGGAATACGATTTGCGACATGGTGGAGATGCGAACCTTCCCCCATAAGCTTGGACCCCCTTCCCCCCCCGGCCCCTTGTTGCGGAATGTTTCCCCCTCGGACCTCCATTCCCCTCCTCACCATCTTTCTACGCCGGGTGGGCTGTCACAAGGAGGTTCCAAATGTTGTTTTTCTAGTGAAGACTTCGGAAAGACAAAGTCCACTCCGTTTGCAATCTTTATCGGTAACTGGCTAACCAACTAATTTTATACCTTCCATTACCTACTAGACAATTCGAAACTGGAATAAATGAGACTCCATCAGATTGAAGTAATTAGTTACCTATTTCAAACTATTATTTTTAAGTAGGTACCTATAAATACCTAGTAACTTTAATTTGATATTTTTCTTCACATTTCTACAAACACCTGCAGCGTTTACCCTTTTCCACAGGTTTTGTTTACCTTTCACACACTTAGATGGTTTTACCGTTTTTATGATCGATGTTTTTGGTTTTTATACACAACGCTCATTATTTTTTGTAATTTGGGCTCAAGTTACATAAATTCAACACACAAGTTGAAGCCATTGTGTTTTAGTTGCTTTCTGGCATTGTCGTTTTTTTTTTTTTTTTCTCTCAGCATTTCGGTAAATTAGTTGTCCCTACCTTTGGTTGACTTTCGACACAATGGAGATTATTACTATGTGATTTTACACGAAATTTGACAAGCTCTGTCGTTCATAGGGCCTCAGTCACCATACACACATGGTGATTATTTTTACACGAAATTTGACACGCTCAGTCGTTCACAGGGCCTCAGTCACCATACACACATGGTGATGATTTTTACACGAAATTTGACACGCTCAGTCGTTCACAGGGCCTCAGTCACCATACACACATGGTGATGAGTTTTACACGAAATTTGACACGCTCAGTCGTTCAGAGGGTCTCAGTCACCATACACACATGGTGATGAGTTTTACACGAAATTTGACACGCTCAGTCGTTCAGAGGGTCTCAGTCACCATACACACATGGTGATGATTTTTACACGAAATTTGACACGCTCAGTCGTTCACAGGGCCTCAGTCACCATACACACATGGTGATGAGTTTTACACGAAATTTGACACGCTCAGTCGTTCAGAGGGTCTCAGTCACCATACACACATGGTGATGAGTTTTACACGAAATTTGACACGCTCAGTCGTTCAGAGGGTCTCAGTCACCATACACACATGGTGATGATTTTTACACGAAATTTGACACGCTCAGTCGTTCACAGGGCCTCAGTCACCATACACACATGGTGATGAGTTTTACACGAAATTTGACACGTTCAGTCGTTCAGAGGGTCTCAGTCACCATACACACATGGTGATGATTTTTACACGAAATTTGACACGCTCAGTCGTTCAGAGGGTCTCAATCACCATACACACATGGTGATGATTTTTACACGAAATTTGACACGCTCAGTCGTTCAGAGGGTCTCAGTCACCATACACACATGGTGATGATTTTTACACGAAATTTGACAAGCTCTGTCGTTCAGAGGGTCTCAGTCACCATACACACATGGTGTTGAGTTTTACACGAAATTTGACACGCTTAGTCGTTTACAGAGACTCAGTCACCATACACACATGGTGATAAAGGGAGCCTCTTGTGTTATACCAAATGGGGTATGACACTTGGACAACTTTGATCTTGCTTTGCCATACATACATGGTATTTGCGTTCCAATTGCATTTACAAATGACTATGAATGGAGCAGTCTTAGTGTAGTAAATGGAGCCCTCGTGTGTTATGCCAAATGGGGGTATGACACTTTGACACCTCGGTTGGTGTACCATACACAAATGGTAATGGCGTTTAAATGAAATTTACACGTGTAAAGAACCGCATGTAGCCCCAAAGGCTTGTAGCCTAATAGCACCCTCCACAACTCCCCTTCTAGGTGCTCCCATGCCTCTCTTGTTGGTATAAACAGTGTAAAATACGTGTACCGTGTAAACCATAAGTGTAAACATTATAGGGGCTACTGCCAAGCGGTTGTGATTGTCCATATAAGTGTAAAAACCATAACAAGGTAGTATGAGAACATAATATTATAAAAGCGACCATATGTAAACAGTACAAACATATCAAACTCACCCAAGTGCAGCACGTTTCGTCTCACTACCTTGTTCTCACCACTACTGGCTCTACCGGCCTTCCACCTCATCCTAACCCCCCTCCTTCTCCTCCCTTTCTTCCCCTTCTCTCTGGCTACCGCCAAGTTCAAACGTAGCGACACTCCCGAGGAAAAGAAAAAAAAAAAAATGAATAAGCATACATCCAACTTCAAGAATTACTCACATTTTATTGTACCAAAACATATATCACCAATGCAGCTGGCCAAATTTGTAAAATAAACCCAACAAAAAATCCTTGTCACAATTTCAAAATGGAAGACAAACTGGATAGATCAACAAAGTATATGAAGGAGTAAAAGCAGGATTGATCTAGTCCATAACATGTCACTGAGTAACCCTGGCAGAAACAGCGAGGGAGAACATGGATGATGTCCACTGACGAATACGCTGGCGTGCTTGATGAGCAGCAGCACGGTGAGGTCTTCTTTCCAACGAAGTGGATGCGGATGTGCCTTGGTGTTGAGATGGGGTGGCTACATGATCATGTGTGTCAGGGGGGTTGTTATCAACATGTGTTTCCGAAGAATGAGTAAGACTGGTTTCATTTGTATTGTCAAGGGATTCATGCGTTTGAGATACTTGCATCTCTAATGGATAGAGATGCCCAATAGATCTTTGGAGCACTGTACCATCGCCAAGTGTAACCTGAGCTGTGCGGATGGCACCATCTGAGCTCTTGGGAAGCCTTGAGATCTTACCCACCTTCCACAATGATCGATTGTTTGTAGTTCCTTTAATCTGAACGATATCACCCAAGCTAGGCTTTTTAGGGCAGAGAACACGTGGTTGTTTTAGGTGTGGGTAGTGCCGTTCTCTCAACCCAAGAAGATATTGATTTACAAACATTTCTTGGAAACTAGTGAGCCGGGTGTTAGTGTACTTCCAACCCTCAATTACACGTCGTTGAATGTCAGTTGGAAAACGAGCTGATTCTCTCTCTGGTGGTGGTAAATCAGGTGGACCACATGTACGCAAAAAATGAGCTGGAGTTAGCACTTGCTCCATATCAGGTCCAACAACAGTCAGAGGTCTTGTGTTAAGTGTCCCTTCAATTTCCTTCATTACTGTCCTTAGTTGGCTATCACTCAACAGTGATTTCCCTATGGTACGGTAAAGACAATGTTTTACCAATGCCACTAAGCGCTCATAAAGGCCTCCTTTCCATGGGGACAATTCTGTTATGAATTTCCATTCAATACCATTCTGCTGAACTACAGGTGCAGCAAGAACAGCTGCTGCTAGTTTAAATTGGGTTGCATTGTCAGACAGAATCATCTTTGGAGTGCCCCGAGTAGAGACAAAACGTCGCAAACATCCTATGAACTCATCTGCCGACAAGTTTTCAACAACTTCTAGGTGAACCGCTCTCACTGCCATGCATGTAAATAAACAGACCCATCGTTTTTTAGAAACACCTTGCTCAGATACCACCAGGGGGCCTAAATAATCTAGACCTGTGTATGTGAAAGGTGAACTATAATTGATTCTTTCGTACGGTAGGTCTGCCATGGTGGGTAACCTGAAGGGACCTCCACCATACCGAACACATTCTGCGCACCGTTTGAGGACTTTAGTTACCACTTGTCTTCCATGGGGTACCCAGTATCGATGACGCAACAGTGATAGTGTGTGTGACACTCCTACATGATAATTGTCAGTGTGAATCCTCTGTATGACCCAAGATGTTATCTCCGAGTCCTTGGGTAGGAGTATTGGACATCGCTGTTCAAAGTGTAATGCAGCATTGTCATAGCGTCCTTTGCATCGTATAATGCCATCTTGATCCATATAAGTGTTCAAGGAGCGTGTCAAGTTGGTCGTTTTTTGGGATATCTCATCTGGAAAATGACGTCTTTGTAAAGCTTTGATTGTGGATTGTGGAAGGTTACTGCCATAGGAAGGTAAGTCTAAATTCAGATCAGTCTCAGTTGTATTAGACATTCCAAAGGTCATGAGACCATCTCTAGTGTCATGACAGGCATCCTGTTCTGTAATATCTGGTGTATATTTGCTATAAGGAGAAGGCCATTGTTCAATGGGGTGACGTAAGAAGTCTGGTCCATTCAGCCACATGTCTGGAATACCATCCATGATCAAAGGTCGGGTGGCAATGTCAGCTGGATTGCTATCTGTAGGAACATATCGGAAACGAATATTTTTTGATTTATGAATTTCTCCAACTCTCCTTGAAACCCATGGAGGGAGTAGTCTATCAGTCTGTAACCATCCAAGTACTGCTTGACTATCAGTCCATAGAAATGTATTAGCGGAGGACAGGTTCAGTGCTTTACCAACGTATGAAAGTAATCTTGCGCCAATGACCACAGCTAACAACTCCAACTTAGGTATAGTGAGACCCTCTTTCCTTTGAAGTGGAGTAACTCTAGACTTCGACATAATAAATCCCACTTTATACTGGTCTGTATATGGAACACGGATATAAACAACTGCCACATATGCGTCTTTCGACGCATCTGTGAAGCAGTGTAGTTCGCTGGTTGGAGTAAATCGTATTCCTATGCGATAGCGATTATTCCGAATCCCAGAGTATCTTAATGTGTTTATTTCACCATTTCACGTGTAAAGAACCGCATGTAGCCCCAAAGGCTTGTAGCCTAATAGCACCCTCCACAACTCCCCTTCTAGGTGCTCCCATGCCTCTCTTGTTGGTATAAACAGTGTAAAATACGTGTACCGTGTAAACCATAAGTGTAAACATTATAGGGGCTACTGCCAAGCGGTTGTGATTGTCCATATAAGTGTAAAAACCATAACAAGGTAGTATGAGAACATAATATTATAAAAGCGACCATATGTAAACAGTACAAACATATCAAACTCACCCAAGTGCAGCACGTTTCGTCTCACTACCTTGTTCTCACCACTACTGGCTCTACCGGCCTTCCACCTCATCCTAACCCCCCTCCTTCTCCTCCCTTTCTTCCCCTTCTCTCTGGCTACCGCCAAGTTCAAACGTAGCGACAAGCGGTGTCGGAGCTGAAAGGAGTGATAATGATAATGAATTTTATTGGCCAAAATAAACAAATATATACAACTTGAGGTATGAATATGGCAAGTCAAGGGAGGTGTGTGTGAGCCGCAAGCGGCGCGGGGCCAGGGAAACCCCGGGCCCACCCACCATGGTGGCGTCCAAAAGCACAGCGTCCTCAGAGAACGCTCCGCACATTCGACCCAAGGACGAACCAGGACAGGATGGCATCCAACAACATCAGGGTGGTGTCTGCGACCTTGTCATGGTGCGGGAAAAGTGCCACGGAGTTGCGCGAGTTGGGCATCTCAGTAGGTGTACTCCATGGTGTCACCAGATGCTTACAGCTCGGCTCATATTTGAACTGCTGGTCATTTTATTGAGGCACTTCCTTTCATCTTTCATCATCCCTAGGGCCAGCGTCGGGTGATTCCTTTCCATTAATATTTAATTATTATTATTATTATTATTATTATTATTTCATTATGTGAAGTTTATTTGAAGAAAAAAAAATCTTATGCCAGAGTACATTTGCTCAAAGTAAATACTTTTTAATTGTCTCTTCTACGGTTGTCACTTCCTGTCTGTTTTGGGTTTATTTTCCATTGTTGGCTTCAGAATTTGGTACAGGTCTGAATCTAAAGCAACCCTTGCCATCTGAAAAAAGGTAAATTATTATCTGTACAGAAAAACCATTTGCACGTGGGAACATTGTATTTCTACAGTGTAGCACCTACGTCTGTACTATGTTGGTAATCCAAGCTTTACATATTTTGACGACTATTTCTTACGATTGTTTGGAAATAACCTATTTTTTATCTCTTGGATATTAATTGTTCCTCTAAATGCTAAATAATTTACCATCTCTCATTATTCGTTCGTCGGAAAAAGACAATGATGACTCAAAAAATTACTCATTATGATTTAAGCTTTAAATTGCCATCTTTTACCGTATGAAATAACCAACGCGACTATTTTGTTGTGTTCACATCACACTTGGTAACCGCTTCAATCCCCTCCTTCATTAATTTTGAGATGTGATGGTATTCATCAATTTTTGAATATTTCTTTGTGAAAATGTGACATATATCTACCTAAATGAAATGGTTTCGTAAAAATGTCTCATTTTACGTCAAATTAACGATTTTAAATTCAAATTTATTTTTTACAGTGAAATTTACTGTGAAATGTGAATTTTATATTAGAACAAGAGAAATTTTCTAGACACGAAAATATGATTTGTTTGAATAGTAGGTAAGTACTTTTCACTTTAGCTGTAGTTTTCACTGGTGTGATGATCAGAGAAGTTGGAAGTTTGGTTAGGGATGGCATATCGAATGAAATATATCGATATATCGATCAAACGATATATCGTCAATGAGATATCGATACCTTCGATATATCGGAGAAAACATATCGATATTTCGATATATCGGAGAAAATATATCGATTTTTCGACGTATCGGAAGATCTACTTTAAAATGTCACATGTGAAGTAGGTAGGTAGGTGAATTTAATAGTTTTAAAACAATATAAAAATAATTTAGGATGACATTTATGGACATATCGGAGTATCTACTAGGAAAAACTTGAAGAAGTAAGTAGGTAGGTGAATAGAAAAGTTACTAACATCATTTTGGGGGAATTTTATCGATATACTCGACATATCGGAAGATCTATTTGGAAAAACCGTGTGAAATACGTATTAACCTACTTTCAAAAGTTACTGGGTATGAATGATCGAAATTAATTGTTTAAAACTGGAAAAAAGTGCGAAAATGTCATTGCAATGTTAAATTAATTTATAAATTGACAGGGGTATAGGTACTGTGGACGATCATGATCCTTCAAAATTGAAAATAATTGTTGTGAAAACCTGCTTCACTTCGTATAGTAGGTAGTTGGACGAGCCTCCATTAATTTTGGCTTAAGTCAAGTATTTCGTCGTCTAAGTTCTAACATTGTGCATCTCAAGTTTTATCATTTTACAGGACGAACAAAAAACTGATTTCCTCTTAATCCTTAACCATTGCAATACTTCTGGAAGCTGTTCAACCTAAATCTCCGGAGCTATGTTCGTCATAATTAGTTGAAAATCCCGAACAATGGGATTAACAAAATTTCGTTGATATGCACAAGGTTGCTGTAATTTTTTTCCTGAGATGCACAATGTTGACTAGGTATTGGATTTAATTTTTGTTTGATTCTAGGATTAAAATTCTCGCAAGGTACTTAAAATGCTGAAGTAAAGTGTCAGAATGTCATTAAAAAAGGGCCGTTTGTTAGAAATTTTGCAATATAACATGAAATTTTTGTTAATTGAAAATAATTGCTACAATGCACTGTTTCATTGCAAAACAAAATTCAAACTTTAGGAAATTAAAATCTTTCAATAAGAAGAAGACTCACAGCACTTTGATTCTTATTAGATGGGCAATCTCAATAAAAATTATTATTTTTTCTCTTTATCAAAAATTTGAAGTAGGTATATTATCACTTGTTACACAAAGTTTAAAAAAGTAGAATTGTTGGTAACAAAAAGAAAAAATGTCAGCTCGAGATGAAACAAAAAATAGGTTTTGACATCTTAGGAACTTTCAGTCTTTCTTTCTCCTTTTCAGGAACTTTCAGACTTTCTTTAAACATAACATCGTCCCTTAGGATGCATCATGCATCTAACTTATGCCTAATTTTCAGGAGAGCAAAAAAACCGATTTGATCGGAAACATTTGGTTTTATCATTTTTTATTCATCGGTCTATTTTTGTTTACAATGTACTAACTTGAATTGCATTCAATAGTACTGTAAATATTAAGTCAACAAATCTCGTAGATATCATGTTGTTGAAATTTTTCCTTCCACTTATGCTATGATGTTTCCACATTTTCTCTGTTGTTTCATGGTGAAATGGCAATGCTTTTTAGATGCCTGATAGGTTACTGAAACACTATGAAATGTATCCTTCTCCAAGTGAAAGCACGAATATACGGGAATTAAAAAAGTGAGAAATCATTGCAATATTCTGAAGTTGTGATATTAAAAAATGTCTACCAAGGGGTGTGGCACAAAGATTAATTGTATCCATAACCCGCTTGTATGGATGATACCTACTACATTGTAGCCAATCTCAAAACATCAATCACTCAAATCATCAATCACCTTGCACTACCCTCTTAGGGGACCATCTACACGCCAACCCGCACAATCCCTGAAAATGTTATCAAAATAGGGTAGAAAATGTAGAAATTATGGCTATGACAAGGAATGTCGTAGTGGCTACTATCAACGCAACGATTTTCTAGGGGACGATCTGCACCCCAATCCGCACAATCCCTGAAAATTTCATCGAAATCGGACAATAACTTCGTTTAGTTTTATGACAGACAGACACGGAGACAAAATTGTCCAGGAAGGTCTAAAACGTAAAACGCGAGTGGAAATTCTGATTTTGGAGAACTTTTTTTCAGATTTAAAAGTGAAAACAATGCTTCTGCTACCTTGGTAGAATGGTAGCAAAATGTAATAGGTATTATGGAGAATTCACAATTTTAATGCTACTTTATATTCACAAGATAGTAAGGAAATTTCAAGGTTTCATTTTTTGTGAGATTGTGAACTAGGTACCAATAAATCACGTTCTTAGTTTTCCCAAGGCATAACCTCAAGTCAAGAACCAAGATCACCTAATGTCACATTAGGAATACTTACAGGGATATTGAAATTTTTCTAGTAGGTAATGAATCTTTCATTATTGCTTTGCAATACGCCACTCTGGGTGTAGACTCCATGTTGCATATGGGAACAGCTGAGAAGAACAATGTTGTCCTGACGTTTAGAGGTACCCAATGTTGACAAAATAATTTTTTGCGGCGATCCTATTGGCCAAACACCAAAACTAATGTTTCCATGGTATCGGGCGCGAAAATTCGTTTCCGAATATGTACATAAGTCATTTTCGATAAAAATTGAGATGCACAATGTTAGAACTTAGACGACGATTTGAGCCTTGAGAGCCACTGTAGGTGAATACTATGTACACAATCATGTCTGAGCTGAAGTCAACAGTCTGAAATCAACCCATCAGTAGGTACCTACAAAATTTGGAATAAAATTACTTGATGTTTTTACAAGTACAGGCGTCCCTTCTCGTCCATTCATTTCAATATTTAATTTTTACTAAAAAAAAATTTTTTCCAACTTGAAAACAGGTCGCGATATATCGTTAAATATATCGATATTGACCGATAGTATCGGTTCTCTATATCGATATAAATATATCGATATATCAAACGTAATATATCGATATATTTCATATATCGATATATCGTTGCCATCCCTAAGTTTGGTACGCTGGTGCCCTATTTACCTCAAAGTTGTTAGGTAGGAATTTATAGAATTAACAGAATTAAGTCTTTGGCCCAAGTTATAGACCACAACTAATACCCTAGTTGAACTAGAGGATTGGTCGGCTTTGTCTTCCATGGTGGACCATTGAAACCATAAATTATCGTACTCTGCACATATCACATTCTTGTTATCATCGCCATGTTACCGAGAAGCTACAATATTGTTAACATTCTACCTTCAAACTTGTTAATAATAAAAATGATTATGTTATTACACCCTAGTTGAGTAGTTCTTAAGTCCTGCTCAAAGGTACAAAGTACAGTCATCTCGAAGCGGGAGTTTTTTTGGCGCGCATCGTAATCTAGAGTTACAACAATGTCCGCTAGGGGTAGAAGTGATAGCACGGATTTAAACAAAATAAAGTCCTTTTACTTTGATATAATTTTAAATTAATTTATTATTTCCAGTTTGGTTCCAAACAAGACGGTCCAATAAAATAAAAATGAAGCCACGTAAAGTAAGGATACGACTCAATTCAACTCGATTGAACCAACACTCGCTGCGATCAAAGTTCTTCAAGAAATCGGCCCATGTCATGTCTCTTTTCCTTTGTCCGGTATTATTGCTATTTACTTTTTGTAGCGCCATCTGATGTTTGTTGAATCATATCATTTCATTTGGATTGAAGCTTTCATTATTTATTACATCAGAGTACTAAGTAGTTTGTGAATACTAAGACTTTTGTGGTTTACGATTTCAAGCTCAAGTATTTCTGTCTGCGACTTCAGTACGATCTTCGTTCCGCGTTTCCTCATTTGGTAAGAGAAATAGAGGGGTAACTTTGAACCACTTAACTTTTTTCACTTCTTTTAACGCTTACAATTTTATAAAAATGTGTACCTAGTTCCTCAGCTGAATTATTAAAAGCAAGATGAGACCTTGATTTATTTGCCAAAAAATCTGGAAAGGAGAAAACGTGCGCCGCGTACGAATAATATTCATCTTTCCAAGTGATTATCAGTGCCTAGTTTTGATAGCCAGTTTTCGTTTCGTTATTAGGAATATCTGCTCCTAAGGTGTGTGTAACATTTTGATTCCATGGTTACTATTTGTATTTCTAGTTTTGGGATTACTTGCGAGTAGATTTCATTTTCATTTTCCAAGCAAACTTATCACGAAACTTTGAAGCCACCTCCAAAATTAGGTAAAATCAGGGCAACTTTGAGCAGGTGCAAAGTTGGCCATTTATGTTAAGGACGTGGAGGCGCATAAATCACATTCACTTTTTCTCCTATGAAATCAAACCTCAGGTCCAAAATTGCACCAGGTGGAACATTATTGCTGAAGGCGACATCGGACTTTCTTGTGTAGGGGTAGCCACATTTACTCGTATTTTTTTGATGATCAAAGGTTTTTTTTGTGAATATCGAAGTAGACAGTCTAGTATTTTGTTGATGAAAAAAAAGAATAATATGTAAGGGAAATTGGTGTTTTAATAGGAAATCGTCCAGGCTCTTTCTGGACTCGGAATCAAGCCGAGATTATTTTTCAATCGCCGAGTTATAGGAAACCACCCCACCTCTTCAGAGTCATACTCAATGTAAGCCAAATTTAATCTACTCTCTACTGATATTAAAGGTGTTTTTGCCTGAATATCAATGAAGCATCCGAAATTTAGCAGTATACAGACAAAAACCAGAGGTGGTTCAAAGTTACCCTGAATGCCTGGTTAACTTTGAACCACCCTAAAAACAAGAATTTCGAGCATTTAACAGGAAGTTTAAAAAAAATTGTTTATTGTGCAATATTTGGGCGAATTACTTCTAGTTTTCGACATAAAAGGCCGGAAAAATTGAGTTTTAACACAATGCGAAGCCAAAATCATTGAAAAGTGGTTCAAAGTTACCCCAATTGACTGTACTAGATACCCCGCAAAAATACATAATTTTTGGTTTATTATTTCCAATTTTGTTGTGTAATAGTCTTGTAGGTACTGATCATTGATGTCGTTTCAATTGAGACCATTTATAATACCGTAGGTAATCTTGCCTAATTTCAAATTGGTTTCGAATTTCACCCGAGCATCTACCTACTGTTTTATTGCAGGGTTGATCCGCGGGTCCGCCACAAGTTTCTGAATTTCTTGTCAACTATGAAAACTTCGCAACTGAATCTTCCTCGTGTCGTCAAGTATTCATATTTGGTAAGAAACGAATGTTTGATTTATATTAATTTACAGGATTAAAATCACCACGACCAGAAGAAGGAAATCTGTTTCCAACAGTACTTGATTTTTATGTAACTAGATGTTGATACTACTGTTGTGATCAGCTACCTCTCCGCATTTCTGTTCAATCACTTCCTTAGCTCGGTGGTAGCTTAGACTCAGGTTTGTGTAGTTTTATCGGAAAGTCTGGAGATAAATCTCTGCATTCTCTGAGGACAATGAGGAATTTCACCATGTCGGAATTTCCTATTTTTGACCCCAAAATCGGATTCAGCACCTCGAAAAACCACCTACGACAAACTTTCAGACCGTACTTCCTAATTTACGAATAAACAAAACAGTGTAGAAAATATGAACGTCTAAAAAAACCGAGAGGATGACGTCATCCTGGAATAGTTCATTTGCAGGCCGCTTGAAGCGCTGAGATCGAGAAATCTATAGTCCAAAGATGCAACATTTCACAAAACCAGTAAAGTTCGAAATAAAAAAACTGAAGAAAAAAATTGGAAAAAGCAAGATGGGGAAAATTAGGTTTCCCCTGTTTTTGTTTGATAACTTTCCTCTTAGGAAACACGATTTCGTCGTCCCAATGGGCGACACTGGGAGGAGACGGTGATCCGAACAGCCCAATCATCGTGTGTTCCCGCTTCACGTCCGTTTTCCCGGTTATTTTTGAAATCATAAATTTTGATTGTCTCCCAAAAATAACAGGAGATTTATTTTCCGAAATCAGCCCGATTTTCATCTATCCCACCTCATTAACTATTCAGGAAAAAGCAAACAGAATTCGGTGAAATTCCTCATTTCACCAAGTCGGAATTTCCTATTTTTGACCCCAAAATCGGATTCAGCACCTCGAAAAACCACCTACGGCTAACTTTCAGCCCGTACTTCCTTATTTACAAATAAACAAAACAGTGTAGAAAATATGAACGTTTAAAAAAACCGGGAGGATGACGTCATCCTGGAATAGTTCATTTGCAGGCCGCTTGAAGCGCTGAGATCGAGAAATCTATAGTCCCCAGATGCAAAATTTCACAAAACGTTCGAAATCAAAAAACTGAAGAAAAAAATTGGAAAAGTGTCGCATGAAATTCCTTGAGCCCCAAGTAGGGTAAATTTAGAAGTTATGGTTAAAGATCCTCATAAAGTTTTGAAAGGTTGCTAAGCCCCCTATCGTGTGGATTTGAGAGTACCCTTCTCGTTACCTTCCTAACTTAGAATCCTCTTCATAACTACAGCTTTCGTACAAGTACGCAACCACGAGAGACATTTTATGTAAGCGAAAATCATCAGAAAAGTTTATTAAGGAGAGATTTCTTTGAAAAGAGTAACTGAAAGTGAAGCTTGCGCGAAAGTATTAGCTAGTGACGATGGCAAAGCTTTGTTCTTTTGCTGGCGAGTGATCTACACAGAAAGTAACGGTGGCTACAGCTTTCGTACAAGTATGCAACCTTGAGAGACATTTTATGTAAGCGAAAATCATCAGAAATTTCCGCGTAACGCTCCCCATGTAACGCTCCCCGCATGACGCTCCCCGCGTAATGCTCCCCGCGTGACGCTCCCCGCGTAACGCTCCCCGCGTGACGCTCCCCGCGTAACGCTCCCCGCGTGACGCTCCCCTGTGACGACCCCGCGTGACGCTCCCCCGTGACGACCCCGCGTGACACTCCCCGCGTAACACTCCCTGCATAATGCTCCCCGCGTGACGCTCCCTGCGTAACGCTCCCCGCGTGACGATTTTTCATTTATGTGCCATAGTAAAGACATAAAATGTCAATTTCTGCGTAACGCTCCCCGCGTGACGCTTCCTGCCTGACGCTCCCTGCGTGATGCTCCCCGCGTGACGCTCCCCGCGTGTCGCTCCCCGCGTGACGCTCCCCGCATGACGCTCCCCGTGTGATGCTCCCAGCATGACGCTCCCCGCATGACGATTTTTCATTTATGTGCCATAGTAAAGACATAAAATGTCAAAAACAAGATGGGGAAAATGAGGTTCCCCTGTTTCTGTTTGATAACTTTCCTCGTACCAACGGGCAACACTGGGAGGAGACGTCGATCCAAACAGCCAATCAGCAAGCGTTCCTGCTTCACGTTGAAGAGGTCCATTTTCCCGTTTATTTTTTGAAATAATAAATTTTGATTGTCTCCCAAAAATAGGTAACAGGAGACTTATTTTCCGAAATCAACCTGATTTTCATCTATCCCACACCATTAATTATTCAGGAAAAATGCAAACAGAATTCGGTGAAATTCCTCATTATTGTTATGTCGTCAAATCAACTCCATCAAGACACGAATCGGGCCGCTCCTGATTCGGGTAAACTGTTGAGTTCAGCTGATCAATAAGAAGAAACAAACCCTCTTCAAGAAGAAACAAACTTTGGGTAAAAAGTAAAGCGTTCTCGCTGGGTTGTAAATCGCTGTAAAGCCCACAAACCCCTGACAAGATTACGGGGTAGGTACCTAAGATTTCACTAATTTTTGATCAGCGACCTCTTCGCTTTTCTGTCAGTTCACTCCCTTGGCTCAGTGGTAGCGGGCCCGACTCAAGTTTGTGTAGTTCAGTTAGAATTAGAAAGTCGAGAGATTGATCCCCAGTCGAGGGAAGTTAATTTTTAATGACCCGACTCTACTATGTTATGCCGTTCATTCCTCGTTCCGGGTTAGTATTTCTCTCAAGAACCAGCGCTCAAAGTTTAAAACTTCTACGTAAACCTGAAATATCAAGGATTTTAGAATTTCACGATTGCATCTACCTAGGGTATTGACAAACTAAATGATTGCCGCTGGAATCATCAAATTGAACAATAATTGCCGGCGAAAAGTGGGAAATTCCGTTAGTGAATGAACGGTTTTCGCGAGATATCAGAAGACAGTCACATCTCATTTGGGTCGTGTCTGGAGATTTTTTTCCAAGAAAATGGAGATGGAGAACGGCTGGAGCTGTGGGGATTCCTTATTTTTCGGAATCTCTGGTTGGTAATGGGAAATTTTGCCTCAAATTTAGGTTCTGGAATTTCATGTCAAATCCAATAATAGGGGTCTGGAATGACGTTCAACACCAGGAATACCCAAGGGGAAAACATTACCGTAGAAGAAATGTCTAAACAAGATAAGTCTGTGTCAAAACGCTGCAAATTATAGCACAAAGGTTTATTATTTTTCTATATAGATCACTCGTCTGCAAAGAACACGGCTTTGCCATTGTTACCACCAACCAACTTGAAATAAAACATCGATCGCATTTCGGTCAGCTAAAATTTGAATGGAGGCCTCTTTTGCGATTCACGCTCGTGTTTCTGATTTATCGTAAGTCCGACCTTTAAGTTCTCGTAGAGAGCGAACGGTTTGTCCTACAGGGCTCCCGTGGTCTCTAAAAATTCAATACTATCTAAAATTAATGTAAAAACAATACCTTTATATCAAAATTGTTTGAGTTAGAGCGTTTTCAAAATATCAACCTTTAGAAGTGATCTACATCAACCAAAATCTTCGGGGCACAACTAGACCCCTAATGGAGCCCATATACAAAATTTCATCAAAATCGGTCAATGCTAACTGAGGAAAGTGCCGGCCAAATTTTTATTCGATTTCTGGATTCTGCGTACCTTGCGCACATAAACCAACATATTTTGTGTGTGTGTGGGGGGGGGGGGGGGTAAAATTTTAGTTTTATTGGTCAATTTCAAAGGTTCATTATTGAAAATAATGAACCCAAAACATCTTGAAAATTTTGGGAAAGTGAAGACGTCACACTCCGGGGTTGCTCCCGCAAAACAACGCGAAAACTGGCCGAATTCACACTGCTGTGCTCTGGTTAAGCGTAAAAGAAGTATCTCAGCAAATAGTATTAAATAAAGTCAACAGGTAGAGTTGTAGGCGTCCTTGTGACCACACGAATCGATTCGCACGTAACTCAAATAATGTGATTCGAATTACAAAATTAACTAATATAGAAACTGAATAAGAGAAGATGAAGACTAATAATGCGTTTTTCCTCCCCCAGTCGTGCACTTCTTGACCACATAAGCTACAGTTTCATTTACGCTTCCAGAGGTAGCACTACTGTAGTAGGGGCACATATCCCCCAATAAAGTCAGATTGGCTAGAAGGCCCGATACGTCGCAACATGGCTGCCCCCATGAACAGATTGCCGCTAAATTTTAAGTTCCCATCTTCCTTAAATTCTCTAAATTTTTTGGAAGCTTTTCGAGCAGCGCACTATAGAATTCTTCCATATCAGTGAATCCTCAGAAAACTTTTTAAAAAATGTGAGGCAAATTCCCCATTGGCAAACTACATTATCACCAGAGATTTCCCGGGGGATCAAAACTGATCCCACTCTCCTTCTCGCTGAATTGGTGACCCCGACGTGATATGAGGAATAGAATGCATAGCATAATTTATTTACCAGTTTAGCGACCTGAAGAGCAAACCTCTGCAATTCCTCCATCGCTTCAATGACGAGGGGATTTGTGTGGCGATTAGTGATCATTTTGAATCTCAGTCAGTTGGTAATTGGCTAACTTCATGATCAGCAGAGATTTTCCTCGGTATCAAAACTGATCCCTCACAACACCTCTTGCTTAACAGCCAAGTTTGTTTCACGATTGACGACAGACGATCAAAAGGCGCATCGAATGAAGGGTTTCGATCAGACATAATTTCATAGGTATCCTATTTCATTGCATTATCGTAATACCTAACCCCTTTAATTATTACAATGTATTTGTTTTTTAATGAACATACTTTCAACAACACTCTTCCTTTAGGATGGGGGGTGCGCCTGATTTTTTTTTAAATTTTTAATCTAAACTAGATCTCATTCTGAGATTTTTGATACCAGCCGTTCTCTTTTTGGATGAGTAGACCTTTTTCTATGACTTTTCAAAGTTTTTAATGATTGTGACGTCACGCATCTTTGCGGGGAAAATCATAGAAAAAGGTCTCCTCACGCTAGAAGATCGCGGTTGGTGTCTAAATTCTCAGAATTCTCTAGTTTGATTTAAAATAATATTTTTATAGATATTATCTATAAACAGTTTTTCCGACCCATGCGCACAGGAGAGTCTAGCCACCAGAAAGTGTCGGGTTTCAGCGCTACCTACCGCCACTTCAGCGAACTACCATCCTTATCAGCTCGATGTGAGCATGGTCAAGCGGCATTTCTGAAAAGTAGGCTTACCTCAGTTTTACCGCTCATTTCTAAGTTTGGCGGGTCTACTTCCTTGCCTTTTTAAATTGCGAGGAATAGGAACTTGTTATTGCATTTTTGTGTTTTGGGGTGACGAATCAAGCAGAATGCATTATTACAGTGGAGATAACTGGAAGTTTATAATCTTGGGATAACTGCAAGTTAGAGGAGTGACAGTAATGCGGACGCGAGCGTGATCACCTGATAAGATATCAGAAATGGTAGTTCGTTGAAGTGGCGGTAGGTAGCGCTGAAACCCGACAACACTTTCTGGGGGCTAGACTCTCCTCATGCGCACACCCCATTTTTGTTAATCGTAAAATTAAATTTATCTTCGAGATGGTTAATTTTATATTGCAATTTCGTTTTGTAGCGAATAAATTCTTCTTTCAGGCTCATCGCGTCAATGAAAGAGATATTGTGAATTAACGCTGACTTCTTCGCTGTGAATATCATGAGTCAAGTTGCTACTTCTGAAATCAAACAGCCAAGAAGTGAGTTACCATTTCATTACTGTTAATTGTCTTAGAAATTAAGTTAGGAGCTTGATTATGGAACAAATACCCATTCTTCTCATTTCAACCGTTTGGCTTGAAATTAGACCTAATACTTGACCTACTTTGGGGAAATAAGAGGTTTCCCTACTTGCTCTCTGTGATATTTATATCGTATCTAATTTATAATCATAGAGCTGCACAGTCATATTTATATGATATTTATTCTCAAAAGGGTAGGTAGAAATGAATGAGAGTAAGAACCGATTGTCATGCCATATGATTTCTAGGACGGAGGAGATTAACGGAAAGATACTTCTGTGTTGAGTTGTGTAATGCGACGATACTCATAAAATGTCTTCTAGGAACATACTGCAGGTTTCATGAAACAAAGTGTGGGCCATTGTGGAAACAATGAATTTTGACTCACCCTTCTGTGAGATCACCAATGATGGATGATGGAAAAGAGGCGAACCTCATTCCAAACTATGATGTACAGAGCTTCCCAATCTTCTTCTGTCTTCTCTGAGGTACATTTTTGTCCTCGATGGATCATACTCTCAAATTACAGCCTAACCAAATCCACAGCCACCAATGCTCGCAAGAGATTGTCGGGCAATTTTTTTCGATTTGTACATTCAATTTTGATTTTGAAAAAATCGCCTTCCATGGTGTTCAAATTTCTGTTGATTTTGAGAATTTTTTGAAATAAAATCCAATGCGTAAAGCATCACTAAAGGAATCGAAATAAGTTTGTTATCAATAAGACACAAGGGATCGCCTTTCTTTTCTATTGGTCCTGAATCCCAATTGAAGGTTAGTTACTAACTGTTTCAATACTAAATTGAACAATTTATTAAAGTAGGGGGATAATAAAAGAGCTGCACATTGGCTCAAGTAGAGGCAAACTACTATTACTATTTCAAAGAACCGAGCAAAAGCTCGGCGTTGAGGCGAAAACCAGGTTTCTTTCCTGCCCTCTGAGACTCCTCAACAAAATGGGTAAAGTCAGGACAGCTTAGTCTACCCTGCTGTGAAGACTTGGAAACAACAAACTGAGCGTATTTAATGTATGGGTTAGTTGTAAGAATACAATTAATGCTTACGTACCTTAATGGAGAATCTATCGTAACCAGCAAGTTGATTACAGGAGGCTGTCAGTCAGATGGTCCTATTTATATCAATTTATCATTTATTATCTATTATCTATTATGTTCATATCACGTTATTTATATATGACCATAGACTTGAACCATCCGACATAAAACACTGCATGACACTCCTCCACCCAGAAAAGAAGACGACTCAATATACTTGTAAACACGGAAATGTAGAAATATGGACGGATTTACTGACTACCTAAACAACAAAAGAGAACGAACAAAACACTACCATAGCTCTCTACGAACGCTATCAACATCCAGATGAATCCACTAACTTCCAAACAGCCAAACAACCTAGGAACTCACCGCAACCAGGAACTGACTCTGGGTATCTGAAATGGGGAACCACCATGGTGAGTGGGGCCTGGAGCCGGTTGGTGGGGCTTGCGCCTCTATTTATACCACAACTTTTTATTTTCTTTCAGAGAGAGGGCGCCCACGAAAATACCCGAAAGGTAACTCAAATGATTTTTTTTTTCGTTGGAAATATTACTTCGAATACGAATAGCTGGCCATACACGAGCAGATATCGATGGCAGATCTGGGGTTTCTGAGCGATATTGGTGGGAAAATGTGTGCGTTAGTGGGCGACAACGAACTAAGATCGGCTGAAGCTGTCGGTGGGGGAAGATCTGGGAGATTTGGTCTGCCCTTCGCCCCCTAAAGCTGCGTCTACACTTGCAACATTCGCCCGCTCCGAACCTTGCTCTGATCCTCTGGCGTGTTTGGGGCGGCAAAACATCAAAGAATGAGGATGGAGGAGCGGAGCGCAGTCCGATCGCTCCGTTGGCAGTTTTTCATCTTGCATCAGAGAAATGTTCGGAGTGGGGTGAGCTTTTATATGGGCGGAGCGAGGTTTGGAGCGCTTCGATGTTTGGGGCAAAAGATCGGAGCAAGGTTCGGAGCAGCCGAATGTTGCAAGTGTGGACGCGGCTTAACGTGCAGACTTCTTGCGAACAATATCTGTGAAACACAGGTCAGACTGGATTGGCCTTAACAAGCTGTATTTTCCATCCAGTTATCTCCCGACCCCGATAGCGTACTTATATTTAGGTACTTACCTAGTAATACGTTGAAGTCGTCTTCAGTCATCCGCAGGTAGTTTTTGAAGTCGGCAGGATGGTTACTTCTCAGTTGGCTAACAAACTGCATGTGCCTTTCTTGTTGGTTTCTGCGCTCTACCCACGACTTCACCCAACTTGTGCGTTTTTTTTCTTCTCCATTCGATGGGTAAGTACAAACACACCCCCCACAAAAGCAGTTAATTTTCGTTTGTCTTTGAATAAACGAACCAACCAAATGTAGGGGTTTATCGCGACAACTACCTCAAATCTGCCACCGATCTTGGAAATTTTCGGTCCTGACCGATAATCCAGATCTGCCAGATCTGAGTCTGTGACATATCTACGTCGGAGACAAATTTGCCAGATTTGTTCCACTAAAGAGCAGATATGATCGGGTGACAGATCCTGGCTTGCCGATAGCTACGACTGATCTCATTGCTCGCTGAAATCGTTAAAGATACCTGCCAGAGGGGATCGGCCGATCAGATCGCTCAAAATTATCTGCTCGTGTATGGCCAGCTTATCTTAGAAGGATGAAGAATTTTGATTACCTTTTATTTATCTTCACTTTTCTCTTTATTATTTATTTAATTAGAAATATATGCTACTGTAAGGGCGGTATTCATAGTCATGACTCGAGTAGGACTTGAGTAACTACTCCAATGAGTAATTACTCTCAGGACATGAGTAGTTACTCGGAACTTGGTATTCAGAGTGTAAGTGGAGTAATTGCTCATCCTTCGAGTAACTACTCGAGATTCTGGAGATGCATCGTGAGGCTCGAGTAGTTCCTCAACCAGCCGTTGGTAGCCCTGATTGCTAGTTGAACGGGAAACTTCCTTTGTTTGACAGGCATTTTCCCCTGTTTAACGGGGAACTTCCCTGCATTGATACATCACGCAGTGGTAACCCTTCCGGTAGGTTTTGAGAGCGCTGCATGTTTGTTTTTGAGTGGTCGGTAGTTAGTTTGTGTTGGGTTGTGCGTGAAATGGGGAAGGAGATAATAATATTTGAAGATATTCTTTTCCTGTCCTAACCACTTTTGAACCTGGTGGTGCATCAGCAACGGTGCTTTTCAGCCTCTGAGCTAGTAATCTGGTAAGGTTGACTTTTATGTGTAACAAGCTGCAAGAATGTGACGATTCAAAAAAGCGGATAGAATGGAATGGAAGTCGTAAGAATATCTTCAGTTGGTTGTCTTACTTGGTAATCCTCTCACATTTCAGTCAATACATAATTGTAAATGAATTGAGTAAGTTCTAAATTATTTCTATTACGAAAATTATCAAAATCTATAAAATTCAATTCTGTCATTGAAGTAGTTCCATTTTCCTCAAAATATATCAATGTTCTCGTGGTTTTGTCGAATTTTCTTCATTTTCCCCAAGAAATGTTTAAAAAAATCTTTTTGTTTATTCATTTTTGAGAAACACTGAGAACGGTTCATAACACTGTAATTATTTAACCTACAAGGTCCAGTTGGTCTCAAACTATAGAAAATTCTACCTACTATATACAATAAATTATTGAAATTATAATTTAAAAGTTATGGTTAAAAAAATGAAAAATTTCAAATATTTCATGGTTTTTAGCGCACTATGTCAGCAGCAAAGGGTTTTCAAAGTTGCAAATTTGGATAACTTTTTTAATGATTTTAAAAATTTAATTTTCATTATTAAATTTATTGTTATTGTTATAGATTTTTCCGATTGCAAAGAATCGAAGATATATCCATTTTTGATGAGAACAACACGTTGAGTAACTGCTCAAGTGTCCTGTCCAGGTGCCTCGAGTTTTTGCTAGTTTCGAGTAGAAGCAGGTCTAGACTCAACGCCAAGTTTTGTTCATGAATACCGCACGCAGAGCAGATACTCGAAGTTTGGAGTAACTACTCGATTAAATACTCGAGATGACGATTGTGAATAGCGTTGAGCATCCGCCGTCACTCCAAGACCCATTCGAGTATTTACTCGGCTTCGAGTAATGTCTATGAATACCGCCCTATCTTGAAAAATAATATGAAGGGGGTCTGGAGTAACCTGTGGTCGGGTCATGTATGGTAACGAGTAGTTGATGAAGAGTGAATAATTTGGGATTAATCATATTGAGTCCCTATATGATGCATGTATTGTCCTCGTGAATTGCAGTTGAAAGTAGATGGCTAAACAAAGATATCATGGTATTTTTTTCGAAATCTGAGTTTGTGTCACGAAGAAAAACTACGACACATTATACCCTGCCTTGGAATCTCTGTTGCAGGGATGGATTCTTACTGTTTGAAATTGGCCAGTTCTGCTGCCACCAAAAAAGAGATCCTTTCCAATTTTTCTCCTGCTACACATCTGGTGAAAACTTTCGACCTTCAAGAATGGCGAAATAAATCTGCTCAGGAGAAGATGAAACACTACAGGTTGACGAGTGGTCTGAAAAAGTTTGTTACTTCTTGCACGCCCATTTCCGTGGAGTTGTGGGAGGCGTTCAGGACAGACCACAGAAACACTTGTGGCTTGTGTGGATCAGTTGTTGGAGGAACAGACGTGTTGAAAGAGCATATTCTGAATCATGTATTCTTGAAATGTTTGATTTGCAAAGCTTATTTCAACAAACTGGACTCGTTCAAATCTCATATTCAGCTTCATTCTTCAGAGAAGTCTGTACCGTACAAGTGTGGTGAAGGTGTGTTACCTTGCTCTTCTGAAATCTTGAATCTAAAAAATAGTGAAGAATCGTCGAACGACGACCAAAAATCAATTCATAACGTTGAACCGATGACAGACAATCAGTTGAATGTTGTCCAGGATGATGACAAGTGGGACTCTTGTGGAAATCGGCAAGCCATGAGCGAGTTATTGAGGGATGGTGAGTCAATTGGCGTCGGTAGGTCAATGCCAGATCTCGACTTCGAAGAAGAAGAATTGATTACCGAAGGATGTTCCAGCAGCTGTTTGGATAATGCTTTGAATGAACTACATCCAATTCAGGGTACTGAGGATACTAATGAAAACAACCGCATCAAAGGTCTTGAATTTGGGGTTCCAAACTTTGACAATGTGGCCCCAAACAGAGAAAATCCTTCTGATTCCTTGGATGAAACGCTGTCAATGCAGAACCCTAAGAATACTTCAAAAAACATTTTGGACATACCCTGCCCATTCCCAAACTTGGTTCCAGATCTCATCAATAGAGTACAACCAGTGCAGTTGGCTGATAGTTCTTCAAAAACCAAATCCTCCGAAGGACGTGATTGTTTGCTTTCAGCCACGATCGACTTATGCTCAAGCGATGTCCCAGACATCAACCCTTTTGGTTGCTTAGATGAAGTACGATCAGCGCAGTTGGCTGATAATTCTTCAGAAAAGAAAAGACGTGAAGTCCATGATGATTCAGACATGATCACTTCCACCCCTTCAACCTCAAAAACAACCACTCCATGCTCCAAACGTAAATTCCAAAACCAACCAAATCATAAATCGCATTCAAATATTCGCCGAAGTAGTTGCAACATCGATACTAATGATATGGGCATTGCAGAAAAATGCCCATCGCCTTCACAAGAGAGTAAAAGGAGCAAACCCCTGCCAGGTGATCACGCCACTTTTTGTAATTCTGAAAAAGGAGCCCGAAAGAGGGATCTGGAAATCATTGTGATTGATTCTGAATCGGAAAATTCTACAGCAGATCAACAGCTCGCTAGTTCTAACATTGAAACTATCATTTGTGATGATAGTTCTGACAGTGTTGGGTTTGTTACTAAAACGTTTTTTAAGGTTCCCAAGCCAATAAAATCCGTAGAATTCAGTTCTAAAATGGAAAATGAAAAGCCCGAAAACAAGGAACCTTTGATAATGTCAAGATTTCCTGCTCCCATCAACCAAAGTATTAGTCAGCCTGTTATAGTTTTGGACGATGAAATCGATCTTCGAAGACATTCTGTTGCCACTAATCAAGAGGTTAGTCAGACCATAAGTTTACTGGATGATGACATTGAAATGCCAAGATTTCAGGCCCCGATTGACCAAAATGCTAGTCAGACCGTAAGTTTACTGGTCGAAAAAATGAGAGATGTAGTATTTAATGATTTAATCGTAAGTGACGACAGCGACCTTGAAGTTGGACAGGATCCTGGATCAAAACCGGTAGTATCTGGCAAGAAAAGTGAAGTCCCTGAAACGGTCTCTAATGTGCTTTCGTTAGATAAACAACCTGCCGAAAGTAAAAATAAAAATGCTAAATGCAAGTCCAAAATTTCCATTGAAAAATTCACGTCTGATTCAAAACATCAAAAACTACAATCAGGATCCACCAAAAAAGTTCGACAGGCTCCTAAATCAAAAACATCAGGATCTGGTAAAACAGGTAAAGTATCTGAAACTGTCTCTAAGCAAGGACTACCTGCTGAGACTGCTAAATGCGGGACTAAAGCTTCAATTGAGAAATCAAGTCCAGAATCCAAACTTGGTAAGTTGTATTACTCAACAGCATGTGTTGAAGAAAGCGAAGTCATTGGACAGGTCTCCAACGATCTGTCTTTGGACGAACAGCGTGCTACGAAAAGGAGACGGCGCTATACTAAACGTTCGTCAAAAGCTTCTATCAAGAGATCTAGTTCGGAATCATCTCATCCCTCAGGACCTAAAGCCTCTGTAAATACAACCAAAAAGCTTCCTTTAGATGAACCACTTGCTAAGAAAAGGAAAAAGTATGCAAAACTAACGTCTAAAGTTACTACTAATAAATCCTGCCCTCCAGGATCCGGAAAAGAAAGTGAAATGGTCTCTAATGAGCTCTCTTTGAACAAACAACCTCCTAAGAGAAGGAAAAGGAGTAATAAATGTGCAGCTTCTACTGATCAAACCAACCGTCGAAGGAAAAAGTCAATAGGGCGCGTATCGAAAAATGAACTGAAGTCCCTTTTTTGTGATTTTTCTAAATCTTCGGCGGATATTGCGCCGGTAACACCACCTACAGCTCAAAGAGTTACTAGACGTTCAGTTTCGTCAAGTACTAAATCGGACGCTTGCAACACTGTTTCGAGTTCTTCCAAGATTCCAAGAATCATTGAAAAGGAGAGTAGTGGTAACTCCTCAGAAGGGAGTTTCCTGACAAGACTCTACGTTGAAAAAAACGACAATGTACCTAAGGCTGCTAGTATCAAGATTGAGATGTTGGAAAGTCAAACTAGTAGATCTCACAAGAAAACCCCACAAAGAGTTCCTAGAACTATAATTTCAGGCAAGGACTTCAAGTCATTCTCCTGGGTTGTGCCATTTGCAAGTACTCCAACTTATCTAGCAAACGATAGACAGTGGAAGAAACTTTTGGATGTTGCCAAAGCTTCTAATTCCTCAACACGACTCAATGAATCAGAGAGTGACAGTGATGTTAACCAGTGGCTTGAGACTGTGATTGACGACGTATCCGATACTCAAATCAAATCAGCTGAAATGGATATTTCGATGGCAGAACTGACGAATTTTGAGGTGGTTGATGTTGGAAATTTTGGCGAGTGCTCTCCCGCGAATGACTCTCCTTTGTCTAGGGACAAGGATCCTCTTGCCATTAACTTGGAGGATGCCGCCGAGTCAGATCATATCGAGGACGAAAGTGACGAATCACTAGCAGCACCAAAGGTTGTGCAGTCTCCAAATGCCAAAGCCATATTCGACCAAGACAGATTCGTTGCTAGAAGTGCCTCCACCTCAACCATTTTAATGGACGATATTCCTGAACTTGTTGACGGCCAATGGTTTGTCAGATATATAGTCTACTACAGACTAAAAAAGAAATTAGACAGGATAATGTCCTTTCCCAATAAGGAATCCTTCTTTCTTAGTTTTAAAAATGACGAAGTTGAAAAAATCCCCAAAAACGCAATAGTAGAGAATTCTGCATACTTCTGCGATTACAGAGGAGGAAACAACATCACTATACGTTTAGGGGAGCCATTAACTAAGCTTGGGAGTGGTTTCTCCAATCCAACTTCTGAAACTATTGATAGTAAAGTGCCAAAGAACGGAGACACTGGTCAACAAGGAATCGATATTTCAAGTAACTCGAATCGATCTTCGAATAAAACCGATGCAATACTTGGAGGGTGTGAGAATCATGGTAGCAATCCTGATAATCATGTCAGTTCTGTTAATGTAGATGATTGCTCTACGAATGTCGATTTGAAGGAGAAAATGACTTTAGAGATGGAAATTTTGTCTTCTAATGAAGTGCTTGGAAAATTTTTAAGCAGTGCTATGGAACCCAACGATTGGGACAATTCTCCCTTGAAAGATGGAGACAGTTTATCACAGGCTGGAAAGTTTAATTCAAGTATTGCATCCAACGAAGGCGGAACTTCTCCCGTACTTGTCACTAGAAACATCAAAACCTTGAGGTCTTCTTCAAAATCTGGATACTGGGGGTTTAGTGATACTGAAAGTGAAACAGAACAGATTGAAGCGAACACCTCCATATCACCCAATCGAGACAAGATCGATACTGACAAAGAGTGTTCTGATGAAACCGACAAAGAACATTTGTCAGTTCATGAGACTAATCGCAAGAACAGATTAACTCCATGGGAAAAGTTGACCGAAGACCTGAAGAAGATCGATAAAGAAGTTCCTGTTGCTACTCCTGTTACTACTCCGTTTTCAAGCTCAGGAAGCACAGAACCTCGAAAAAAGATCGTTTCTCTTTCAATGCATGATGGTTTTCATATTGATACTCCTCCTGATTCTGTTGGAGACAATATTGAGTGTGCATCACATATTCAAAGTGATTCGAGTTCTCATGATCTTCAAAGTTCAGTGCATTGCTCCAACGACAAAATTCGACCCGGAAGATCCTCCATTCCTCAGCCAAGTTGCAGTTCTGAGAGTGGCATTTTTAATTCGTCAACAGGATCATTGAGTGAACGTTTCAGTCATTATGCAGGACGACGGAAGGCTCTTGCACATCGTAACTATAACAGAAGAAGTACGTCTAGCTTGAAGGAGAAAACGGGAACTTTACATAGCTACGATTTTTCTGATGCGCGAACTCGTAATAAGGGGAGGCTTTATGATGAATTGTTGGATCGAAGTGACTGTTCGGGAGACGACCTTTCAGATCACATGTTCTGTCATGGAGATAATGAATCTTGTTCTTCAGGTTCTCTGAGCCCTGACTATGTGGACGATATAATTCTTCAGTCCTTGCATTCCAGTGATGGATCGTCGCATGCTGATCCTGATCAGGTTTCCAGACAAGAGCACGACTGCACATCACCTCCATTGCTTCGTGGATCTCCCTCCAGCTCCTCCTCCTCCTCTGCATCCTTGGACCGCTTTGCCAATGCCAGAGGAACCCCTTTACCATTTCGACGGAACAAGGGCTTCCAATCAGACGAAGATTCGCCCAGCCCGTCTCTTTCTGACAATAGCGTGGAAGACGAACACTTTTCCCCAGACTTCAGTGACGACTACGTTGAGTCTGACTAATATCGAGGTAACTTGTAAATATCGTTCTTATCGAGGGTGGATGTGGCAATAATTTCAGTCTATGTCGTCAGTATGTTGCCATGTGATTAGTTTTCAAATAAGTGTCATAATTATTAAGTTCCAATTCGAAGTGTTCGTTCAGTTCTTTTACTGATTTTTCAATAACTTATGATCTCTTGTGAATTTCTATGTTTGCTAGTTCTTTAAAAGAAGAATATTATATTGGTTTCACTCAATTTGTTTTGATCTACCTAATTGAGTTGTCGGTTTTAACCCATTTCAAGCCAAGAGTGGAAATAACAGAGAAGTGAGAGGAGGAGGATGAACTCTTCTACAACATGGCGGCCGAAATAAGGCATAATTTACTCACCAATTGAGAGCAAAAATACTCCAAATTTTATGAATTTTACATTTTAATGGGATTTAAGAGGCCTCAGTCTTCCAAATCGATTTGATTTATCCGACTCGTGGCCCAGAACGCTCAATCGCCCAGGATCGAATAGAGCCACCATAATCATGCTTTCTGCCAAAAGGCCTCCTTATCAAAAAAAAAAAAAAAAATTCCAAAGTCGCATCGAGCTCCCGAATGCCGAAGGATTTTTTTTACGAATATAGGAACAGCTTGAACGAGAAAAAATTCTCCTACGAAGATTTTCCACTATTTTCAAGATTTAAAAAAAGTCGTCGATGCGAAAACGCATCAGTGGCGGGAAATGGGTTAAAGCGTTTCCACTCCAACATAGATAGATTGTCCCCTATGAATTGAATGCAGCCTCTGCGCATGCACCAACGAGAAATTCTTAATAATCATCACTTCTATAGTTTCCTTTCTATTTTGATGGAATTTTCAGGAATTATGTGTTTGGGATTCTTCTGTTTCCTTACGAATTTCATCATCTGATCTTCAAATTTGGAGGTTAGTAGAAGGCACTTGGACGGGTCATCTTCACAATCGAGTTATGGATACGAGGAAGCTAAGTGCTACACCCGCTTGGTAGACGTTTTGGTCACTCTCGATCATCGACTCTCATGGCAAACAACTCGTGTTCCTAAATTTGTATTAGTAGTAACAAGGTTTCAAGTTCTTGTTGCCCATCCTCAGGATCATCTCCGTTTAACGATTAAATTATGTGGTTCTCACCTCACATAGTCACGACCCCCCCAAAAAGACGTTAAGTTTTTCAATAAATCCTCAACGAAGGCTTCATTTGAATTCTTGCCTCCTAAAAAAAACTCCTGAGGACTAAAACGTAAAAAACGAAAAAAGAGGGAGAGTTGTAAAATATGGAAGTGGAGCTTTGTTGCTTACTCGCACTCTGTCTAGGCCTCCGGAAGTGTCGTAAATTTTTACGACTGGAGATCAGATAGTACTAAGACCATCAGGCTCAGACGAGGTGGGTTTTGTTGGCTTGCCGTTTCTTCCAAGCGCCTGTAATATTTTAGCGTGACATTCTATAATTTCTGGGATAGGAACAGTTCCTGTCATATCAAGGAACCTATAGTACTAAGACTTGAAATTGTAAGGCTTATAATGTTGAGACACGTTGGGTGAATATCATTGGAGCGAACTTTTGTTAGAGAAATACACAGCAAATGCAGGGCTCACAATGGTCACTAGGGAGATTCAGTAATATCAGTTTTGGAGTGGCCTCGGTGGCCTACTTGTGACTTGTAGTCGAATCCACGTTTCTGGTTGCTCATCTTGATGTTCTTGAAAATCTGCCGCAGATGAATCCTGTTCTGGCGCACCACTCCTCTGGTTTCGATCATGTACGATTTGGATCTATCATGCATCTCCTTAACTACACCACCGATCTTCATACCGCGGTTGAATACATGATCGCCCATTTCTAGATATCGAGATCTGAACGACTTTGGTTCCGTGTCTGTCTGTCTGTTATGAAATCCTTGTAACTGGTATAACTATACGAAGTTATTGTCCGATTTCGACAGGGGCGTGGCGTCCATAAGGCCACTCTGGGTCTAGCCCCGGCAAATTTTCTCTCTCTGAAAGCTAGATTTTTACTCCAAAGTTGAAAAAATTCCCCTCAAAATGTGTTCTCCTCAAAGTAGAAAAAATTCCCAAGCAGAAAGTTTTTTCCTCAAAACTCACTCATGATCCATGGAAGATTTTTGGTGTGTTATCATTGTTGTGGATGGCGTTAGCTAGACAGAGATTTTGTCACAAGTTGTTATCTTCAGGGGGTTTGCCTCTGAAATTACTAGAGTTATAGATTTACGATTGAGCTCTTTACTGTGGTCCCTAAAGTGTCTTGAAACAATGACAGTTTGCATTCCTGGTCCTCTTATAATTTTCGGTTTTCCAGTCCATTTTCCCTGCATTTCAAGTCGTCTTTGTGTGTTTTGTTGCAATACGATAATGATGGAGTTGACCACTAATTAGTAGGTACTTTCCTACTTATCGTATTTTTTTCGTTTCTGTTCTACATTTCAGTATGGGGAAATACAATAGGCAGCCTGGAGCTCTTCAGTTCCACGACTTTTCATATAAATATGCTACGTAGGCGTTGCAAAAGACAATTAAAAGTCATCAAAGGGAAGATGACCCTCAAAAAGCATTCAAGAGACATTTCGACTACTAATGTATTTTAGTAACAAATCAAAATTTTTCATCTTTTCGAGTCCCAAAAATGATTTTGCTTCCGAGTCCACCAAGGTAGCGGAAGCTTTGTTTTCACTTTTCAAGGACAAAAAAAAAAGTTGTCCAAAATCAAAATTTTCACTCGCGTTTTGCGTTTTAGACCTTTCTGAACAATTTTGGTTCCGTGTCTGTCTGTCTGTGTGTCTGTCATGAATTCCTTGTAACGCGCATAACTATACGAAGTTATTGTCCGATTTTGATGAAATTTTCAGGGATTGTGCGGGTTGATGTGTAGACGGTCCCCTATGAAAATCAAAATCCTCGGACTGATAGAAGCGACTGCGCATGCGCAAACGTGAATTTCCTTGTAACGGCCGTAACTTCCACATTTTCCATCCGATTTCAATGAAATTTTCAGGGATGTTACAAATTAGTGTTTAGATGGTCCCCTATGAAAATCATCACCCCCGGATTGATAGTAGCCGATGCGCATGCGCGAACGTGAATTGCTTGTAACAGCCATAACTTCTACATTTTCCATCCGATTTCGATGAAATATTCAGGGATTACGCGGATTAGGTTGTAGATTGTCCCCAATGAAAATCAAGGCCTTGAAATTTACAGTAGCCTCTGCGCATGCGCAAACGTAAAATCCTTGTAACAGTCGCGTGTGACCTGAGGATCTCAAACCCCATTCTTCCAACCCCTTTGTAGATCAAATAGCACTGCTCTGGACTCCCGCCCAGGAGTCCTAGGTTCGACTCCTGGATAAGATAAGAAATTTTTTGATACAATCACTACTGCACTTACATTTTTCGTCCGAATTTGATGAAATTTTCTAGGATTGTGCAGATTAGCGTGTAGATGGTCCCCTAAGAGGGTAGTGAAAGGTACTTAAATGATTGGTGTTTTCAGATTAACTACTATGTATCGGATCATCTATATAATCGGGTTATGGATACGAGGAAGCTATGTGCCACACCAACTTGGCAGACGTTTTTTTCTTTTTCATCATTAACTGGATTGAAGTTGAGATGTGATTGTTCCCTACTGGGTCCTCCATTTGACGCAAAAGTATGTATGTGTGATCCTAGGATCAAGTTCGTGTATTTTCTGGTTTGGTGCCCCACCACTTTCAGAGGTCACCCAACGCCCCTGGATTTCGATGATATTTTCATGGATTCTGCGGGTTGGCGTGTAGACGGTCCCCGATGAAAATCATCACCCCCGGACTGACAGTAGCCGCTGCGCATGCGCAAACGTTAATTCCTTGTAACGGCCATAACTTCTACATTTTCTATCCGATTTCGATGAATATTTCAGGAATTAGGTATGTGGATTAGGTTGTAGATGGTCCCCTATGAAATACATTATCCCCAGACTTATGGGAGCCACTGCGTATGCGTAAACGTCAATTTCTTGTAACGTCTTTGGTTTTACGTTTTCCATCCAATTTCGATGATGATATGGTTTTTGGCATTAGGTCTATTTTGCTTTCTGAATATAGCTTGTTTTTCAGAAGACTTTTCTCGTCTCATTTATCGTCCACCACAACTATTGGTTTATGGAGCAAATATGGGTATCACCCTCACAAGCACTTACGTTGCAGAAGTTACCTACTTGATTTACTTTTACCCTCCCAGTAGCGAATGAAAGGAGTTTCCTTAGTTGCCTCGCCAAGTATTAGCGAAGATTGAGTCATTGGACGTTGAGAAGCTGTGACGCAGGAGCCGAAGAAAGTTCCATAATGCAGATGAGGTCAGCCGTCCCCCTTTTGGAGCTCCACTTCTCCTCAGGCAGGTAATTTGCAAAAGCAAACACGTACGTTCACATCTCTTCAGTGACAGAGAATTCGCACGTTTGTGTTTTTCAGGTCAACGAAATGCTAGAATTCGTCTCTCGTTTTCCTCTCAAAATCTTCTCGCTAATTTGATTTTTTTCTTCCTTTTTCTCGTGACACACTTAGTCTGGACGAGGCAGAAGTGGCACAAGTGAACCTAAAACAAGAGAAGTTGTTAGAATCGTTAGAAGTTGTTAGTGTCGCGGTTCGCGTTCTTCTATTCAACATCGGTTTTTTGTGGGAATATTCATCATAGTTAGCACGTACGCTGGTTCTTAGTATTCTTGGCCTTAAATTCTACTTTTACACGATACAGACAGTAGGTAGTTAGATTTTTGAAAGTGATCAGAAACGAGTTTCGTACATAAACTCTTTGGTTCAGTCGTTGATAGTGACTGGCAACAACTGTGTATGGTAAGATAACCAGTAGCAGTCAAGGGTCCAGTTACTGACACCCACGAGTTTGAACCGAAAAACGCTGCAAATTATTACTCAAAGATTTATTATTTTTCAATATACAGGGTGTCCAAGTAACTACGCTCCCCCCACTTATTTTCTCTAATAGTGTGAGAAAAAAAAATCGGATAAACGCTATTCTTCATAATTTTTTGCGTGGAATTCAAAAATGACAAAATTGCGCAGTGCGCAATCGCGCAACCATGCGCATTCATGATCAACTTTGTTTTTTCAAATGAGAACCCCCATTTTTATTGCAGATTCGGATTCTACGTCAAATTTTATGAACATTTTGCTTCGACAACTTTTTTTTTTGGACGCGCGCAGCCCGCTCAGCGAGCGCTCAAAGATGCGCAACCCAGAGATTGCGCCAAAGCTGAGATGAAGGTAAACCTCAAGTGCGGCACAACACTCAGCACTGTTTTTCTACGCTGAATCGCGTGGTGATATCCCTTTCTTGATTTGATTTCATTTTACCGTATCTACAGCCGAAAAAGTCACTTTTTGAGGGGGAAATCATTGATTGTCTTGTCTGCCATTGTTACCACTTCCAACTTGAAGAAAAACATCGATCGCATTTCGGTCAGCTAACATTTGAGCCATATATTCATATTCCTGGAAATATTTCTGGCAACTCTGCGACCCCCCCCCCCTCCCACCAGCTGCCGATCTCTTGCTAGTCTTCCATGTTTGCCAGACGTAACTGTAATAATCCAACAAGAGTTCGTATCTTCTTTTCGTTTGAAATTCTCTACACTTGGATGAGTGAATAATTTTTTAAAACCTTAAGATTTCACATTAATGTTCAAAGTTTTAAACAAAGGTTTTCAACTAGGTTCGTCATAATTAAGCATATTGTTATAACTAATATTGTTATTATGAAATATTTGTGCCTAGTGATGACTAGAATCTAGTTGAAACCCTTTGTTTGGCATTTAAAAAATGAGAAATCTATAAGTTTTTATCGCTTGTTTTTCAAGGTTTTTTGCTTCCGAGTCTACCAAGGTAGCGGAAGCTTTGTTTTCACTTTTCAAGGTCGAAAAAAAAAGTTCTCCAAAATCAAAATTTTCACTCGCGTTTTGCGTTTTAGACCTTTCTGAACAATTTTGGTTCAGTGTCTGTCTGTCTGTCATGAATTCCTTGTAACGCGCATAACTATACGAAGTTATTGTCCGATTTCAATGAAATTTTCAGGGATTGTGCGGGTTGGTGTGTAGACGGTCCCCTATGAAATTCATCATCCCCGGACTGATAGAAGCGACTGCGCATGCGCAAACGTGAATTCTTTGTAACGGCCATAACTTCTACATTTTTCATCTGATTTCAATGAAATTTTCAGGGATGTTACAGATTAGTATTTAGATGGTCCCTTATGAAAATCACCACCTTCGGACTGATAGTAACCACTGCGCATGCGCAAACGTGAATTTCCTTGTAACGGCCATAACTTCCATATTTTCTACCCGATTTCAATGAAATTTTCAGGGATGTTACAGATTAGTATTTAGATGGTCCCCTATGAAAATCACCACCTTCGGACTGATAGTAACCACTGCGCATGCGCAAACGTGAATTCCTTGTAACGGCCATAACTTCTACATTTTCCATCCAATTTCAATGAAATTTTCAGGGATGTTACAGATTAACTTGTTTTGATGTTTTGAGAATAACTGCTATGCATCGGATCATCTAGTCGTCTGCAAACCCACCAACCATTCAACATGAAGAAAAACATCGTTCGCATTTCGGTCAGCTTTAATTTGAACGGAGATTAGGCCTCTTTTGCGATTCACACTCGTGTTTCTGATTTATCGTATGTCCAACCCTAAAAATCTCGTGGGGAACTATTGGTTTGTCCTACAGGGCTCCGCGTGGTCTCTAAAAATGCTATAGGTACTATCTTAAATTGAAGGGAAAACAATACCTTTATATCAAAATTTTTTGAGTTAGGGTTATCAAAATTTCAAACCTTATTTTTCAACCCTTAGAAGTGACTAACATCAACCAAAATCCTCGAGGCACAACTAGACCCCAAATGGTACCTACATACCAAATTTCATCAAAATCGGTCTATGCTAAGTGGGGAGAGTGCCGCGTGCGGCGGACGGACGGCCAAATTTTTATGCGATTTTTGGATTCTACGTACCTTGAAACGTAAACCAACAAATTTTGAGGGGGTGTTAAAAATGTTTTTTTCTTGGTCGATTCCAAAGGTTCATTATTGCAAATAACAAACCAAAAATGAACCTTTTAGGAGAGTAAAACTGTTGTTGGTCCTTGTGTGCAGTGAAGCTATCTTGTATGGCGGTGAATTTCATGAGCCGGTTGGTATTTATAGGTTCAAGATAGTGAACAGTCACCCGAGATCAGTAGATAAATGATGCTGCAGGTAGGGTTTAGTGTTTTCACTCATCATTTTCCATTATACGACATAGGGCATGAGTGATATGTTAATTCTAATGTTTGAACTAGATGCGCTTTTGTCACTCATCTGTTCATCCTGTCACTAGAGATCTTGATGAGAGAATTTTTCGAAATTTCTCAGGATTGTCCAGATTGGCGTGTAGATGGTCCCCTATGAACATCATCTCCCCCTGACCAATAGTAGTTGCTGCGCATGCGCAAACGTGAATTCCTTGAAACAGCCATAACTCCTACATTTTCCATTCTATTTCGACGAAATTTTTCGAAATTTCTCAGGATTGTCCAGATTGGCGTGTAGATGGTCCCCTATGAGGGTAGTGAAAGGTACTTAGAGATTGATGTTTTGAGATTAACTACTATGCATCGGATCATCCATACAATCGTGTTATGGATACGAAGCTATGTGCCACACCCACTTGGCTGTCTTTTTTGTAGGTAATCCTTATCTAATATCGGTGAATAATTATCTAAAAACAAGATATTTTATGAATAATTTATCAGCATGAAGTAGGTTAGCTATGATTTTTTTACGGGTATCGCGTTGCATTTCTTGTGGCAAAAATAGATCATGGATAATTATGTCCATTGTTTTACATAAATGACAAAATCAAGAGGCTATCAATTTCCCCCTTATAGGGAAAAACAGTAGATCATGGATATGTCCATTGTTGTAGGTGTAATTTGAAAATTAAAACGAAATAAAATACACACAAGATAGTTAATGAATTGATACTCTACCAGGACTACTTTTCGCACTGCACTGGGAAATTTAATGCATGGGTGTCCTAATTGATCTAAAATTCTACCACATCTGAACATATCAAATTTACCCTGATGTTGGCGGGGCCTTCATATGGTTGATTAGGCAATACGACTACTTATCTGTACTGCAGGCTTAGTTTGATCTGATATGACCGGAACCTGTGAGAGACAAATCAAAACAATCGACCGATAAAAATTTTGCTTCCAGGTCTAGTAGCCAAAGCATTGCATCATTCTAGTTAGGTAAAACAAAATAATGCCTCCTAAATCTTAAACAACAAAAATGTCTCCAAAATCAAACATTTCCTTTAATCCAAACATGTTTACTTTTCAGTCCCACCACTCTCCCCTGTAAACGCGATTTTCGAATTTTCGGCTACCAAGTACGTACACAACTAGTTAAAGCTTCATCGCACGAAAAATGTTATTGTTGTTACGATGAATCCACAGTTGCGAATTCACGGCGGCCACCGATGATCCGATCGTAATGAAACATTGCGGAGAATATTTTGGATATGTTGACTGCATCTTAAACGTTTTAAATACCTACCTTAGAAAATTTCTTACATTGGATACATCTTGATTTGTTGGACTTTTTATGCAACAAACGTTTCGATACAAAGGTATTTTGTTACGTTGGACTATACTAGTTACATACTATATTAGTTATCTATAATCACATTTAATCTCTTTGTCTTCCTCTCAAACCGATTTAAGTCGAACGATTACATCGGTAACGAATTTGCTAAGTTCGTTATTTAAGATCCGATCGTATTGAATGACAGTGACATTTAGAATACATTAGAAGTTTTGACAAATTGGTCATCACAATTTTATTTCTTGGACATTTTTTATGCATAAAATGTTTTGATAAATTGGATATTTTGAGAATTTTAACATTCTGATACGTTGGACATTTTGATATTTAAATAATTTTGAAGTTGGACATATTCAAACGTTGGATATTTTGATACGTTGGACATTTTGATATTAAAATCATTTTGAAATGTTGGACATATTCATACGTTGGATATTTTGATACGTTGGACATTTTGATATTTCAATCATTTTGAAGTGTTGGACATTTCGATACGTTGGACATTTTGAAATTATATCATTCTGAAATGTTGGACATATTCATACGTTGGATATTTTGATACGTTGGACATTTTGATATTTAAATAATTCTGAAATGTTGGACATATTCATACGTTGGATATTTTGATACGTTGGACATTTTGAAATTTAAATCATTCTGAAATGTTGGACATATTCATACGTTGGATATTTTGATACGTTGGACATTTTGATATTAAAACCATTTTGAAGTGTTGGACATTTTGATATTTAAATCATTATGGAATGTTAGACATATTCATACGTTGGATATCTTGATACGTTGGACATTTTGATACGTTGGATATTCAAATACATTGGATATTTTGAAACGTTGAACATTTTGGTACATTGGACATTATGATACGTTGGACATTCCAATACGTAGGACATTTTGATTCTAGAATCATTTTGAAATGTTGGGCATATTCATACGTTGGATATTTTGAAACGTTTTGATACGTTGGACATTTTGATACGTTGGACATTTTGATACGTTGGACATTTTGATACGTTGGATATTTTGATACATTGAACATTTTGATACGTTGGACATTTTGATACGTTGGACATTTTGATACGTTGGATATTTTGATACGTTGGACATTTTGATTCATTGGATATTTTAGTACGTTGGATATTTTGATACTTTGGATATTTTAGTACGTTGGATATTTTGATACGTAGGACATTTTGATACGTTGGATATTTTGATACATTGGACATTTTGATCTGTTGGACATTTTGATACGTTGGACATTTTGATACGTTGGATATTTTGATACGTGGGTATTTTGATACGTTGGACATTTTGATACGTTGGACATTTTGATACGTTGGACATATTGATTCATTGGATATTTTAGTACGTTGGACATTTTGATCTGTTGGACATTTTGATACATTTGAGATTTTGATTCTCTGGATATTTTAGTACGTTGGATATTTTGATACATTGGACATTTTGATCTGTTGGACATTTCGATACGTTGGACATTTTGATACGTTGGACATTTTGATACGTTGGACAATTTGATACATTGGATATTTTAGTAAGTTGGATATTTTGATACTTTGGATATTTTAGTACGTTGGATATTTTGATACGTTGGATATTTTGATACATTGGACATTTTGATCTGTTGGACATTTCGATACGTTGGATATTTTGATACGTTGGACATTTTGATACGTTGGACATTTTGATACATTGGATATTTTAGTACGTTGGATATTTTGATGCGTAGGAAATTTTATTTCATTGGGTATTTTGATCCGTGGGATATTTTGATACATTGAATATTTGGATACATTGGACTATACTTTTTACAGACTATATTAGTTATCTAGACAAATATTTAAATATCTTTATCTGTGTGTCTGCCCAAAACCGATTGCAGTCAAACGGTTACATCAGTGTCCACCAAACTTGCTTAGTTCATACAGCATGTATGCCAGGATTAGACTGATTTAGAGCATGGTGCGTTGGAAATTTTCGTTTCGTGCTTCGTGACGTCACTCTAAAGAATTTGACATCGCTGGTTAGCCAGGAAGTGCTCATCGCTCCACCTGGACCGACCTAGTCATCCTTCAGTCTTCGGCGGCCGTGAGATCTTCTGATGTCGGTTTTTGAAAAAACCCGGCAGGACGGACGAGGGTTCAAGGGACGTCGAGGCGCTAGGAATGCCTGAATGAGAGGTCGCTGACTCGGTGACCCACTTGCTCGCCAAGGTCACGGCATTCCCACCGCCTCTTATCACCTACCCCATCACCCCCTCCACCATCCTCTACCCAAGTCAACATTTTTATGAGATGAAGACTCCCGAGTACCTAATAAATTCTTTCACCTCCTTCAAGTTCTCGTAGGGTACAGGTTTTCGTGGGTATTACCCATCCATTCCAGTTTATCTTGGTTTATGATTTAAAAAAAAAAAAAAAAATTGGAATTGAGCAGCAAAAAAGTATCTCTCAAAATTTGTTGTTTTATTTATAAAAATTTAAAAAATCAGACAGTTAAAAAAAAACTCTTTGTACCTACTTTTGGTTTATTATTTTCAATAATGAACCTTTGGAATCGACCAAGAAAAAAAAAATTTTAACACCCCCTCAAAATTTGATGGTTTACGTTTCAAGGTACGTAGAATCCAAAAATCGAATAAAAATTTGGCCGTCCGTCCGCCGTACGCCGTACGCCGTACGCGGCACTTTTGCCACTTAGCATTGACCGATTTTGATGAAATTTGGTATGTAGGCTCCATTTGGGGTCTAGTTGTGCCCCGAAGCTTTTGGTTGATGTAGGTCACTCCTAAGGGTTCCAAAATCAATTTTGAAATTTTGAAAACGCCCTAACTCAAAAAATTTCGATATAAAGGTATTGTTTTTCCTTCAATTTAAGATTCTATAGAATTTTTAGAATTTTTTGAGACCACGCGGAGCTCTGTAGGACAAACCGTTCGCTCACTACGAAAATTTAAGTGTTTATATTGAAATATATATATATATAAATCAAAACACGAGTGTGAATCGCAAAAGAGGCCTAATCTCCGTTCAAATTAGAGCTGACCGAAATGCAATCGATGGTTGGTGATGTTGATTTTTTTTTGATTTTTTTGATTTTTTTTTTTGATTTTTTTTTTTTTTTCTTTTTCTTTCCATATTGGATGGTTGGTGATTTTGTAGACGAGTGATCTATATAGAAAATAATAAACCATTGTGTAATAATTTGCAGCGTTTTTTGCTTTGGACCGAACTTTGGTTTATGGGCTCTAATTGGGGTCTAGTTGTGCCTCGATGGTTTTGGTTATCGTAAGTTTTTTTTAAAAATTGTAACATATCTGTGTTACATACTGGGTGTTACATTTCGTAACGGTCACAGGCCAGGAACTCATATCCAACAAAAAATGCCTCTCAGTAGTTTTTTAGAGGCTTCATTTTGGTTTATTATTTTCAATAATGAACCTTTGGAATCGACTAAGAAGAAAAAAATTTTAACACCCCCTCAAAATTTGATGGTTTACGTTTCAAGGTACGTAGAATCCAAAAATCGAATAAAAATTTGGCCGTCCGTCCGCCGTACGCCGTACGCCGTACGCGGCACTTTTGCCACTTAGCATTGACCGATTTTGATGAAATTTGGTATGTAGGCTCCATTTGGGGTCTAGTTGTGCCCCGAAGCTTTTGGTTGATGTAGGTCACTCCTAAGGGTTCCAAAATCAATTTTGAAATTTTGAAAACGCCCTAACTCAAAAAATTTTGATATAAAGGTATTGTTTTTCCTTCAAATTAAGATTCTATAGAATTTTTAGAATTTTTTGAGACCACGCGGAGCTCTGTAGGACAAACCGTTCGCTCCCTACGAAAATTTAGGGGTTTATATTGTGAATCGCAAAAGAGGCCTAATCTCCGTTCAAATTAGAGCTGACCGAAATGCAATCGATGGTTGGTGATTTTAATTTTTTTTTTGATTTTTTTTGATTTTTTTTTTTTAATTTTTTTTAAATTTTTATTTCACTCTTCATATTGGATGGTTGGTGATTTTGTAAACGAGTGATCTATATAAAAATAATAAACCGTTGTGTAATAATTTGCAGCGTTTTGACTTATTTCACTCATAAGATTTTTTCGTGATTTTGACCTTATCTCAGTAAAACGGTTATAACTCCCCGAATTTCCATGCAAATTCACATCTGATTATACCGTTGGAAAGAGCGTAAAATTTCCTAACTCCTTCGTGGAAAACCCCCATATTTCAAATAGGAAATTATTGAAAATTGGACTTGAAACGAAAAATTAGTCAAATCTTGGAAATCTCATATGTTCCGTAATCCGGAACGCTCATATGTTCCGTAATCCGGAACGTGAATTTTTAACTGTAGGCCTAAAAGAGGCATCGAAATCTCAGCTTTCCAACGGTCTAGTCATTTCAATTTTTAAAGTAGGATTTATTACAGAAATTTGCGTTTGAACGCGGAAAAACGTGAATTTTTTCAACGGAATCAGCGCCCTGGCTTCGGGAGTTCGCGAGAGGTTCGGGAGTTCTAGGCTGCCATCGGCGAACCCCTTAAATCGTCTTAGCCAAAGTACTAATGGGGGGTTCGCCTTGATTTTTGTTAGATTTTTAATCGAAAGTAGACTACATCCTGAGAATTTTGGCACCAACCGCGACCTTCTAGCGTGAGTAGATCTGATTCTATGATTTTTCTAAGTTTCGACCGTTTATGACGTCACGCGCCCCTCTCGCCTGGGCGGGACCCCCCAGCCCACTGTGACGTCATAAACGGTCGAAACTTAAAAAATTCATAGGAAAAAATTTACACACGCTAGAAGGTCGCGGTTGGTACCAAAATTCTCAGAATCTCAGGTCTACCTTAGATTAAAAATAACAATAAACAGTTTTTCCTACGCAGGCGCACACCCTATTCCGTTAAAAAAAAAATCACGTTTTTCCGCATTCAAACAAACATTTCTGTGATGAGCACCACTTTCAAAATAGAAATGACTAGACCGATGGAAAGCTGAGTTTTTTGCACTTTTAGGCCTACAGGTAAGAGTTCACGTGCCGGATTACAGAACCTATGAGCCTTTGAAAAAAGTTAAGATTTCCAAGATTTGACCAATTTTTCGTTTCAAGTCCGATTTTCACCCGTTTTTTTTCGTTTCTTCGATTTTACGCTCTTTTCAACGGTGTGATAAGAATTGAATTTGCATGGAAATTCTGGAAGTTTAGACGTTTTACTGAGATAAGGATACTTAACTCGAAATAGAAGCCTCTAAAAAAATTACTACGAAATGACCGTTATGAAATGTAACACCCTATATAGTTAGATACAAACGAATTATAATTACAATATGAGGAACGAGTAAATACTAGATGTAGTTCAGCGTCAGTCCCTTGGACTCCAAGGGATGAAAAATAGGGATCACATTTTCAAAACTCCCTAGCTCAATTACCCAAGATTCAGAGCTTCCCTTATTCAGTCACATCCTGTCCAGCCTCAACTTGATCAATACTCACCTATTTCATCTCTCGTTCATACTTCCCTTACCTTTCGCAGGCAATAAACGACGACTCGCGCGTTGGGTGTCCCCTACCCTCAATTAATTATAACCTAATTAATCATTATCAACCATTTAATAACGGGTAGCTTCACAGAGGCGGTCAGATCCTACTCAGCTTCTGTCGATAATCGTGACTTAACGTTGGCCAACTCCATCACAATCCTTTCAATCTTACACCTAAGTAGGGTCTAAATTATAAATATCAAATCGGCTAATTAAGTAGAGTTTATTAGGCTTCGTCTTTTAAACACGAGTCAGTCCTATCATAACAGGCCGATTAGACGAGCATCTTAAACTGCCAAAACCCGGAAATTCGGAGCACGTCCGAGAAATTAATTGCCCGGAGTTGCGGAACATTGTGGAAGTGGATTTAAGAGTCCGAAAATACCGAAGAATCAGTTAAAAGGATGAGGGAGCATCCATGGAGGGGAGCATTACATGAAACCTTAGACAGGGTAGGAAATAAATCACTTTCCGGCAGCCTGCTAGGTTCAAGTAGGTAGGTAGGGTACTTGGAAGTTCGCTTATTAGGTTTTACTGGATCTTTTGATGTATTCGTAGTGCATTTATTTGTTTTATTTTGGAACGGCCAAGTGCCAATTTACAAAATAATTTTTGGGTGGTGGCCATGCAAGGCCACCTTAAATGGTAGTATAGGTGATGTGCCACTATATAATGATACGTGAAGAATTACAAGTAGATAATTTATAATATACAGGTTATTGAATGACCTGAAGAGAAAGGTACATCATAGGTTGCCACGTCCTTGACAGAAACGAGAGGTTTTGCATATGAAGGATAGACTTGAGGCAGTAGAGGGTGTCCGCATAACAGTGGAAGCGAACTTCTCTAGCAGGGCATTCGCTTCACGAGGTAGTCTGAGCATCGTCTGTGAAATAGGTAGGTAGTTCCGATCTGCTAAGGAACGAAAAACAACTGGTTGGACCTGGTTGTGTGTCTGGGTGTCACAAGTTTCAAAGTCGAAATGATAGGGTACTTGGTATAGGTAGCTTACCAGCCTTCCTTCTTGAGAGAAGAGGCTAAGCCTCAGGATATTCATCGTAAAACTGCTCAATCAGATTCAAAAGCTGGTTCCTTCACCACTCTATCTCTTATCATTTTTCTGCTCTAGCGTAGCATAGGCAGGTATAAGTGTGTAAATAGACTTGAGGCAGTAGAGGGTATCCGCATAAAAGTGGAAGTCGAACTTCTGGTTGACCTGGTTGTGTGTCTGGGTGTCACAAGTTTCACAGTCGAAATGATAGGGTATTCACTCACTCATTCACTGCTTGGGGTTGCCATTGGAAAAGAGTTTCAGGCTCTGATGGCTTATACTCTCCCTCTTTCGAGGCCCCTTTATGTTAAAAGAGGATTCCGCCGGCTACCCCACTTCAGAGTTTGTAAATCTTTTGCTGAGATCAGCAAATTTCTTTATGCGTTTCCACGAAATTAGACGCAAAGATGCGCGCTCCACTATGTGGTGACCAAAATTTGGTCACCATAGCATTTAATGCTTCTGTTCTGGATCTCCAGAATCGGTCACATCTGCACAAGAAGTGTTCAGCTGTGTCTTCTTCTTGTTCGCATGGACACATTGAACCATGATTGGTCCATGATATTCAGCATTCTTCGGAAGTCGTAATGTCCCGTTAGAATGCCTATCATTAGCCTGATGGTGTTTCGACTTTTTGAGGTCAACCATAGAGCCTGTTTTGCATCATACGAGGTGATGAGCATTCTGGTCTGTCTGTATCTATCAGTTTCTTTATACCATAGTATATTAAGGTCTTGGGATTCCCATTTCTTTACCTTTTCTTTACAAGCATTCTTCGAAATGCCGATCACTGGTGAGGGTCCAATGAAATTATTTCTTGTACCTAAATGATAGGGTACTTCACCGTAAAACCGCGCAATCAAAAACTGCTTCCTTCACCACCCTATCTCTTATCGTTTTTGTGCTCTTGCGTAGGATAGGTAGGCATGAGTATGTAAGATGACGTTTGGAAGTCGCTCATTTCGGTGTACTAGATGTACTGGATCTTATGATATATACTTGGCCCGTTATGTAGCTTACCAGTCTTCCTTCGTGGGAGAATATGAGACTGGGCCTCAGGAAGTTCACCATAAAACCACCCATCGCTTCATGACTTTCTCATCCACGTTCTACTGAAGTATAACGCTAATTAGCTATAAGTTCGTATGGTGATGTTTTGAAAATAGCTCATTGGGCTGTACCGGTCTTAGCATCTAGTATGTTACGGTCAGGTTTTACATCAACTTATTTTTAATCAACTACCCCAACACCAAAGTAAAAGCGTTGTTATTTACTGAAGCGACCGAGTGAAGGTGAGTGTTGTTCTGGGAAGGGGATTGTCTCCTCAAGAATTCTTTCTTCCAACAAAGGAAGTCAATAAGACCAGGATGTGGAGCACACTTTTGTCTCGTGTGTTTGTCTAAAAGGACTACGCGGGGCTTTGTAGGCCCGTCTTGTGTTCTCCGGGCCTGACGCCAGTGCCCGAGGAAGATTTGGTTCAGTGGTGTCTTCGAACAAAACGCCTTCTCCACCGATAAATCGATTAACGACCGTCTGTATAATACCAAACCTATAGGAAGGTAGCCTATAACTATACCACTACTCACACCACTTTAGTCACCCCTCTCCATAAAGAAAGCGGTCTTACGTAAGCACGGCATGACTGAAATTTGTGAGGTAAAACCGTAAGTACGTGCCACGGTGTGACACACATTTTTTCTGTTTGTAATAATGATAGGTAAGTAGGTACGTACCAGTGGGAAGAGCTCACCGACCAAACAATTCTTGCACTCATCTAATGGCTCTTCCACTCACTCAGTCACATACCATACCACTTATTTCACCAAATGAATATTACATTATATTTAGATATCGTCGGTCTGAAAGAGTCAGTTCCTCGAAAAAAACTACTCCTAGGACTCCTAGTAGTAGTTTTTTTCGAGAAACTTACTTCTCTGGTCGATCTGGAACAAAAATATCTATAAAGAATGAAGCCTAACTCATTTTGGCCAAAAATTTACTTGTAGCATGTTGTTGTTTCACTGACGATATGAAACAAGTTGTATCAGAGATGAGACTAGTCTACCTCCCTTTAACATTAGCGAGACAGAACTTGCAGAAATAGAGGATCGCCGTTAGAACCCCTATTTCCCCATATATATCATAGCAATTCTTCCACTTATTGACCCAAACTTGAGACTTGATAGGGATATTATGACGAAAACATAGCAGGCTCTTCCTCTCCCCAGAACTACTACCTACTTCATCAATGCCAATTCTTCCTCATGACACCGACTCATCAATCTACGACATGAAACTAAGGAATACCTTAAAAGAGCTAGTTGGATGAAGAGGATAGCCGAGGCAGCTTGGTTCTCTATAACTTGGGTGATAGTGCGAACGCGAAGGGATTAAAGTGAATTCATCTTCTTGACAATATTAGCGGTCTCGGTTCAGGTGCTATGTCCGATTATTCCCACCGATCTCTGAATGTTATGATAGGTCGATCGGTCCCGTGGATAGCTCGAGCAAGTTGTTGACGTCCTGGAGGTTCATGACCGCTAAGAAAGCGACCAGCATCACTCTGAAAGCAAAAAAAGTTTTTTTATCAGTTTCGAAAGTTGCTGTACCTAGTACCTACCAGTCTTTATAACGTATAGTTTATAGGGAGTTATCTTGTTCCCTGTAAACAATTTATACATGTTTTTCGAGAACACTGAAGACAAATAGGATTATTGCATTGTTCAAACTTGTAGTTGGTGTATGGACGCTTTTGGTAGGGACACAGTGAACAATATTTCTTCTTCTTGAGGTCTTCTCTAAGGTTCCCCTATAATTTTGCATGACTCTTGGGTGCCACGTGAGTATGCCATAGGTACTCACTTTTTATACACCGCTCAGGTGCCAGGTGAGTGTGGCATACTCATTAGGTTTCAGAAAAATGATACTTAAGGTGCGCAGGGACCATGCAGGGGGGTGGCTCTAGCGGCAGTTGACGCGGTACTAATCCCCCCCAATTTACATTGGGTCCTCAATCCCGACTGTGGCGTAGGGCCGCCACCACAGCAGATCAAAAATCCTTAGTGAGTGTGACATACTCACATGGCGCGTTAAGGGTTACGAGAAAACCGACTGAGGACGTAGCTTACCGACCTTCGAAGGTACGTACTCCTACATTGTCATAGGTAGTGACATTGTAACTTACACTACCCCTATGAGGGTAGTGTAAGTTACTTACAGATTGTTGTTTTGAGATTAGCTACTATGTATCATCTATAGTAGGAAGCTAGGCGCCACACCCGTTGGCAGACGTTTTTCTGAATACCGAAAACTGGTACTTTTTTTCATGTCTTTAGCAAATGGACGTAAGTCCATGGGATAGATTTACGAATTTCGAACCCCTAGGTGGTGCATACAAATCTGGAAAACTTATCAAATCGATTGCTGGGGCAGGGAAAAATGTTTTCCTTTCACAATTTTATGAATAGAAATACAGAATACAGTTCCCGAAAGTTTGGTTGCTACAGAGATGGGCGTAATCATAATCGTAATTACGAATGCATCTACTCTCGCTTCCTTTTAACAACTTACTATTATTACGTTTATTTTAAATTGGAAAAGTTACTTTGAAGTATTTGTATAGGCACGTTCACTTATAAGTTAATTTTTCCCAATCAGATTGTAAAGGAAACTAAATTTGAGTGGGAACATAAGATCTAAAAATTGACCGGTTAATGTGCATATTGATGAAAACAGTGAGTTTTTATTCAGTGTTTAGTTTTTGTTTTGAAGATCAAAAACGGCTTTACTTAATTTTACCCTAGGAATGACCATTTGATGATAATAATTGCAACTAAAAAACAATGGAGATAAAGTTACAGAATTGAGGCTAAAGTTCACAAATATTCACTCGTTTTAAATAATAAAACGAAGACAAAACTTTTTTTGGAGACTAGTTTTTTTTTGGAGCGTAAACAATGGAAATAATACTAATAAATGCTATAAAATACTGTAAATGCTCAAACAAAAGTTGGGCCAAATTTTCTCTCATATGTAATTTTTTTTTATGAGATGTTCGAAAGTTTCAAACTTCTTACAACAATATATCAATAAATATACATTATACCAATGAATAAATGGTTGAAGGGCAAATAAAAAAAAAAAGTAATTCGTCTTACTCGTCTAATTTGCCCAGAACTTTAAAAATGACACGATTGTCGTAAAATAAGACACGAATATTGAGTAAATTATGAACAATATTATGGCCATTATTATTCAATCGCAGTTATCCAATTATTTAATAGCATTATTATTCAATTGAACGATTGACGTAAAATATGACACAAATGTTCAGTAAATTATGAACAATATTGGAGTCATATTCAACAGAAGAATACAGCCAATCACACTGGGCACTTGTTTTCCTAGACTATGATAATTGGACACAATTTACCTCAAACATTTACACTATGGTAAATCTTCTAAACAGTAGTAGCCTTAATTCTACGCATTTAAATCCAACCATTGCGATGAACCCAAGATATGAGGAACAAGATTTAATCCAGAGCCTTATCATCATACCTTCAATACCCAACTATCAGCTGAAGAGCTTCCGATATGGTTTTTGCAATATTTTTAATACTCATAAACAACTGGAGACCCACGAGCGTGCTATTGTCTTTTAAATTCAATGTTGTCAGCACCTTGATAAGGGATTATAATTATTATCAAGGAAAGAAAATTTGAAATGTTTGAGACTGGGTAACAGTTGCACACGAGATATAATTACCTACTACCTAAGTTGATAGCTTGATGAACGAAAACAAGTCACTTTTGAGGGCAACTCACTAAAAAGACTCTTTGGGAGTCGACGAGCCAAGGATAGGAGATAGGAGTTGAAGCTGGTTGATAGGAACATTTTCCAAATCGAATGAAATATTTTACAGATAGAAATAAACATTTCACAAACAGAAATATTAAATATGAAATTTTGATAGAAATGAAACAATAAATATGAAACAAAGAAAAATTAACGAACAGTCGATTGCAAAACTGGGTACTTAACATTCCAGAGCTGAGTATGTCATCCTCGATAAAAATTATGTATCTTCCACCTTACTCTCCTATGCTCAATCCGGCAGAACATGCCTTCTCTAAAATAAAATTCGTAGTTCGGGGCATCCTTAGCGGAATAAGTGACCACTCATTGGATGAAGCAATCACAAGAGGTGTTGCTGCAATCATATCTTCAGTTTGAAGCAACTACGACATGAACAGTTGCCTCCTCCTCAGGTCACCCGCTTCACTGATTATGGACCGTTATGTTTCTGTAATAAAACGCTGCAAATTATTACACAATGGTTTATTATTTTTCTATATTGATTACTCGTCTGCAAAGCCACCAACCATCCAACATGAAGAAAAACATCGATCGCATTTCGGTCGCAGTTTGAACGGAGATTAGACCTCTTTTGCGATTCACACTCGTGTTTCTGATTTATTGAAGTCCAACCCTTAAATTCTCGTAGGGAGCGAACGGTGTCCTACAGGGCTCCGCGTGGTCTCAAAAAATTCTATAGAATCTTAAATTGAAGGAAAAACAATACCTTTATATTAAAATTTTTTGAGTTAGGGCGTTTTCAAAATTTCAAAATTCATTTTTGAACCCTTAGAAGTGACCTACATCAACCAAAATCTTCAGGGCACAACTAGACCCCAAATGGAACCAACATACCAAATTTCATCAAAATCGCCTAATGCTAAGTGGGGAAAGTGCCGCGTACGGCGGACGGACGGCCAAATTTTTGTTCGATTTTCGGATTCTACGTACCTTGAAACGTAAACCATCAAGTTTTGAGGGGGTGTTGAAAAATTATTTTTTCTTGGTCGATTCCAAAGGTTCATTATTGAAAATAATAAACCAAAATTGTATTTTATTGTATTTTTGTTGTAAAAAAACATTGTGTAAATAACATCGACCCGTGATGCTAAGTACCCAGTTTCTTTTCTGTAAACATTTCATATTTAATATTTCTGTTCGTTAAATGTTTATTTCTATTTGTAAAATGTTTCATTCGATTTGGAAAAGGTTTCATTCAATTTGGAAATTTTTAATTTTAATTTGGAAAATCTGTAGAATTTTAGTGCTGAGAGGAAACTGTAAGTGCGCTGGTTCAGGAGTGTTTCTCTTCCAAATATGAATCGACAAGACGAAACTGGGCGTCACTCTCAGTTTTTTGGGTGGTGAAAGAGAACCCCGGAAGAACCTGCAAGAAAGAAAGTCTGACGTAAGGCCGCCCAGGAAAAGTTCTGCGTTCCAATAAGAAAGTGGCAGCCCCTTTCTCTACTTTCTTCCTGAAGGCGTTCCCCGCTTGCCGAGCAGCCCTCTGATGTAACTCCTGGGAGGCCTTCCGTCCCCCAGGATCTCTCTTAAGGACGTTGGAACCCTCCAGGGCTGACGGCAGATCGCTTCTCCAGGAAATGGGAATCCGCCTAGAACGTCAGTTGGCTTCCGCGGTGAAAATGGTCGATCTATGACTCATGAAAGCGTCTAGCTTCTCTCGAGTTACGAAATACGTCGGTGAATGTCCTCTCTTTAGCGGCAAGAGAGGTCCATACAGGGTGATTGGTGATGAGATGTCAAAATGCCAGGTGTTGTTTTATGTGGACCTCAAATGGAACAAAAAACCTCTTCTTGACCGTTGTCCAACTCATAGGGAGAAGCTGCAGAATTTGTTTTTCGGGAAAACATAATTTTTCGCCTAAAATTAACCGTATTTCCTCAAATTTTCCAACACTCCCATTCAGTTCTTGTAAACACAAAAACATATCTAAAATTTAAAAATTTCCAATTTTGGTTTATTATTTTCAACTAGCTGAAAAGCCTACTGAAAGTAGGCAAAACGCTTCTTCCTACTCTCCCCGCATCCCACTCCCTCCGGCTCCTCCCGCCTCCGATTCCCCCCCTCCCGCCCCTCCGACTCGACTTCCTCCCACGACCCCTCCGTGCATACGTACGTACGTACGGTTGGCGTTTTATTATATTAGATAATGAACCTTTGGAACCGACCAAAAAAACAAATTTTAACTCCGCTCAAAATTTGTTGGTTTACGTTTCAAGGTACGTCGAATCCAAAAATCGAATAAAAATTTGGCCGTCCGTCTGCCGTACGCGGCACTTTCCTCACTTAGCATTGACCGATTTTGATGAAATTTGGTGTGTGGGCTCCATTTGGGGTGCCCCGAATATTTTGGTTGATGTAGGTCACTTCTAAGGGTTGAAATTTTGAAAACGCCCTATCTCAAAAAAATTTGATATAAAGGTATTGTTTTTCCATCAATTTAAGATAGTAACGCATTTTTAGAATTTTTTGAGACCACGCGACTTACGATAAATCAGAAACACGAGTGTGAATCGCAAGAGAGGCCTAATCTCCGTTCAAATGTTAGCTGACCGAATGTGATCGATGTTTTTCTGCATGTTGGTTGGTGGTAACAATGGTAAAACCGCGTTCTTAGCAGAAGAGTGATCTATATAGAAAAATAATAAACCTTTGTGTAATAATTTGCAGCGTTTTTATAGTATTTGCCATGAAGCAAACAAAATTATTTTTCCACTTTTCAACTGTGCGGATTCTACAGAAACATTTTTTTAAATAAACTTTCCAATGGTATAATTTTTTTAAACAAGTGGGTGTGGCACATAACTTCCTCGTATCCATAACCCGATTGTATAGATGATCCGATGCATAGTATTCAATCTCAAAACATCAAGTACCTTGCGTAGGGGACACGTCAACCCGCGCAATCTCTGAATATTGTTTGAAAATGTAGAAGTTGTGGCTCTTACGAGGATTTCACGTTTGCGTATGCGCAGCTTCTACTATCAGTCCGGGGGTGATGATCTTCATAGGGGACCATCTGCAAGCCAAAATACTTTCAATTTGGGGGCTATGATTTTCATCTCCACCTCAACTCGCACAATCCCTGAAAATTTCAACGAAATCAGATGAGAAATGTAGAAGCGAGGATGGCAAGGATAGAAGGCTGTGACAAGGTTACACGGACTCATAGACAGACAGAAACGGAACCAAAATTGTTCAGACAGGTCTGAAACGTAAAACGCGAGTGGCAATTTTGATTTTGGACAACTTTTTTTTTTCAACCTTGAAAAGTGAATACAAAGCTTCCGCTACCTTGGTAGAATCGGAAGCAAAATTACAATCGAATTTAAGAAAACATTTTTTGTGTTTGAAAAACGTTAATTTTTTCTGTTCTGCTGCTCCGCCCACCCACCCCCCTCCCTTTACAACAGTACACTCAATAACCCACTAATTCTGTACGCCCATGTTATCCTGTGCAGAGATGGACGAATTCTTATTCATAAATACGATAATGAATACAAATCATACCCGCGATTTTATGATTATGAATACGAATACAATCGTATTCACACCTTGAATACGATTTTCCCCCGTATTCGTATTTTGAATACAATTTTATGATTTTTTCTATGATTTCCCTAAAAATTGAAGTCTTTTACGATTTTCCCTGAAAATTTTACTTTTTAAAATGATTTTTTCCCGAACAATGGACATATTTATTCCCTAAAATTGTCAAAATAATTAATAAAAATTCGAAATGCTCACCAATTCTTATAGGATTTTTTACACAGAATCGAATGAGACCATCCCCAGGCCGCTACAATCAACCGTATAGAAACTACGACATAATTTCTATCAACTTTTTATAATCATGTTTTTAGCGTCAAGAACGTCGTAGTAAAACAAAAACTTTCAGCAAAAATCATGATTACAAAAAAGTCAGTAGAAATTACGTCGTAGTATCTATTCGGTTGGTCGTAGCGACCTGGGGTTGGTCTCATTCGATTCTGCGTGAAAAATCTTATAAGAATTGGTGAGCGTTTCGAATTTTGATTGATTATTTTGACAATGTTAGGTCATAAATATGTCCATTGTTCGGGAGGAAATCATTAAAAAAGTATGATTTCAGGGAAAATCGTAAAAAAATTTGATTTTTAGGGAAATCGTAGAAAAAATCAAAAATTTGTATTCAAAATACGAATACGGGGGAAAATCTTATTCAAAGTGTGAATACGATTGTATTCGTATTTATATTCGTATTCATAATCATAAAATCGCAGGTATGATTTGTATTCATAATCGTATTTATGAATAAGAATTCGCCCATCTCTGATTCCATGTGACTCATACTGCCCACCCAAATTATTGAATTATTTGAACATTTTCAAATTGTTATTTAACTAGAAAACTACTTCCACTTACATCGTAGCGATACTTTATATTGAAAGAGGAAGAAAACAAAACGAAACAACCTTCATTACCATCACAGACAAAAGGGGAGTCTTGAAAAACTTATTTAGGAAAGAAATATATTATTATTTATTCTCATAGTCAACATGCGTTTGTAGTTGTCGTATTTTTTGATGTTATAAAAATCAACCTTGGCAACTTCTTGATTTATTGTTTATGAAGTACCTACTCATCTTCTTTTACATAATTCTGTATCCAGACGTTTTTATTTACCATCACGGAGGTTTATGCACTTAAACCTATTTCCAACCGTGATTTTGCAAGGGCGACCAGAAGTTTTGACAAATGGTTGTTACGAAAGACCTAGACATTCAGTATCTGCATGGCGTCACGAGCCAAGAAAAACTCATTTTGATACCAGCGGGGGATTGAAAAAGAGTGTTGATACCAATTACGATTGAATTAGGCATTTTGGGGTCATTTCAAGGCCAAATTTAAAATGTATTTTGGTGTTTCCAACTTTTTGGTAATTGTTTTACCAGTAAAATCAAGAAATGTAGGGCCAATCAACCATGCAAGTTGTCCCACGGAACACTTGAGGTTCATCAAATTGAATATTATGAAAGTTTATTTTAACATTTCGAGGAAAAAGTAGGCAAAATTCTAGTGAGGCAGTTAAACTGCTTTTTTCATTCAAGAAGCATGTCGACAAAATACGGATCCTCCAAAATCACAAGCATTTTGCGTTTTTAGAACTTTTCGATTCGGGTCTGTGGTCAATTCGTTGTCCCGAGAATGTCTACAAAAAATCTTGGTCCGATTTTTGGGAAAATTTCGGAATATTTCCTGCTTAGCCCACCGATCGTTCACCATAAATTTCATCATTAGACCGACAGGGGAGCGCCGGCGCATGCGTAATGTGACTTTCCTTGAGAATAAATTTCTCACGATCTAATTGAATAATTTAGGGTAGTCAGGAGACGTATGCCAAGATTAATGATTAAATCACGGTAAATTTTATATTATGAGTTAAATTGTTAGAGAATTTATGTATACTATGTTACTGGGCATGAATGCCCGTGTATTATACAAATAAACAAAATAAACAAAATAAACAAATAAAATGTAGCTAAACTTGAAATTTTCAAGGATTTTAGAAATTAATTAGTGCATGTGCCTTGGGAATAGAAAAACTGAAAGATTGCCGCTGAAATCATCAAAATCGAACAATAATTGCCAGAGAAATATGGGAAAAACATGGAAAAAACCATTTATTCAGTAGTTTTTCCCGTTTTTCTTTGGCAATTATTGTTCGATTTTGATGATTCCAGCGGCAATATTTCAGTTTTCCAATTCCCTAGGGCCGTGCACAAAACAATTATGAAAAATGTTGCATGTGGGCTCCATTTGAGGTTTAGTTGTACAGCGAAGGTTTTGGATGATGTCAGTCACTTCTCACCAATTTAAAATAGTATTGAATGTTCAGAAACGATAGAGACCACCTGGAGCTCTGTCGGACAAACCAATTCCAAATCCTACGGGAGCTTAAGGGTTGTAGATTGTAGATGAATGAACTTAAGGGTTGAACTTACGATAAATCAGAAACAAATTTTATCTGACCAAAATGCGGTCGTTGTTCGTTTCTTTGAGTTGTATTCGGTTTTGCATTCATAGCGACCAGTGTTCGAATTTCCCATAAAAATGAAACTCACTATTTCTTCGAATTGACCTTTATTTCTTCCAATAAAATGGTTGTGAAGTAGGTAAGTAGTCAGCAGGTGGTAACTATGGTAGGTGGTTGTGACAATAGCAAAGCTGTGCAGCCGAAAAATAATAAACCTTGGTGAAATAATTCGCAGCGTTTTTCATATTTGCAACCAAAAAGTACATTTTTATAATTTCGAATATTTGGATAGTTTTGAAAATTGTTTCAAGTATTTGTATCGTTTCAAGAAAGAGAAAGAAAAATAAAATCGACGGGAAATTGTTTTTGTAAAATTGCTGGATGCTTCCGAATAACTAAGAATAGTTGCATTGCATACCTACCTACCTAATTTACGTAAATATCCATCAGATCCCTCGTCGGTAGGTACCATCTGAATCTCGACTCTCTCATCCATTAGATGGAAATTAGGAATATCCTGTAAATCCCCCAACAATGCAAAGGACTTTGACATTACCTGGGCCAAAGCCAAAAATTAATTAGGCGCGTATAAGTTGAGGTACGTGATCCCTGACTTGGAAACTCCCCGGCGATTGTTACTGTTACGATGCCGATATAATCAACCAAAATTTTGGTAATTGTATGCAGTAGAACATAATAATTTATTATACTTATGAAGTCGATTATCTTTTTTAATGTATTAAAATGTATTATTTCACGTTGTATTCCATGTGTTATTTTCATTGTATTAAAACTCAAATAAGAAATGGAACAGTGACTTGCCTTGACATATTTATCCTGTAACATTGTAAAAACATGTTTTCCGGCCCATGTGGTCCTCACGATACATCAAAACTTGTATCATCCCTGGTAAAAACATAAACTTTTAATTTCAATATGATAGGAAAGATAATATTTTTCTTTTTTATAATACTTTTGAAAAGAATACATATACAGGGTGTCTACAGGGGTATATACAGGGGTGTATACAGGGTGTCTACACTTTCGATGGGCATAACTTCAGGGTTCGATTGTACAAGGTATTTCCAACCAAAAATGTCTCTATTTCAATTTTCTTTTAACCCACTCAAAATTCCTTTTTTTTCACTTTAAAGTTTTTCTTCGCGTTTTCGACCTTACGGCACTGATATGGTCATAACTCCCTTAAATCTCCTGAAAATTCAAATCTGACTACACCGTTAGAAAGAACGTTAAATTCCTAAGCTACCTAGAGCAAAATCAAAATATTTCAGCAGTAAAATAGTTTCAAAAAATCAAGTCAAAAAGCCAACTTTAAAAATTTTTTGAAACTTGACTTTCTTCGACCAAAGTTTTCACTCTAAATCCCTACCCATTTCGATGGGCGCTCTTCGGAGAAAACATGCTCAAATTGTCAGCTTTTCAACGGTCTATAAATTTTTCTTTTTAACATTCAAGTTGGAAGAGTAAGTCAAGTTTGAATGCCAGAAAACGTGTGTTTTACAAGCAAATCCAGTGTTTTAAGCGGTTTATGGTCCCCCTCGACCTCAAGATGGCTTGACGATTTTGGTATCATTTCCTATGTAATTTTTTACGCTGAATCAAATAGTGATACTTCCGAATGGTTCCGACTGCTAGAAAGTGGATTTTTTGAAGAAAACCATCGTTTTTCGTACATAAAACACGCATTATTCGTAAATGTGGTAGTGCGCATGAAGTAACACCTGTCTACTCAACAAAAACTTCAATCAGCTAGAAATTCGGTGTTTTTGTTGAGTTCAAAGGTGTTGCTTCATGCTCACTACCACATTTTCGAATAATGCGTATTTTATGTACGAAAAACGAAGGGAAGTAAGGGAGTTATGACTATATCAGTGCCGTAAGGTCGAAAACGCGAAGAAAAACTTTAAAGTGAAAAAAAAGGAATTTTGAGTGGGTTAAAAGAAAATTGCTAATAGAAATTTTTTGTTGGAAATACCTTGAAGAATCGAACCCTGAAGTTATGCCCATCGAAAGTGTAGACACCCTGTATTGACCTTAGAAACGCATAAATGAACGCATAAACGGGCTCAAATTTCAGCATATCGATCTACTCACTAATAATGATTGAGATACGACCAATGTTTGAGATCGAGACATCAATTTTGACAACTATAACTGATAAACCTACCTTTTTTAGTAGTCCGTGTAGATGTCTACCCACTAGCTGCGGAACTATCCTTCAAGGTGATTATCAAAGGTGAGATATTACTTGTTCATGGTGTCGTGGAGCTTGGGGAAACGATGCATGAAGTATTACCTATCAGATAAGCATCTCCGAGAGCAAAGAACCAACACCAGTTCTGGGGAAGGCTTGCCTGTTACTTGTGTACCAACCACGCTTAATGAAGTGTTGGAAGACGTTGCGAAATGACGTACTACTCTCGGGACCTTTAAGTACTATTTTAATACTATCGCCGCGGGAAATCTCGTCTAGTCAACCTTGGGGTCGTTCTAGGGACATAATTCACGGTTGCGCCGATACGATTAGCCGTTCGAGATGATTCAGTGACCGTCTCGGGCATCAGACTAGGGTTGTGGCGTGCGATGGTATCATTCCTTTTTCATGGAGGGGCTTCTTCATCCGTGTTCAACTTCCTGGTTGGTTGTCGAATACGATCATGGGTGACCTTTTGCTGTTGTTAAGGACTCCAATACCTGGAAAGAGTTTTTTTTTCACATTTCTTCAATAAAGGATAAAATCCAAAATTGAAATTTAGTAGTAAAAGCTGGGAGTGCCTACTTTTTGCTGTTGTGATGAGATCTACTAGAACAGATCTACAGTTAGTCTTACTTGAACACGGTGAGTGGAAAGCTAACTTACGTAAAGTAGTAGGTCCAGGTCATGAGTTACCTATCTGCATCTTGCTGTTCTGTACTTCGTCAAGACCGAGAATATTAACCTAAAGTAGTAGTGAAGATTACTTGAGATTTTTGATGTTGATGATAGAAGCACAAATTAGCCTAATGGAGGGAAATTATCTCATATAAGATATGTTTAGATTCTGTTTCTTTCATTCTAGTTCTTTCTTCTTTCAGACAGATTCTGTTTAGCTCATGAGTGGAAGTAGAAGGATTTGAGAGCAAATTTATCTAAAGTATTCGTATCAAACGCCCAACTTCTGATCTACATCTTGCTAGCATTATATCTATGTTATATCTTGCTATATCTATGTCGACTGAGCAAAAACAGAGAGGAATATTTGAACCCGTTTCTTTTAAAGGGGCTATGTGACATTTTCGGCCATTTTTTTTATTTTTTATTTTTTTTCTGGGTCTCCATACTTGGTTGCATCGATTGCGATTAAAAGGAACCTCGAATCATTCACGCTTCCCATAGAAAAAACAGGTTGAAATTTCCGATGTCTTTTGAAAGGGGCTATGTGAGCCATCTCCACGTCAACCTTCACAACAGTACATGTCGCGCCTTTGTCGAGAGAAGACGTATATCTGTTCGCTCCCGACGCTTTGCCAGACATCAACATCTCAGATAAGTCCTTCTTCTTTCTAATCTTATCTCTCATCCACTAATCTGTCCAAAGTCTCTTGATAACAAGATCTCACCTATTATCAAGGTGTCTTAATACAGCCCATCAATGAGTTCGGCGAGCGGGGGAAGGGACCCCCTTCCCCCATTTCATGATACGGATCAAAACAATACCATTCACACGGTTCCTGGCCCTCCCAACTCAACTTCAACGAATCAAAAGGTGGAATTGACTTCCGACCTACTACACCGCTCAATGAAAAACCGTTTTAGAACCACAGACAATGGCCCTTTTTTCATATTTGTAGAGAGTAGATCTGGACAAATTGGGAAAACACACCCTATGGTCTTCGGTAAGTGGCTTTTCAAAAGCAAAATTGATAAGCGTACTATAACAAACGTAGTATCAACAGGCGGAAACCGGATCAAAATAGAAACAGTATCAGCATCAGCTGCAAACTCTTTAGTGGAATTTGAAGGTTTTAAGGAAAAAAATCTAATAGCATACATTCCAGACTCACTAATTTATCGTACAGGGGTTGTCAGAAACATTGATTGTTCCCTCGAAGATGAAGAAATCTTAGAAGAAATAATTTCCTCAATACCCGTCGTCAGAATGAAACGTTTGTCTAGAACAACTACAAATCCTGATGGAACGAAGACAATGACAAAGATACCTACTTGCTTCTTAACATTCGATGCGCAGAAGATACCTGAATTCATATCACTATACGGTATGCGATGTAAAGTGAACACTTATGTTCCCCCAGTAAGAGTTTGTTCCACATGTTTTAGAATTGGACACATAAAATTCCAATGCAGAGACGGCTTTCGTTGTTTACATTGCGGTGACAAACATGAAAGCTCTACCTGTACTTCTCCCGAAAAACTAAACAAATACTGTATCAATTGTAAAAGTAAAGAACACAAAGCCGACGACAAAAATTGTCCAGTATTCATAGAGAGACAGAAGAGAACCAGAGATAGATTGATGTTAGAGAGCTACTCGACAGTTGTAGCACAGGACAACCGCTTCCAACCACTGAGCCAACCAGAAAAGCTTGAAAGAGAAGAATTCCCTGAATTATCAAGTACCATGCAAAAGAGGCTAAGAAAAGAAAGACCTCATCAACGTTCACAACCATATAGGAGACCGGAGAAACCTGCTAGACGCCACTCAGCTGAGGACCATGAAGACTGGTACAAGGAAAGCCAAACCTATAACGCAAATATTCCTCAGATTTCTTCCCAGATCATTCAGCAACAACCTATCAACAATAGCCGCTCACAATATGGTACAAGGAACACTCTAACTCTTTCAGAAATGGAAATAGAAGAATCCAACCATATCATCAACCAAGCAGCTGAAAACATTGAACGTCTGGTCAGAAACTTTGCTCCAGATTCGGACGGAACGCTCACCCAATCCATCACAACTATGCTACAACAAATGATAAAGGGACATACAAACAAACATCCGAAGGAACATGAATAATAATCTAACAGATAATTATAATAACAATAACCAACCAAATAATAATTATAACAATAACCACATAAACAACATCAAATTCTTACAGTGGAACGCCCGTTCGCTAGTTTCCAACAGAACAAGCCTCGAAAACTTCATATCTGAAATCCCGGTGTCAGCTATATCTGTATCTGAAACCTGGTTTCACCCTCAAAGGCAATACCGATTCAGTGGGTATAGCCTCCTCAGACACGATAGGAGCGACGGGAGAGCTGGAGCTGCTCTGCTAATAAAACAAGGAATCAGATATGTACCACTACAAATTTCCCCGCAGTTGAACGGGGTATTCATGGTTGGCGCCACCCTGCAATTAAATTTAAATACATCGCTATCGATTGTTTCCATATACAACACTCCTGGCAATCAAATATCAAAAGTACAGTGGGAAACATTATTCCAGGACCTCCCCAATCCCTGCTTAGTTTTGGGAGATTTCAATTGCCACCACTCTGCTGTGGGCAGCTCCTTTACTGATAGACTCGGCGTTGCGCTCTTCGAGGCAGCCTCCGACTGTGGCTTCTCGTTTCTGAACGATGGCTCGCCCACTTTACTGCCGTCAGTGAACCACAGGAACTCATCTGCCGTTGATGTAGCCTTCATAAATTCCAACTGGGCAGGAAGATTTGATTGGAGCATACTTCTGGACACAATGGGATCAAACCACTTCCCTGCTATCATTACCATGGATTCTGAGGAAGAAATCCATGACAACCTGGCTCCCTACAAGAAATGGAATTTCGCAAGAGCTGACTGGTATAAATTCCATCAATTCCTATCACAGAAAGAAGATCTAATATATGAAAATTTATTGACATATACTACATTTGTACAACTGCTGAATGACGCATGCAATCATGCGATACCCCTATTTCAACTACCAAGTAATAAGAAACCAAATAAATACTGGTGGAATACAGAATGCGCTATCGCTGTTTACAACAGAAGAGAGGCTTTCAGGGAATACAAACAGAATCCCTGCTACCAAACTTTTATGATAGTAAAAAGGCTAACAGCACTAGCAAGAAGAACCCTGAACAGAGCTAAAAGAGAAGCTTTCGCCAACTTCTGCAACAGCATTAACAAATCTACACCGATTAAACAAATATGGAAGCAAATACGAATACTCCAACGCTCAAAACTCCTACAAACACAACCCCACAAACACAACATGGTGAGTGGACAGAAGAATTTCATAGCAAAATCGCCCCTGACTGGGCCCACGCCCCAACACATGGACCCATTCCGACCCAACAGAATCTAGACGAAGAGCATTTCATGTCCCCTTTCACGCTGAAAGAATTCAATGATGCAGCAAAACGACAATCAAGCTCTTGCCCTGGAAAAGATTGTATTCCATACGTTGTTCTTGCGCAACTTCCACGCTCCTACCAAAGAAAATTGCTTGATTTCTATAATTCCTTTTGGTTGAGAGGTGAATTTCCGGATACTTGGAAGGATTACATAATTATCCCAGCGCTTAAACCAGGACAACCCCCAAATATTGCGAAGTCTTTCCGCCCTATAGCGTTGGCATCATGTATTATGAAGACTCTCGAGAGGATGATCAAGGGAAGACTCATATGGTGGCTTGAATCAAAAGAGCTCTTACCCCAAAGCCAGTTTGGTTTTCGAGCCAACCGCTCAACAATGGATACAGTGAATCGATTCATCACAGATGTGTATAATGGCTTCACTTTGAACCATACAACCTTGGGACTTTTTCTGGACGTCACATCTGCATACGACGACGTAATTATACCACTACTTTACTCCCAACTCCTAACTATAGGAGTACCCCACAACTGTGCCAGAAATTTAATCAATCTGATAGAAGAATGGAATATATATGTTTGGTGTGGAGGTCAGCTATCTCCCCCTCGAAAAACTTGGAAAGGATTAGCTCAAGGATCTATTCTTAGCACCCTTTTGTACATAATATATGTAGTAGACATTGAAGATTACCTCCCCGAAGGAATAAAGATCACTCAATATGCCGATGACATATGCATTTACTGCACAAATGCAGATCCACAAGTGTGCATTGAATTGTTAGATAACGCTGTATCCGCACTCAATGGCTATTTCAGGTCTCTGGGGCTTCACCTCTCTCAACAAAAGTCAGTAATGTGCCCTTTCTCTCGAAAACGACGTCTCCCGATTGGAAATTCTATATGCTTGGGAGGTCTGAATTTCGAATGTGTCAGACAGGTGAAATTTCTTGGAATCACCCAAACGAAACGGTTGAACTGGAACCACCACATACGAAGAATCGCTTCAAGAGTCGAACCTTACCTCAATCTACTTAGTTTTCACCAAGAAGAACTGGGGAGCCGACCCAAAAATCTCTCTCCTTTTCTATAGATCGACGATCAGAGCAGTGTTTGACTACGGGTGTATATTATACGGTAACGCATCAAAGACAGCGCTGGATCTACTTGACAAAATCCAGTATAGAGCAATAAGGATTATCATGGGCGCCCTTCAATCAACTCCAATAAATGCTCTAATAGCAGAGGCCGGAGAACCTCCATTGCATCTCCGTCGAAAAATGCTTGCTGAACGCTTCCTACTCAAAGCGTTCAGTAAAGATCAGGATGGTTTCCAAAGCACGGTGCGACTTGCGGTGGATAATCTCTCTCATCGATTCTGGACGAAGATACCATCTCCGTTGATATGCGAAAGCTTCACCGACCGCAGTAACGATTTACAATGGCTTGAGCACACCAATATCCCTTACACCTTCTCGGTCCCCTACACTCTGTTTAAGAACCCGATTAATGTTTTGCAATTGCCCAACTCATTCTATGTTGGCCTCCGTTCAAACCCTCAACGATTCCAGGAAATGACCCTATCCAAGTGGCCCAATGGCTTAATTATCTTCACAGATGGCTCACTCCACAGTGGCCATGTTGGATGCGCTTTCTTTGACTACACCAACGAGGAAACCAGAGCATTCAGCCTTTGGAACAAATCCTCAATCTACACTGCAGAAAGTTATGCTATTCTTCAGGCGCTCCAATATGTAACAACCAATAACTTCATACATACAAAAATAGTGATCATGACAGACTCAAAAAGCGCAGTATCGAAATTGGAAAATTTGAAACTCACCTCCCGGCTCACTAGAAAGAGGCAGCAATAGCCCAACAAATATGCACACTGAAAAGTAGGGGACGAAGAGTAATATTATGCTGGATAAAGAGCCATTCAGGAATAACAGGTAACGACGTAGTCGATGCTGAAGCGAAAAGAGCTGCGATCCTCCTAGAACCAGCACCTTTCAACAGCTATCCTAGCTCAGACCTTAAGCCCCTCGCTAACACCCTAATGTTGAGCCGCTGGAAGAAAAAACACCTGGCCTATCACGCAGGCAATCGATACAAAAGCCTTTTCCCTACTCCAAAGAAATGCAGCTGGTTCCAGAGTATCACGGATATAAATCCAAAAACATTTTACCGAATAATATCGAGATTGAGAACCGGACATACCAACACAAACTCATACCAGTACAAAATCGGCAACACCACGTCACCTGTCTGCAGACACTGCCTAGTTTCAGAGGAAACCGCAGAGCACTTGATTCTGGAGTGCCCAGCCCATCACGATCGACGAGAGGAGTTCCTGCGGAACATCCAGCCAAATATAAGTCGGCCCTTCAACTTGGATGCCATACTCATGGAGGGTGACAGCGAGACCATGATTCGGCTTTATAATTTTATGAAAGAAATGAACATTTCAGTTTAAATATATTACCTACAGTCATATTATTATTATTATTTTTCATGAACTAAAAACAATTGTATTGTAACCTTGTAATGTTATCACACCTGTCGTAATGCGGCTGTATGAAATCTCTTTCAAAGCCAATAAAAAGTTTAAAAAAAAAAAAAAAAAAAAAAAAAAACCTTCACAATATCTGAATATTGTTGCAAAATGTAGAAGTTATGGCTGTTACAAGTATTTCACGTTTACACATACGCATAAGATACTTTCAATTTGGGGGCCATGATTTTCATAGAGGACCATCATCATCACAACTCTCATAATTCCTGAAAATTGTATCCAAATCAGATGGGAAATATAGAAGTTATGGCCGTGGCAAGGATTTCACGTTTGCGCATGCGCAGTCGCTTCTATCAGTCCGGGGGTAATGATTTTCATAGGGGACATCTACACCCCCACCCGCACAATCCCTGAAAATTTCATCAAAATCGGATGAGCAATGTAGAAGTTATGGCTGTAGCAAGGATTTCATGACAGACAGACACACAGACACGGAACCAAAATTGTTCAAGAAGGTCTGAAACGTAAAACGCGAGTGAAAATTTTGATTTTGGTTGATTGGATTTTAAATTTGAATAAACTGATCATATACCTACATATTTTGTGTTATGATGTTTTATGTACATACTTTCATAAAAATATGTTTCATTCAATGAATAAAGCTGTTTATTTAAATGATTTCAGTCCTGAAAAATCGATTTTTTTTGAAAGGGGGTATGTGAGAGCATTTCAAATTGCAATTTGATACACTTCCCCTTGCTGAAAAAATCTGAAACATTCTGGAGGATTGTAGAGTATTTAACTGTATTAGAATATTTCAAAAAATGGGATGTTTTGATCGTTTTGACGACTTGGGACAGTTTTTTGCGTTTTCCCGAAAGTTTCACGAATGACACATAACCCCTTTAAAAAAACTGGTTCATTTCCACCATATAGAGTTGGCTACATGGTAGTGAGCTTGAGTTATGGTTGAGAATTTGCTATAGTCATTGGTTCTCTCTGGTGTAGGAAAAGAATAAGAGCAAAATTTGAGGTTTCATCAACTAGCTGAAACAATTGCGGCACCGCCGCAAAATTGTAAATTGAAATCCTCAAAACCAAAAAACAAAAATTCTGAAAAAAACGAGTATCTACACTGCATGCAGATAAATCTGTACATGGATATGTCTTATGATGGCAATTTAAACGATGAGCTCACTCAGCTGATCAATGACCACTCAGGCGCCTTCAGCATTCTCCATTGACCCGCCCTCTCAAATTTCAGGTTCCTGCGTTCAACTGGAGAGGAAATGGCCTTGGAGCTCACTCAGCTAATCAGTGATCATCAACTTTGATGATGTATAAAAGTATGTATCGATTGACCCTGCCTCTCAAATTTCAGCTTCCTGCGTTCAACAGCATCAGAAAAAAACGTTGCATTGTTTTGTGTGTCGAAAATTTTGTAATGACCCCCAGAACTAAGACATATCCATGTCAAAAAGATATATCCATGTCAAAAAGACATTTATGATTACCGTAAAATGAGGTGAGATGCGGCCACCGGGGTGAGATGAGTCCAACTCAGCTTTTTCACATCATAACGCGACCTAGCGGCCAATATAGTAATTAGGGGATTCCGCCTATTTTTCCCAGATGGGAAGATTGTGCCAGTAGCGCACGGTGCCGAAGAAACCTTCTTGAACGGTTTTGTTTACGTTTTGTGGTGATTCCCGTTTTTCATACTTTTGTTGACCTCTCGGAAGAGTGGCAAAACCTTCGGAGGAAATCCAATTTCGAGTTGTCGTGCATGCTTGGTAAGTTGATGTCTGTGTTCTTGTATCATCTGAGTAAGTGCAGGAGAAAGATTGTCTTTGTGGGACGACTCGTTCCCACGTAATTGAAATAAAACAAAAAGTTGGCAATTGCAAATCAAGGGGAAAATAGGGTGTGCGCCTGGGTAGGAATAACTGTTTATTGTTATTTTTAATCTAAGGTAGACATCATCCTGAGAATTTTGGCACCAACCGCGACCTTCTAGCGTATGTAAATCTTTTCCTATGAATTTTTAAAGTTTCGACCGTTTATGACGTCACAGTGGGCTGGGGGGTCCCGCCCAGGCGAGAGGGGCGCGTGACGTCATAAACGGTCGAAACTTTGAAAAATCATAGAAACAGATCTACTCACGCTAGAAGGTCGCGGTTGGTGCCAAAATTCTCAGGATGTAGTCTATTTTCGATTAAAAATCTTAAAAAAATCAAGGCGCACCCCCCATTCCTCCGCCTCGCAAAGTGGGAGACAACAAGTTCGCCGTCTCCTTGAAAAAATGAGTTTTTTCTTCATTATTTTCAATTTTTTGTTGGAGAAGAGTCGAAGTTTAATGAAGTTTTATTGTAAAGTCGATGTTTCTGTCAAAATTATGATTTTAAAGTCAAATAATAATTTTAATACAGTGTTATTGAAAAGTTGATGTTTTATATTTGTTAACACCTATTAACTAAACAAAAATTTTTTTTTTGCAAATCTAATGTGCTCTAGTTCATAGGAGATGGTGTTAGAAGGATCCACAAGCTGTTATAATGCGTAGATAGGCGAAAAAAGTCGGTGGCCCTTTCTCACCACGATGGCGGTGTGAGATGGTACCACAAAAAAAAAATTGCTCCCACCCCCCTTGGGTGAATGAAAATTTTTTTTCGACGGAAATGGAAAGGTGAGATGTGTAGCTATGTGATTAAAACAAAATTAGCCCTGTGCGATTGGTTTTGAGGTAGTTATGATGAAAAAACCTCAAAAGTGGCCTTAACTCACCCCATTTTACGGTATATGTTTTTGATGTTTGTGTTGAATCTGTTGCATAGCCTTCGATATCTCCATGATACTGATATTATTTGGCTTGTCTGATCCAAGCCCGTGGGAGACATGTCAGCCAGTGATGAGATGTTTTCACTTTCAAAAGATCTTATCGCTGGCTGAATTCAAGACCGGCTTAAGTGCGAATTTCACGTTTTTCTGTTTTTGAGTCGATTTTACACAGTTTTTTGAGCTCTTTCTAACGGTATATGTGGCGTATTTATATCTTTACCCGATCCCCACTAGAGAGCACTTGCGACGTTTCCCACTGAACGCAATTTTCCTGAGCTCCAATGCAATAGTGGCACAACTTACAATACAAGTCTTCCATGGCAAGGTAAGGTCATTTTCGTATTATTGTATAGTCGTGAAAACCGTCTTATCTGCACTTCAGTCAGTCTAATTTGGAGAATTCGAATCAACTAGTATATTGTTTCATGCAAGATGTGTAGGGGCGGTTGTGGAAATCAATGAACAAGATGTGACAGAACCCAGACATTATGAAGGTACGAAATGTTTACCAGAAAGTACCTATTTTGGTTTATAATTTTCAATACTTTCAAAATTTGATGTTTTACGTTTCAAGGTATGTAGAATTCAAAAATTCATAATTGAGAAAAGTCGGGTTCTTTGCTGACGAGTGATCTATACAGAAAAAAAAATACACCATTGTGTAAAAATTTGCAGCGTTTTATTTTCTCGTTCCTTAACTTATTATTCAAGTGAATTTTCTATGATATTTCTTTTTTCATCAGATGACACCAACGACAACAGTGAATTATTAGCAGAGACTGTACAATATTTTTGTGATATTTGTTAAGATTTATATTCAAATTAAATTATTCAATGTTATTTTTTCATTATTTCTGTCATACCCGAATTCAAACAAATAAAATGTAGCAGATTTTCTATATAATACGCTCTTGCCCGATATCAATTTTCGGAAAAGCCAAAAATATTCAGGACGAGACTGTCTCATCTACTAATTAGCTCTTGAATTAATTGGCAGACAAATCTGAAATTTGCAGGTCAGTATACCTCGGCTCTACTGAGTTTGTGGTCTTTAAATTTCAAATCGCTAGCTCCAATATCTTCTAAGATATTCAACGTCGAATTCTTAGTGAATTTTCAACCGCACGCCCTGAAAAATTTGGGAATTTGCACTTAAGCCGCTGTTGAATTGGGCCGTTATGTGACTTACTCGTAGGTTTTCGAATCGGCGTAGAAGTATCATAATTTCGCCTTTGGGGAGTTATGTTCACTCCGAAAATTGTCCTGAAGTAGTCAAAGCTTTACTTTTCTTGTTCTGTTATAGACCTGAAACCTGCACCTGTAATTTAAAGATCTGAAGGATTTTTACGAAGAGAGTAGAGCAACAAATTGAACGTAAGTACTGTGGAAATACCGTATCTACCTACGGATCAAGAGTGACTTAACTATTTTTTGTGGATTGATCCTTGGGCATTGCACCTGTTGATCCATCAAAGAGAGTGCTGAGTGCTGTATTGTAGGAGTAGAGAGAGGTGCAAACTGATCTGACAAGTCGTATACCTGGGTAGAACTCCTGCAATTTCATTTAAGAGAGCAGAAATAGAAGGACATAATATGTAAGGTGTCAGGCTAATATTGTTAGCCTTACGCCTTACACCTGTATCTGTTCTTCATGTTCTGTGGTTCGATCCTTGTCGATCAATGGATCTCTTATAACGGCTTCCCGCATGACTGGAATTTTTCGAGAATGAGTCGACTCAAAGTTTCAGGTTCTAGGTTGCCTCAAAGGCTTGTTAGTTAGTCAAGCAGTGTAGTTGTTAGAGTTGGAGCCGAGTTGAAAGTAGGCCTTGAAAGGGGGCTTCCTTCCTGTGGCCGTTGATTCATGAACCCGGCGAAGAATGGGGCCATGTTTTGACCACCCGACCCCGATAGCCACCTGCCGGCTCGTGTTACGCCATCCCTCGTCCACTGCTTAACACACCTTCCTCCGTTGAACTTGAGAAAATCCCTGATGCAAGATCCCAACCTAATCTCAACAGAGTTGTACTGTGTCGAACGTCAGGGCGTGGAGAGACATGCAACGTAGGAAGGAGAAGCCAACCCGACAGGACGGAAATACATCATCAACCACAACAAATGATTACCCTGACATCCTATTCCATTAGCATCGGATTAGCATCTGACCGTTTAGCTCTACATTTGTCAAACCAGAACTTGAGTGAGCGTCAGTGTTGGATGATCTTATCACACCACCAGGAGCCTATTCCTAAAAACTCACTCGTCAAATCCACGTTCTGCCCTTGGCTAACAAATTTCTGATCCTACAGATTCTGAAGAGGAAGTGGTCTGATCCCCAGAATTCTATGTATCTTTGCTGAGTGCATATTTCTTAAATTTGAAGAGGTTGGTATGTGTTCCAAGTTAAGAGCAAATTTTTCCCAAATGGCTGAACTTCAGAAAGAGGTTCTCTTTAGTTTGGGTTGATTACTGCGGTTAATTAGGGTTTTTTTGGTGTTACGAAGCTCGAGGAGATATATCCAGGGTGGAGCATTTGTCCAGCTAGACAAATGTCTTTGTTGACAGAAACAAATCCTTTCTTTCTACAAGGAAAACAAAATTAGGACTCACTGGTTGACAACAAGGAAACCACCTTTCTAAACCACAGCAAACCATTTCCTATCACATTTTTGGTGATAACTACCAATAAAAAACAAAGTTCAATCTTGCGATTGTCGCTAAGGATGGTTCAATTCATGCGAGAGAATGTAAAATTGAGCTCCTCTGAAGCGATCACCATACAAATGTACAAACAAACGGAAGGAGTATAGGGAGATTAGGGATGTGATAAAGTAATCAGATAGGAATCCTAGTACCTACCTCCTAGGTACGATACCTTCATTAGGGATGGCATATCGAATGAAATATATCGATATATCGATCAAATGATATATCGTCAATGAGATATCGATACCTTCGATATATCGGAGAAAATATATCGATATTTCGATATATCGGAGAAAATGTATCGATTTTTCGATGTATCGGAAGATCTACTTCATGTGAAGTAGGTAGGTGAATTTAATAGTTTTAAAACAATATAAAGATAATTTAGGATGACATTTATGGACATATCGGAGTATCTACTTGGAAAAACTTGAAGAAGTAAGTAGGTAGGTGAATTGAAAAGTTACTAACATCATTTTGGAGGAAATATTATCGATATACTCGACATATCGGAAGATCTATTTGGAAAAACCTGGTGAAATAGTATTAACCTACTTTCAAAAGTTACTGGGTATGAATGATCGAAATTCATTGTTTAAAAACTGGAAAAAAGTGCGAAAATGTCATTGCAATGTTAATTTAATTTATAAATTGACAGGGGTATAGGTACTGTGGACGATCACGATCCTTCAAAATTGAAAATAATTGTGAAAACCTGCTTCACTTCTTATAGTAGGTAGGTAGTTTTAAGCTGGACGAGCCTCCATTAATTTTGGCTTAAGTCAAGTATTTGAGCCTTGAGAGCAACTGTAGGTGAATACTATGTACACAATTATGTCTGAGCTGAAGTCAACAGTCTGAAATCAACCCATCAGTAGGTACCTACGAAATTTGGAATAAAATTACTTGATGTTTTTACAAGTACAAGCGTCCCTTCTCGTCCATTCATTTCAATATTTAATTTTTACTAAACAAAAATTTTTTTTAAACTTGAAAACAGGTCGCGATATATCGTTAAATATATCGATATTGACCGATAATATCGGTTCTCTATATCGATATAAATATATCAATATATCAAACGTAATACATCGATATATTTCATATATCGATATATCGCTGCCATCCCTAACCTTCATGCTGTAGTTAGTGTCTATACTGTTCGAAACTCTACCCGAATTTCGAGTAGAATTGCAAAGAGTGTGTTCCTTTAGGAATAGAAAGTTTGCATAATTAGTAAAGTGAAGAGGAAACAAGACTTCGAAGAGGAAAACTGAAGAGTTGTTCAAGAATGACCAAGATCCCTCATACTTCATTCAGCATGAAATCTCCTTTCCCGTGACATCCTTCGTGAATCATTTGAATTCGTGATTATTCCATGCTGAAACTTCCATCATTTGTGTCAAATCGTTTTTTCTGAGTAACTATAACAACTGTTCAATATTCCTTCATACCACACCAAAACCTAGAGACTTCCAGGGTAGTCACTGGTACTTTACAAATATCGGAGAGCCTCAATGAGTGCCTACAATAGTGTATCCCTCACTAGCCTTTCAAACACTCGAAACATGGATTAAAATATCTCCAGTTTTGAATAATTTCTTTTTAGGGACAGCCGTTTTTCTACCGACTTCACCAAACATAAAAACAGAAGAAGGTCTCTCAGTTTCGTGTGTCATTGGATGATGATGTTCGTTTGATGTTTGAACATGCATTTCTTCATTCTGATAATCTGTTCTTTTTGAAATTTGTTCTCACGGTATTCATGATTGTTCTGTTTCAACTGGATTCATTTTGCAGTAAAAAAAGCTGATTTTGGGAACTAAGTGGTTAGGGATAAACCACATTCAGGTCTTGTGTTTCTGTCTAACGTTAAAAAAGAGAAGCAACCCTATCAAGTCTTTCGATGATTGATTATTGGGCGTACGACACAAGTTGATGTTTGGAGTTCCTCTCGGGCCTTTGACCTACAAAGAAAGACCTCTTCTGCGACGGAAGAAGAATACTTAAGTAGAAGACTGTGTAGGAGGCGGTGGTTCGGGATAGGAAGTGGAGGTAGAGTGGTCAGCGACTTTTAGGTGCCTTCTGAGGTTCTGGTACGCTTATCTCCTATGTTTAACGGTATCAGCCCTTCCGCTTCGACTGTTAACGACGAGTGTCCGACCATGCCCCACTTGCTTTGCTCTCTTTCAATCTGGCCATTTATATGCTTGTGACTGCCTAAAGAACTTAGATGCAATGGAGAAACTGCATTGTTCCACATCATACTGCGGGTTCCCAACTCTGAGCAACAAATAATTTTGATTTTAGTTTAGGTAAAATTTTCAACACATACCAGACAGATTGAGTATGTAGTCATAGGTAGTAGGAAACAATCTAGTCTCCCAATTTTTAAAGTCGTCCATTCTCTTAAATTGTGGATTTGTGCGGGCTAGGATGTTGCAACATCGTGTTTGAGATTGGGAGATGACGGTTAAAATGATTGCATAACAGATTTCACTCGTTGGGTTTTGATGGGAGACTTGAATCATCAAAAAGTGAAGAGTCTATTCGAAAGCACGAAGAACGATCCACTACATCTGCGCAGAATCTACTCTTCAAGCGAAGTTGTACTTCCTGGTGACGGCTGATCTATTCCAAGTTCCGCGTGGGGGGTGCGAAGGCAGAACTTTCCCCGAGGAAAGTTACTGAGAAAGTTGGTGACGTCATTGACCCGAATGTCAACAGAGTTTTTAAGTCCACGACTTTAGCGAGTGATCCCGCGGGGTGTTTGATACGTAAATCATCAACCCCCGCGTCACAGGAAACGCCCGAAATGGAGGTTGGAGAAAGCTTTGGGCCAAGTTGGGGAGCGGTGATCACTACGATGATTCAAGGCGAACGAAATCTCAGACAGATGGAAGTAAATAACAAGACGTGCCAGTTTCACCCGAGCCTTATTCGTTCCTCTACGCTCTTACTGCGCTCTTTTGAGCTCAATCAGATAATATTTTTAAATTCATGAACTTTTTTTCATTGTTGCTCGATTTAAATTCAGACTTTTGGAACTGGACGCCAAGAAAGGTCACTCTGAATGGAGTTTGGACATCTCAGTATACTGACTTAGGTTTCATGCTAATGGCGATCCTCAACTGGGTGCTACATTCCCGGCCTAGCAATTATAGCTCATGCCATCAAAACTACTTAGAATTATCTCATTCTCACCAACTGCTTAAGTACATTCAAGACTATCAAAATAATGGTGTTTTAAAAAATATTATAGGAATTGGATATACTGTCGTTTGAGGTGAAAGGTAATTGAGTAGTAAAGCTCAACATGGAGAAATTAGGGAACGCACAAGTTGATGATTATGCGATTTAACGTGGTTAGTTCAGTCATTTGAGGGTGGTTGATTCAGCCGTATGAGCATATTCCTGCATTTTGAATGGGTAAGGCTCCTGCATCTCACATGGCTAGTGCTCTGACCAAAGGACGAAGATTTAACACTAATGGCGAACCTCAGCTTGGTCCATCCTTATTCTAACAGTCCACAGCTGCACCAGTCGAAAACTCGCTGCACGAAACAGTTCTGCCCTCATCCTCAACACACAGATTATGAACCTCTATGGACGTGAAAGAGAGAACAAACAAATTAATATCCTACCAACAAGCATGCATGTCTAAGAGCGTGCTCCCTCGTAGAAGAGAGAGAAAAAACACTTTATTGAACATTGTAGAAGGAATGAAGGTGGACAAGGACTCCAGTAGTTGTCGAAACGTAATGGATTTGCCGAAAGTTCAAAATGAGTTGCCAAAAGTTCAAATTGGTGTGATGCTCCCTCGTAGATATTCTTTTAAGTACCCTTAAAACACAATAAACGTCTGCCAAGATCCTATAATACACGAGGGTCATGAAAACATCAATCCCCACTCTCCATGTTTAAGTGAAATCGGTGGTGAGAAATTGAGATGAGGGGGCCTTTAGGTTAAAGTGTGCGCAATGCTAATCTGTCTAAGATGACCTAAAAATATGTATGTCCTCAATGACACAATCTGAAAAAAACGTTGCGAATTATTACACAACGGTACACAACGAGGGTGTTGTAAACCTCACAATAGAAACGAGAATATTTTTCTCCCTTTAAATAACGTACAGGAAACACTGGGAAGGGTGGAAATTGGGAGGGGTGTAGCCGGTAACCCTATTCGGAACAAAGTTTTTGTTGATTACCTATCTGGATATGCCGATTTTGTCGCTTGCCATTCAATCGTTCATTTAACACTAGTTGATCGGTTTCATTCTTCTCTAAAAATTGAAAACTTTCTTGAATCGATGAAAAAAGTCATGGAACAATCATTTGAATTTGGTTATTAATTATCCTTATTAGCAAACGGTTGGGCCTACAGAGCTCTGCAGAACTACTACCCATGGGTAGTGTCATTTGACTCTAAAAAATCATGAAAATTTGAAACTAATGAAAAGACAACCCCTGTATATAGAAAGTTTTCGAGCTTATGGGCTTATGGGAACGTTTTTCCCACTTTCACAAAGGGACCGAGTTCCAAATTTCATCAAAATTCAAAAATACGCCGTACGGCGGATTTGACTTACCTTGAAACGTGAACCATTAAGTTTTGAGACGATTAAATTTTTGGTTTATTATTTTCAATAATGATCTAAAGGAATTGAGCAAGAAAAAATTTTAACCCCTCCTCAAAATTTGTTGTTTTACGTTTCAAGGTACGTAGAATTTCCGTCCGTCCACCGTACGTCGTACGCAGCACTGTTCTTAGCAACCATGGACCGATTTTGTTGAAATTGTATATATGGTGCTCCATTTGGGGTCTAGTTGTGCCGCGAAGCTTTTGGTTGATGGCACTCACTTCTAAGGGGTGAACATTAAGGGTTGAAATTTTCAAGAGTGCCCTAGCTCAAAAACTTTTGAAATAAAGGTATTGTTTTTTCACATATTTCAAATAGTATTGAATTTTAAAAAAATTTTTGAGACCACCCGGAGCTCTGCAAGAAAAACTGTTCGCTCCCTACGAGTACAAGGGTTTTCCTTCGATAAAACAGAATCACGAGTGTGAATCACCAAAGAGGTCCGATTTCCGTTTAATTTTTAGCTAACCAACACGCGATCGCTGTTCATTTCGTTAGCAACCAGTAATCAAATTTCTATATGAAGCACCGCATTTGTGAAGGTGTGAAGGCAGCATGGTGTGGTAGGTAGTACCAACCTATGGTTGGTAGGTAAAAAATAAAAACGCTGCAAATTATTTCACAAAGGTTTACTATTTCCCTGTATAGATCATTCGTCTGCAAAGATCACAGCCGTGCCATTGTCACTATATATTTATTTTTGTATTTTACCTACCAACCATAGGTACCTACTACCTACCGACAAGGGCATTTTTGAAAATTTCAACCCTAACCCCAAGTAGACCCAAATGGAAATGAAGGCTTGAAATGTTCAAAAATGCCCTATTAGGTTGGTAGCAGATATCTATGGCTTATTTTGGATGTCCAAGCACCATTGTCAATGGCAGCTTGGACATGGAGCAGACTTGGTGGGCTAAGATAGGAAAACAAGACACAAATGATTTATGGTAAGCGGTGTCAGAGCAAAAAAGGAGTGGAACCCAGCAACATCAGGGTGATGGCTGCAACCTTGTCGCGGCGCGGGGTGCGGTGCGGGCAAAAGTTCCACGGAGTTGCGCCAGTTGAGTATCTCGGTAGGCGTACTCCGTGGTATCACCACCCGTGTTCTGCTCGGCTCATATTTGAACTGGTGGTCCTTTTATAGAGGTACTTCCCTTCGTCCCTCTCTCTCACCCCCACCTTCCTCATCCTCCCTCATCGCTAGGGGCGGCGTTGGGTGAGTTTCTTATTTAAAAAAAAGGTAAAAAAAATAAATAAATAGTGACAATGGCAAAGCAGCGATCTTTGTAGATGAATGATCTATATAGGAATTTAAATATAACATGAAGTTTTTTTCTTAGAGCGATTTTTTGCCAATGTAATATAAGCAATAACATTTGATTTGGCACTAAAAATGTAACGCTCTTTCTAACGGTGCAATCAAAGATGAAGTTTTTCCTTCAATTGAGGGAGTTAGGCCCGTTTGGTCGAATACACAAAAAAACCTTTTAGTGAAAAAAGTTGAAAGATTAGTTACATAAAAAATCTGTCAAGTGTGTGTGACACATAGCTTCCTTGTATCCATAACTAGATTGAATAGATTATCCGATGGAAAGTGGATAATCTCAAAACATCAATTTCTAAGTTTTTCTTACTCGATTCTAAAGGTCCTTATTGAAAATAATAAATCAAAATGTAATAAAAATTGGAATAGACACATGGAAGTTATGCTTTACCTACTCTAGGATTTTATATTTTCAGATTGCTACCTATGATCAAATTTTATTGAGGATCATCAAAACCTCAGTTCAACCAACTGAACTACACTACAAACATGAGCAAAAATCGGACAATCAAGTAAGTACTGAGAATATTCTGACGAACTGACCTTGTAGTGATGAAATTAATCGGTAACCAAATCGCATTCTTACCTCATCTCTGAAATGCCAATGGAATCAAATGGCAACATTTTGGAAGTTAGGTACAAGAGCACAGAAGGGGGATTTACGTGAGGTTATTAATTTAATAATTGTAATAAGACTGATTACAAATTTCGTAAATTAAAAAAAATCAATTTTAAAATATTTTGCTAAGGAGCTTTCCGTAATTCTTATACCTTGGAGGGAAGGATGTTAGAGAAATAAAGTGCGTATTGAATGGAACTATCGTGTTGTAACTCCGCGCCACAATCTTTGAATGGCTGACAATTCCCAAGGAATATTTTCATTTGAAAAAAAAACTTTTGAGGAGTCAGGTTATATTGTACCAAACGTCTGCCTTCATTATGTTGTGTAGCGCTCAGTCATAAGCACATAAACAGCCCAATAAACGAGTCTCCTCTGGAATCTAATCTCATCCATGGGCCGGATGGTTGACCCACCCCAGGCGTATAAGGTTTCAGATTGATGAGGACTTCACCTTCTCCCGGTAACCCCTGGAAGTGGGTCACTCCGGGTCCCCAGCTCAGCTCCAGAACGATTTCTTGGAATCTTCCAGTCCTTCCTTTTTTTGGAGGGGCTTTCGATGTATAACTGTTCTCAAAGACAATTACTAACAATCGTTTCCACGTAACCAGCTTGTAATCTCCGCCTCCAGGTGAAAATGCGTTGGACCCAATGACGCACCATGCGTTGTTCGCTCTGGCACAAGATTTGTCTGTGAGTCACTGGAGAATGTTATTGTAAGAGTATACATGTAAGTTATATCAGGGATTCACCATGGGTTATAATCGAGCGCATATTGAAGAATTTTTTGCTGAACCCTACGATTTATCGAACCACAAACATAACAGTGTCTTGATAGTCTCCAACTTGGACTAAATTTGTATTTTCCTCTAATTCCACAGCATTGAATGCATTGTGAGCACAAACGGATTATTTATTCGAATGTTGAAGAGACATTGAGAAGTTATGAAATGACAATGCATCAGACCCAATTGATCGGTTTCAATAGCACATTATTTGTGTGAGAGCCTCAGCACAGTTATATTGACAAATTTACGATATGTACCTACGTATCATAGATGTGCTACAACCTACTCCAATTATTCTTCATGTACTGTTATATTCAAACGCAAACTGAAGATGACATCTGACAGCTTATATTTGACTGAACTTCTATGGATTTCATAGCAATGAAACCTCACAACCCTGTTCATACTCAAAGGTCCATATTGTTTTCATGTAGTTCGCATGATTCTGCATTGGATTCCTTTGCGTACGATTTGTCTCTTGGGAGTACCTCTTGATATGTAAGCTATGTGGTGCTTGTTGTTACACAGATAAATAGATGAGCATGTTATGTGAGTCTGTCATCATATCCAAGAGCATATCGAAGGAGTTGTCTTTAAAAACTTCACGGTAGGTATTTTGATTCAACATCTTTGATAACTGATGAATAAGCCAATTCAAACCTCCTAGCTTCTGACTTCGCTTAAATATGGATGGGACTCTACGCAACTCGTATATTTTATCAATGCCCTTTACGCATGCTCGAACATGGAATGTTTAAACCGCACTAGTCCTACAATCGTGCCAGTTACTCAATCTTTTGAAAAACAAAAAAAGAGCATCAATCGAGTCCAACGAACAACAATATGGCAGGAGTCAGGTGTCGAAGCACTGGTGGTAGACTAGGGTTAGCACCCAGACATGTACATATCGATCAAGACGCCTCGTAGTTCCGGGAACTATGTTGAATGCTTCAATTCTGAATCTCTAAATAAAACAACGTTTCCTGCGAAGTGGGGGCCGAGATGTGCGGTTGACCAACGTGAAGTCTTACGCCGCCCTATATACGGTCGAGGGTTCAGCGTACTCTGGTGGGATGACACAGTTCCTGGAGGGTTCACTGGCCCCCAAGTTGTTCCTCCGTCCTACGGCTCCTTCCTTCCTCCTCCACCTTCTTCCTTCTTCATCTTCGAGTTCTTTCGGACAGTGCAGTCATCCGTCAAGAGCTTCTGTTGACGGATATTTTTTCCAAAATCACCCGCCACCTTCCGGAATGCTTTTCATAGCTGGGGGAAGATTTTTTTTCGAGTGCTAAGCTTCTAGTTACTTGGTTGAGACCAAAAAATAAAGATAATAATACATTTCGAGACCCAAACATCCCACGACCATCATAATGGAGAAGGGCCACTTTTGATGAAAGTGGCAGTGTTACATGATTGAACTCACTTTTTTTTGCAAAAATTGGCATTGAGCATTTTCTTAGTGCTCAATTTTATGACCTTGAAGGAGTTGAAATTAAAAATATCCTATAATTTTCCAAACTGTGTATTGTTCACGTCTTACTATACCTACTGGACTAAGAGAATCAAGTGGCCAGAAAGACCGGATCCACCCCACGTTTCCCAAATGAAATTAATGATTATTTTCTGAAGGGATTATTTTGCTCCCAAGTAATGTTTGGTTAGATCCTCCTGAGCCGGGGTGAATAGATTCAAAGATGGAAAACTTCCAGCCGTGGTGCCCGACTGTGTATAGTCAAGGGAAGCTGGCAGTTTTATATCGAGCACCGTCTGAGGAGACAAGGGATGACAACTTCAATTCCCCATTGAAAGCAGGGTGCAGTGAGGAATGTAGGAAAAAATGTATAAAACGTAATTAATCAGCGCTGCCTCACAGATTCAGGGGGAAACTAACTACACACGTTTCATCTTCAGAGGTCATCTTCGTGGATGGTTCTCAGAGGAGCATAATAAAGGTACTTTCTGTCGGTTTATTCGTATCCAAAACCCATGTTTGGGTTTATTATTTTCAATAATGAACCTTTGGAATCGACCAAGAAAAAAATTGTTACCCCCCCCTCCCCCCAACACCTAAAATTTGTTGGTTTACGTTTCAAGGTAAGTAGAATTCGAAAATCGAATAAAATGTTGCCTCCCACTTTCCTTAGTTACCATGGAAATTTGGTATATGGGCTCCAGTTGGGGTCAAGGTGTCCCCCGAAGCTTTTGGTTGATGTCAGTCACTTCTAAGGTATGAAATTTTGAAAACTCCCTAGCTCAAAAAATGTTGTATAAAGGTATTGTTATTAACCAATATTTGAGTTAGTATAGAATTTTTAGAGACCACCCAGAGTTCTGTAGGACAAATCGTTCGCTCCCTACGAGATCTTGAGGGTCGGAATTACAATAAATCAGAAACACGAGTGTGAATCGCAAAAGAGGCCTAATTTCCGTTGAAATTTTAGCTGACCAAAATTCGATCGTTGTTCGTTTCTTCGAGTTCTATTTACTCAGTTTTGCGTCCTTAGCAACCGGTATTCAAATTTCCATGTGAAGGAACTCCCTATTTCTTCGAATTGAGTGTGAAGCGTTTATTTCTTCCAAATAAACTTCATTGTGAAATAGGTAGTATCTATGGATCTAAACCTTTGTGCAATAATTTGCAGAGTTTTTTCCTCTCATTATCCCTCGTAAGAACTTTATCTGTGGTGAATTAACTCCCTGCAGAACCAAATTTTGTTCAAAATGCTCTAAAGCAACCAAGAAGAAATATAGTTCTATTATTTTCAATAACAAACATTTGGAAACGAGCTAAAAAGATTCAATTCCCTTCAAAATGTGTTGTTTCAGGGTATGTAGAATACGAAATTCGAATATAAGATCCGACCGTCCGCCGTACGTGGGACTTTCCTCAGTTACCATGGACCGATTTTGATGAAATTTGGTATATCGGATTCATTTGGGGTCTAGTTGTGCCGCAAAGCTTTTGGTTAGTGTCAGTCACTTCTAGAGTTGAAAAATAGGGGTTATTTTCAAAACGTCCTAGCTCGAAAACTCTCTGTGGAATCGAATGAGACCACCCAGAGCTCTGTAGGTCAAACCGTTCGCTCTCTATGAGGTCTTAATAGAGAAAAGAGGTTTAATCTCCGTTCAAATTTCAACTGAATAAATTCTTAGAGTGCAGTTAGAAGGTTTGAACCGGTACGTTTCTTTGAGTAGAAACACAGTTAGGCTTCCTAAGCAAACCAAGAATTCTCTCTCCGAATAGAGTTTCACTCTCAGTTTTTGTGCTTCCATGGCAACCAAGAACCAATTTTCGTTATCAATATGAAGATATCGTCATGTCCCACAACTGTGGAAGATTGCAAAGGTGATTATGATTCCGAAGCCTGGAAAACCAATGGATCAACCAACATCTTACAGACCCATTTCACTGCTGCCTGTGATGTCGAAACTATTCGAAAAACTGATCAATAAACGCTTGCTAACTCTCATTGAGGAGTGTAAGCTGATCCCAAAGCACCAATTTGGCTTCCGACAGAAGCACTCCACATTCGACCAGGTACACCGAATAGTCAACATCATCGAAGAAGCGCTAGAACAAAAGAAGGTATGCTCAGCCATCTTTCTGGTCGTGTCTCAAGCATTCGATAACGTCTGGCACGAAGGCCTGAAATACAAACTGAAGAAGATGCAATATGTTGAGCTGCTCGAATATTACATATCAGAACGGTACTTTGTATCAAACAGGACGATGCGCACTCAGTACCAATGAAAATAAATGCTAGTGTTCTTGAAGGAAGTGTGCTGGGCCCACTCCTGTACCTTCTATACATCAGCGACTTACCAGAAGTTGATCACAATACCGCAGCAAGATTCGCAGACGATACTACTATCCTGGCAGTTGGTGACAGCAATGTTGAGTCAGTATCAAAACTCAATAAATCCACCTCCAAAATCAGCCAATGGAATTCGAAATGGAGGATCAGATTGAATGAGGCCACGTCCGTGCACGTTGATTTACCAACCGGAAAATCAACTATATCGCTACTTTCCTCAACAATGTGGCAATTCCCTACGCGAATGAAGCCAAATACCTGGACATGACGTTAGATGCCAAGCTCAGGTGGAGGGAATATGTCAAAAAGAAGAGGACTGAGCTCGCATTGAAATTTAGAAAGATGTACTGGCTGATCGGCCGACGTTCCACCATGACCATCGGTTACAAGCTGCCTCTGTACAATCAAGTACTCAAGCCAGTTTGGATGTATGGAGTGCAGTTGTGGGGCTGCATAGCTCCAACCAATAGACAGATTATCCAACGTTTCCAGAACTCCGTAATACGATGTATCACTAATGCGCCGTGGTACTTCGGAACCTTCTGCAATCTTCAAGGGGACGGATGAAGTAATTAAAAAGAGAGCAAGGGCTTAGGTATGTTGCCAGACTGGAAGATCATGTGAATGAGGAAGCTGTAAAGCTCCTAGATGTGCAAGATCTAACTCGACGTCCTAAGCGTCTAAAACCGCATGAACTTGTGTATGAAGTGAATGTGATAGTTTCGAGACACACGGGACAAAGTTATTTATCTTAGGTCCTCAAAAATGTATTGTAGTAATATAAGTCAGATTCATATTGTTAATGAGTTTACTCGGTGCAATAAAAGCTTTACAATAAAAAAAAATAATTAAAAACAAAAGAATGTGAAGGCCCCCAACAACTCTCGGATGACGACGTTTTGCTGGTAGGTACTTTCTGTCAAAATAATCTTGACTGTGAACCTTGAGAAAAAATATGGAAAGTAGGTAAGTACTGATATGGATAAGTCATGCTTTTTGCAGGCTAGTGATCTACACAGAAGAAATCAACCGTTGTGTAATAATTTGCAGCGCATCAATTTGGAGTACAAAAAATTTTCCTACTTTTTTCAGCTTTCCCACGTTTATAGCTTGTGTTGAATCAAAATCCTATCATTTAGTTTACTCGAGTAATTTATTAGGAAGAATGATGTAATTTACCTCCTGTTATGATATGATCGGGGAAGGAAGACATTGTGAAGAACTCTAAAAATAGAACTACGTAGGTCTTAAACGAGAGAAGACGTGGAATCCAGTTTATAAATAAAGCCGCGACGTCTCGGACCATGGCTTGGAATTCATTTGCTCTCTTGAGCTCTTAGTTTAAGAGGGTAAATCCTTATAGTAACATCAACTTGATCGAACTAAATCTACTGTAAATTCAACTACCTACTTCAAAGTGTATTTGTCTGATGTCATGTCATACTTGTATAATTATATTATATTGTGCTTTGGCATATTAAATTACTCGTAATATTGTATACTTACTTCGGGAACTATTGCTTCGATATTGCATTGAATAACTCGACCTACTTCTTCATGAATGATTGTTCTTTTATTTATCCAGATAAATGCTCAATTTTACTACCAAAAATGTCCTGTTTTCCTAAAAAAAAAATTCAGCGTTTCTGTATAGATTTGGTTCTTTGCTGAAGAAAGTTGAAAAACGATGTATTCGAGCTGCAACTCGAAAAATAAGTCCTGCAAAATTGACATTTTCACAAGCATTTTGCGTTTTAACGCTTTCCAAACAAGTTTGATTCAGTGTCGGTCTTGTTTCAAAAAGATTTTGATGACACGTTCAGGGTTTGTGTTGGTGTGACCATTGATGACTGGTCGTACCCTTATAATCTGCTGCTTATAATCTGCCTAAAGTTTTCCAAAAGAAACAGGCTGTTATGATGTGCCATACCCAACATCGAGAGGTCGAGTTCGAGGGAAATCTTATTTGGATGCCAGCAGTCATTACGAGCCTCTGACGAAGAAATTCATAGGGCGATCCAAGGGCTAAACCGCACTGACCCTGCCAATTTCATTGAAATTTGACAAAATTTGTATATTTAATATACCCAAAGTTAAACAAAAAGCTCAGAATTGTAAAATACAAGTGGAATTTTTGAAGTTTTTTGGGTGCACTAAAACAGAGGGTCCTGACCTTTGGCAGTGAGAAAGCATAACCATGTTAATTTTTTACTCTGCTACATACCACACGCTTATTATGTAATTCGAAATCATTAGCAAATTGCAAATCAGCTTTTCTAGTTTACATGCCGGTGTCTTGAGAAATGTTATGGAGATGTTGAAGACAGCAGAGTGCTCTCAGTCAGATGGCGGCTGAGAACTTGGAGGAGGCAGTCAGGAGAAGGGAGGTGGTGAATCAAGTTGATCGTTTTCAAGTTCATTGAACTGGCCGTCCGGATCTGTGTCAACCTCACTTCGGATCAACTTGGCGCTTTGAAAACCCAACATGGCGTAATAAAAGGTTGTATCTAGCAGTTTTGGTTCATTATTTTCAATCGTGAGTACTCCTAATGGGGGATCGAGCGTGAAAAGAAGTCTCTGAACCTCTGCTCGAACGAAGAGACGCTTTGCTTTTCAAATTACCCATCCCCTCGGTTTGAACCCGAAAAATGTCTGCTAAGTGGTTGTAGCACATAGCTTCCTATATACCTTCCTCTTATCCATAACCCGATGGTATAGACGATACGATGTACAGTAGCTTATCTCAAAGCATCAATCTCTAACACCTTGCTACCCTCAGAGGAGCCAACCTGAAACCCAATGCCTGAAAATTTCATCGAAATCTGACAATAACTTCGTATGATTTTTCCAGCTACAAGGAAATCATGACAGACAGACAGACACGAAACCAAAATTGTTCAAGAAGGTCCAAAACGTAAAACGCGAGTGGAAATTTTGATTTTGGAGATCATTTTTTGGTTTATTATTTTCAATAATAAGCCTTTGGAATCGAGCAAGAAAAAAAATTTTAACCCCCCCTCAAAATTTGATGTTTTACGTTTCAAGGTACGTAGAATACGAAAATCGAATAAAAAAATTTCCGTCCGTCCGCCGTCCGCCGTACGCGGCACTTTTCTTAGCAACACTGGACCGATCTGGTTCAAATCTGATTCCGATCTGGTTGGATTTGGTATATGGGCTCCATTTGGGGTGTAGTTGTGCCGCGAAGCTTTTGGTTGATGTAGGTCACTTCTAAGGCGTGAAAATTAAGGGTTGAAATTTTCAAGAGTGCCCTAGCTCGAAAACTCTCGAAATAAAGGTATCGTTTTTTCACCAATTTTCAATAGTATTGAATTTTAAAAAATTTTTGAGACCACCCGGAGGGAGCTCTGTAGGACAAACCGTTCGGTCCCTAAGAGTACTTGAAGGTTTTCCTTCGATAAAATAGAATCATGAGTGTGAATCGCAAAAGAGGTCCAATCTCCATTCAAATTTTATCGGACTAAAATGCGATCGCTGTTCATTTCTTCGATTTGTATACAGTAACCTTCTGTCTAATCTCCATTCAAATTTTATCGGACTAAAATGCGATCGCTGTTCATTTCTTCGATTTGTATACAGTAGCCTTCTGCGTAACCACTAATCAAATTTCCATATGAAGCTTTCTATTTTTCCAATCGAGTGTGAAGCGTTTAGTTCTTTCTAATAAACTTGATTGTGAAGGTGTGAAGCCAGTATGGTGTGGTAGGTAGTACCTAGCTGGTAGGTAAAAAAAAGTTGGTAGGTAAAAAAAATGTTGGTGGTAAAAAACGCTGCCAATCATTGCTCAAAGGCTTCGTCACTCTTCAAATCACTGATCAGCTGAGTGAGCTCCGAAGCCATTTTCAATCCTATTGAATGGAAGTGCTCTTCCAGGCGTCTCCAGCATTCGAGGAGATCGTCTTCACACCTCAGATCACTGATCAGCTGAGTGAGCTCCAAAGCCATTTTCAATCCTATTGAATGGAAGTGCTCTTCCAGGCGTCTCCAGCATTCGAGGAGATCTTCTTCACACCTCAGATCACTGTTCAGCTGAGTGAGCTCCAAAGCCATTTTCAATCCTATTGAATGGAAGTGCTCTTCCAGGCGTCTCCAGCATTCGAGGAGATCGTCTCCACTCTTCAGATCACTGATTAGATCACTGATCAGCTGAGTGAGCTCCAAAGCCATTTTCAATCCTATTGAATGGAAGTGTTCTTCCAGGCGTCTCCAGCATTCGAGGAGATCTTCTTCACTCCTCAGATCACTGATCAGCTGAGTGAGCTCCGAAGCCATTTTCAATCCTATTGAACGCAGGAAGCTGAAATTTGAGAGGGAAGGTCAAGGGAGAATACAGATGGTGGTAGGTGCTATTGATGGAGAACCAGTGATCTATACAGAAGGGTGATCTATACAGAAAATAATAAACCTTTGAGCAATGATTTGCAGCGTTTTAACCTTGAAAATCCAAACTCTCCAAAACTCCAAACCATAGGGAACCGTGCCCCAATTCATAAGGAACCATCTTCAAATTCAAAATGGACTTTCTCCAAATCATGGAGACCATCCTTCAATTCATTATGGGCATAATCCAATTCGTAGCTGATCATCCTATATTTCATAATAGGCATGTTTATTAGCCTTTTTATATTTATTTATTTATTTAATTTCACCTGCCCCGTTGTCTGTCTTTTTCTTTAATTCTATTAATTAACCATTGCTGGATACTGGCTGGCTGTAGGTATTTTGTTATTTCATTTTACTGTTTCAGTTGACTTTAGTTACATTTGATCGCACTTTAAGCGAACATTACCGCGGGCATGAATTTAGAACAAGAGAAACTTCGTATTGGGTTGCATAACCGGGACGGATTGCCGAAAAAACTAACGGGGATGGGTCGCCTTGATTTTTGGACAGCGGGGATGGATCGCCGGTTGCCCCACAAGGTATCTTTTCCTGAACGACTCAAGTAACTGAACTTAATAAAAAAAATAAAAAACAGAATGTACACAGGCTAGGTACTAATCCACAAAGAGAACACTTTTATTTTTAATAATTCGCAGCATGAATCCTTTTTTCTTTCCTCCGATTACTGAACTCTTCTTTGAGCGGTTCTGTGGCTCAGAACTGCGACCCATTTACATTTCAAGGAACCAGTTCTTTCAAAATAAAACGTGGAGTATTCGAGCCTTGTGAGAACGGCCTAAGTTGGTTATCAATGCGCGTGCATTTGACCGAGGTGTTTTTTTTTTCAAACGTTGGTGGATAATAAAATTCTAGAATAAGTGGGTATGTGTGTCAGAACTGATATTTGCATTTTTCGTTGCATACCATCAAGCCTCAAATAACAGACTGAGACAGTTTTACAACCGTAAGCTGAAATCAAATGAAGGTAAAGTGGTGATAATTATATGGTATTTCGGAGGTTTAAGAATACCATCTTAAAGGGCATATATTGTATGTAATGGTAGACCATTTCGTAATAATTAGCAGCGTTTTAAAATCTCAAAAAGGTATTGAGGGAGTTCCTTCTGCATTCTTATTTGTTGACTCTCGATGTGATACGAGAAAACGGTTTTTCCTTTTCAGTTCCCTAATTGATGGACACCAATACCAATTGAGAGGTCGTTTCTGATAACAATGATGGTTTTTCACATTTTAACAAGTGCCGCACTTACTCAGAGTATCACGATGGAATCAATACGCATTGTTCTTGGACCGACTCTAAACACCCCTAGCATAGTTTGAGCAAAAAAAGAAAAATGAATAGTTCAAACAAACATTGGAGAAACAAACATCGTTTTTATCTGACGATCGAATTCAATTCCCTAACTTAGCCCCAGCCATCCACTATTACAATGTACAGCAGTACAACATAGAAGCCCTTCTCAAGTCATCATCTTTAAGTCAACTTACTTAAGTTGTTTACCTATGAAATAAAACCTTAAATTGGACTTGAAAATACTGCAGGCCTCCAAGACTTCTAGGATTATTATGTTGAGTGTAATCTCGAATTAGATTAGAAAAAGCTATGAGCAACCCATCCAGCCATCCAGGGTTACTCTACTGTGTTTAAAACTTTGAATTCAGCAAGAAAGTGGAGTTTATGAACCACCCGGTCATTTTGGGTTACTTTGTTGTTTAAAATTAGACGCAATTGCTGTATGCGATCCGCCCAACGCCCAACCATCCACGTTTACTCTGTTGCGTGACTCATCGAATTTGCCAACAAAAAAAAAAAAAAAAAAAAAACAAAAAAAAAAAAATGGCTGAATATGAACAAATCTGAAAGGAAATGCTATACACGAAACACCCAGCTGTCCAGGTTATCTAGGTTGGGTATAATCTCGAATTATACGTGGAAATGCTGTATACGAACCAACTCGCCTTCCTGGGTATCCCTGCTCCGTGAAACAGTAAATCTGTCTGGAAAATGATTTACACGGAAAACCCAGCAGACCTGGTTATCTTGGTTGGTTATAGTCTCGAATTTGACGTAGAAATGTATACGAACCAACCTGCCACCCTGGATTTATCTGCTGTATGAAACATCGATTTTAACAGAAAAAGGCTGAATACGAACCAATCAGCAAATCAGCGGTACTCTGCTCTGTGAAACTTTAAATCAGACTGGAAATGCGGTACACGAAACACCCAGGTGACCTGGTTATCTTTGTTGGGTATAACCTCGAATTGTACATGGAAATGCTGTATACGAACCAACCTGCCACCCTGATTTCTCTGCTGTGTAAAGCGTCAAATTTGACAGAAAAAGGCTGAATACGAACCACCCAGCAAACCAGCGCTACTCCGCTCTGTGAAACCTTAAATCTGACCGGAAATCCTGTACACGAAACACCGAGCTGACCTGGTTATCTTGGTTGGGTATAACCTCGAATTATACATGGAAATGCTGTATACGAATCAACCTGCCATCCTGGGTTTCCCTGATCAGTGAAATCTTAAGTCTGACCGGTAAATGCTGTACACGAAACACCCAGCTGTCCAGGATTACTTGGTTGGTATAATCTCGACTTAGACGTGAAAATACTGGATACAAACCACCCAGCAAACCAGTTCTTCGATGCTCAGTGAAACCTTGAATCAGACTGGGAAAAGACATAAACGAAACACATAGCCATCATGATTTACTCTGCTATATGAAACCTTGAATCGGACTGGAAATGCTATACACGAAAGCTCTCCAGGGTTTCTTGGTTGGTACAACCTCGAATTAGACTCGAAAATGCTGAATACGAAACAACCTGTCACCCTGGGTTTCCTTGCTCTATGAAACTTTGAATCTGACAGGAAATGCTGTATACGAACCAACCTGCCACCTTGATTTCTCTGTTGTATGAAACATCGAATTTGAACGAACCACCCAGCAAACCAGCGCTACTCTGCTCTGTGAAACCTTAAATCTGACCGGAAATCTTGTACACGAAACACCAAGCTGACCTGGTTATCTTGGTTGGGTATTTACATTGAAATGAATTATACATTGAATCGAATTATACATTGAAATGCTGAGTACGAACCAACCTGCCATCCTGGGTTTTTGTGCTGCGTGAAACCTTTAATGTGGCAGGAAATGCTATACACGAAACACCCAGCTCTCCGGGGTTTCTTGGTCGAATTAGACGTGTAAATGCTGAATATAAACTAACCTGCCACCCTGGGTTTCTGTGCTGCTTGAAACCTTGATTGTGGCAGGAAATGCTATACACGAAACATCCAGCTCTCCAGGGTTTCTTCGTATAATCAGACGTGGAAATGCTGTATATGAACTAACCTGCCACCCTGGGCTTCTGTGCTGCTTGAAACCTTGATTGTGACAGGAAATGCTATACACGAAACACCCAGCTCTCCAGGGTTTCTTGGTCGAATTAGACGTGGAAATGCTGAATATAAACTAACCTGCCACCCTGGGTTTCTGTGCTGCGTGAAACCTTGATTGTGGCAGGAAATGCTATACACGAAACATCCAGCTCTCCAGGGTTTCTTCGTATAATCAGACGTGGAAATGCTGTATATGAACTAACCTGCCACCCTGGGTTTCTGTGCTGCGTGAAAACTTGATTGTGGCAGGAAATGCTATACACGAAACACCCAGCTCTCCAGGGTTTCTTGGTCGAATTAGACGTGGAAATGCTGAATATGAACTAACCTGCCACCCTGGGTTTCTGTGCTGCTTGAAACCTTGATTGTGACAGGAAATGCTATACACGAAACATCCAGCTCTCCAGGGTTTCTTGGTCGAATTAGACGTGGAAATGCTGAATATGAACTAACCTGCCACCCTGGGTTTCTGTGCTGCGTGAAACCTTGATTGTGGCAGGAAATGCAATGTACAAAGCACCCAGCTGTCCAGGGTTTCTTGGTCGAATCAGAAGTGGAAATGCTGAATATGAACTAACCTGCCACCCTGGGTTTCTGTGCTGCGTGAAAACTTGATTGTGGCAGGAAATGCTATACACGAAACATCCAGCTCTCCAGGGTTTTTTTCGTATAATCAGACGTGGAAATGCTGTATATGAACTAACCTGCCACCCTGGGTTTCTGTGCAGCGTGAAAACTTGATTGTGGCAGGATATGCTATACACGAAACACCCAGCTGTCCTGGGTTTCTTGGTCGACTTAGACGTGGAAATGCTGAATATAAACTAACCTGCCACCCTGGGTTTCTGTGCTGCGTGAAACCTTGATTGTGGCAGGAAATGCTATACACGAAACATCCAGCTCTCCAGGGTTTCTTCGTATAATCAGACGTGGAAATGCTGTATATGAACTAACCTGCCACCCTGGGTTTCTGTGCTGCGTGAAAACTTGATTGTGGCAGGAAATGCTATACACGAAACATCCAGCTCTCCAGGGTTTCTTCGTATAATCAGACGTGGAAATGCTGAATATAAACTAACCTGCCACCCTGGGTTTCTGTGCTGCGTGAAAACTTGATTGTGGCAGGATATGCCATACACGAAACACCCAGCTGTCCAGGGTTTCTTGGTCGACATAGACGTGGAAATGCTGAATATAAACTAACCTGCCACCCTGGATTTCCCTGCTCTGTGAAACCTTGAATCTGACTGGAAATGCTAAGTACGAAGCACCCAGCTGTCCAGGATTACTTGGCTGGATATAATCTCGAATTAGACTTGGAAATGTTGAATACGAACCAGCAGAGAACTGTTTGATACCATGAATGTGACAGGAAATGCTATACACGAAACACCCAGCTGCCCAAAGTCACTTTGTTGGTATAATCTCGAATTAGACGTGGAAATGTTGAATACGAACCAACCTGCCATCCTGGGTTACTCTCCCGAGTCCTCAGGAATGTCACTCGGGAATCCGCGGCTGCAGGAAAAATATCCCTCGGGCTTCTCATCCTGGGGGGAAAAACATCACTTCGATCAGCAATAATTGAAGTTCGATGCCGGTCGGCGGAGAAAGACGTGGAAGAGCGGAGGAGGAGACCAATAATCCTAGAAAATCAAGGGTTAGGCGAGCTCAGCGTCGGGGTGGGATCAGATTCGCGGACAGGCGGCGCGAGGGACGTTGAACCCCCGGGAACTTTTCGCGGTGCCCAATTATGATCGCGCTCCTAACGGGTCCGCTGGGGAAGGCTAGTTTGGTGAAACAAAAAATGAAAGAGGAGAAAGGAGACCCCTCGTGTTACAAAAAAGCACTTTTTCGACCTCCCTCTTCCACGGTCATTTTCCTTTCACGTGTCTTCCGGGATTCAATTGGAATGTTTTCTTCATTTTTATCCGCCTCATTTTTGTAAAATATTCGAGGAAAATGAAGTTTTTGGTTAAGGATCTTCACCAGAATAAGTCCATGAGTTAATGAGCGAATTTTGAAAGAAATATTAGCTATTTATGAGAGAGTAGTGAGTCTTGTGGGTGTGGCACATAGCACGACCAGTTAGTTAAAAAAATTTTAATCTCAAAAAACGCTGCAAATTATTTCACAAAGTTTTATTATTTTCTGTACAGATCACCCTTCTGTATAGATCCCTCCCTACCAACCATAGGTACCTACTAGGGCATTCTTGAAAATTTCAACCCTTCATTTTCATTTGGTTGGTGGTTGGGGTTGAAATTTTCAAAAAAGCCCTAGTAGGTAGTTTATTAATTTTGGTTTATTATTTTCAATAATAAGCCTTTGGAAACGAGCAAGAAAAAAAAAATTTTAACCCCCCCCTCAAAATTTGATGTTTTACGTTTCAAGGTACGTAGAATCCGAAAATCGAATAAAAAAATTTCCGTCCGTCCGCCGTACGCCGTACGCCGTACGCGGCACTTTTCTTAGCAACACTGGACCGATTTGGTTCAAATTTGGTATATGGGCTCCATTTGGGGTCTAGTTGTGCCGCGAAGCTTTTGGTTGATGTAGGTCACTTCTAAGGGGTGAAAATTAAGGGTTGAAATTTTCAAGAGTGCCCTAGCTCGAAAACTCTCGAAATAAGGGTATCGTTTTTTCACCAATTTTAAATAGTATTGAATTTTTAAAAATTTTTGAGACCACCCGGAGCTCTGTAGGACAAACCGTTCGGTCCCTACGAGTATTTGAAGGTTTTCCTTCGATAAAACAGAATCATGAGTGTGAATCGCAAAAGAGGTCTAATCGCCGTTCAAATTTTATCTGACTAAAATGCGATCGCTGTTCATTTCTTCGAGTTGTATTCAGTTTTGCCTTCTGCGTAACCAGTAATCAAATTTCCATATCAAGCTTTCTATTTTTCGAATCGAGTGTGAAGCGTTTAGTTCTTTCTAATTAACTTGATTGTGAAGGTGTGAAGCCATTATAGTGTGGTAGGTAGTACCTACCAATAGTTGGTAGGTAAAAAAAAGTTGGTAGGTAAAACAATGTTTGTAGGTAAAAAACGCTGCAAATCATTGCTCACTGATCAGATCACTGATCAGCTGAGTGAGCTCCGAAGCCATTTTCAATGCTATTGAATGGAAGTGCTCTTTCAGGCGTCTCCAGCATTCGAGGAGATCTTCTTCACTCCTCACATTACTGATCAGCTGAGTGAGCTCCGAAGCCATTTTCAATCCTATTGAATGGAGGTGCTCTTCCAGGCGTCTCCAGCATTCGAGGAGATCTTCTTCACTCCTCACATCACTGATCAGCTGAGTGAGCTCGAAAGCCATTTTCAATCCTATTAAATGGAAGTGCTCTTCCAGGCGTCTCCAGCATTCGAGGAGATTTTCTTCACTCTTCTGATCACTGATCAGCTGAGTGAGCTCCGAAGCCATTTTCAATCCTATTGAACGCAGGAGCTGAAATTTGAGAGGGAAGGTCTAGGGAGAATACAGATGGTGGTAGGCGCTATTGATGGAGAACCAGTGATCTATTCAGAAGGATGATCTATACATAAAATAATAAACCTTTGAGCAATGATTTGCAGCGTTTTAATTATAAATCTCAAGTGCTACCGCGGAATTTCCACACAAGCGAGTGATTGATTTATAATGTACTGGAGTTGGAGAGGAATATCAGGTGTTACCAGGGAGAATTTCCCTGCACAAGCAAGCTATTTAGATTTGAGGTACTACTCGATAGGTGTTACCAGGGCGAGTTCTGGACTAGCAAATTGAGTAGAGGAGAAATATGGTTGAGGAGTGAGATATTAACAGAAAGTGCTACTAGGGACATATCCTGCACAAGCGATCTGATAATAACTCAAAAGGGTTGAACCGTAAACTGACGAACATAAATTTGGAGATGTTTTAGGTTTTAGGCTTGATAGATTTAGAACACGAAGTTTGAGAGAGACTAGTCTGGCTCAGAGCTTCCACCTTCTAACCACGACGGCTTGAGCCGTCGGCTATTTAAGAGGGGTCCCTCCACTTGGTTCTCCTTCCCTTGCCAGGATCGAGAGAGGTCAAGTTGAGGGGTTGTTTCCCTCTGGGGAAAACCAATTCTTTGGGTGAGCCACCTGATTTATTTAATAAAATTACACATGAAGTAGGGTTCCTACAGTCCCCTATAAATCATTACCCCTAGACCGATAGTAGCCACTGTGCATGCAAAAACGTGTATTTCCATGTAACAACCGTAAATTTTGCATATCCCATGTGATTTCTATGAAATTTTCAGGAGTTATGCGAGTTGTAGTGGAGATGGTCCTCTATGAAAATCATGGCCCCCAAATTGAAAGTATTTTGTGCGCATGCGCAAACGTGAAATCCTTGTAACAGCCATTATTTCTGAATTTTTCAACAATATTCGAATATTGTGCGGGTTGACGTGTAGACCCTATGAGGGTAGTGCATACTAATGAAGTTTTGAGATTAACTAATATGCATCGAATCATCTATACAGTCGTGTTTTGTATACGAGGAAGCTATGTGTCACACCCACTTGGCAGACGTTTTAATTTTCAATTTTATTCCCTTCTAATAAATCAATTTTCTTCGTCAATGTTATTTTCTCTAATAAAGAAAATCCGTGTTACCTACAAATTGTGTTTGGAATACAAGGGTTAGGTTAAGGTACCTGAAGTTCTTCACGTACCTTTATGGTTATCATTTTGTCTATTGATGAGGTAAAATCAAGAGGAATAAATACCAGACCAAAATCGTGAATTTCGGGCGAGCAGTGCACTCAAAAAAGATAAGTAGGTACAGAATCTTTGAAATGCTGGGCTGAAAAATTGGTTTTAAGTCACTTGATCACTTCTGCCACGCAACCCTCGATATTTATCTCCATTAATACCCATTACGTACTTATCAGTAGTGACATGTAACTTGAGGATGCAAAGTGGTAGGAATAAAGATCGATTATCGATAGTATTGAAAAATCGATACTTTGATCCGGTTATCGATAATTTTTAATCAACATTGACGCTGTTGATAATTATCGATAAAGAAAAAAATTCTGCTGTATTCGTTTTACCATACTTTTTACCGATAAGAAAAATAAATTTACTAATTGAGGTACTATCGGCTGTAAGCTTCAACGAGCGAGTCTAAATATTTGAGATCACCAAACAACTTGAGTGCAAACGGAAAATACCAAATACATAGTACATTATGAAACGAACTCACCGTTGAAACCGTTGAACCGTTGAAAGGTCTGGATTCGGGGATTCAAAAAGATTTAGACGAAACAGTGACTTTATGATTGATACTAGTTTATTCAATAAATATTGAATGACTCGAATTATGATTCATGAGGTAAAAGCGAAACGAAAAGCAGTGAGATAGCGTAACCAAGCAAAGTCGTAAGACGGTTGGAGACGAAGTGGGGAGATGCAAAGCGGGCAGACGCGTAAGGCACCTGATCGTGTACAATGTACTATCTCAGATTTCCTATAGGGTACGTTTCCTAAATGATGGAACTTAATTTAATTGTTCAATATAAAAGCGGTACTAAAGCTGACTCAAGAAAGAAACAAGTTTGAAAAGGAAAACAAATTATCAAAACTACTTTTCCTTTAAAGTGTGCCAGAACATTATTTTCAATATAAGCCTTTGGAATAGAGCAAGAAAAAAAATTTTAACCCCCCCTCAAAATTTGATGTTTTACGTTTCAAGGTACCTACGTAGAATATGAAAATCGAATAAAACTCGGCGCTTTGCGCCTCGGCGGGGGGCTCCGCCCCCCTGCACCCCCCGGTTTATTTCTTTTTCCATACTCTGTATGAAATCATAGGAACACAGAATGTGTTTTTGCGATACTAGTCATCCGTTAAATAAAAAACAACAATAATAAATGTGGAGTTGACATTAACATGACAACCAATAAACATATCACCAGATGTTTTTTCTGTCGCTTTTTCGTGACGATTTTTTTTGGTAGGTCATCGCAAAAACACATTCTGTGTTAAAAAATTTCCGTCCGCCGTACGCCGTACGCGGCACTTTTCTTAGCAACACTGGACCGATTTGGTTCAAATTTGGTATATGGGCTCCATTTGGGGTCTAGTTGTGCCGCGAAGCTTTTGGTTAATGTAGGTCGAAATAAAGCCCTAGCTCGAAAACTCTCGAAATAAAGGTATCGTTTTTTCACCAATTTTAAATAGTATTGAAATTTAAAAAATTTTTGAGACCACCCGGAGCTCTGTAGGACAAACCGTTCGGTCCCTACGAGTACTTGAAGGTTTTCCTTCGATAAAACAGAATAAAGAGTGTGAATCGCAAAAGAGGTCTAATCTCCATTCAAATTTTATCGGACTAAAATGCGATCGCTGTTCATTTCTTCGATTTGTATACAGTTTTGCCTTCTGCGTAACCAGTAATCAAATTTCCATATGAAGCTTTCTATTTTTCCAATTGAGTGTGAAGCGTTTAGTTCTTTCTAACAAACTTGATTGTGAAGGTGTGAAGCCAGTATGGTGTGGTAGGTAGTACCTAGCTGGTAGGTAAAAAAAAGTTGGTAAGTAGGTAAAAAAAATGTTGGTGGGTAAAAAACGTTGCAAATCATTGCTCAAAGGCTTCTTCACTCTTCAGATCACTGATCAGCTGAGTGAGTTCCGAAGCCATTTTCAATCCTATTGAATGGAAGTGCTCTTCCAGGCGTCTCCTGCATTCGAGAATATCTTCTTCACTCTTCAGATCACTGATCAGCTGAGTGAGCTCCGAAGCCATTTTCAATCCTATTGAATGGAAGTGCTCTTCCAGGCGTCTCCAGCATTCGAGGAGATCTTCTTCACTCCTCAGATCACTGATCAGCTGAGTGAGCTCCAAAGCCATTTTCAATCCTATTGAATGGAAGTGCTCTTCCAGGCGTCTCCAGCATTCGAGAAGATCTTCTTCACTCCTCAGATCACTGATCAGCTGAGTGAGCTCCGAAGCCATTTTCAATCCTATTGAATGGATGTGCTCTTCCAGGCGTCTTCCAGATGGTGGTAGGTGCTACTGATGGAGAACCAGTGATCTATACAGAAGGGTGATCTATACAGAAAATAATAAACCTTTGAGCAATGATTTGCAGCGTTTTTTAATTTTCAATGATTTATAAATTTTGCTTTTCCTTTTTTTAACAATGTAAAAATTTGTAAAAAATCATTTAGGTATTTGTATTAAAATTTAAAATGATAACTTTTTATTTTCGAGTATACTTACTTAGTTTTAATAAAAATCATAAACGAGATTAAATCAAACCCTTGCATACGAGTCTGCAACACATAGGGACATTTTATGTCTTTACTTTTTCCCGCGCCCCTTCACCCGCCTACCTACCTATAATAATATCTCAGTTTCTTCCATAATTACAGCGGTTTTGGCAGTATATAGTCAATGCATAAATTTAGGGCTTTCCAACGAATAGTGAACGATTTTTATACAAAGACGAATGACGAAGATAAAGTTCCGTATCAACGACTTAGTTGTAAGTGGATATCATTAAAAATTTTCGTGAGCAATTCTCGTGAAGTTTTTTCGTTATGTGCGAAAGTAAAGAATATGCAAAACTATTTTTCACTTCATTGGTTCATAATTCTTATTCCACCTTATGATTCAAATATTTATGACATTTCATTTACTGGGTTTGGTTTGCCCAAAATCGGAATGTAGTGGATGATGTATGTCAACTAAGTACGAACATACTGAGATTTACGACTAGTATGAAAACACCTTTAGGTACTTGTCAACAGTTTCAAGCAAGAAACATATTGTTTAGTAATGCATGCATTCCAGGGGACGTCCCATTGGATAAGTATTGGATCAGTTTAACCAGTTGTTAAGCGATGAGACTGTTTCTCTCGATGTAATTTATTTATTACTTTAGGGAAGAAATAGTGAACCCCCCCCCCTCACCCTTATCCACCATAACACTTCTAGCGGCATGATAGCCTCGAATCTGAAGAGCATTTTAAAATCCATGATCTACGACACCCAACACGCGAATTCGAGTTCACCCCCCCCCCCCACCACCACCTTCCCACCGCCACTAATGGTGCCAGTCTGGCACCAAAGCGGAAATACGTCGTAACATTGAACTTTCATCTATTAGGTTTAGTAGGCAGTCAGTCGAATGTCACATCCGTATTCAAGGTGAAACACCAAAAACCCAAGAAATATGAGGTTTATGGTGCCCTGGCACCATGGTGGCACCACTTTTATTTCCATGGTGGTACAGAAAGTAATTCATGCAAATCCTAAGGTATAATGAGAATTTTTCCTCAATTTCAAAGCTTGGATACAATTAGTAAGCAGTAAAGGAACCGAAATATTGAAAAATTAGATATTTTGTGAGTATTATCCCCCCACCCATCCCCTTCTCTCGCAAATTTTGGTACTCTAGTGAAATCATGTACAACTCGGAAGTTATTTTAGTCAAACAAAAAAATAAACACGCAAATCGGTTGGAAATTGAGGCCTGGGCAGAGTTTATAAGATTATGCACGCAAACGTACGTTTTTTAAGCATTAACCCCCCCCTTTCCCCCCCTTAAAAGACGAAATTCGAAATTCCGGCGCCGTAGTGCACAACTAGATAGTTTTCCGCGTCGAAGAAAAAAAGAACCACGAAAATCGGTTGAGAACTAAGGCCTGGGCAGAGTACACAAGATTATGCCCAAAAACACGTTTTTTGAGCATTAACCCCCCCCTTTCCCCTCCTTAAAAGGCAAAATTCGAAATTCCGGCGACGTAGTGCACAACTAGATAGTTTTCCGCGTCGAAGAAAAAAAGAACCAGGAAAATCGGTTGAGAACTAAGGCCTGTGCAGAGTACACAAGATTTTGTTACACACACACACACACTTACACACACACACACACACACCTATACACACACACACAGACATACACCTATGGTTTTTTTTCGCGGATTTGGATTCAGAATGGTCTAAAACGGATTACTGTGTGGTTATTTTTTTTTCTGTTGAGCGTTGTCCTCCTTCCCCCCAGATCGATCGCATAAGGACGCCCAAGTCTTACTGTGGGACGTCCTAAAAATTGGATTTGACAGGACTTCACCCCTCCAACAAGCCACCCCCATTCGCGATAACCTATTCCCAGCTCCTGGTTCCAGTGAAAGTTATCCAATTTACGTATGGGCATCAAGAGGAGCTGAACATCAATGAGAAATTCAATAACTTTATTAACGTGAAATGGCCTCAATCCGTGCAAATCTTCACTGATGGCTCCAAATCGAGAAACTCGGTGGGATGTGCCTTCGTTGATATTTCCAACTACTATCACGAGGTACTCAGTCTGCCGCAAACGACTTCAAGCTTCAATGCGGAGGTAATTGCAATTGTGAAAGCGATAGAATATGTTGTGGTCTCAGGAAGGGGTGACTATGTTTACCTAATATGCACCGACTCTCTCGGCACACTGCACTTACTCAAATCATTTAATTTGAAGCGAGTTAAAAACGATATCATTGCTCAGTTGCTCAGACTGCTGAGGCGATGCTCCGATAGGGGTATTGAAGTGGACTTCATCTGGGTGAAGGCTCATGCCAGCTTGCGGGCTAATGAACAAGCCGATCGGCTGGCGAAAGAAGGGGCGGACAATGGTTCCCTTCTGAATCATACCACCATGGCTGAAGATTTTGTTCCATACATAAACCAGATTCACAAAGAAAACTGGAAAGCTAAATTCAGTGGCTCTGATAATGCTCCATTCTACAAAAGGATTCAACCCCAACCCCCTTCAAGCACCGCGGTTCTATAAAAGGAACATTGAGAAACGTCTTGTATGTACAACGACTCGACTACGAGTAAATTGTGGCTTATGGGACAAATATTTGTATCGGATCGGTCGAGGAGAAGCACCTCAATGTCGAGGAGCACCAGACGGTTCATTGAAGCATACCATCATGGAATGCTTGGTCCACGATGGGCCAAAAACAACCTTCTTCAGAGAAATTTCGAATAAAACTACTATTAATATTGACTATGACTCAATTTTAGCACGTAAGAATATATTTGTATATAAAGAATTACTTAAATTTATTATTAATTGTAATATAATTACATAAAATCATCATGCTACAATGTAATGCTAAATAAATAATAATTAAAAAAAATGAAAAGTGTGGTTTGAGGAGTACACTTTTATCGATTATCGACAATTTTGATCCGATATATCGGTAACATCGACATTGACCTTTAGATACACAGGGTGTCTACCATTTGGATGGACCAAACTTCAAGGATCGATTCTACAACTCATTTTCAACAAAAAATGTCTGTAAGCAATTTTTTCTTAACCCACTCAAAATTCTTTTTTTTCCACTTTAAAGTTTTTATTCGTATTTTCGACCTTGCAGCTCTAAAATAGTCATAACTCCTTTATTTCTCATGCTACTTCAAATCTGAGTACACAGTTGGACAGAGCGTTAAATTGCCTATCCATTTAGTGGGAAACCCAGTTTCTTAAAGCCATTTGTAAGAGTAAAAAAGTAAATCAAAGTCAACATTTATATTTTTTTTGAAAATCGCCATTCTTCAGGCTAACGATTCCCCCGTAAAAAATACCGCTATCGTGGTGCACTCAACGGGAAAAACTACCCCAAGATCTCACCTTTCCAACGGTATGTCAGTTTTAAGGTTTAAGAGAAAGGTTCTTTGAAAAAATTGAGTTTTATGCAACAAAACTTGCTCTTTCAGGCATATTCCGCTCGAGAGTCTACCAAGTATTATTGCCTTCACTTTTCAAGGATTGCAATAAAAAGTCCACCAAATTACATTTCTACTCGTATTTTACGTTTTGGACCTTCCTTCATTTTTTTCTGCTAATTGTTCTTTAATTTTATTTTAGTTCCATTTTTAAAATCAAAATGAACAGTTTTTCCGTTGAGTGGCCCGCGATAGCACAACTTATTCCAGGTTAACAATAAACCTAAAAAATGGTAATTTCTAAGAAAAGAAAAAGTTTGAATTCGATTTTGAAAATGTAGGTAATGCTTTGACTTTGATTTTCATGGAGAACATCGCCGAAAATTACATCGAAATCGGACAGTAGCTTCGTATTGCTTTTGCCACCTGCAAGGACTTTCAGACAGACAGACCGACTGTCAGATGGACAGACACGGTACCAAAATTGTTCAGGAAGGTCCAAAACGTAAAATACGAGTAGAAATGTAATTTGGTGGACTTTTTATTGCAATCCTTGAAAAGTGAAGGCAATAATACTTGGTCGACTCTCTAGTGGAATATGCCTAAAAAAGCAGGTTTTTTCGCATAAAACTCAATTTTTCAAAGAAACTTTCCTCTTAAACCTTGAAACTGACATACCGTTGGAAAGGTGAGATCTTGGGGTAGTTTTTCCCGTTGAGTGCACCACGATAGCGGTATTTTTTTTTTAGGGGGGAATCGTTAGCCTGAAAATGGCGATTTTCAAAAAAAATTATAAATGTTGACTTTGATTTATTTTTTTACTCTTACAAATGGCTTCAAGAAACTGGGTTTCCCAGTAAACTGGTAGGAAATTTAACACTCTGTCCAATGGTGTACTCAGATTTGAAGTAGCATGAGAAATAAGGGAGTTATAACCATTTTAGTGCTGCAAAGTCGAAAATACGAATAAAAACTTTAAAGTGGAAAAAAAAAGAATTTTGAGTGGGTTAAGAAAAAATTGCTTAGAGACCTTTTTTGTTGCAAAATGAGTTGTAGAATCGATCCTTGAAGTTTGGTCCATCCAAATCGTAGACACCCTGTATAGACGATTCCGATTATCGATAATATGCAGCCGATGTTTCATCTCTACAAAGTGCACAAAGGAGCCTGAGTAGGACGTTCGAGAAGTTTCCCCTAATTCTTGTTTCCGGTCAACTTGTCTTCAATTCTAGTCAGCTCGGAAGTGTTGTCATTGATTCCAAATACCAATTGACTGTTGTTGACCTGTTTTCCCCAAACACCCTTTTGGGCCAAGGTCTTTGTGCTTCCGAGTGCCTCACATTTCTCCCAACCCCGTCGAAAAAAGGGTGCGTTGACTTTTCGACAAGGGCGTTCGCCCTAACGGACCCCATTTTTCGCAGATCCTGAGTCATCCACCTCTCAACCACCATTTATTTACCCTGGAAGTGTCCGGTGTATCGGCCTCTAAAGACAACAAACGCCCTACAAAACGCCCTCCTTCTCGGCTAGGAGTCCCTACAAAAGGGTAATTGGCGTCCTATCGCCTGGCCTTCGTGTCTGAAGGACCCCCTTTCTTGAAGGTGATGTTTTTATTGGGTCTTCGAAGGGTCATCCTAGTTTTTCCACCGACAAGTTGCCGGAAACTATGATGTCGGGGAAAACCACCCCAGCGGGACGTCGGAATATTTTTTGCGAACGTCTATTGGGTCGCAACCTAACGGTTCCAAATCAGCTGTGTCAATGTAGGTAACTTAGGTCATCGGTCGCCCACGCACCGTTAATTCTGTAAAGTATTGTAAATGGAGACCTTTGTGAACCAACAACGCATTTCGACAACCACCAATAGCTGTCTGACCGAGAGTAGGTAAAATAGTAGCATTCGTGCAGCATGAATGAATGAGTAAATATTCAAAGAAAACGATAATATCGTTAAGATATTATCTTAACTTATTTTCAGCCATTTATAAGGAAAATATTCTTTGAAGTCTTAACCCTTAACGCGCCATGTGAGTATGTCACACTCACTAAGGATTTTTGATCTGTTGTGGTGGCGGCCCTGTGCCACAATCGTGATTGAGGACCCAATGTTAATTGGGGGGGATTTTTTTTTTTTTTTTTTTTTTTTTTTTTTTTTTTTCGGCAGGCAGGTGAGAAAATCTTTAAGATCCACAGGTGGAGTTGGATCTCGTAAGATACCTGAAGGACCCGCAACTTCAAGGTTATGTGGGATTCAAACCCACTAAAAAAACACCTCCTTTTCTCCCACGTTGGAAGCTCAGCCTGGAACTGTTTAACACATTACTTCAGGCTGAGTCCTGGGACACTTCATTAGTTCTGGATGGCGGGTCGGACCAGGTGTTCCCTTCTCTGTCTCTCTCGTTCTAACAATGTCTTCCTTGTCAGGATACTCTCTACGTACGCTGCCACAAGACTCCAGCTCCTCTCACCTTCCAGCATCTTGCTGACGACAGCTTCTGGTGTTGAAATTTGGGGAGTTAATCCTAGCTCTGACAGCAGCTGGCTTCTTTCAGCCGCCCATTTGGTGCATTTGAAAAAGGTGTGTAGCGCATCATCATCTTCTCTCTTCTGACAGTGCGGACATGTTGGGACAGTTACCTTTCCCATTTTATGTAGATAGGCATAAAACAGTCCATGTCCTGTGAAGAATTGTGTGAGGAAAAAGTTTAATTCTCCATGCTTCCTGTCCGTCCATATCTGGATGTTTGGCACTAGCCTTGCGGTCCACCGTCCTCTATATTCTCTTGTCCATATCTCTTGCCAGCTTACCATCGTGCAATCTCTTTCTTCCTTGGCTATGCGGGACCTGTCTCCTTCATCCCTTCTGTCGAAAATTCTTTTTCGCTCTGAAGCCATCAGCTGGATCGGTATGACACTGGTAAGCACAAAGATAGCGGGTTCTGACACTGTTCGGTATGCACAGGCGATTCGTAGAGCTCCTCTTCGCTGCACAGCTATCAGTCTCTGTCGGAGATACGCCACGCTCAGTGCATCCGCCCACACCTCCGCTCCATACAAGAGAATTGACTCCACCACTGTCATCATCAAGCGTCTCTTGCATGGTCTAGGGCCATTTATGTTTCTCATAAGGTGACAAAGAGCTGCCGATTTTTGTGCAGCCCTGTCTGCAGTCCTTTTTAAATGTTCACCAAAAGTGATTTTTGTGTCCAACATGACTCCTAGATATCTGGCTGCTGGTTTAGTTGTTATTTCAGTGTTTCCGATCCGCATTGGGATGATGGTAGGTATGCGCTTACGGGTGAAGATGACTACCTCTGTTTTTGATGTAGCTAGTGCCAGGCTATGTTCTTCCATCCACTCCGTTACTCGTGTCATGATCTGCTCCAACTTGGCTTGGGCTGAATCCATTGTCCTTGCGAGTACTACTGCTGCCACATCATCAGCATATCCAACAAGGAAACAGTCCTCAGGCATTTCCAATCGCAGCACACCATCGTAAGATGCATTCCACAGTTGAGGACCCAACACTGATCCTTGAGCCGCTCCTGATGTGATCTCTTTCGTTCGTACCCCTTGAGCAGTCTCATATGTTAGTGTTCTGTTCTTAAGGTAACTGTCCATCACTGCCAATAGGTAAGACGGGACCTTGAAAGTATTGCTCAGGGCCTCCATCATATCAGTCCATCTTGCAGAGTTGAAGGCATTTTTTACGTCGAGGGTCACCAGTAGTGCAAGGTTTCTTGAATGCCTACTGCCTTCCTGTGATTTTCTTACTGCAGTTACTACATCTGTTAGTGCATGGACAGTAGAGCGACCCTTTCGGAAACCATACTGTCTAGGTGATAGATCCCCTGCCTGTTCTATTGCAGGCAGTAGCCGAAGCAGAAGTAGTTTCTCGAAACCCTTTCCAGCTGTGTCCAGCATACATAGTGGTCTCCAGGATGACGGCAAGGTTGGGTCCCCTTTTCCCTTATCTAAAAGGACCAGACGGGCAGTTTTCCATCGCCTACTAAAGACCCCAGTGATGAGGCATGCATTGTACATCCTCAGGAGTAGCTGTGGGCAGGTTTCAGTGACTATTTTTAGTACCTCTGACGGTATGCCGTCGGGTCCAGGCGCTTTTTTGTTTTTCAATGCTCCAACCGCTTTTTTTAATTCGTCCACTGTGAACAAGGGTGTGTCTGTTTTTCTCATACTTCTAGAACCTGTGACCGAGGTTCTGACTAAAAGATCAATTGGGGGGGATTAGTACCGCGTCAACTGCCGCTAGAGCCACCTCCCTGCATGGACCCTGCGCACCTCAAGTATCATTTTTCTGAAACCTAATGAGTATGCCACACTCACCTGGCACCTGAGCGGTGTATAAAAAGTGAGTATGGCATACTCACGTGGCACCCAAGAGTCATATAAAATTATAGGGAACCTTAGTGAAGACCTCAAGAAGAAAAAATATTGTGAAAAAATATTGTACCAAAAGCCTCCATACACCAATTACAAGTGTGAACAATGCAATAATCCTATTTGTCTTCAGTGTGCTCGAAAAACACGTATAAATTGTTTGCAGGGAACAAGATAACTTCCTATAAACTATAAATTATAAAGACTAGTATGTACTAGGTACAGCAACTTTCGAAACTGAAAAAAAAACTTTTTTTCCGAAATTTTTCTTTTTTTTTGTTTTCTAGTTTTGCAATTAGAAATAACACTAGTCTTCTCTTTGAGTTTACAAGAATTAGCCAAGGCTGTAATTTTCAATATTTTTTTTCGACAAGATATTTTTTATTCCTACTCCAGCATTGGTGAATGAAAACGGAGTTGAGTAGAACGTTGTCTATTTCCACGAAAATAATGAGTTACAAGTTATATACAAGTAGAGTATGCTATAGGCCGCTATATGCTGGTTTTGCGTTTTTATTTATGCCCGTGTACAATGTATTGGATGTTAGTCAAACGATTAGAAAACGAGGCGTGAAAAGTGGTTTAAACGCTTGAAATTACTGAAATGAGTGATGGGTGAGTATACCATACTCACCTGGCGCGAGGGAGGATTTGGAAGCACCTGGCGCGTTGAGGGTTAAGCTGATTTTAAGTATACCTACCACATACCATCAAGATGGCCATGTCCATCAATAATCTCAAAAACGCTGCAAATTAGTACACAAAGGTTAATTATTTACTGTATAGATCACTCGCCTGCAAAGAACACGGCTTTTCCACATCATTTCCATTTTTGCTCAAGGATCAATACCAAGTTTATTTTGATAGAAAGTACCAGGATCCGGGTCCGATATAGCCGTGGTCGCTCGGGGGCGCGTTCTTTGTTTGCTAGACACAAACGGACTACTGCGGGAGGTCGTTTGTTCAAATCTCGCCGCCGGGGGCGTGTTTTCGTGCGTCCGTTGCTTGCCTCCTCCCTCGTCACAACACAGGGCGGTGAGGCAATGGGCCATGAGAGGAATCATCAGAACAAATTCTGATCTTCCCTGGGAGACAACTGATGACGTCCGCGACGCCAGGAATTGCAGTCGGACGAAAATCCAACCTGAAATGGTTACCTTTCCTTATCTTAATTTACCTAAGTACCAGGAAAACTAAATTTGATTTTTGGTTGCCAGGAAAGCACATCTAAGAGACACGAAATCCTTTTCGGAGAGTGTTGAGTCATCAAAAATTTACTTCCCTCGACTTGGGATCGATCTCCTATCGTTCCGACTAAACTATATTTACACTGAGTCGGAGCTCTTACCACTGAGCAAAGGAAGTGAATGGACAGAAATGCGAAGAAGTAGCTGATCACAACAAGAGAATCCTTGGTTGCTGTGTGACATAAAACCCTATTCAAAGAAACGAACAGGTTCTAACCTTCTAACTACAAACCACTCAGCCCTCCAGGGTAACTTGGTTAGGAGTAATCCCCAATTTTAATTGAAACTGCGAATGAAACACCCTTCAATCCACGGTTACTCTACTGTGGCAGACCTTGAAATTGACGTGAAGAGCAACATACTCGAACTAATCACTTATTACTTTACTGTGTGAAACCTCGAATTTGACGTTAAAATGCTAAGTACGAACGACCCAGCCAACCATGGTTACTGCGAAACCTTGAATCAGACAGGGAAGAGCTGAATACGAACAGGCAGCTTGGTCTGGAAGGGTAAAATTTTGAATATTACAGGGAAATTCTGAATACAAACTACCAAGCCTTCCAGCGTTATTCTGCAGTATGATACCTTGAATGTGAGACAGAAATTCTGAATACGAACCACTCAGCCATCCAGGGTTACTCTGTTGTTTAAAATCTTGAATCTGATTGGGAAATGCTGAATGCGAACAAGCCATCAAGGGTTACTCTGCTGTATGATATCTTGAATATGACAGAGAAATTCTGAATACGAACCACTCAGCCATCATGGGTTACTCTACTGTGAGAACCCTGCAAACTGACAGGGAAATGCGGAATACTAAACAACAAGCCATCCAGGGCTACTCTGCAGTATGATAGATTGAATATGACGGAAATTCTGAATACGAACTACTCATTCATCCAGGGTTTCTCTGTAGTTTGAACCTTGAAACTGACTGGGAAATTCCGAATACAAACCACCAAGCCATCCAGGGCTACTCTGCAGTATGATAGATTGAATATGACGGAAATTCTGAATACGAACTACTCATTCATCCAGGGTTTCTCTGTAGTTTGAACCTTGAAACTGACTGGGAAATTCCGAATACAAACCACCAAGCCATCCAGAGTTACTCTGCTGTTTGGAACCTTGAATGTGACAGAGAAATTGTGAATACGAACCACCAAGCCATCCAGGGTTTCTATGCAGTTTGATACTTTGACACTGACAGAGAAATGCGACTTTCGAGCCATCAAGGGTTACTCCGTTGTTTAAAATCTTGAATCTGATTGGGAAATTCTGAATACGAACAAGCCATCAAGGGTTACTCTGCTGTATGATACCTTGAATGTGACAGAGATATGCTGAATAACTATTTTCGAATCGTGGAGGCTATGTGCCACAGACGTTTCTGGCCGTAACAGCACAATTCCACGGGAACCTCTTCTCCCAAAAATCAAGTCAACTCCGCGGAATCCCTCAAGTGTGGGTCGCGGTTACCTCAAGTGGTCCGTTCTTGCGCATCATCCCCCACGATCTCCGGACCGAGCAGTCCTTGAGCGGTCCCTTCCGTCCCCCGGCAGAGTGCAAAGGTTCGTGGCCTGAAACTGGGTCGTAGGCCACCTCCGAGTACCCGCCAGGAGGGGGAACCGTTACTACGGTACCGCGACTTGAGGAGGCGGACTGCAACCCACTGCAGCAACGGTTCCTTTTTGCCTTCGAGGAGTATCATTGTCAACCGCAGGAATCCCCCGTGGGGGGCTGCCACGCACTTGTCGGCCTAGATAGCTCGGGGAGTGTGAAAGGGGCAGCCAAGTTCAATGGCTCGACCGAACGGGGGAGGCGGTTACTTCAGCGGTTACGGCAACACCGCCAACTTATTACACACCGAAATACGCATGTTTATATGGTATTTTCACGTCAAATTGGAGGTTTCATTTCAAATTGGAGGTTTTACACATCAATTTGGAGGTTTTACACATCAAATTGGAGGTTTTACATTTCAAATTGGAGGTTTTACATTTCAAATTGGAGGTTTTACACATCAATTTGGAGGTTTTACACATCAAATTAGAGGGTTTACACATCAATTTGGAGGTTTTACACATCAAATTAGAGGTTTTACATTTCAAATTGGAGGTTTTACATTTCAAATTGGAGGTTTTACATTTCAAATTGGAGGTTTTACATTTCAAATTGGAGGTTTTACATTTCAAATGGGGGTTTAACCCTCTTTCGTCCGCAAACAGACCTACTGGTGCAAAAAAATCTTTTCTTCGTTTTTCTCACCTATAGACCTCTACTGATGATGTTTATGGAGAAAAAATTCAAATTTTCCAAATGTTGAAGATTTTGGGGAAATGGGTACTGAGGTTCCCCTCAGCCGGCTTGCGGAACGATGAAGCGGGAACCCTTTGGCCCAACTTACATGATTTTGACCAATTGAGGAATGCTTCAGAAATCCACACATTTTTGACGACTAAAAACTTGAGCACTTAACCCAGATAACCCTGAATTTTTTTTTTTACTAATTTTTTGAATTTTTTCGTATGTTTAGTGTCATAGGTGTTGTCTGAAGACAAATTTGGCACTCTTGCAATTTTTTCCGATTTTAATGAGGTCAAAAATGGGCATCCTTCCAGAAGGACGTCAGTAGAATAAGGAAGCAACCTCTCTCGCATATTTCTTATTCTTATGAGATAACAAATGGGACTCAAGATTGAAAATACACTTTTTACTCAATCAAAACTGCATATAAAACTAAGTATCATTTAAAATTGACAAAATTTATTTTGTGTGGAACGATAGAAAACGAAACAGTGTAGAAATACGTCACATTTCAAGCATCCGGTTGTCGACTTCGTCTTGGAAAATCTTCAGTGCAGCTGCTTCCCTTCTTCCTATCTTTTCGTCTACTCCCGTATCTCCAATTTTGTGTTCTTTCTTATCGAATCTAAACAAAAAGATAAATAAATTCAATAATAAATTGAAGATTGTTTGGGACCACGCATTGGTGACTACTCTCTAAGTGCAGTTGAAAGAGACTGGTTTTTTGTCCACTTGTACAAATTTTTTGGGCGGTTTTGGTTTACGGACTTGACCCCTCTTCTTGCTGGAAATATTTTCATTGGAAGTTGATGGTTGGGGATCATCATAGCTTTCATCATCTTTATCATGAGAAAGAATGCTATTCAAAATTGCAGGGGAAAAAGATCAATAACAGGGCTCTCGTCCGGTGAGGTCATGAAGGGCATTTGTTGGAGGTAATAAAGATATATCGACTTCCCCTTGACTTATTGCATCATTATTCCCCTCCGAAAAATCCAATAATATTGGATATATAACATATTATGTTATTTGATGTAAAGGAAGCAACTTCAAAGCAGAAAAAGCGAGAAATCAAAAAAAAAAATTAGCAAATGAAAAAATATAGGGACGGAACGATTTTGAATGTGTATTCTACTGACGTCCTTCCAGAAGGATCGACGTAAAAAGTGGTAATAATGGAGATGAAAATGGCAAAATTACATCAATAACATGTCATACCCTTAGTGGAGAGTAGGAACAATAGAATATCAACGTCAAAATAAAAATAAAAAATGAATAGGTACTTACCCATCAAATATGAATTCTGGGTGATCGCTCAAGATTGAAGCTGCTAGGGAAAAACTGCACTGAGTACCTGTTGGTCGCATACTGAAGACAAAATCGGTCCCCATCCCTCCGTTAGGATGTAAACAACAGTTCAAAGCTGTACTAGACCACAGCGGTATCATAATAGAGGAGAGAAAATTCAGAAAGTCGACCTAAGTCCCTCATCCTTCCAGAAGGACGTTAGGGCTATCTGGGTTAAATAGTTGGGGAAACAAATTAATAGAATCAATGGTTGGAGCTCAACTAGATCAATCAAATTTTTATTGTACAACTTTAGGAACAAATTTCAAACTTGTATTAGAACATAATGGTAACTATATAGTTGTTTGTAGAGGAAACTAATCTCCATGAATTATATTGTCCTCTTCTTCAACATCAGAGTCTTCATATGGTTTCGGGACCATAGCTAATATTTTTTGACCTCGTGACTGAAACTGAAAAGAATAATAACGCCAGCTTAGGAAAACCGAAATAAAAGTCCAAATATTATTCATTATTCAAAGAAAAACACTTCTTAGTCCATTACCAAGGTTTATCATTAGAAATAATACACCAAAACAGGCATCAAGACCTCACCGAATGGAATAACCTGAACACCCTGTTCTGGCCAAGGGGAACTGGAGTTCCCCTTCCTAGTTTTATCCGTATATTGGAAACAGGAAGTGTATTCCGAATTTACTGTCATGGAAATCGAAGTTTATTATTCAACGCACCTCTGATAAAAGTTTGAAGTAAGAAATTCTACAGTAAATTGTAGAAAATAGGTAATGAACTTACCACTTGCGGCTTCCGTGACGTGTCGGCACAATGACTGGGCCGGCACAGCTATGATTAGGGTTAACCAGTAAATTTTTGGCTGTATCATTCGGAATTCGGCCATAATCCATCGAGAAGGTTTAGACAGTGGTGTAGACACAAGAAAAATGTCACTGCATTCCATAGGAGTGGAGGAATAATGAACCCAACTTGAATTCAAAAATCAAGTTGTCAGCAAGACAAATTCTCAGTGGGCCCCAAACAAACCACGACCTGTTTGATACGATAACCCGAAGCGTTGCAACTGTCACCACATCGGACTGCACAAATTATATAGAAAATAATAAACCTTTGGAGAATGATTTGCAGTGTTTTTATTTACTTTGGTGCTGTACAAAACAGTTTTACACAATGTAATTTAGTTAGTATATTGAGGAGGTATTGACATGGATATGTCTTAGTTCTGGGGGTCATTCTAAAATTTTCGACACACGAACAATGCAACGTTTTTTTTCTGATGCTGTTGAACGAAGGAAGCTGAAATTTGAGAGGCAGGGTCAATCGATACATACTTCTATACATCATCAAAGTTGATGATCACTGATCAACTGAGTGAGCCATTTCCTCTCCTGTTGAACGCAGGAACTAACTTCCTCATTTTCCACCCCACAAAAATCGTTCACCACTCATTGGAAAGCTCTCAAGTTATTAAACATGGTACATGGTCCCTAATATGAATGTACCTGTACGGAAAGCTGAATTATGCGCATGTTTACTAACATATGATCGTGAGTAACAAATGAGATGTCAACATGATCGTGAGAGGAAAATAGGTATCGTCATCCAACAGATCCCTTTGAAGCGTTACGGAGGCAGGGTCAGTAGAGAATGCTGAAGGCGCCTGAGTGGTCACTGATCAGCTGAGTGAGCTCCGAAGCCATTTTCTCTCCTGTTGAACGCAGGAAGCTGAAATTTGAGAGGGCGGGTCAATGGAGAATGCTGAAGGCGCCTGAGTGGACACTGATCAGCTGAGTGAGCTCCAAGGCCATTTCCTCTCCTGTTGAACGCAGGAAGCTGAAATTTGGGAGGCAGGGTCAATGGAGAATGCTGAAGGCGCCTGAGTGGACACTGATCAGCTGAGTGAGCTCCGAGGCCATTTTCTCTCCTGTTGAACGCAGGAAGCTGAAATTTGGGAGGCAGGGTCAATGGAGAATGCTGAAGGCGCCTGAGTGGTCACTGAACAGCTGAGTAAGCTCCGAGGCCATTTTATCTTCTGTTGAACGCAGGAAGCTGAAATTTTAGAGGCAGCGTCAATAGAGAATGCTGAAGGCGCCTGAGTGGTCACTGATCAGCTGAGTGAGCTCCAAGGCCATTTCCTCTCCTGTTGAACGCAGGAACCTGAAATTTGAGAGGCAGGGTCAATGCAGAATGCTGAAGGCGTCTGAGTGGTCATTGATCAGCTGAGTGAGCTCATCATTTAAATTGCCATCATAAGACATATCCATGTACAGATGTATCTGCATGCAGTGTTATAAATCAATTTTAGCCTGAAATTGGGTATTCTTAAGACGAAGATCGTACATAGGTACTGAACATGTATATTCCTGATGGTGACAAGTTCTGGCCATTAAAGAACATTATTACCTGAATTGTTTGTGAAACGGCTAAAATGTTCTACAAAATTTGGTACATTTCCCCAGTCCCAGCAATGGAGGTCTTGTAGAAGGCTAGAAGTGGTGAGCTCAATGAATATCCCTGACATACTCCCGTAGTGTTGTAATGGCGATTAATTTGGTTGTCCACCAAATTGGGTGTAAGAACTATGACTGGTGGGATGCCGATAAGTAAGAGCTTTGACTATGAAGGATTCGGCAGTATTCGAATTGGGGAAATGGATGTAAGAGAGGAATGATTGAATTGGGGAACAGTGAAAGTACGTACTATCAACTTGTGTGTCATCAACTGCTCGTATGGAAGGGGGAAATTGCAGTTTTCATCGATTAAGTATGTCCAAATCTAGTAGTTGAACTCAATCTCTTCATTACGTGCATTCAGCATTGTAAACGTTAGTTGGTGGAAGGTAGTTCAGGGCAAACTATTTCTTGGTCCTTTCTTAATACCCGGCATTTTGTTATAGTGCCGCAGTAAGCGTTTGTTCTGAATCCGTCTGAACCAGGACTGAAAAAGATGGATTCCAGCGCAAGGAAAAATTTCTCAAGCTGCATTGTGGGCACCTTTTTCAAAGTCGAGATGAACCACTTTCATTTCCAAGTCAGTCGAAGCTAAAGAGAAACACAAATGCCGCACGTCAAGCCCACAGAGTACTGGAGACTGGTCAAGCCTGAACTGCTTGTATAGTTCAGTCGTTTTCGAGTCTTAGAACGCCATGAACTACAAGTACTTTAAATCCATTAATATTAACACGGGATGTGTGTAGAGCAGGGAGAACTTTGGGGCAAAGAGCAAAGCTCCATCAACAATTGAAGGTGCTTACAAGTCGTAAAAATAGGTTTTCCATGAAGAAGCAAAAATTGTCCCCATTTAAGACGAAGCTTTCCTGCATTTCTTTGTGTTGTTCAAGACATTCCTCGAACGACTTGGGAACGGATAGCAGGATTTTCCTTCTCGATAAATACTTACACTGGCGAATTCAGTGTGTTATGACGGAATAACAACCGGTACGAACGTTTTTTTCTTCAATTTAATCGTGTCTCCGTCGCTGCCCTTTGCTCACATCGATTGCCTACCACAGCTCTGCCGTGAGAAGGAAAAACAGCTTATCTATGAAATTCTGGGCGCCCGAAAAATGCCTCAAGGATTTTGAGCTTACCACTCCATTATTCGTCTCCAGTTTATAGTTATAAGTACACATTTTCGATCGTCTGTTAGGTTACATCCTATCGATCGTGCTGATATCGATTAAATACAAGAAACATCGATTTTACTTCGATTATTCATAGTTAAGCTCTTTCTCCCAGTTAATAACCAAAAGTGTGGCAGCGATTTGGAGGAAAAACCACTTGAGCTGTTTTTCCTCCACATCTTATACAAATCAAACGAACATTATATTTGAGAAAACCACTTATAATGTTAGGGAAAACCAGCTCAGCTGTTCAAACAACTTCTCAAATTCAGGGAAAACATCAGATGTATGGAAAACATCAGATTCTGATGTTACCAATGGAGTGAGGGGATTAGGAGGAAAAACCACTTGGCTGAAGCGGAAAATGGCTCAGCATGAAAGATCTAGTCGAACGATTTGGAGGAAAAACAGCTTATGTATAGTTGAGTGGTTTTTCCTCCACATTAAATTACGAAAGACCAGGCCAAGGCGTGCTAACCGTCAAAGATAAGCCCTTTTTCCTCCTAACGATCAAAGGTAAGCTGTTTTTCCTCCACATTAAACTACAAAATTTCTAGTTGAGCTTTTCTGACCAAATTTTTCAATTTCGCGATTTTATTATTTAAGCTGTTTTTCCTTCTCACGGCAGAGCTAGGCTCAGCCACTCTTTTCCGCAAATCGACTACCATCGATTATCTGAGTCGATACGATTCAGAGTATTCGAAAACAGGTGTCTCAGGGGAACTACACGAATTTGACGGCCTGGAATTATAAGAAACGAAGATCTTTGGGCAGTAAACTAATCGCGAATAAAGTCCTCCGCAGAAAATGGCGATGGTTTGGTCATATCCTTGGAAAAACCAATGCCATTGAAAAACATGTTCTGGGCTAGAACCCTCAAGTATAATGCCGACCAGGGAGACCCCAGCACACGTGGAGAAAATTACAACAGAAAGCGCCAGAAAGACATGGAGTGAGGTAAAAAAGTTGGGCACAGAACAGAAATGAATGATGTCTTTTGCTCCACGAGGAGTTAAAGGATTTAAGTCATGTAGTAGCACTAAAAAGGTTACTTTGTGCCATTTTTAAACGGCAGGACCGAGCTTGATCACAATGAGACCAAATCCCAGACATCAATCTAGGAGCCATAAAATTGAGTAAGTTCTTACTATCTCAATCTCCATCAGGAAAACCTAAACAGAGGTTGCGTTTAGGATCGGGTTCGATAACCAATTTCTTGCAACTTCGTTTTCACAACCAGTTTTCTCACAAGTCCTTTTCCATAAAGCGATTTAAAAAAGTGCTGGTTATGTAAAATTAGTTGAGCGTTCATGCATTTTTTTCCTGCCCGTTACGAAGTACAAATGTCCCAATCAGGAAAAATGGCCTCCTTCGTTCCCTCTGATGGTGGAAGGAAAATCCGCATTTGGAAGGCGAGTGTTTCGTCGATCGTGTGGGATTTGTGGAGTTGGAGGGGTATTTCGGGTAATGAGGTCAAAATGAAAATCGGTCTCTGTGTATTGAAACCAGGGCGCAAGGGTTTACCTTGATTGGTTTGCGTGGGCAGACGGTTAAGTGGTCTTAGCCATCACTACTTATAGACAACCTTCTCGACATTTTGTAAGAACACAAAATACAAGATTACAAAATTCATCATCCAAGGATGGGGATGGAATATTTGCAGCTTATAATTCGAGTGTAGGAAGACGATTCGGACGGTCCTACCGAAGCAGTTTCACGCGGTACGTGTTTGCTGCAATTTCTTACCATGGATTTCGATGAAACTTGGTTTATCTGTTTGTGCGCCTACGGTTATTGTCAGTCACTTCTAGGCGATGGATAATAGGTGTTATTTCAGAACGCCCTTCAGTTATGAAGGTATTGCTTTTTCTTCAATTAGAAATAATATTGAATTTTTAGAATCGAATGAGACTACTCACAGCTTTTTAGCACCAACCGTTCGTTCCATTTAAGGACGTACAGTTGTACGAATTATGAATCGATCATGAGTGTGAGAAGTACAACATTAATCGTCATTCAGATATCAGGTAGAAAACGCTGCAAATTATAACACAAAGGTTTATCATTTTTCTGACAGATCACTCGTCTGCAAAGAACACGGCTTTGCCATTGATACCACCTACCAACCATAGATACCTACCTACTGTACAATCAAGTTAATTTGGCATAAACGCTTCACACTCAATTCGAAAAAATAGGGAGTTGGGGTGGCTTCATTAGGAAATATGATTACTCGTTGCTAAGGACGCAAAACTGAGGACAACTCGAAGAAACGAACAACGATCGCATTTTGGTCAGCTAAAATTTGAACGGATTAGGCCTTTCTTGCGATTCACACTCGTGTTTCTGATTTTTCATAAGTTCAACCCTTAAGTTCTCATGGGGAGCAAACGGTTGGTCCTACAGAGCTCTGGTTGCTCTCATTCGATCCTAAAAATTCAATACTATTTTAAATTGATAAAAAAACAATAACTTTTATCAATTTTTTTTGAGCTAGGGCATTATTGAAAATTTTAAATCTTAGAAGTGACTGACATCAACCAAAAGCTTCGGGGCACAACTAGACCCTAAATGGGGCCCATGTACCAAATTTCATCAAAATCGGTCCATGGGAACTAAGGAAAGTGCCACGTACCGCGGACGGACGGAAAAGTTTTTCATTCGATTTTCGGATTCTACGTACCATCAAATTTCGAGGGGGGGGGGGGTTAACGTTTTTTTTCATGGTCGAGTCCAAAGGTTCGTAAACCGTTCATAAAATAATAAACCAAAAAGTTAAAATTATTGATGTTTTACGTTTAAAGGTTTGTAGAATCTGAAACCATATAAAAACATTCCTTCGGTCGCCATTCCTTCGGCTCTTTCCTTATTTACTGCTACCTACCTAATTGGAGGACAGCCCACAAAAGGGGTCACTGATTCCATCTGTTGACTCCGGAAACTAGCTGGGTGAAGACGGGGTAGGTCGTTTGATAGGAATTTCAATTTGTGTGGGCGCCAGTCCGCTTGGTATTTTGGGCAACAGATTAGCTGAAATTGCTATATTTATCTACGAGCTCACAGATAAAGGTAAAAACGGACCAACCCTTGATCTGCTGCTGGGGATCTGACCCCGAGATAAAAAAAAAAGAAAGTAAAAAAATAGGTCAGTTGTCAGGGTTAGATAAAACCAAAATTCAAAATTGATTTTCTGTATTAAAGAAAAAGGAGTCCTGAGAACTTGGTAAGGATAGGTAAAGATACAACCCGATCTGGCGTAAAGCTGAAAATACCTAAGTACCTACTTTTTCTAAGGTGGATTCTCACAGCAGATAAACGGAGATACAAAAAAGTCCCTATGGTGCACCAACCTATCATCGCCCTAGCCTACTCTTATAATTTTATCCTATCTTATCTTACAACAAACTCTTGAAATTACGTGGCTCTTACAGGTGGAGTACCCTAGGTTGGTTCGGTATTGAAGTTAACTTCTGATGTCCTCACAGGAGGGTGAATGTATCCCTGAAGGATGAAGCTCCTACACAGACAACAAAACCCCTTTGGTTAGGACCTATCAACCAGTTAGATGGAATAATTGATTCAATTTCGGGAATAAAATTGAAATCAAATTGAATTACCACACTGGATACTAAATTCTGGTTCAGGATTGTAATTTCTAGTGTGCAAATGTTAAGTCCAGTTACAATTGCCAACTTCAGACCACAAGGTATCTAAAACATAAAATAGGTAGGTATTATAATTCCTGAACTAAGGAAAATAAAAATATTTTGATCCGATGGCTATATATTTTTATCATTCAATATGCCAAATTTTGAGCCAGCCTCGCGTACAAATAATAGTGACCTACTTACATTCTGTGGCTTTGGTAGGAAGGTACTCTTCTCTCCCAACCTGAGGTAGATATCGCTTCTGCTACAATACTCTCACCGGTATATTAGGTCACCTGGAATGACAGTTGATCCTGCTTAAATGAGCAGCTGAACTAAATCTAAAAACTTCCCAGTGGAACGAGGTTAATCTGAGTAGTTAATATATCCTGCCAAGCAGCATAATAATTCTCCTCCACAAACGTCTTGAGCTGACTGGCTTCAGAGACGCAGGAAATTTATTGTCCAGTACTGTGTATAGTATTTATTGTACAGTGTTGTGTTGTGTTGTTTGAACTGGTGGTCGTTTTAAGGGCCCCATTCACATGTATGTCCGGAGTCGCCGCCGCGTCCCTACAGGTACTCCCCGAAGCCACCGCAGTAGTCCATTCACCTGGCTACCAAAACCTCCTGACTCCGCCAAATAGTGGACCTGCTACCAACCACCGCTTGCTCAGTTCCTTCTCTGAGTTTCACCAAGATGGTTGAAGAACAGGAATGCGCCGCTATCATAGCACTGCTCCTAGCTGAAGAAGAAGAGGCGAGAAAGAAAAACGAGAAAAGGTTTTGGACAAATCATCGTCATCAGTACTGTCTTCGCATTCCAATTCTATGTTAGAGAAAGATTCTCTCGAGGCTACGTGGTCAGCAGAAGGTCGTAGTACCACAGTTTTGGTTTGTAGCTGTCCTCTTCGTCGTTCCCAGACTTCTCCTCTTCGCCTTCACTTTCTTCAGCTCTTTATTGAAAGAGCCTTTGATGGATCAAACTTTTTTTTCACCCATTCCCTGTCAACGCTGGGAAATTTGTTGTTGCAAAAATTCTGTTGCGCGTCCCACGATCTGCTTCTTTCAATACTATTGGAATACTTAGTAGATCTCACCTTCCACACTGCAGGATGCGAAATATCCACTTCGATCAACTCTGCAAGAAAGTCAGGGGCGAAAAATCCCTTATCTGCATCCATATTTTTGTATAGATTTGAACAAAATGAAAAATGACTCAAGTTCACGTACCGTGTTCAAAAGATGACTAAAAGTGAGGAAAACGGTAGGGCTACATACGTACTGGTGGTTGGCCTCACTTCAACCATTCACAGGGCTGCCGAAGATAAACCTGGCTGCAGTTTTCGAGCATGTTCGATTACCTGCCGAGCGGCGGACGAACGACAGACCTCAAGATTTTGTTAACCATTCACGGGTAGTTTTCCCCTTTGACGGCGGCTAGGGACGCAGCGGCGACTCCGGGCATACACGTGAATGGGGCCCTTTATAGAGGCACTTCCCTTCATCCCTCTCTCCCACCCCCACCTTCCTCATTATATTTGATTTATTTATTTATTTTAATTTATGGCTTGCCCCTCTGCAAAAAGGAAACTTCGCAGGAGTCCTAGTGTTATGGGAAGATAAACTCACTAACGGAAAGCCGTGATTTCAGTTCAACGGGCAACGATAAGCCCCGTAATCGTCCGATTGGGAATAAAATAATTTCAACGTAACATTACCAAGGATCGGTTTTGATAAAATTCGATATATATGGGTTCCTTTTGGGGGCAAGTTATTCCCCGAAGATTTTTGTTGATGTCACTCACTTTAAAGGCATGAAAAATAGGCAACTTACAGCTTCTGATGTAAAGGTACTTATTCTTTATTCACTTATTTAAAGTAGTGTTTAATTTTCAGAAACGATTGAGACCATCCTGAGCTCAGTTTCTTGTCGCTCAGTTGATCGCAACCATTGACCGAATTTCCTAATGATGGCTCCCACATCTCTCCGATAGCGATATTATTGATGGTCAATGATCTAGGAGGAAACATAATATGTTTGATATTATCAAACCGTTGTGTGATAATTCGCAGCATTTTTTTTTCCTTCCCAGTCTCATTGGGCCCACCCAGCTTATGATGTGAGTAACGGGGCTGATGGGAACGACGGAGAGGTTCTGCTATTACGTGGATGTGACGAACCGTTATGGGGTTGAGCGTAATATTGCTGTGCTACTTTCGGGTGTCAGCGAGGGGCAAGTTCATCCGAGTTCACTAGCCTCTTCTTCGGGAGATGCTGATGGGATCCAGAGTCGCCAGCTCCTCGCCCAACCGCTCGTCGACTCCCCTAGGCGACCCACTTACGGAAATACTGTTCAGGACTTCTCTGTTGAACAGAAAAGACTCAGCTAGAAGAATGCAGTGAAGATCTATTCCTGCAGTGTGAGTGATCGAGCGAATTGTCGAAGAACTGTTGTAAGCAATTTGTGAACTATTATAGATTTTCGTATCCCATGAGCTTTCTTTGAGAGTATCGGCATCGGTAATTTTGAGTCACACCAGTATGTATCATGAACCTATCTATACCTACATGAAGAAGTACTTAGTTTTGACCAATTTCAAGAGTTTTGGGCAATAGGGTGTGCGCATGGGTCGGATAAACTGTTTATTATTATTTTCAATATAAACTAGACCTCATTCTGAAAATGTTAACACTAACCGCGACTTTCTAGCGTGAGAAGACGTTTTCCTATGATTTTTCAAAGTTTTGAATTATTATGACGTCACAGTGGGCTCCCCCCAGGCGGGAGGGGCGTGTGACGTCATAATGATCCGTATCTTTGAAAAATCATAGAAAAAGATCTACTCATCCAAAAAGAGAACGGCTGGTGATCAAATTCTCAAAATGAGGTCTAATTTCGATTTAAAATCTATAAAAGAAAAAAATCATGCGTATACTCTCTTTTGCTTCTAGTTGATCTGTCGAAATATACTTACAAGCAGTAGGTTATAAAAAACGTGGGTCCTCCAGTGAATATTTTCATTCGCATTTTGCGTTTTAGAGTTTTTTGAACAATTCTGTGTGACGTCATAATGATTCGAAACTTTGAAAAATCACAGAAAAAGATCTACTCATCCAAAAAGAGAACGGCTGGTGATAAAATTCTCAAAATGAGGTCTAATTTCGATTAAAAATCTAAAAAAGAAAAAAAAATCATGCGTATACGCTCTTTTGCTTATAGCTGATCTGTCGAAATATACTTACAAGCAGTAGGTTATAAAAAATGTGGGTCCTCCAGTGAATATTTTTATTCGCATTTTGCGTTTTAGAGTTTTTCGAACAATTCTGTGTGATGCATAACTGCTTGCAATATAATCACTTTGGTTTAATGTTTTCATTAAAAAACCTTTGGGAACCGAACAAGGAAAACAAAAATTTGTTGATTTACGTTTCAAAGTACGTAAAATCCAAAAATCGAATAAAAATTTGGGGTCTCTATATGGGGTCTAGTTGTGTCCCGAAGTTTTTGGTTGATGTCAATCCCTTCTAAGGATCGAAAAATAAGGGCTGAAATTTTCAAAACTCCCTAGTTCATAATCTTTCGATATAGAAGTATTGTTTTTTCATAAATTCAAAATAGTTTTGAATTTTTAGAATCGAATGAGACTACCCAGAGCTCTTTAGGACCAACTGTTCCTACGAGAACTTACGATAAATCAGAAACACGAGCGTGAATCAAAAAGAGGCATTTTTTTGCCTAGTTGTATACTACCTATTTTAAAATTATAAAAAAACAGTACCTTCATCGAAGGTTTTGATCTAGGGTGCTTTAAAAATTTCAACCCCTACTTTTTACCCCTCAGGAGTGATTGACAATGAATATAATGTTCGGAGCGCCGCTAGACACATACTGGACATGTAGTACTGGACTATTGGTATAAGGAGCCCATATACCAAAAAATTTAATCAATCCATGATAATTAAGGAAACGGCGAACGACGGACGGTCGGACGCAAAAATGTTTATTTAATTTAAAAAAATTAATCAATAATTTAATCAATCTATGGCAAAAAAGGAAACGGCGAACGACAGACGGACCGACGGAAAAATGTTTATTTGATTTAAAAAATTTAATCAATAATTTAATTAATCTATGATAATTAAGGAAAAGGCGAACGACGGACGAAAAGACGGAAAAATGTTTATTCAATTAAAAAAAAATTAATCAATAATTATTATCCATGGTAAAATGTTTATTTAATTTTGGGTTCTACGAGGGTATCTACTTTAAAACGTAAACCATCAAATTTAGAGGGGGTTAAACGTTTTTTTCTTGCTCGATTCTAAAGAACCAAAATTTTGTATAAAAGCATAATATGAATTATTTAAAGAAATTTTTAAAAATGTTTTTTTGTTAAATTAGTAAGAAATTTTAATTCTCTCAAGTATGAAATTAAATTTATTTAAGAATAATAGTGTACACTGAATGAACTGACGCTAAATGTAGATACTCTGATGACTTCAGCGCTTAGGTGTTTGTTATGAAGGTTACGGCTCGTGGACGAAGAGGTCGAACGTGAAATGAGACTGCTGGCCGTGTGATTCAATAGTGAAAAGGCAATGCGGTCACAGCCTGCGTCATCTCGGATCACCTCTGAGGTAAAAGCACTACTTTCGTTAACCCCCTAAGCTACTCAGAACTCCGTGAGTCACAGCACTCCTCTCGCTAGGCCTCTCTTTCACTTAGCAGTTTACTGGCGACGAAAGTCCTGTTAGGTTATAATGTAAATAGGCAAAAATAATTCTATCCTTTATGGTGGGGAATGGATGGAATCTTAGGAAGTAGACTTTGCTAAGGGATTTCGCAATCATGAAGCAAAATGAGTTACGTAAAACGTAAATTTGAGCAATAATTGGGGAAATGGACCAGGGGATCATATTCTACTCATAGTTTTCTCGAATAAGAAAAATTGGATTGGGAGCTACAAAAGCTGAAAATTATTACACAGTTTTTATTATTTTTCTATATAGATCACTCGTCTGCAAAGAACGCGGCTTTGCCATTGTTACCACCAACCAACATGAAGAAAAACGTCGGTCGCATTTCAGTCAGCTGAAATTTGTACTGGGATTAGGCCTCTTTTGCGATTTACATCAGTGTTTCTGATTAATCGTAAGTCCAATCCTTGAGTTCTCATAGGGAGCGAACGGTTTGTCCTACAGGGCTCCGTGTGGTCTCTAAAACTTCTAACAATTCAATAGTATCTTAAATTGATGGAAAAACAATATCTTTACATCGAAATTTTTTGAGGTAGGGCGCTTTCAAAATTTCAACCCTTAGAAATGATTGACATCAACCAAAAGCATAATCGTAATAATGCTGAATCGTTCTCAGATGTGACTACAAAACCACAGCGGGATGGCAGCATGTGCTTCGTAGCCGTACCTACCCGTGGGCAAAGATAGAAGGCTACCATAAGGCTCAATATGAATATGGTTGGTCCCTCTCAGCCGCAACAGATGCCGACAGATGGACACTGACCAGATAATTCCGGGCTTTTCGAATCACTTCCTGCGCACGCTCAATTGATGATCGTGAATGAAAATCTCGGATGCACTGCGTGGAGCAGTTCGCCAAGGTGGATGGGAAGTGTAATCTTATGCATCCAGATAAAACAATAAGAATAATAGTCCCGAAACTACAGTGATTATTGTCTGCTGTCTGTGACAATGACTAATTTCCGTTGAAGGTATCCAGGTAGCGACAAACCTTGGAATAAGTAATACGATTCGGTACTAAAATACCTCCATAATTATTAAAATGTGACGATAAAACTCCTCCATGATTTTCCACGAAGAAGCAACTGAAACAAAAATTTCTCTAATCAGTTTGTAAATTCCCTTGTACATAACAAAAATTCAGAAATTCAACCAAACTCCCGTAGTGGTTCGTAGAGGCATAATAGGCATAATGTATATTATACAATAAATCTGTAAGACATGGCTTGAAGGAGAGATAGACCTCGACCTTGTCTCAATCGCACAAAGGAATACCAGTGTGCGCTGCGGTAGGAGGCAAGTATTCCTGTAAATAATATAATTAACTCAGTGTTCTTTACACGGCAGTTGCTAGAAGAAATCCTTCCAAATTCCTTCATATCAACCTCAAATTCAAAAGTAGATTTTATTAGCGTCCCTGATTCCTATTGGAGCACTAATAGTAGTTAATAGCTTTACAAATTGAGTATTAATTGTCCTTTTATCGATTTTGTTATCGATGAAAATACGATTATATTTTTATTACTGCGCATTCCACAAAAATTATGACAAATTAGCTGCAGTTTCTGGTAATTAGGTACTTACCCAAAAATATTCTATTGAAAATCCCAAAAATGACCGATCGTTCATTGTATAGAGTGATTTGCTTTTGATTCCCAACTATTTCGTCTTCAGTGTACTTTTAATATCGTCCAATGATGGACAGAAGTTGTGCCAGGTTGGATGAGTAGTAGATCTTCCTCAAATAGATAATAAGCCTGTAATTATGGAATCAGTGACACATTAATTTTGTTTGTTTGTTTGTTAAAAGGTTCATTATTGGGCAGTGCCCTATATAGTAGGAAAATAGCGATGTACAACATAAAAGTGATTCACATGTAACAACAAAACGCTGCAAATTATTACAAAAAGGTTTATTATTTTTCTACATAGATCAATAGTCTGCAAAGAACTCGGCTTTGGCATTATCACCACCTACCAACCATAGATACTACCTACCTGACACGTACCTATAGCGATGGCATTTTGGTCAGCTAAAATCTGAATGGAGATTAGGCCTCTTTTTCGATTCACACTCGTTTTTCTGATTTATCGTACGTCCAAACCGTACCAATACGTCCTCGTAGGGAGCGAGCGGTTTGTCCTACAGAGCTCCGCGTGGTCTCTAAAAATTATAAAAATTCAGTACTATCTTAAATTGATGGAAAAACAACACCTTTAGATCGAAATTTATTGAGGTAGGGCGCTTTCAAAATTTCAACCCTTAGAAATGATCGACATCAACCAAAAGCTTCGGGGCACAACTAGCCCCAAATGGAGCCCATATACAAAATTTCTTCCTAAAAAAGTGCAGCGGACGGCCAATCTTTTATTCGATTTCGGATTTTACTTAGGTACCTTGAAAAAAATGTTGAGGGGGCGGGGATTAAACATTTTTTTCTTGGTCGATTCCAAAGGTTCATTATTGAAAATAATAAACCAAAATCACACAACAATGATGTGAAAATGTTTGATTGTTGGGAATTTATATTTTCTAACCATTTTAGCATGGAACATGATTCAGCCTTGGACTAACTACCCGAAAAGTGTCACCCGGGAGGAAAGGTGACCCGGAAAGAGCGACAGGCGAGTGTGTCCACCCCATCCCTACTTTACAGAAAAGCGCGGCTAAAGCATGTTCCATTTTTCTTGAGCCAAAGGCTCTAAGCCATAAGCATTCGGGGGCCCTGGCTAGGCCAAGGACCAAGTTTTTTTTAATTTTTATTTTTTATTAATTTTTGATTAAAAAAGTACATTTTTAGGCAGTCTCTTAAATAGTAGGAAATTAACGATGTGTACCAAAAAAGTAACAACAAAAATGACACAACATTGATGCGAAAATGTGTGAATGTTGGAAACTGATATTTTCTAATGAAAACCATTTCTTCTTTTAATTTTTATTTTTTATTATTTTTGGTTTATTATTTTCAATAATAAGCCTTTGGAATCGAGCAAGAAAAAAATTTTTTTAACCCCCCTCAAAATTTGATGTTTTACGTTCCAAGGTACGTAGAATACGAAAATCGAATAAAAAAATTTCCGTCCGTCCGCCGTACGCCGTACGCCGTCCGCCGTCCGCCGTACGCCGTACGCGGCACTTTTCTTAGCAACACTGGACCGATTTGGTTCAAATTTGGTATATGGGCTCCATTTGTGGTCTAGTTGTGCCGCGAAGCTTTTGGTTGATGTAGGACACTTCTAAGGGGTGAAAAATAAGGGTTGAAATTTTCAAGAGTGCCCTAGCTCGAAAACTCTCGAAATAAAGGTATCGTTTTTTCACCAATTTTAAATAGTACAGAATTTTTAAAAATTTTTGAGACCACCCGGAGCTCTGTAGGACAAACCGTTCGGTCCCTACGAGTATTTGAAGGTTTTCCTTCGATAAAACAGAATCATGAGTGTGAATCGCAAAAGAGGTCTAATCTCCATTCAAATTTTATCGGACTAAAATGCGATCGCTGTTCATTTCTTCGATTTGTATACAGTTTTGCCTTCTGCGTAACCAGTAATCAAATTTCCATATCAAGCTTTCTATTTTTCGAATCGAGTGTGAAGCGTTTAGTTCTTTCTAATAAACTTGATTGTGAAGGTGTGAAGCCATTATAGTGTGGTAGGTAGTACCTACCAATAGTTGGTAGGTAAAAAACGCTGCAAATCATTGCTCAAAGGTTTATTATTTTCTGCACAGATCACCCTTCTGTATAGATCACTGGTTCTCCATCAATAGCACCTACCACCACCTTCTCCCTTGACCTTCCCTCTAAAATTTCAGCTTCCTGCGTTCAACAGGAGAGAAAATGGCCTTGGAGCTCACTCAGCTGATCAGTGACCACACATGCGCCTCCAGCATTCTCCTTTGACCCGCCCTCTCAAATTTCAGGTTCCTGCGTTCAACAGGAGAGGAAATGGCCTTGGAGCTCACTCAGCTGATCAGTGACCACTCATGCGCCTTCAGCATTCTCCATTGACCCGTCCTCTCAAATTTCAGGTTCCTGCGTTCAACAGGAGAGGAAATGGCCTTGGAGCTCACTCAGCTGATCAGTGACCACTCAGGTGCCTTCAGCATTCTCCTTTGACCCTGCCTCTCAAATTTCAGGTTCCTGCGTTCAACAGGAGAGGAAATGGCCTTGGAGCTCACTCAGCTGATCAGTGACCACTCAGGCACCTCCAGCATTCTCCATTGACCCGCCCTCTAAAATTTCAGCTTCCTGCGTTCAACAGGAGAGAAAATGGCCTTGGAGCTCACTCAGCTGATCAGTGACCACTCATGCGCCTTCAGCATTCTCCATTGACCCGCCCTCTCAAATTTCAGGATTCCTGCGTTCAACAGGAGAGGATATGGCTTTGGAGCTCACTCAGCTGATCAGTGACCACTCATGCGCCTTCAGCATTCTCCATTGACCCGCCCTCTCAAATTTCAGGTTCCTGCGTTCAACAGGAGAGGAAATGGCCTTGGAGCTAACTCAGCTGATCAGTGACCACTCAGGCGCCTTCAGCATTCTCAATTGACCCGCCCTCTCAAATTTCAGGTTCCTGCGTTCAACAGGAGAGGAAATGGCCTTGGAGCTCACTCAGCTGATCAGTGACCACTCAGGCTCCTTCAGCATTCTCAATTGACCCGCCCTCTCAAATTTCAGGTTCCTGCGTTGAACAGGAGAGGAAATGGCCTTGGAGCTCACTCAGCTGATCAGTGACCACTCAGGCGCCTTCAGTATTCTCCATTGACTTTTGATTATGGAAATTTGATTACTGGTTGGTTACGCAGAAGGCAAAACTGTATACAAATCGAAGAAATGAACAGCGATCGCATTTTAATCAGAAAAAATTTCAACGGAGATTAGACCTCTTTTGCGATTCACACTCATGATTCTGTTTTATCGAAGGAAAAGCTTCAAGTACTCGTAGGGACCGAACGGTTTGCCCTACAGAGCTCCGGGTGGTCTCAAAAATTTTTAAAAATTCAGTACTATTTAAAATTAGTGAAAAAACGATACCTTTATTTCGAGAGTTTTCGAGCTAGGGCACTCTTGAAAATTTCAACCCTTAATTTTCACCCCTTAGAAGTGACCTACATCAACCAAAAGCTTCGGCGCACAACTAGACCCCAAATGGAGCCCATATACCAAATTTCATCGAAATCGGTCCATGGTAACTAAGAAAAGTGCCGCGTACGGCGTACGGCGTACGGCGTACGGCGTACGGCGTACGGCGGACGGACGGAAATTTTTTTATTCGATTTTCGTATTCTACGTACCTTGAAACGTAAAACATCAAATTTTGAGGGGGGGTTAAATTTTTTTTTTTCTTGCTCGATTCCAAAGGCTTATTATTGAAAATAATAAACCAAAAATGGTAGGTAAAACGCTGCAAATCATTGCTCACTGATCAGCTGAGTGAGCTCCGAAGCCATTTTCAATCCTATTGAATGGAGGTGCTCTTCCAGGCGTCTCCAGCATTCGAGGATATCTTCTTCACTCCTCACATCACTGATCAGCTGAGTGAGCTCCAAAGCCATTTTCAATCCTATTGAATGGAGGTGCTCTTCCAGGCGTCTCCAGCATTCGAGGAGATCTTCTTCAATCCTCACATCACTGATCAGCTGAGTGAGCTCCAAAGCCATTTTCAATCCTATTGAATGGAAGTGCTCTTCCAGGCGTCTCCAGCATTCGAGGAGATCTTCTTCACTCTTCAGATCACTGATCAGCTGAGTGAGCTCCGAAGTCATTTTCAATCCTATTGAACGCAGGAAGCTGAAATTTGAGAGGGAAGGTCAAGGGAGAATACAGATGGCGGTAGGTGCTATTGATGGAGAACCAGTGATATATACAGAAGGATGATCTATACACAAAATAATAAACCTTTGAGCAATGATTTGCAGCGTTTTTTATTAACAAGGTACATTTTTAGGCAGTTTCTTAAATAGTAGGACAATGAAGATGAATAGCACAAAAGTGATTTACACTTAACAACAAAAATGACACAACATTGATGTGGAAATGTTTGAATGTTGAAAACCATTATGGTAATCGAGTGGATAGTTTTCGAATTAGAAAACATCAATCCAGAAATTGATCCCGATTATATTGGGCGTTTACTTTAGCTCTCACTTACTTTTGAAGGCAGTCCCTAACTACCCTCCGATTTTGAGCTAAATCAGTCCAATTGGCGGTGCAGGAGAGTCTACTGGTTTGATGTCCCGGAAATTCATTCTTTTTCCATAAATTTCAATCAGGCGGCCACCTGGTTTATTGTATTAGTAGACTTCTTGAGAGAGACTCTACTCGTACATTACATAGAGCGTTGGTGTTTAGCTGAATCAATCTTCATACTGTGGATCCAACGAAGCTACGCCAAGTGGTGTGGAACTTTCAGACCAATAATCAACTTGAATTACATTAGTTGCAGCTGTAGGTAATGTTCAAACGAATCATCGCCTATACGCCACCAGTGAGATAGGAAATGATCTCGAAGAGTAATTAAAAATAGATCGCAGCGCCTATTCAATTATCCTTCGCTGGAGAGGGTGATGCGCCGCGGACCACATGGCATGTCAGTTATGTCCCTAGAAAACACGATGCCTTCACTTCCTGTTCCGTCTCTAATCGTAATCGATTAGAAAAATTCGATTTCAACTCTTCGGCATCCAATTGCCTTCCACGTCCGGGTTTCCAAGTGAGCCTCATCATCGTAATTTATTATAATAAAGTTATAACAAATTATAACTTATTCGCCAGCACAGAGTTTGTAAGTGTAATACTATTACATTAAGCGCAATGCAATTTTTCAAGTCTACTATTGAAGGTATGGAAGCTCTGCATTCATAGAGCATGTCTTAAATATGTGTTTCCTCCAAAATCAAAATTTCCACTCGCATTTTGCGTTTCAGATCTTTTTGGACAATTTTGTTTTCCTGACTGTCTGTCCATCAAACAGTTCAAATGTGGCCAGTCGCTCGAGTGAAAAGCACCTCTATCTTGGATAGTGAGGAAGCAAAATATGAATGAAGATTGAATTAATAAAAACGTTTTATTATTAATAATTGAAATGAAATAATACATCATTTTTCTTTCTACCTCACAAAATAAAACATACCTCTAAGAAATCCACTAACATAAGAAAATAAATCAATATAACATGGTTACTCATGGTCACTCATGGTCACTAAGGACCGTCAGATGGGTTTGCCTCACCTCACTGTACATGTGTATTATATTATATATATTATATATTATACCTTAAGTATATAATGGAATAGAAAATAACTCGCAATAAAAAATTAATTTTAGTTAAATTAAACAGAATAAATTACTGAGTGAGAAGGATGGAAATATGGCTAACAATACAACCCATACTCCCTCATCGCCTTACGCCTTAGACTCCATGCCACAACTCAGTACCTAACAAAGGTTGGGTTGTCCGACTTAATCATCTTCAACCCTAATTGAACCTTTGTGTAACTAGTGTCACAGAAAACGTCTTAGGAATTCCACAGCTGTCTAAGGTGTCGCTATATTAACTAGATTTAAATTGCAATTTAAGAAATTAATGGACAGAGCTGAATTTTTTAAACCACTTTTTGCTAGTTGTTAGATGTCAAAAACTAATATGACAAAAATTTTGAAAATTTTAACCTTGATTTCTCTGTAAATTTTTGTCATAATTATATTTTGAGTCTTCCAATATCCCACACAAAATTCTGCTGTCCATTAAATTTAAAATCGCAATTTAATTTTGGTCACTCGGGTAACATTTTGGGACAGCTGTGGAGTTCCTGAGATGTTTTCGGTGACAATAGTGACACCATGGTTCAATTAGGGTTAAACAATTATCCCAACCTATTCTTGCCCTGCCCAAGTACCGACGTCTTACACCGACCAAAGCAGTACAATTGCCAGGAAGCAAAATATGGATCCTTCAATCAAAAATTTTCTCTTGCAGAATTTTCTGAATGATTGCGTGCCTGTCTGCCGGTTCAAGGCAAAACAAGAATCCTCAAAAATGAATTGTTCACTCGCATTTGGCGACATGGAGCTTTCTGAGCTTCTTAGTTTCCGTCCCTCAGTGTGTCGTCTGTCTATGGAAATTGTTGCTTCTTCACCATCATTCAAGACACTTTTCATTTGTACAGTAGGTCGACTTTGGGTGCTCAAAAATAAAAATTTCCAATCGCATTTTGTGTTTAAGAGCTTTTTGAAAACGCTGCAAAATATTATAACAAAAAGAATTATTATTTTTCTGTATAGATCACTCGTCTGCAAGAACTCGGCTTTGCCATTGTCACCACCTACCAACCATAGATACCTACCTACTTCACAATCGAGTTAGTTTAGAAGAAATAAACGATTCACACTCAATTCGAAAAAATAGGGAAAAAATAGGCTTCATTAGGACATATGATTACTGAGGGCAACTCGAAGAAACGAACAACGATCGCATTTTGGTCAGCTAAAATTTGAACGGATTAGGCCTTTTTTGCGATTCACACTCGTGTTTCTGATTAAAAAAATATATTGAAAAATTAAAAACAATATATTGAAATTTTTTGAGCTAGTGCGTTTTCAAAATTTTAACCCTTATTTTTCAACCCTCAGAAGTGACCAACATTAACCAAAAGCTTCGGGCCATAACTAGAACCCAAATGGACCCCATTATCAAAATTTCATCAAAATCGGTCCATGGGAACTTAGGAAAATTTTATTAACCAACAAATTTTGAGCGGGGGTAAAATTTTTTTCTTGGTCGATTCCAAAGGTTCATTATTGAAAATAATAAACCAAAACGCTGCAAATTATTACACAACGGTTTATTATTTTTATATAGATCACTCGTCTGCAGAGCCACCAACCATCCAACATGAAGAAAAACATCGCTCGCATTTCGGTCAGCTTTAATTTGAACGGAGATTAGGCCTGTTTTGCGATTCACACTCGTGTTTTTGATTTATCGTACGTCCAAACTTTAAATTCTCGTAGTGAGCGAACGGTTTGTTCTACAGAGCTCCGGGTGGTCTCAAAAAATTCTAAAAATTCTATAGAATACCTTATATAAAATATTTTATATATTATTCTATAAAATACCTTTATATAAAAATTTTTTGAGTTAGGGCGTTTTCAAAATTTCAAAATTGATTTTGGAACCCTTAGAAGTGACCTACATCAACCAAAATCTTCGGGGCACAACTAGACCCCAAATGGAGCCTACATACCAAATTTCATCAAAATCGGTCAATGCTAAGTGGCAAAAGTGCCGCGTAAGGCGTACGGCGTACGGCGGACGGACGGCCAAATTTGTATTCGATTTTTGGATTCTACGTACCTTGAAACGTAAACCATCAAATTTTGAGGGGGTGTTGAAAAATTTTTTTTCTTGGTCGATTCCAAAGGTTCATTATTGAAAATAATAAACCAAAATTGGTTCGGTCTGTTTGTGGTCAATTCCTTGTCTTGGACATATCTGTCTAAAATTGTGGCTCTATTGTATTCCAAGAGTTTGCAGATAGAAAGACATTTTTAATACTTCATTTTTCTATCTTATGATGGTCAACTTGAATATTTATAAAATCAGAACGGTTCAACTCACATAAATCTATCGAATACCATTGGAGTCATTTAGTAATGTTCTATTTGATGTATATAATTTATTACGTCTGCTAACGAAAGGTAGTGAAATTACCCAAACCTTTCCTATTTAGGAACATAATTTACTTGATGAACGTCACTTGGGAAGGCCAATTTCCTGATGAAAGAGGATACTTCAGGACACCCATTATAAACTACCAAGGAGATTTGTCATCGTACAGCTGTAACTAACGGACACGCAATCGAAATTGAGTAAAGTAAGAGATAAATCTTCAAAACTTCGGAAAAGAATGTTAAAAACACAGAAAACATCTCTATACAAACTGTCTTTGGGTGTATAAATCTTCCAAAATTTTTTTACATCAATGAAAATTGGCTTGAAGAATAATTTTTCATCTTATCATCAGAGGGGTAGGTTTGTGTTGCCCTTCTCACGGCGATCGGCCCTAAGAACACGGAAGACTTTTTTACGATTTTTTTTTTACCTTCAAGGGCCAAAAGGGCAAAAAACCTTCATCGCCTGCAGGTTTGTAGGTGGGGGATTGTTTTTCAAAGTCATTAACTGCCACAGTTCTCAGGAAGGCCGTTCTACCAGACGAAGATACATTTTAATATTTCATAGGCTCTTTTGTATGTTCAGAGTCGTTGCGTCTACCCTGTAAAAAACGTCTCATAGGGGCGATGTTTTTTAGTGCTCATCTTGAGGGTGTAGAGTTGCGCAAAGGGGGCCCCAGGTAGTTTTTTATTGTTGATGACGGAGACCCCTGAAAAAACGCCTGTGGGGGTGGCAGCAGACTACCGGGGTCTTTGTACTGTCATTACACAACCGTATCTGCTCATCTGTTTGGTTCTTGAATGAAAGCAGACGTTTTCAGGACTTAAAATATCTTTTGCATATAATGCAGCTTGCGCGCGTGGGACAGATAGTTTCCCATTGATTTTACTTCAACTGCCATCCGTCGTTTCAACTTCTTTTTTTTTTCATTGTTCGGAAAATTCTTTGAGGATTCTCGTATCCATTTCCGGGGCTTCTTCGTGTTTCTATAGTGAAGCCATGCGCGTGAATATCATTATCAATGTTCCAGTTGTGCATCGGTATTGCTACAACGGGTGGCCCCTGAATTCAAATCATCCTTTGTTCTCTTTATGAAACAACCAAGTGAATCTGCTGTACATCTGCTGGCTTACAAGTACACACCGTTAAGGAATTTTCACAGGAGTTTTCCAAGTGATTGTTTCCAAAACTACCAAAGTTAGTGGAAACCTCTATATGTTTTTTTGAAGAAAGAGAAAAAAATTCCTGCAAAATCGGAATTTTCACTTTCGATGGCGTTTTAGTACAATGGGTAAAAAAAAACAACATATACAGAACCCTTCAAAGTCAAAATTGTGTAGGTACTCATATTTCACTTTTGAGAGATTTTTGAACAACTTTGGCTCCCTTCACAACACTTTTTGGTTCCATATTTTCTACACGTTATCACTTTTTCGGCACACCACCGGGCATGGTTCGATTCTGCTTCTAATTTGCAACAAAAAATGTCTCGTAGTAATTTTTTTAGAGGCTTCGTTTTCGAGTTATTTCATTTTTAAGATTTTTTTTTCGTGTTTTCGACCTTATCTTAGTAAAACGAAAACTCACATAATTTTCATGAAAATTTAAACATGGTCTCGTCGTTGGAAAGAGCGTTTATTTCCATCTCCTTGATGGAAATAAACATTATTCTAAATCGAAAAATCGGGTGAAAATTGGACCTGAAACGAAAAATTGGTAAAATCTTGGACATTTAAACTTTTTTCAAAATCTCATAGGTTCTGTAATCCGGTTAATGTTTACCTGTAGTAAAAGATGCGAAAAAATCTTAGATTTCCAACGGTATAGTCATTTTTATTTTGAAAGTGGGGCTTATCACAGAAATTGGTGTTTGAAGGCGGAAAAACGCGAATTTTTTCAACGGAATCAGTGTTTCTGCTAAGACGATTTGAGGAATTGGGCGATGGAAGGGGGTGGCAGAGTTGAGCAAAATCCTACTCATTAGTATGAATCATATTGTTAGCCAAAGAAAAACATATTTTTGTCATTACTGATCTCAATCATACTCATGAGTAGGATTTTGCCCAACTCTGCCACCCCCTCCCATCGTCCAATCCCTCAGATCGTCTTATCAGGAGCACTGATTCCGTTGAAAAAATTAACATTTTTCCGCGTTCAAACACACATTTCTATAATAAGCCCCACTTTCAAAATAGAAATAACTATACCGTTGGAAAGCTGAGATTCTCGCGCATCTTTTAGGTCTACAGGTAAATATTAACATGCCGGATTACAGAACTTAAGAGCGTTTGAAGAAAGATGAGATTTCCAAGTTTTGACCAAATTTTGTTTCGAGCCCAGTTTTCACCCGTTTTTTCCGATTTAAAAAAATGTTTTTTTCTATTAAGGAGATACCAAATTTTATGCTCTTTCCAACGGTATGATCTAATTTTTTATGAAATTTTTGTGAGTTGTGAGGTACAGCCGTTTTACTGAGATAAGATCGAAAACACGGAAAAAATCTTAGAAGTGAAATAACTCGAAAACAAAGCCTCTAAAAGTTTTGCCAAGAGACATTTTTTGTTGCGAATTAGTAGTAGAATCGAACCCTGCCCGGTGGTGCGCTCGAAAGGGTGACACCCTGTATAATGAAATATTAATTATGCAAATGAAGGGTACAGGGAAGAACCCTCATCATTCCAAAAAATTCTGATTTTGAGAAAAACACAAATCAAAGTTTGCATATGAATAAAAGTGATATCTGGGATTTGAAAAACTTTGGAAAAATGCCTAATGTGTTCCCAATCTACCAACACATCACAGGGAAGAAAAAAATTTTTCCTACTACCAAATTGAAGAAAAAATAATTTCGTAAGGGACCTGCTCTTTCAGCATGAAACCTTGACTGGAATTTAGAAAATTCGATTAGCGTCAATCCCTACAAGCGCGCACAATGGTGGGTTTTTTTCCCGGCACCGTCCTTCTTTGAACCCATATTTATCGGCAAGGACGTCGGTTTTCACCAAACAAGACTGCATATTCTGATTCGTCGCCTCAACTCCTTATTAGATCGCAACTTCAACTAGTTTTCAACGAAAATGTCGATGATGCGGTTTCTCCCCTGTACCCTTCAAATATATTAGGTATTCATTATTTTCAATAATGAACCTTTGGAATCGAGCAAGAAAGAAATGCCCCCCCCCCCCCAGGTAATGTTTCAAGGTAAGTAGTCTCCGAAAATCGAATAATAAATGGGATCTAGTTAGTCACTTCTAAGGGGTTAAAATTAGGGGTGGTAATTTTAAAAATACCTTAGCGAACTCTCGACATAAAGTTATTGTTTTTTCACCAATTTAAAATGGAATTGAAATTTTAGAATCACATGAGACCATCCACAGTTCTGTAGGACAAACCGTTTGCTCTCTACGAGGACTCCGGGTTTGGACTTACAATGAATCAGAAACACGACTGTGAATCGCAAAAGACAGTTTCCCGACGGTTAATGGAAAAGCCGTGTTCGATGCAGTAAAATAATAAACCAAGGTATAATAATTTTCAGCGATTTCGTATACGAGGTATGTAGAAGCCGAGCAAAATTTCTACAGGACAGAGAGTAGGTACTTCACGTACGAAATAAAACGCTGCAAATCATTGCTCAAAGGTTTATTATTTTCTGTATAGATCACCCTTCTGTATAGATCACTGGTTCTCCATCAATAGCACCTACCACCATCTGTATTCTCCCTTGACCTTCCCTCTCAAATTTCAGTTTCCTGCGTTCAATAGGACTGAAAATGGCTTCGGAGCTCACTCAGCTGATCAGTAATCTGAAGAGTGAGGGAGATCTCCTCGAATGCTGGAGACGCCTGGAAGAGCAGTTCCATTCAATAGGAGTAAAAATGGTTTTGGAGCTCACTCAGCTGATCAGTGATCTGAAGAGTGAAGAATATCTCCTCGAATGCTGGAGACGCCTGGAAGAGCACTTCCATTCAATAGGAGTAAAAATGGCTTCGGAGCTCACTCAGCTGATCAGTAATCTGAAGAGTGAAGGAGATCTCCTCGAATGCTGGAGAAGCCTGGAAGAGCAGTTCCATTCAATAGGAGTAAAAATGGTTTTGGAGCTCACTCATCTGATCAGTGATCTGAAGAGTGAAGAAGATCTCCTCGAATGCTGGAGACGCCTGGAAGAGCACTTCCATTCAATAGGAGTAAAAAAGGCTCTGGAGCTCACTCAGCTGATCAGTGATCTGAAGAGTGAAGAAGATCTCCTCGATTGCTGGAGACGCCTGGAAGAGCACTTCCATTCAATAGGAATGAAAATGGCTTCGGAGCTCACTCAGCTGATCAGTGATCTGAAGAGTGAAGAAGCCTTTGAGCAATAATTTGCAGCGTTTTTTACCCACCAACATTTTTTTTACCTACCAACTTTTTTTTACCTACCAGCTAGGTACTACCTACCACACCATACTGCTTCACACCTTCACAATCAAGTTTATTAGAAAGAACTAAACGCTTCACACTCGATTGGAAAAATAGAAAGCTTCGTATGGAAATTTGATTACTGGTTACGCAGGAGGCAAAACTGTATACAAATCGAAGAAATGAACAGCGATCGCATTTTAGTCCGATAAAATTTGAATGGAGATTAGACCTCTTTTGCGATTCACACTCATGATTCTGTTTTATCGAAGGAAAACCTTCAAGTACTCGTAGGGACCGAACGGTTTGTCCTACAGAGCTCCGGGTGGTCTCAAAAATTTTTAAAAATTCAATACTATTTAAAATTGGTGAAAAAAAGATACCTTTATTTCGAGAGTTTTCGAGCTAGGGCACTCTTGAAAATTTCAACCCTTAATTTTCACCCCTTAGAAGTGACCTACATCAACCAAAAGCTTCGCGGCACAACTAGACCCCAAATGGAGCCCATATACCAAATTTGAACCAAATCGGTCCAGTGTTGCTAAGAAAAGTGCCGCGTACGGCGTACGGCGGACGGACGGAAATTTTTTTATTCGATTTTCGTATTCTACGTACCTTGAAACGTAAAACACCAAATTTTCAGGGGGGGTTAAAATTTTTTTTTCTTGCTCGATTCCAAAGGTTTATTATTGAAAATAATAAACCAAAAAATACTACTTTACTTCACACTTTACTGCTTTACTTCTCTTACTGCTTCTTAAAATACAAATTTTGATTCAGTTTTTACAATAATTACCGGAAATGTGATGAATTATCGTTCACCCCGGTTTTCATTTTGCTCCGTACAAATCTCCACTAAACTCTCTTAGTAGCTGAACAACAAACACCGGTCCGGGTAGCCCTAAAAAAAATTCGATTCTTGGGGGTGCCGGAAGCTGTCTGAAACGCTTTTGTCTCTTCCGTGCTTGTTTCCGCGTTTAACCATCCACCACAGACCCGGTTGAACCCGTTAAGTCAACCAAGCGACGGCTGCAGAACTAGGAAGTAAAGTAAAATCAAACAATAGGCCTTTATAGAAATATCTGTTGAGAGGGTTCCTATTTCTTATTTCCCACCATCTTGTATTTTGATGGCCGAAGAAATCCAGAATGCTGCTCCTACTTGGAATTCACTACTGAAAGCCTCCATGTAAGCAAATACAACCCAATAGCTTCTTCTTTTCAATTCATATCCACATTTCATTCATGCAAAACTCGGGCTATCGTGGGACATTTGGGCATTGATTAGTATACTTATAACTTACCTTCTACCCTCTAGAGATTTTTTTTTGACTTGTTTTATTGTACCAAGTTACAACTTATAAGCAAAATTTTTCTGATACATTGTTTGCCATGAAATTTGCACTTCATGATGGTCGCACTAAGTGGATTAGATCGTGTGGCTTGGTTCTCTTAAGTCTTCTAAGCAGATCATCCTTGTTGAGAAGCTGGATGATGTCCTCATTTACATGATCTTGGAGCCTCAAAAGGTGATTCATGACTTGGCTGCGAATGACCTCATTGACAGATTGAATCTTCAGCTCGTAGTGAAGTCTGTCATTTCTAAAGTATCTGTATGCATCAACGCAGCATCGCAGTTCATTATTCTGGAAGCGCTGCTATTATTATGTCACGCTGCTATTATTATAATTATGTCACGATTGCTCTGGGCTGTGCACCCCCACAGTTTTGCACCGTATTCCAGACAGGCTTTAGGACTTGCTTGTACAGTAGCATAGAATCCTCTAACTTCGGCCAGGTATGGTAACTTTGGCCATTTCATAATTTGGCAGGTTTTTTAGCCACCTACTCTGTTAGAGACATTTTTAACCACTAACCTGATGGTTTCGGATTGTCAGATTATCAAGGAACCTCTTGCTCTTTTGTTTTCAAGTCAAGTACATTCAACAGGAAATTTCAGAAAAATTATTGTTTTTTTTTACATCCACCAAAAACAAACTATTGCACATCAATTCCAGTACGGATTTGTTCCACCAACTGTCTGGATGGGTTCCTGCAAGTTTCGTTCTTTCGTGATCTTGTTTGTTTGTTCACTGCTCCAGCTAGCATAATATCTCACTTTCGCAGGGTAACTTCGGCCATGGAAATTACCACCTGTTATTTCTGTTTTTCAAAGTTTATTTCGAAGTTTCAGACTTTTTTTTTATCAAGATCTGTGGTCTGCAAAGGAATCTTTGAAAGTATTTTTCATTTCCCCAAAAATTCCGATTATTTCAAAGTTTATTTCGAAGTTTCAGACTTTTTTTTTTATCAAGATTTGTGGTTTGTAAAGAAATTGATTGCTTTAGTTCTTACCGAGGGTAAAAACACCAGTCGTTGAACACACACACACACACCCACTGTTTTTAGATTAGTTTGGTTTGGACAGTGATAGATTGTCAGGTTTTTACTACGGATAGATATTTTTAATGGTTACCCTTTTGTTACGAAACTGCGGTATGTTGTGTGACACCTACCTACTAACTACGATTTTTAGATGAAATTTTAGTGGTATTGTTCTATGTTTCTCCTACTTTACCCCCTGTCAAATTAATAAAAAGGTCGTTTAACGTTTTTTGAACGCGTTTTTCGAACAGAGTTTCTTTTCAAAAAGTTCAGAAGTGTCCGAAATTGTACTATTGCTTTGTTATCTTCATTTTTTCCACGTTTCTGGGGGATGGTCGAAATTAGCAGAGCTAGGACGGTAACTTCGGCCAATATTTTAAATTGAAAAAAAAAAGTTGGGTAGAAGGTGAAAATGTGGTTCTGAGGATATCAGACAGGTGAGATGTGAGGCCATCTATATTTATTTTTTCAAAAAAATAGATATTAATACATTATGGTGACATTATCAAAAAACAGCAAAAAATGGCCGAACTTTTTCTAGGATTCTTTTTCTTGATTCTACGGTATGAGCTTATTGTAGACAGACAATTTTGACCGTCGGCCAGTACATTTTTCTGAATTTACCCTCTAGAGATGAGAGAGACCCTCTTCAGGTGCTATCTGAAGAACTCACATTTTTATAGAGCGAATTTACCATTTAACAGGGCAAACGCACTGGAAACGTTTTGGTCAGGAGGTAACATGATTTTAAAATAAAACCCAAATAAAATATTATACCCAAATAAAAATTCTCAAAAAAATCCTTTTGACGTCCCTTACGTGAAAAAATAATTTTGAAATTATAAAAAAAAGCTGCGAACATTAAGTATTATGTAATAAGTATAAATATTCTTCTTCTTCTTTAGTGGCGCGACAATCCACGTGGGATCAAGGCCTCCTTCAACAAATTTTTCTAGACAGTCCGGTTCTGTGCTGTGGTCTTCCAGTCAAGGTTTAGATATTGCATTACAAAATGATAAACACATCAACACCCATCTTAATCCTTAAAAAGTGTACAAAGTGAGCGTGTGTCTCTTTCCTATCTTACCCTTCTCTCTTTCATAGCTTACCCTTCCTATCTCTGTACCCTTCATTCTGTTCACCTCTTTGCACCTCATTGTTTCTCTTTCCACCCTATTTCTCATCTTATCCTGGAATACATGTTTTAGCTTACAAATAGATAGGTACCTACCTAATAAGACTCAAAAGTTTATTTTAATTCTTTACCTTTCTACATTTGAATCAACTTATGTAAAAAGTTGAAAATTACTCGATTAGTGCCACGAAGATAGAATAACTCTATAATCCGAAGAATGTTGGTAGCTTTTCCAGTAGTGGAATAGCAAATAATATGAATAAAGTTATTTGAAGTATTCAGAGTAAGGGGCTCAGGTCAAGAGCGCAGGTGATGCGTGTGGTCAAGAACCATTGTCACCTACCACAAATCATAAGAAAAAGCCCCCGTCAGGCCTGGAAGTGTCCGTAAAGGCGTCAACTGCCCACAAAAAGGGTTGCTAATCGCCACTTAAAAGGCTGTAAGCTTCCTGCATCCGTCATATACAGATGGACACTCACCCTGGATGGTCACTCCTCCCTCACCTGGTCAGGCCAACTCACCTGGGTGTCATCAGTCTTTATGAATTCATTCGCCTCGGGGGGTGCGCTCTAAGAACTGCTGGACCAGCTTGACCCTTTCTCGTCCTTCAGACTTTGAGGAGAAAAGGAAGGTTTGTGTTGCCAAATGGTTCGGAACACGTTGAGTCCGACCACAAACTGACCGCTCAATATCCCGGATTTCTGGAAGGCAGATGTCTTGAAAACATGGGATCTCTGCACGAGCTATATTTAGTAGACAAACTGTGTAATGAACGCCAGACGATGCACAAATAAAAACGTGCATGTTGGGTGGGTTTTCTCTCTAAGGTTTCTACCAGATTCCACATTCTTTGAATATTTTGGTTTGTTGATTACCTTGGACATTTTATTATGGGAAACTTCAAGTTTAAGATACGTCATTTTAGTTACGCTAGACATTTTCATACAGTTTCATGATGTCTAAACATTATGATTTTGATTCTCGATAGTATTGTTCAAAAAATCAAAATAGAATCAAGCTGATTGTCAGCGTCGGATTAGCTGAATTTTCCTAATTCTACATTTCGACAACTTCAACAACACCAGATGATCGGGAAAAATCACATTCAAGAAAGACACATGAAAATCATCGACGTGACATGTGACGTGACAGACAGAAAATTCCCGCAGTCAATAATTGATCTCTCTAATTATTAGCAGTCGTATAGAATCAATTTAGCAGTCTAATAGTCAATTCGAAATTCGTAATAATTCCCAAGTACCAATTTTGTATAACATAGGTTTTCTTAAAAGTTCAGTAGTTCAGCGTTTGGTTCATCATTCAGTACAATATAAAGGTAGTAATTCAAAGTAGAAGTTATTAGACTTGAGTGGGAGTTTTCACGTCACTGATATTCCTTAAATTTGGAAATCCGCCATCTTAATTGTGAAAATTATTTGAGAATTTATTCCTCGACGAATTTGACCATTTTTGCACCAACAAATTCTGCATGTACACTCTATTTCAAGAGGAGAAGCTATACTGCATACTCAACTTGGCATATTTTGATTGCATCACCTTAAAATTCATAAGCAATACTTCTGAAACAAACTCTACACTACCTTCCAAATTTGAGCATAATTGTAAAAATGACCACACGTTTAGATTAGAGCCAGGTAGTGATACCGCGTGCACTCCTGCTGAGATTCCCTGTAACTTCGTGGCATATATGCGTACACGTATTACCTTAGGAACTGCTATTTCTAGCTACAATACCTACAACTAAAATTCCGGTCCAAACCCAGAATACAATCTACTCGCAGCAGATTGCAAACCGCCGAATCGGAAGTCCTAGTTATCGTGCTCCATCCCTCAATTATCATGCTGACAAATGTTTATGAAACGTGAAGTACTTTTTTCCGCAGGTTATATTTCGAACAATAAAGTTCGGGATTCAACACGCTCTTCATAATAGTTGACTGCGTAATCGGTTGAAATTCCCAAGAGATACGGAAGTGGTTCAGCGAGAGATCATCGCAGCCGTAGCCCACCAGCTGTCGATTCCATCCCTCGCATCTGTTGCAGAAAAGCATGTGCTCAGCATAAGTACATTCAGGTTCGCCCTATCACAACTATACTTGAAAAAATCAATTTTTACAGAATAGGTACCTCTAACCCCGTTACTGGGTCATTTTTATGACTTCTATTTTTCGAAATTTGACTAAACTTCTGGGCAAACAACAACCCTTTTGTATTGATTCATTAACATTAGCGTTAACAATTTAATAAACTTTCGGATTTTTAACCTATCAAAACTATAAATAAAAAGATAAAGTTTTACAGTACCCCTCTATACCCTGTTATTAGGTCATTTGTACTTCTATTTTTCGAAATATGACTAAACTACCAGGCCAACAATGACCCTTTTGTATTGATTCATTACATTAGCATTAGCAATTTACCAATATTTTGGATTTTTAGCCTATCAAAACTATAAATGAAAAGATTAACTTTTACAGTAAAACTCTGTACCCTGTTACTAGGTCATTAAATGACCTCATATGATGGCATCATATGATAACCTCGTATCTCAATTTTTGGCCAAAATGGTTTTTTTTTGGATTCTCTGAATGAAAACCTCGTATCCCACCCACCTGTAATTCAATTTTTAGCGGGAATTGCATTTTCTGCTCTCTAACGCCCTAAATGATAACCTCGGTTTTGATCAAGAGGGCTGAGCTTCACTGATAACCATGGTTTCTTATAGCTAAAAATTTAATTACAGGTGGGTGAGATACGAGGTTATCATGTGATGCCATCGAATTTGTTCTTCTATTTTTCGCAATTTGACTAAACTTCTGGGCAAACAACGACCCTTTTGTATTGAGCCATTAACATTACCATTAGCAATTTAACAATATTTTGGATTTTTAACTTATCAAAACTGTACATGAAACGATAAATTTTTACAGTAAACCTCTATACCCCGTTATTAGGTCATTTGTACTTCTATTTTTCAAAATTTGACTAAACTACCAGGCCAACAACGTTTTTTATTTTTTTAAACATTATTACGGATTTTTACGGAGTTCCCGTAATCGTCTTGAAGGATACATCAAAGGTGAAAACGAGCCTTTGAAGTGGTAGTTTATTTCGAGTAAACCAACAAGTTACGATGATTCCAACGTTCATTCTCAACTTTTTCGAACTATCGAAGCCGAACCACCTGAAATATGCCTTTGAAATGGTCATTTCTCTCGAGTAAACCAACAAATTTCAGTGATTTCAACGTTCTTTCTCGAGTTTTTCAAACAATCGAAGGTGAAAACAGGAGAGGCCTTTGAAGTGGTAATTTCTCTCGAGTAAACCGACAAGTTTTGATGATTTCGTCGCTCATTCTCGAATTTTTCAAACAATCGAAGGTGAAATATGCCTTTGAAGTGGTCATTTCTTCGAGCAAACCAACGAGTTTCCATTTTTTCAAAGTTCATTCTCGACTTTTTCGAACAATCAAAGGTGAAATGAGCCTTTGGAGTGCTCGTTTCTCTCGAATAAACCAACAGGTAGGGATGGCAACGATATATCGATATATGAAATATATACGTTTGATATATCGATATATTTATATCGATATAGAGAACCGATATTATCGATCAATATCGATATATTTAACGATATATCGCGACCTGTTTTCAAGTTTAAAAAAAAATTTTTTTTAGTAAAAATTAAGTATTGAAATGAATGGACGAGAAGGGACGCCTGTACTTATAAAAACATCAAGTAATTTTATTCCAAATTTTGTAGGTACCTACTGATGGGTAGATTTCAGACGTTGACTTCAGCTCAGACATGATTGTGTACATCGTTTACACCTACAGTGGCTCTCAAGGCTCAAATACTTGACTTAAGCCAAAATTAATGGAGGCTCGTCCAGCTTAAAACTACCTACTCTACGAAGTGAAGCAGGTTTTCACAACAATTATTTTCAATTTTGAAGGATTATGATCGCCCACAGTACCTACCCCTGTCAATTTATAAATTAATTCAACATTGCAATGACATTTTCGCACTTTTTTCCAGTTTTTAACAATGAATTTCGACCATTCATACCCAGTAACTTTTGAAAGTAGGTTAATACATATTTCACACGGTTTTTCCAAATAGATCTTTCGATATGTCGAGTATATCGATAATATTTCCTCCAAAATGATTTTAGTAACTTTTCTATTCACCTACCTACTTACTTCTTCAAGTTTTTCCAAGTAGATACTCCGATATGTCCATAAATGTCATCCTAAATTATTTTTATATTGTTTTAAAACTACTAAATTCACCTACCTACTTCACATGTGACATTTTAAAGTAGATCTTCCGATACGTCGAAAAATCGATATATTTTCTCCGATATACCGAAATATCGATACCTACCTATATTTTCTCCGATATATCGAAGGTATCGATATCTCATTGACGATATATCGTTTGATCGATATATTTCATTCGATATGCCATCCCTACCAACAAGTTTGAATGATTTCAACGTTCATTCTCGACTCATTCAATCTATTAAAGGTGAAAACAAGCCTTCGTGGTGGTAATTTCTCTCAAGTGAACTCTCCATTCTCCTCTGAGTAAAAATAAAGTGTCTACAAAAATTTCACAACTAATATGAAATCCGTATTATTGAAAATATTTATTTTTAAGATTTTAAACCATCCTAGTAACCCATTTTTTGTGGGAAACTGCATAGAGACCTTTTTAAGGGTACTAAGGAGAATAGCGAGGCTCTATTTGACTAAAAAAAAACATACCTCGTCCCCGAAGCAGACACACCTCCCTTGTCAATAGGTAGGTACGAAAAAAATTACATTGAAAGAAATACTGCACTGTCCGTTCAATGTGGACTAAAATATGGACAGCCCGGTTTTTTTCAAGACCCGACACTTCTATTACCTATGCTAAAAAGTTGTTTACAATCATGAAACATTGTTCGACTTTTGAAAAGGACACTTCGTAAAAAAAAGTTTTCTCAAACACAAAAACGACTCTAAGAATCACTCTAGAAAGGTATCCTCCTCCTCTCAATGAGTGATAACACGGGCCGACTTTTTTTTATCCGAGCTCCCCTCTTGAAGATTTCTGTCTACTTAGCATACGGAAGGTGCCTACAAAAAAATTACCGACTAACGGTAATGTTCTTGGAACTTGTGTTTGTTTGACCCAATTTTTTTTCTTCTGTTTCTCCAGGAGGCCAATTTTCTCGTCTGCTTCGGTAAAATCCCTGGAAACCTTTTGAATTGAGCACCCTCCAGTTCAGGTGAAATCGTCGAGTGATGCGTAGCAGGAGGCTTTCCGAGGGTATAACGAGCCACGGAGGTTTTGGAATGTGAGCAAAATTTGAAAAAAAATGGTCTGTGCTGACCTTCGAGATGGAGAAGCTCTGTGTTCGTGCCAAAAAACTGGGTGCACCTTAATAAAAATTCCCACTTGCAGTTTGCGATTTTCTTTTGAACCACTTCGGTTCCCTGTCTGCCGGTGATGAATCCTCGTTCCAGGCATAACTACTCCAAATCATGATCCATGATTAGGCTCGAGACGAGTGAATTTGATACAATTGATTTTATCATGCAATTGACTTTCTCCAAACCCTCATATTTGTTCAATATGGAGAGTTGTTGAGCTCTAGAAGATAGCTCTTTGATTCCATAAAAAGTGGAGAATCTTCAACAACATAATACACACAATTTTCTACAATTTTCTTTTCAATTTTACACATAATTACAACAACATAATATGTTGTAATATAATATTATTATATTATTATTGCACCACTGACGAAATCTCCGATACGAAATATGTTATTCACAATCATGTTGCTGTTAATCTGAGTCAAAAACAGCAACACGATTGTGTAGTCGTTCGATGAGTAGTTTGATCCGTTTGCCTCACAGTGAGGCAGAAAGCGAAAAGGGACCTCTTGTCGGCGTTCGTCGAAATGGAGTTATTGCTATTTTTTCAATCTGTATGGATTTATGAAGAATTTAAGACCAAGAGCATCCTTGTGGATCAAAAAATGACGAATCTGCAGTATTTCAGTGTTCTATAACAGAAAAAATGGATTTTGAGAAAAACGACCATAAACTTCAAAATGCTACCTTAAATTCTTGGATTCTTAAATCGATATTTTCTTATTTAGGTTACTTTCGATTCTACTCGATATTTCAGACCTATACACTTGGGTTCTAGAGGGTCCAAGGATCAATAATCGATAGAAAGTGAAAAATCGATACTTTCGACCTTCTTCCAGTTTTTAGCATTCTCCTCGAAATCAGCTTTGCCGACAAGAGGTCCCTTTTCGCTTTCCGCCTCACTTTTCGTTTGATCCGTAGTTGAGCCCTAGAAGAAGGCACTTTGATTTCATGAAAAGTGGAAAATCTTCAACAACATAATATGTTGTAATATAATATTATTATATTATTATTGCACCACTGACGAAATCTCCGATACGAAATATGTTATTCACAATCATGTTGCTGTTAATCTGAGTCAAAAACAGCAACACGATTGTGTAGTCGTTCGGGTATTATACAACTTTTTATTATTAATTGACAATAAAAACCACAAGGACATAAAGAATCAGTTGGTGAAATATGCTTGATTATTTATTAAATAATGAGGGTTTAATTAATCAAGGACTTATAGTGCCTACTCAACATTGCAGAATTGTTTTCTGTTGATGACAACAAAAACGCTGAAAATTATTCCACAAAGGTTTATTATTTTTCTGTGCAGATCACTCGTCTGCAAAGAACACTGCTTTGCCATTGTCACTACCTACCAACCAAAGTATCTAACTACTACTCATACCAAATCACATTCAAGTTTATTTGGACGAAATAAACGCTTCACTCAATTAGAAGAAAAAAGGTGCTGGGGTTCCTTCATACGAAAATTTGATTACTGGGTTGCTAAGGATGTAAAACTGAGTACAACTCGAAGAAGAGAACTACGATCTCGTTTTGGTCAGATCAAATTTCAATTAGGCCTATTTTGCGATTCACACTCGAGTTTCTGATTTATCACAAGTCCAACCCTTAAGTACTCGTAGGGAGCGAACGGTTTGTCCCACAGAGCTCCGGGTGGTCTCTAAAAATTGTTTAAATTCAATACTATTTAAAATTGGTGAAAAAAAATTTTTATTTCGAGAGTTTTCGAGTTTCGACCACCTTTGAAAATTTCAACCCCTATTTTTCACCCCTTAAAAATGACTGACATCAACCAAAAGCCCAATTTATAATCAACTTTACTATTTAAAACATCATTTCACTTGCAAAAATGAAAAATAATATTTTAGACATCTTTTTCTAGAAATATATTTTACGATGAATATAAATAAACAACATTTTTGTGTACAATGTGGAAGATTTGTGAAATCCTCGTGACAGGCATAACCTCCTCCTTTTTCCATCCGAATTCTAATTAATTTTCAGAGATTGTGAGGGAAGGTGTGTAGATGGTTGTGCAAAATACTTGGAGATTGAATTTTTGGGATTATATACTATGCATCGATGCATTAACGTGGTTACAAGGATTCCTCGACTCACACTGGCGGAATTTTTATATTCCTCGAAATACCTAGGTAGAAAATGTTAAACAATACTTTTAGAAAATTAGGTCTTATGAGGTATTTCGGGAGTCCCCTTGTATTTGTTTTTGCTTAATCGTAATAGGTCCAACAGTTTTGGATATATAATAAAACTGAGCCAGTTTTGAGTAGGAACACGGGGTTCATTCGGATCATTCCAAAAAATAAATACAATAGCGTTATTTAACCCTTAATATCCTGAGGTATCTTTTTGGAAGTTCGATTGTTACCAGCAATAATTTTTCCACTTTTAACCCAAAACTGACAGCCGTTGACTATCTTGATACTCCAACTATCGATTGTGTAAGAAAACGTAACAGTAAAAACAAAATAACTCGAGGAAAAAATTATTCTCGCGTCGACAGACTGTAACAGGGCCTTCGAGGTACCTTCTACCCCATTTCTCACCTTGTAGGCTGCTGGTTGGGTATCCTCGTCAGACATGGCTCCACTTTCTAGAGTACCTAGCACAGATCCCAATATCCCACCAAGGATTTTTCCAAGTTCTTTCTCCTACTCCAGCAAAAGTGACTTTATAAACAGATACTGCTGACATAGCGCTAGTGTGGCACATGGAGAGATCATTCTTGAGCTGACAGACTGTAATAAGGCCTTTGAAGTACCTTCTACTCAAATGTTCTACAAATTTGTCAAAATACATCCAACCTTAATTCTTTAAAATACGAAAAAACAAATTATGCGAACTAGTAGGAAATTAAGGGTTAAAAAAAATCGTTCTTGAGCCACTATTGGCCTATTGTTCGAGTAATAATATTGTTCTTCATGAACAGGTTTCACTGTATTCTGGAAATCACCTTAGGTAGGTATATTATTATCTTAAAAAATTTTTGAACGGCAACAAAAGTCGGGATTAAGGCAAAAACCCACGATAGGTGTAGATTTATGCCAAAAATGCCTCATGAAATATACACGAAGTCCGTCCCAGGTGGTTAGGGGATGAAAAACCCGGCAATAAAAAAGTATAGAAGAAGGACCTAACGGGACCGCAGTAGGAAGTAGAGGGTGGGCCCTTAAAAAACGACCTTTTTTTACGCCCTCCCGACAATGGGATGGGGGCGCATCCATGAGAACCAAGAATGAGTATTGTCCAAACGTTTTCAGGTATGCATATTTTTTAAGGGGTCTGTGGAGAAGATCGGTTGCATCCAGAGCTATTCAAGTTTCCAGGCCTCAGCCCGCATCGCCTGCTTCGATTTTCAATTATTCATTTCCTCCGGTTCACCAAATCCAGCGCTGAAAAAAAAGATCAAACAAAAACGTTGTATTAAAGAAAAGTTATTCTCTGCCGAATAGAATCGGCAATTTGTTGATCTGCGGCACGCTAAGATAACTGTTTATCGAAAACCGCAGACGTATAATGAGAATGGCACCCAAAACGGTGGAATCTTTTGTGTTTTCGATTGACATAGATGAACAGGGGTTTCGCTACTGTCTAGTCGCTTTAAGTGGGCGAAGGGAAAACCCCTTTCAGTCGGGAGTGAGTCAAAGACGGTGATTAATTTGAGCAGGAATGGAAGGAAAGGTTTTCATAAAGTGGACAAGAACATAGGGTTTACGTGAGTCAAGAACATGGTCTATGGATCACATAATATTGTGAAGAAACACAACAAATGGCACACAACTAACAAGTGGATAAAAATGGGCAAGAAAAGCACAGCCTCTACATTTGTAGTATACAGGGTGTCTTCACTTAAGATGGGCATAACTTCAGGAGTCGATTCTACAAGGAATTTCCAACAAAAAACGTCTCTTAACAATTTTTTCTTAACCCACTCAAAATTCCTATTCTTCCACTTTGATCGTAACATTGAACTTTCATCTCTTAGTTTTGGTAGGCAGTCCGTCGAAGTTCATTTACGTATTCAAGGTGAAATACACCAAAAAAACCCCCACAAAATATGCGGTTTATGGTGTCCTGGCACCATGGTGGCACCACTATTACTTCCATGGTGGTATAGAGAATAAATATTTCATGAAAATCCGGAGGTATAATGAGAATTTTTCTCAATTTCAAAGCTTGGGTACAATTAGTAAGCTATAAAGGAGCCGAAATATTGAAAAATTGGATATTTTGTGAATATTATCTCCCCACTCGCCCCCTACCCATGCTAATTTTGATATTCTGGTGAAATGGTGTGCAATTAGGGTGATTTTTGAGTGGAACAAAGAAAGAAACACGCAAATCAGTTGGAAATTGAGGCATGGGTAGAGTTTACAAGATTATGCCCGCAAACGCACGTTTTTTGAGCATTAACCCCCCCTTTCCCACCTTAAAAGGCAAAATTCGAAATTCTGGCGACGTAGTGCACAACGAGATAGATTGTCGCGTCGAATAAAAAAAAAAAAAAAAACGCTGCAAATTATTACACAATGGTTTAATATTTTTCTATATAGATCACTCGTCTGCAAAGCCACCAACCATCCAACATGAAGAAAAAAATCAATCGCATTTCGGTCAGATTTAATTTGAGGGGGATCAGGCCTCTTTTGCGATTCACACTCGTGTTTCTGATTGTAAGTCTGATTGTTTGTCTGTAAGTTCAACCCTTAAATTCTCGTAGGGAGCGAACGGTTTGTCCTACAGGGCTCCGTGTGGTCTCAAAAAATTCTAAAACGTCTGCCAAGTGGGTGTGGCACATAGCTTCCTCGTATCCATAACCCGATTCGTATCCAGAACCTCGTATCCAGAACCCTGTATAGATGATGCGATGCATAGTAGTTAATCTCAAAACACCAATCTCTAAGTACCTTTCACTACCCTCATAGGGGACCATCTACACGCTAATCTGGACAATCCTAGAAATTTCATCAAATTCGGATGTAAAATGTAAATGTTTTGGCTGTTACAAGGATTTTACGGCGGACGGACGGCCAAATTTTTATTCGATTTTTGGATTCTACGTACCTTGAAACGTAAACCATCAAATTTTGAGGGGGTGTTAAAATGTTTTTTTCTTGGTCGATTCCAAAGGTTTATTATTGAAAACAATAAACCAATAACCTCGAAAATCGGTTGAGATTGAGGCCTGGGCAGAGTACACAACATTATGCCCAAAAACGCACTTTTTTTTAGCCCCTCTTTCCTCCCTTAAAAGGCAAAATTTGAAATTCCGGAAATGTAGTGCACAACTAGATAGTTTTCTGCGTCGAACAAAAAAAGAACCACGAAAATCGGTTGAAAACTAAGGCCTGGGCAGACGACACAAGATTTTGTCACACACACACAGACATACACCTATGGTTTTTTTCGCGGATTTGGATTCAGAATGGTATAAAACGGATTACTGTGAGTTTATTTTTTTCTGTTGAGTGTTGTTCAACTTTACCCAAGGACGCCCAAGTCTTACTGTAGGACGTCCTAAAAAGTCATGAGATTGGGTTATTTTTCCATGGACGTCAGGAATTGTCTTGACTTTAAATCCCTCGTACTCCTGTAAGAATCCCAAGTGCAGGGTTTAAAGAGCTTCGGTGTGCTTGTAGGGGGGTGGTACCTTTTCATCTTTATTGAGTCCACTATCGACATGTGAAATATTTTCAAAAGTTAAAGTCTTCACTATCAGGTGGTTAACAGAACAGCCCCTACTTGCTCCGCTTCTTCACCCAAGCTGTTATCCCCGTACCGTTGTCTCGTTCAAAAGGCACTTTACGGCTCATATGTCTCAGCATGCCTCTGTTGTTGAGAAATGCTCCCCACAACTTTTTCTAGGGCAATTAATAAGAAGCTTGTATTCAGTTGGCTAATCTCGCGAGGACATCGTGGCTGCGAGAATTTGCTTACCAGCGTGTATGTAACGTAAGAATAATTTAATGTTTTATAATAATTAGAGCATAAAGCAATGGATTTGAGAGTTCACTCCCCCACCCAGCTCGGAACTTTGTTCTTTGGAGTGGGGCAGTTCCTGTCTACAAAGAGTTTATTTATTTTTATATTCATGATTTTGCTGTTTGATATCTTCGAGGGAATACATTTTATTTTCATTTCATTTCATTTCACTTTAAGTTGATCATGACAACATAACTAGGAATTTTAGTGAGGTTGTTAATCCTCGATAATAATCCTACAATAACGTATCAACTTTGAAAATTGGCTCATTCACTTTTGCTGCTCGGATGGGACTTTTCCCACCATGTTGAGCACAAATAGTGATTTTGAGTGGCACTTCGACCCTGAGATCGTTAGAGAGCCTGGCGAAGGCAGTCGGGCGCGATTGACACTCTCGCTTCCTGCTTGATTCGCTAATGAAGAGTTTTGTTTCAGGGCATCACCGAGGACCCACGAACTGGGCGGAGGGTGAACGAACTCTTGAGGATTTGGCAGTGCGGCGGACCCGCTGGGACCCTCCCAGGGAAGAAAGGAGGGATCCTCCCTGGCAACAGCTCTGGACGGCGGTGGAGTTCGCCGAGGAAGAGCAACGGTGGTTCGAGAATGCGATTTTCAGAGAAAAAAAAAAAAAAAAAAAATTAGAGAGTTAGTTTAGGGATAGTTTGAAGATTAATTTTATCATAATAATAAAAACGCTGCAAATCATTGCTCAAAGGTTTATTATTTTCTGTATAGATCATCCTTCTGTATAGATCACTGGTTCTCCATCAATAGCACCTACCACCATCTGTATTCTCCCTTGACCTTCCCTCTCAAATTTCAGCTCCTGCGTTCAATAGGATTGAAAATGGCTTCGGAGCTCACTCAGCTGATCAGTGATCAGAAGAGTGAAGAAGATCTCCTCGAATGCTGAAGACGCCTGGAAGAGCACTTCCATTCAATAGGATTGAAAATAGCTTTCGAGCTCACTCAGCTGATCAGTGATGTGAGGAGTGAAGAAGATCTCCTCGAATGCTGGAGACGCCTGGAAGAGCACCTCCATTCAATAGGATTGAAAATGGCTTTGGAGCTCACTCAGCTGATCAGTGATGTGAGGAGTGAAGAAGATATCCTCGAATGCTGGAGACGCCTGGAAGAGCACTTCCATTCAATAGCATTGAAAATGGCTTCGGAGCTCACTCAGCTGATCAGTGATCTGATCAGTGAGCAATGATTTGTAGCGTTTTTTACCTACAAACATTGTTTTTACCTACCAATTTTTTTTTACCTACCAACTATTGGTAGGTACTACCTACCACACTATAATGGCTTCACACCTTCACAATCAAGTTTATTAGAAAGAACTAAACGCTTCACACTCGATTCGAAAAATAGAAAGCTTGATATGGAAATTTGATTACTGGTTACGCAGAAGGCAAAACTGTATACAAATCGAAGAAATGAACAGCGATCGCATTTTAGTCAGATAAAATTTGAACGGCGATTAGACCTGTTTTGCGATTCACACTCATGATTCTGTTTTATCGAAGGAAAACCTTCAAATACTCGTAGGGACCGAACGGTTTGTCCTACAGAGCTCCGGGTGGTCTCAAAAATTTTTTTAAATTCTGTACTATTTAAAATTGGTGAAAAAACGATACCTTTATTTCGAGAGTTTTCGAGCTAGGGCACTCTTGAAAATTTCAACCCTTAATTTTCACCCCTTAGAAGTGACCTACATCAACCAAAAGCTTCGCGGCACAACTAGACCCCAAATGGAGCCCGTATACCAAATTTGAACCAAATCGGTCCAGTGTTGCTAAGAAAAGTGCCGCGTACGGCGTACCTACGGCGTACGGCGGACGGCGGACGGCGTACGGCGTACGGCGGACGGACGGACATTTTTTTATTCGATTTTCGGATTCTACGTACCTTGAAACGTAAAACATCAAATTTTGAGGGGGGGTTAAAATTTTTTTTTCTTGCTCGATTCCAAAGGCTTATTATTGAAAATAATAAACCAAAATGAATAAAATTGGCAACTACTTCTCAGACACCTCACTAGATGCCACTGAAGTCTTATTCCAGTGACTTTTGCCAATAATTTTCTAAAGCAGTTAATTATGTTTGCCATTAGCTGTACGAGAAAAAGGCTCCTGGGCAACTAGGCAGACGTATTCTTTCTTTAAAAACGCTGCAAATTATTACACAAAGGTTTATTATTTTTCTATATAGAGCACTCTTCTGTTAAGAATACGGCTTTACCATTGTCACTACCTACCAACCATAGTTACTACCTACCTACCATCAAGTTTATTTGGAAGAAATAAGGTAGTGATTAATTACTTGTAAGGAGCGAATAGATTGTCCTACAGGGCTTCGCGTGGTCTCTAAAAATTCAATACTGCTTGAAATTGGTGAAAAAAACAATACCTTTATTTCGAGCTAGGGCACTCTTGAAAATTTCAACCCTTAATTTTCACCCCTTAGAAGTGACTGACATCAACCAAAAGCTTCGGGGCACAACTAGACCCCAAATGGAGCCCATATACCCATAGAGCCCATATACACTGATGGTGGGAAACTGCTCTCTGATAAGCAGTGGGCCCAGCAGTCCTGAAAAATAGAGAAAAACGCTGCAAATTATTACACAATGGTTTATTTTTGTTTCTATAGATCACTCGTCTGCAAAGCCACCAACCATCCAACATGAAGAAAAACATCGATCGTATTTCGGTCAGCTATAATTTGAACGGAGATTAGGCCTCTTTTGCGATTCACACTCGTGTTTCTGATTTATCGTACGTCCAAAACTTAAATTCTCGTATTGCGCGAACGGTTTGTCCTACAGAGCTCCGGGTGGTCTCAAAAAATTCTAAAAATTCTATAAAATCTTAAATTGAAGGAAAAACAATCCCTTTATAACGAAAGTTTTTGAGTTAGGGCGTTTTCAAAATTTCAAAATTCATTTTTGAACCCTTAGAAGTGACTTACATCAACCAAAATCTTCGGGGCCCAACTAGACCCCAAATGGAGCCTACATACCAAATTTCATCAAAATCGGTCAATGCTAAGTGGCAAAAGTGCCGCGTACGGCGGACGGACGGCCAAATTTTTATTCGATTTTGGTTTATTATTTTCAATAATAAGCCTTTGGAATCGAGCAAGAAAAAAAAAAAGTCTGCCAAGTGGGTGTGGCACATAGCTTCCTCGTATCCATAACCCGATTGTACAGATAATCCGATGCATAGTAGTAAATTTCAAAACACCAATCTCTAAGTACATTGCACTACCCTCATAGGGGACCATCTACACGCTAATCTGGACAATCCTAGAAAATTTCATCAAATTCGGATGAAAAATTAAGTGAGTAGATGTATGTGATTGGATCAAAAAAATACTTATCCTCGGCTGGGATTCGAACCCGCGACCCCTGGGGGACAGTTGAAGTTACGGCTGCTACAAATAATTCACGTTTGCGCATGCGCAGTCGCTTCTATCGGTCCGAGGATGATGATTTTCATAGGAGATTATCTGCAACCTAATCTACATAATCCCTGAAAATTTCATCGAAATCGGGTGGAAAATGTGGAAGTTATGGCCGTTACAAGGAAATTCACGTTTGCGCATGCGCAGTGGCTACTATTAGTCCGAAGATGATGATTTTCATAGAGGACCATCTAAATACTAATCTGTAACATCCCTGAAAATTTCATTGAAATCGGATGGAAAATGTAGAAGTTATGGCCGTTACAAGGAATTCACGTTTGCGCATGCGCAGTCGCTTCTATCAATCCTAGGATGATGATTTCCATAGGGGACCGTCTACACATCAACCCGCACAATCCCTAAAAATTTCATAGAAATCGGACAATTACTTCGTATAGTTATGCGCGTTACAAGGAATTCATGACAAACAGACAGACAGACAGACAGACAGACAGACACGGAACCAAAATTGTTCAGGAAGGTCTAAAACGCAAAACGCGAGTGGAAATTTTGATTTTGGAGAACTTTTTTTAACACAGAATGTGTTTTTGCGATGACCTACCGAAAAAAAATCGTCACGAAAAAGCGACAGAAAAAACATCTGGTGATATGTTTATTGGTTGTCATGTTAATGTCAACTCCACATTTATTATTGTGTTTTTTATTTAACGGATGACTAGTATCGCAAAAACACATTCTGTGTTCCTATGATTTCATACAGAGTATGGAAAAAGAAATAAACCGGGGGGTGCAGGGGGGCGGAGCCCCCCGCCGAGGCGCAATTTTTTCGTCCTCGAAAAGTGAAAACAAAGCTTCCGCTACCTTGGTAGACTCGGAAGCAAAACCCCCCCTCAAAATTTGATGTTTTACGTTTCAAGGTACGTAGAATACGAAAATCGAATAAAAAAAATTCCATCCGTCCGCCGTACGCCGTACGCGGCACTTTTCTTAGCAACACTGGACCGATTTGGTTCAAATTTGGTATATCGGCTCCATTTTGGGTCTAGTTGTGCCGCGAAGCTTTTGGTTGATGTAGGTCACTTCTAAGGGGTGAAAATTAAGGGTTGAAATTTTCAAGAGTGCCCTAGCACGAAAACTCTCGAAATAAGGGTATCGTTTTTTCACCAATTTTAAATAGTACAGAATTTAAAAAAATTTTTGAGACCACCCGGAGCTCTGTAGGACAAACCGTTCGGTCCCTACGAGTATTTGAAGGTTTTCCTTCGATAAAACAGAATCATGAGTGTGAATCGCAAAACAGGTCTAATCGCCGTTCAAATTTTATCTGACTAAAATGCGATCGCTGTTCATTTCTTCGATTTGTATACAGTTTTGCCTTCTGCGTAACCAGTAATCAAATTTCCATATCAAGCTTTCTATTTTTCGAATCGAGTGTGAAGCGTTTAGTTCTTTCTAATAAACTTGATTGTGAAGGTGTGAAGCCATTATAGTGTGGTAGGTAGTACCTACCAATAGTTGGTAGGTAAAAAAAAATTGGTAGGTAAAAACAATGTTTGTAGGTAAAAAACGCTACAAATCATTGCTCACTGATCAGATCACTGAACGAAAATACGAGAAGAGAAGAATCATGAGTGTGAATCGCAAAACAGGTCTAATCGCCGTTCAAATTTTATCTGACTAAAATGCGATCGCTGTTCATTTCTTCGATTTGTATACAGTTTTGCCTTCTGCGTAACCAGTAATCAAATTTCCATATCAAGCTTTCTATTTTTCCAATCGAGTGTGAAGCGTTTAGTTCTTTCTAATAAACTTGATTGTGAAGGTGTGAAGCCAGTATGGTGTGGTAGGTAGTACCTAGCTGGTAGGTAAAAAAAGTTGGTAGGTAAAAAAAATGTTGGTTGGTAAAAAACGCTGCAAGTCATTGCTCAAAGGCTTCTTCACTCTTCAAATCACTGATCAGCTGATTGAGCTCCGAAGCCATTTTCAATCCTATTGATTGGAAGTGCTCTTCCAGGCGTCTCCAGCATTCGAGGAAATCTTCTTCACTACTCAGATCACTGATCAGCTGATTGAGCTCCGAAGCCATTTTCAATCCTATTGAATGGAAGTGCTCTTCCAGGCGTCTCCAGCATTCGAGGAGATCTTCTTCACTTCTCAGATCACTGATCAGCTGAGTGAGCTCCGAAGCCATTTTCAATCCTATTGAATGGAAGTGCTCTTCCAGGCGTCTCCAGCATTCGAGGAGATCTTCTTCACTCCTCAGATCACTGATCAGCTGAGTGAGCTCCGAAGCCATTTTCAATCCTATTGAATGGAAGTGCTCTTCCAGGCGTCTTCAGCATTCGAGGAGATCTTCTTCAGTCTTCAGATCACTGATCAGCTGAGTGAGCTTCGAAGTCATTTTCAATCCTATTGAACGCAGGAAGCTGAAATTTGAGAGGGAAGGTCAAGGGAGAATACAGATGGTGGTAGGTGCTATTGATGGAGAACCAGTGATCTATACAGAAGGGTGATCTATACAGAAAATGATCAACCTTTGAGCAATGATTTGCAGCGTTTTTGGATTCTACGTACCTTGAAACGTGAACCATCAAATTTTGAGGGGGTGTTAAACATTTATTTTTCTTGGTCGATTCCAAAGGTTCATTATTGAAAATAATAAACCAAAATGTCTGCCAAGTGGTTGTGGCACATAGCTTCCTCGTACCCATAACCCGATTGTATTGTCGATGATCCGATGCATAGTAGATAATCTCAAAACATCAATCTCTAAATACCTTCCACTACCCTCATAGGGGACCGTCTACACGCCAACCCGCACAATCCCTGAAAATTTCATCGAAAGCGAATAAGAAATGTAGAAGTTATGACTGTGGAAATTTTTATTTTGGACAACATATTTTTTCAACCTTGAAAAGTGAAAAAAAGCTCCCGCTACCTTGGTAGACTCGGAACCAAAATTGTATAGAGTTCAATTTGAATGTTTTTGTGATTCAGTTCATTAATGAATTGATATATTTCTGTGGCCTAAACTCGAGCAAACACGATCCAAACTAACAGCTGAATATTCTTTGAAAAAAGTTTATTATTGTTTATTTATTTCTTGGATTGTTAACACGATAAATTGAAACTTGTTTATTCGGTTGGGATCATCGATCCTCCACTTCTCGCTTAACATTTGCGTGTGCGTCACAAATGTCCTGTTGTTGTTCCAGACGTCAGGTCATCGCTCTCTGGCTGTTTCCAAGAAAAATGACCCACAATCGATCACAACATTTCACACACACTTCTCACGGAATGTATTCGGCCTGTGCGACAAACGGTTCCGGCACCGCGGTACCAGGTATTCATGTAAATAAAATCAGTTGTCGGAACTCGGGGCTTGGGCAGGAGCTGGAATTTTTATTTGCATCTTAATATTATTAGTTAGGAAGAAAAGGACCCAATATAACAGTTATCAAATATCTACTACCTATTACAAAAGATGTTCAAAACGTAGCCCATCACCACCTCTAAAAATTGTCAAAAATTTACTAATGAAAAAATCAAGATAATCAGAAAATTCCATGATAATTGTTGCCATAATTTCATGTTTTCACAACAGAAGAAATGATCACGATGAAATATTAGGGTGTGGACAAAACGTCAACCACCCTTCAAATGTGAACAAAATCGGATGAATAGGCAGTGGGAAGATGGTGATAGGAGAATTTTACGTCCGCGCGTGTGTAAAGGCTACCTCAATACGAACCTTTTTTGGCCTAACATCAAAATCAAAAGTAATCGTATGGTTCAGGTGGTTACTAGAATTTGGAAACAAAAATTGATTGAGAAAATGTTGATTTTGGAGAAACTATTGGGTGATTGTAAACTGGGGCAACAGCCTGACAAACGTCATCCACAGTACCTTAGTGGGACTCTATGAAATGTTGAGAACGAATCTGACCTACTCACCTGATCAGGAAGGAGCTAAATTAGTTAGTTGAACGCATAAGTCTCATTCAGGCTTCCTGTGAAATCTCAGGTCTGTAATATGCACAGGAGCAAATTCAGCCCAACCTGTTGGCGATAAAGAAGGAGCTAAAGCCTCAGACAAGCACCCTGTGGGATTTCAGGTCTGTCAGAGCAAATTCAGCCCAACCTGTTGAAGATCAAGAAGGTGCTAATGCCTAAGACAAGCACTGTGGAATTCCAGATCTGTAATATGCACTGAAGCAAATTTAGCTCAGGCTGTTCGCAAGAAAGAAGGAGCTAAAGCCCCAGACAAGCAGCCTGTGGAATTCCAGGACTGTCAGACGCACAGGAGTAAATTTACCCCAACCTGTTAAAGATCAAGCAGGTGCTAATGCCCAAGACAAGTACCCTGTAGAATTCCAGGACTGTCAGACGCACAGGAGAAAATTTAGCTCACCCTGTTAATGATCTAGAAGGAGCTAATGCCCCGGAAAAGCACCCTGTTGAATTCCAGGTTTGTCAGACGAACAGGAGCATTTAAACACCCTCAGAATTCATGGGCTCCTTGTGAAATTTCAGCTTTCTGGGACCTACAGGATCGAATTTTGCTCACCAAACTGATCAGGGAGGAGCTCAGATTGTTATTAGTACTCTGCGGTTCTCAAGCATGCCCTTCATGACGTGTCAGGACTGTAAAAAACGTACAATCTTCCAGCTTCACATATCTCACGCTTACACTGGTATTTATTCCGCCTTGATAAGAGTCCAAAGAACCATCCCAGGGCTACCTTGAACCGAAAATTGCATCCAAATAGGACCCCGATTTCAGGTAGTAATAACCAGGACAAGGATTGACAAAGGCAGACAAAGACCAAAGTTGTTCAGAAAGCTCTGAAACGTTCATACGTATGGAAAATTTGGATGATGGAGTGTCTACATATCTTTGCTTACATATCTTCGATAGCGAGAAAGTAAACTAACAAGTGGTTCAAATATCTTGCTAATTGAGTCTTCATAGATGAGTCTCTTAAAGAACATCGATGCTAAGGCGACCTGCTAATATAAGTCCCGCATAAATCCAAAAGATTTCGTCATGATTTCGCTTAGTTTTGTCCATGAGCTATCTTAATATTGAACAACAGACAGACAAATCAGGAATCAAAATTGACGGCAATGATATTTCAAAATGGTCCCTCATGTTGATATTTTAAGGTGGGAACATTAAATGCATCTTCGTTCTGCGACAACCTCAAGCGCTGGGGACGACTCTCAACTTTTACTGGGTGTTTACACTTGAGTCAGCCATAACTTCAGAGTTCAATTTTACAAGGTATTTCTAACAAAAAATGTTGCTTAGCAGTTTTGTTTTTACCCTATGTTTTTTCAATTTAATGATTTTTTCCGTTTTTCCGACTTTACGTCATTAAAACTAGTATAACTCCTGTAATTTACCAAGTAAATTCAAATTTGAGAGTATCGGTGGAAAAACGTCAAATTTCCAAGCTACCTAGTGTATAACCAAAATCTTTTAGGAATAAAACATCTAAAAAAAATCAAGTCACAAAACAAACTTTCATTTTTTTTTGTTGAATTTGTCTCTGTTTCAATCGAAGTTTTAAGTCTGAATCTCTGTCCATTTCGATGGGCGCTCTTCAGAAAAAACATACTCAAATTGTCAGCTTCTTAACGGTCTATAAATTTTAAAAAAAATCGAATTGGAGGAGTAAATTAAGTTTGAATGCCAAAAATGAGTGACTTGAAAAAACGAGAGGTTAGAACAAAACTGCAACGTAATATTGGTTTATTATTTTCAATAATGAACGATTGGAATCGTCTAAGAAAAAAAGTTAACCCCCCCTCAAAATTTGTTAGTTTACGTTTCAAGGTAGGTACGTAGAATCCAAAAATCGAACAAAAAATTAGCCGTCCGTCCGCCGTACGCGGCACTTATCGCATTGACCAATTTTGATGAAATTTGGTATGTGGGCTCCATTTGGGGTCTAGTTGTGGCCCGAAGCTTTTGGTTGACGTAAGTCACTTCTAAGGGTTGAAATTTTGAAAACGCCCTAACTCAAAAAAATTGTTTTTCCATCAATTTAAGATATTATTGAATTTTTAGAATTTTTGAGACCACGCGGAGCTTTTAGGACAAACCGTTCGCTTCCTACGCGAACTTAAGGGTTGGACTTACGATAAATCAGAAACACGAGTGTGAATCGCAAAAGAGGCCTAATCTCCGTTCAAATTTTAGCTGACCGAAATGCGATCGATGTTTTTCTTTCTGTTGGTTGGTGGTAACAATGGTAAAGCCATGTTCTTTACAGACGAGATTTTTTAAAATATTCTTTATTTCACCAAGACTTGGTGAAATAAGTTATACTTAGTATAACTTATTATAAATATTATTTTGAGATGTGGACAAATATTCAAACTAAGATACATCACTGAGTTTTGTTCATTATGGTGGATGTTTCACTTCACCCTGGTTGATGTGACATCTTAGCCGCTGAAGGTGTCTCACAGCTTGTCGCTTTATAGCATCGTTTATTGTTTCGATCAGAAGCTCCTGATGGAGACGTTCGTTTCGAAAGTACCATGGTGCATTGACAACCGTTCTTACAAATTGTTCTGGACTCTTTGGAGGATATCTCGATTTGACTGAGCCGTACAGCCCTAAAGATGAGCTCCATAAGTCCAGACTGGTTTAAGGACTTGGTTGTACAATGTAAGCTTGTTCTGGATTGACAACTTCGACCGTCTCCCCATTAGCCAATGCACTTTTCTGAATTTTAGAAGGAGTTCTTCCTCTTCTGAATTTTAGAAGGAGTTCTTCCAATATTTTTTTTGATATGGGCTTTCCACCTAAGTTTGGCGTCTAGTGTCATGCCTAGGTATTTGGCTTCATTAGACTTTAGAATAATTTTCCCCATGAAATGTACAGGAATATACTCGATTCTCATTTATTTTGATTCTCCATATTTGTTTCCACTTTTGTATGCTGGATATTGATTGATTTAACTTGTTGGTGGATTCAATGTTACATTCTCCGACTGCCAAAATCGCTGTATCATCTGCGAAGGTGGCTGTGGTGTTCATTCCAATTTCTGGGAGATCACTGGTATAAAGGACATAAAAAAGCGGTCTAAGAACACTCCCTTGTGGGACTCCTGCATTGATTAGCTTTGGCTCTGAGTAGCCGTCTTCTTGCTTTATTCTGATGTAGCGTTTGGTGAGATAGGACTGAAGCAGCTCAGCATACTTTACTAGTAGATTTTTGCGCCACTTGTAGTTGAGTCTAAGTCTGACATGGACTTTCCACCTAAGTTTGGCGTCTAGTGTCATGCCTAGGTATTTGGCTTCATTAGACTTTAGAATAATTTTCCCCATGAAATGTACCGGTACATTTCATTCAGACGAGTGATCTATATAGAAAAATAATAAACCTTTGTTTAATAATTTGCAGCATTTTGGTTTATTATTTTGTTGTTGAAAACGCCTTGTAAAATCGAACCCTGAAGTTATGCCCAACTTGAGTGTAGACACCCTGTATGCAATAAGTAGTAACTATGTAGCAACTAAGGGGTTCTTGGTGGTTGGAAGGGGATCTTCTTAAAAACTCCATTCGCGTGGGTGACGGTGATTGGCACGCGGAAATGACCCACATCGAGGCTCTGAAGGGACGACAGAGGCATGACTGTTTTAGTAATCAGCCCTCACCCCTCACCGCCGGTCAACAAGTGTGACCAACCAGGTCCATTCTGCGGGTGAGGTCCCACGCACAATCACACTAACCTATACAATGCAGTTTTCTGAAGGGAACCTCATCTTCAGAGCACAAAAGCCTCTCCTCCACGTGTGACTCGAATCATTGGCCTACTGCGTCTTCAATAGGCAACTCATCTCGGAATCACTTTTACCCGTCGCTGCCACCTTCTACGCACATCCCGCCTATCTCCTGCACCAGGCCCAGGATTTGGTTTCAGGAGGGGGAATCACAATCTTCAGTTGGGAAACACAATATGAACTTCGATATTAATACAAATTGAGGAGTTTGATTCCAAAAGGTATTAAATCATATTCGGTCAAACGTGAGAAAAACACCAAAAACCATAGCGACCTGAAAAACGTGCTATAAACCAATGATGTTATTTTGGTTATTTATTTTCAATTTCCATTGAAATCGAGCAAGAATTTTTTTTACCCCCCCCCCCCTTAAAATTTTGATGTTTTATGTCTCAAGGTACGAAGAATCCGAAAATCGAATAAAAAATTTTCCGTCCGTCCGCAGTACGCGGCACTTTTCTTAGCAACACTGGACCGATTTGGTTCAAATTTGGCATATGAGCTCCATTTGGGATCTAGTTGTGCCGCGAAGCTTTTGGTTGATGTCAGTCACTTCTGAGGGGTGAAAATTAAGGGTTGAAAAGGCTTGTCAAGGTGTGAAGGCAGTATGGTGTGGTAGGTAAAAAAAAGCTGCAAATTATTGCTCAAAGGTTTATTATTTTCTGTATAGATCACCCTTCTGTACAGATCACTGGTTCTCCATCAATAGCACCTACCAAGGTCTGTATTCTCCCTTGACCCTCCCTCTCAAATTTCAGCTTCCTACGTTCAATAGGATTGAAAATGGCTTCGGAGCTCGAATGCTGAAAACGCCTGGGAGATCACTGATCAGCTGAGTGAGCTCCGAAGCCATTTCAATCCTAATGAACGCAGGAAGCTAAAATTTGAGAGGGAAGGTCAAGGGAGAATACAGATGGTGGTAGGTGCTATTGATGGAGAATCAGTGATCTATACAGAAAATAATAAACCTTTGGGCAATAATTTGCAGCGTTTTTATATATTTCTAAATTATAATAAATATTTTTGAAAAAAAAGGTATTAAATTAGTTCAAAGTTTAAAGTAATTTCGAACGAGATTTGAAATATCATATTGATGGATATAGTACTATATACAGTGCGTTTAGTACTATTTGGAATCAAACGAAGTGGATAAAGTACTTTTTGAAACAAAACGGATAAGAGACCACCATTGTGCTGGATACAGTACCTTTTGAAGTTAAACGGAATTTTCACCCTTCTTTTTCAAGGGAATAGATTATCTTTTGCTCCAAAACGATCGCATTTTTGTGAAGAACTACCCCCCTAAAACCCTGGGCAAGTGCTAACTCAATATCGATTAAAATGGTCTTTAGTACCTTTTGGAATCAAACTCCTCAATTGTGATAATTACAATTAGGTGACATCATCTCGCTTAGTTCGAGGTTCTGTCCCACCACTCGCTCCTTTAAACGCGAATTTCGAAAATCTAGCAGTCCAGTACTCAACAAGATGTGTAGCATATGATCAGACAAAACATGTTATTTTTGTTACGAATATTTCACGTTAACTTTATTAACAGTGGACACTGATGATTCGTACGTTACAGAGGGTACTTTAAACATTTTGAACACACTGAACAATCTGATACATTAGAAATTTTGATACGTTATACGAAGAACTAAGTAGTAAAGTAAAGTAAACAACCATTTCAGGTTGGATTTTCGTCCGACTGCCATTCCTGGCGTCGCGGACGTCATCAGCTGTCTTCCTAAGGGAAGATCAGAATTTGTTCTGATGATTGCCCTGGGTTGGGACGAGGGGGAACTGCGATCGACTTGCCGGAAAATATGCTCCCGAGGCGAGCCCCGAACTCACGGCCCCTGCAACCGGTCCGCGTCTCGTCTCCAGAGACACATGGCGTAGCTCGCTCGGTCACAGCTGTCCCGAGGATACTTATACGAGGATATAATATATCCTATATATCATATTATGATACGTTGGATAATTTGATATACTGGTTACTATGATATAAGATTGGATATTTTAAGATGATATTGGATATTTTGATATATTACATTGGATATTTTGACTTAATAAGATTGATTTTTACTTGATTTGATAAGATTGGGTACGTTGATAAAGACTGGATATTTAGATAAAAAATTTTAGATGTATTTAGATGTAAAATGGGATATTTGGATATACTTTATATTTTGATCTAATAATTGATATTTTGATTAATTGGATATTTGGACATATTGGATATTTTGATAGATAGGATATTTAGATAGAAATATTAAGATATATTTTGATATAAAATTGGATGTTTTGGATAATTAGGTTAAAATATTTAGATATAATTTGATGTAGGATTGGATATTTGTATATAAAATTGGATATTTTGATAGATAAGATATTTAGATTAGAATATTTACGATAGATAAGAATATTCTGGTGGAAAATTGGATGTATTGGATAGTTAGGTTAAAACATTTAGAAATAATTTGATATAAGATGGATATTTTTATAGATAGGATATTCAGATTGAAATATTTTGATGTATTATGATGTAAAATTGGATATTTGGATGTACTTTATATTTCGATATAAGATTGGATATTTTGTTAAATATGATATTAGGATAAAAATATTTACGATAGTTACTATATTTGGATATAAAATTGAATATTTTGATATAAAATGAGATATTTGGATATATTGTATATTTAGCTTAAGATATTTAGATACATTTTGTTATAAAATTGAATATTATTATAGGATATTTGGACTTTTGGACATTTTGATAGATAGGATAATTAGATAAAAATATTCAGATATATTTTGATATAAAATTGGATATTTGGATATATCGGATATTTTGATACATATGGTAGTTAGATATCATATCTTAGATATCATATCTTAGATATCATATCTTAGATATCATATATTTAGACATATTTTTAAATAAATTGGGATATTAGGATATACTTTATATTTTGATGAAAAATTGGATATTTTCACACGTTGAATATTTTGATATAAGATTGGATGTTATTTGGATACATTGGTTGATTTGATATAATTTCGGATTTTTTAATATTTGATATTTTGGTTTTTGATATATCAATATATCAATATATCAAATATAGCCAATTGGCTATTTGATACCTTCAAGATTAGACATTTGGATAAATCTGACGTTTTGATTCTCTTTAAAGAGAAAGCAAAAGGGATCACAAAACTCCCACAACTTGATGGTCTCGAAATGAAATATATCATCATTCGTCATTACGAACACCGCATAAATATGCCAGAATAACAACTCAAGCCTACTATCTATGATGTAACTGGGTTAAACATTCAACATTCAGGTTGAATTCGTTTCGTTGAAAATTTATTGATATAAATTCACACTGATGATATTCCAGTAAACGGAGGAACAAACATCAGTTTTACGAAAAGCTTTAGGAAAAGATTTAGAGATCGATGAACTCTCTCTTATCATACGATGGTCATTTTCGAGCGCGTGTCTGTCTGTCGATTGATTCGTTTGTGTGCGGTATGTGAGTACAGTCGTTCTGCATCAACAATTTCGTTGTTGTATGTATTATTTCAATGGTTTCCATCCTCACTAGAATGCATGGAATTTTTTATTTCGTGAGATAGGTTAGAAAAAATGTGAGTAACCAAAAGCCCAACTTTTTACTAGCAATTCCAGGGGTTTCCTAGCATTCAGGGTTTAGGGTGGAAGGACCAGTGTTTGACACGTCTTTGACGAGCAATTAAGTTATGTTTTTCCATTTGTTCAAACCTTCTCACATCTACTGCTATTTCAGGATGTCATCAAACTATTCAGTATTGAAGAAAATCACAAATTAAAGTCTCATTAATCCGGTTTTATTCAAAATCAATTTTTTGACCCAGTGTTTGACAGCCTAATTTTTGGTTGCGACGCTCAATGATTGACATATCAGTATTTGTGCATTAAATGATTCAATGTATCAAGCATGAAAAACACTCCTATTCTTTATTATTTTACATCTTATCATTACATTTTGGTGAGATGTCAATTACTGGATCCTTGTCAAATACTGGCCTCTCCACCCTAATGAGGATTGACTTAAGAAAAAAAAAAAAAACATTTGTGGGTTTTAAAAATTAGCTTTTGAGCATTGTATCGTCCAACTTTCAATAAATAAAAGGAAGTGCCTGATATGGCCACGCAGGTTTTATCATAGGAGGTCCAACCTAGTAGGGTTCAGTGTAACTGCATCTCACGAGGTGAGGTTTCTCGGTGTGTTGATCTGTTGTTTTCTTATCTTCTTTCTTTCACTAATTATTAGATTCTGTAATGACTTGCAAAATTTGGGAGATTTGCAGGAATTTTGAAAAGAAAATGGATAAAGAACCATCCAGAGTCCCATCGCGAGGACCAGGGGAAATTAGCAGGGAAGAGAGTCTACAGAGCAAGATGACGTGTCCTAACAAGGATAGGGATCCGCGAGGGCGATGACGTGCGATTGACGAGTTGTGTTAGACGTGACAGATGTGTGATTTACGCGACGTGGCGCTCAATGACTTCAGATAGACGTGACTGATATGTGGATAATGCGACGTGGCGCACGACGACATGTGGATGATGCGACGCGGCGCACGACGTAGTGTGGATGACGCGACGTGGCCTCAATGACTTGTGAAAAATGTGTGAATGACGCGACGTGGCGCTCGACGACATGTGGATGACGCGACGTGGCGCACGACGTTGTGTGGATGATGCGACGAGGCGCACGACGACATGTGGATGATGCGAAGCGGCGCTCGCCAATATGTGGATGACACGACGTGGCGCACGACGTCGTGTGGATGATGCGACGTGGCCCACGACGTCGTGTGGATGATGCGACGTGGTGCTCAATGTCGTGTGGATGACGCGACGTGGTCCTCAACGACTTGTGAAAAATGTGTGAATGACGTGACTTGGCGCTCAACAACATGTGGATGATGTGACGTGGCGGTCGCCAATATGTGGATGATGCGACGTGGCGCACGACGACATGTGGATGATGCGACCCGGCGCTCGCCAATATGTGGATTACGCGACGTGACCCTCAATGACTTGTTAAAAAGGTGTGAATGACGCGACGTGGCGCTCGACGACATGTGGGCGATGCGACGTGGCGCACGACGTCGTGTGGATGATGCGACGTGGCGCACGACGTCGTGTGGATGACGTGACGTGGCGTTCGACGTGTGATGGACGGTACATGGCGGTCGACGGCATGTGACTGACGTGGCACGTGAATGTTGATTGCGCTGGATAATCGACGTTCTCCGGGGACGAGCGGGCTCGCGAAGTGGTCGCTTCGCGAGGACACGACTGATGGGGGGGGGGGGGGGGGCTCGCGGCGGTTGAAAAAAGTTCGCCGACCCCGAGGAAGGCAGTTCAGCATCTTCTTCCTGTTTCCGGCAACCGGCCTCAGCTAATGGGCTCCACGACTGATCAACTTTGCTCCCCCCCCCCCCATCAGACCACCCACACCCCCCCTCCTACCTTCATACCTTACCTTATTATTAATTAAGAATTAAAATCTCCTTATAAGCGGGAGTGGCACATAGCTTTCTTGCATTCATTGGGGAGAGTTGGCACCATTTTCACTACATTTTGCTCTGCCCTGCCTGGACTGAGTGTTGTACAATAATAATGAAGGGCACTTTGGAAAGATGAGACCTCAGGCTATCAAAACACCACTGTTACATAATCGAACATCATTCAAGAAACAAATCGTTGAATGGATACTTAGATTAGGAAGAGAAGCTGCAGAAAACATAATTCTGAGCGCGTAAGTATAGATAATGTTATTTATGATAATTGGAATATTTTGAACTGAAGTTGTGTAGTTGTAAATATGGATAAGGAGGCAACGAAGGTATTTAGTTACAATGATTTGGTTCTCTCATTTTAATTTTTATGTTTTTTCATCTTTCAACCTGAAATTGTTTAGTTTGGCACTACTCTTGCAGGGTACTACAGACTATTTTGTCTCTTTCTCTGCAAAAGAGTTGTTTTTGTAGAAGAATATTATATTCATTTAAATATTATATTAATATGTAACTATTGTAGGTACTACTAATAATAAATAAATAAATAAATGAATCTCTCCATGGTATCAAAATTGAAATACCTCCACAGGGGAGGGTGTATATTTTTTGAGATTTTACGTCTCTAATTTGGCACATAAACGAAAAAAGCGTTGACAAAACGCTGCAAATTATTTCACAAAGGTTTATTATTTTCCAGTATAGATCACTCTTCTGCAAAGATCACAGCTTTGCCATAAGGGACCCATAACGCGTTCACTGCGTCGCCAAAATCTCGGACTTCGCTCGATGCGTCAAACACTTTTTGACTTCGATTACATTCCAGTGTCGTCTTTTATCAATTTTAAGCAAAAAACAACAGTATTTAGCGAACAAAATTGTTTTTCGTGCAATTTGTGAAAAGGTCCAGTGTTGGGCCAGACAAATGTGGGAATAGCCGAGGTTATGCAATCCCGCAACGACTCATTCATTTCCTCTCCTGGTACATACGTTCATAACATTTTTCGTTGTAAATACACGGTAAGTATATGAAAACAATGGGATAAAGGCACTTCAGTAATACTCATGTAGTCAAATGGAGAAACGTCTCTACTTACAGATTTTTTTTTTAAACAATGTTTCAAATCTTTCTGCCGGTGCCATTTTTTGAAGCAGTTAGGAAAGACCGATTTTGATGAAATTTGGTATATGAGCTCCATGTGGGGTCTAGTTGTGCCCTGAAGTTTTTGGTTAATGTCACTTCTAACGGTTAAAATTGTGAAATCGCCCTTGTAAAACTTTGATATATTAAAAGGTTTTTAATTTTTTTTAAATATAGAAGGTGATTGTTTTTTCATTAATTTGGTATAGTAATAAATTTATGGAATCGAATGGGACCACGCAGAGCTCTGTAGGACCAACCATTCGGTCCCTATGATTCTACTCACTACTAAGGGCCGGTTTCACCAACAATCCATTAACTCCGTTCGACGAAAACTGCGTTTAAAGTAAACTGAGATTGATCTCCAGTCAAAATTTGTTTCGGTTTCACCAAGTTGAACGGGTTCTCAGGAACGGCGTTTTCGTTGACCTCTGGTAAACTTCTTCTTCACCATCGAAGCATCGAAAATCGTCGTACAACTCTGATCTGGATGGTGATACGAGAGATAACGACATTGTTTTGTGACAGTTTTCCCGCAGAATCACTTTTTCGATAGTTATGACTTCATTCAATCCGCGATATTTCATCAATACGTCAACTATCCTCTTTCAGCGCTATAATTTGTGTTGTTCATTATGATTGTTGGAGTTCAGATTTTCGATTGGACGTCTACCTACTTCATCAACGTGAGTACATTTACCTACTTTTATCCCTGGTGATTCCCTCTTCCAGGCTCTCTGGGTTTTTCTACAAATGTGCCTTACTGCATGACTCCTAAACCATATAGGTACCTACTCACCGTTACTTTCAACTACTCTGAGCTACCTAGTAGACATAGCTAACTGCTTAATAATGTGCGGATGCAAATTTTTGTTTCAGATTTCGGATAACAGGCTACGAACTGTGTGACCTATTTTCTGAACAAATAAGGTGAATTTCATTCTTCATGTCAAGAAAACCCATTATCACTTCAGCATTCATGAAATACTACTACGATCGGTACTTGTGTGAAATTCTATGTACGCATTTTATAAGAATGAATGAATTAAAATTATAATTATTGTATTCAATAAAACGTGATACGTATGAATTGATTTGTTCATCTGCCTACACATTTCTCCAAGTCAATCTTATGTTGCAACAAATCTGTTCTTTTTTCTCCTACCTACCTATGCTGATTATGGTGCAAACAAAAATAAATTCGTAGGTAAATAATAAGAAAAGAATTTTCGGCATAATTGTTTGAGATAATGCGTAATCAAATAATAAGAAAAATCATTCAATCAAACAACTATACAAGAATATAAACGTCGTAAGTAAGCAATCTTTAGTAAACACCTAACGATAAAAAAGTAAATATGAAGAGGGGATCTTGCGAAAAAATATGTATTCACCAGATACCATATAGGTATGTAACAGTTTTATTTTCATAATGATTAACATCAGCAAAAGAAACTACTCACAATAGGTACGTAAAATGCACACAGCAACTGGGAAACGGAAATATCTGAGATGGTAACGAAACTTGTAGGCTGAAATAGCGACGTCCTGCGTTGGATTTGTTTGGGACCGCGAATAATGAAATGATTCACAATTTCGTTGTCCTTTCTCACTCCCGTATGATACCTACGAGAAGGTGCGCACCAAAGCTCGTGACATGATAAAAACTCCAGCAAAACACAGACGAAAAACAGCTCGACGGAATAGGAAAAATAACAATGGCGTCCACGTCCGTCGCTTTAAACGAAGATCAAACCGATTAACCAGCCAAAATTGAGCGATCAGCGCCAAACGCCGGATGAACCGAGGAAGGCGTTGATCGCCTCTGGTGAAATCCATTTTCTCGGTTCAGTAGTTGAATCGGCCCTCAAACTCCGATCAAAATGTTGGTGAAACCGGCCCTAAGGAGTGATGAAATTTTCGGGACTATGCGGGTTAGAGTGTAGACGGTCCCCTATGAAAATCATCACCCCGGACTGATAGTAACCGATGCGCATGCGCAAACGTGAAATCCTTCCCACTGCCATAACTTTTACATTTTCCCTTAATATTCAGAGATTGTGCAGGTTGACCTGTAGAGTCCCCTATGAGGGTATGAGGGGGGTGAGGGGGTAGTGCAAAGTACGTAGAGATTGATGTTTTGAGTTTAACTACTATGCATCGGATCATCTATACAATCGGGTTATGGAGACGAGGAAGCTATGTGCCACACCCACTTGGCAGCAGTTTTTGATTTATTATTTTCAATAAAAAACCTTTGGAATCGACCAAGAAAATTTTTTTTAACACCCCCTCAAACCTTGTTGGTTTACGTTTCAAGCTAAGTAGAATCCAAAAATCTAATAAAAATTTGGCCGTCCGTCCGCCGTACGCGGCACTTTCCCCACTTAGCATTGATCGATTTTGATGAAATTTGGTATGTAGGCTCCATTTGGGGTCTAGTTGTGGCTCCGGCCAGAGATCACTCGCATACATCAATGCTTCTAAAATTGAAAAATATGAATTTGACGCATTACTAGATGCTGCAGCAGCACTTGCAAACATTCAGCGAAACCAACTAAAGGTGATTGGAGCAACGATCACCTGGAGAGGGATATGGCATGGCAAGTCAGCCAAGGGTCTGATTCGGGCTGGATATCCACTGTTTATCCTGAAGTGGGTGACCACACGAGTCCTAACAGGAGGATCATTCATCTGGTCTACATTCAGGGCTATGACCACACGATGGCGTGCCACGGCTCGAGCAAGTGGGCCCCGTGGGACTTGGAGCTGAACTCGAACCCCATGGGGAGGAGAAGCGTCGACTGATGGCATAGCCAGAAGAGGCACAATCCTCCCTCCATCATTTGTGGGATAAGGTGATTCAACCTTGTCCCTCACCCCAATGTCCGAGGTCGGATCTCGGACCCTGATACCAAGCAGCCAGATGGACATGACTGCTGAGTGCTGAAAGTGCTGATACAATGCTGTGATATAATTATTTATGTACAATACCATCAATTGTAGCGGTGAAATATTTTTTCCAAATATAAATTGTTAATGGTTTGTAGGCTCCATTTGGGGTCTAGTTGTGCCCCGAAGATTTTGGTTGATGTAGGTCACTTCTTAGGGTTCAAAAATGAATTTTGAAATTTTGGAAACGCCCTAACTCAAAAAATTTTGATGTAAAAGACCACGCGGAGCCCTGTAGGACAAACCGTTCGCTCCCTACGAGAATTTAAGGGTTGGACGTACGATAAATCAGAAACACGAGTGTGAATCGCAATAGAGGTCTAATCTCCGTTCAAATTGCGACCGAAATGCGATGGTTGGTGGCTTTACAGACGAGTGATCTAAATAGAGAAATAATTAACCATTGTGTAATAATTTGCAGCGTTTTGATTCTCTGCTTGTTTATGTCTCCTTTTCTCATCCTCTCATTCCCCCTTTCTTCATTGCTGAATCTCTTCTTCCTTCTGATTACCTCTTTGACCGTTCAGCTCTATGGCACTTCTCCTTCCTCTTCCTTCCTTGAATTGTATCCACATTAACCACACATTTTATTCGATGGCTCACCAAATTTTTCCCTAGATTGCGACTACATTTTCCCTTCTTGATGTTATAGGCTTCCTTCTTTTCTTCCTCATTTCTAGGTATGCACCCATTCACTTCGGGTTCACTACATCCCGACTTGTAAGCATTGACCAATTTTGATGAAATTTGGTATGGCTCTATTTGGGGTCTAGTTATGCCCAATTGTCTAGTTGATGTAGGTCACTTCTAAGGGCTGAAAAATGAATTTTGAAATTTTGAAATCGCCCTAACTCGATATACAGGTATTGATTTTCCATCAATTTAAGATTTTATAGAATTTTTAGAATTTTTTGAGACCACCCCGAGCTCTGTAGGACAATCCGTTCGCTCCCTACGAGAATTTAAGGTTTGGACTTACGATAGATCAGAAACACGAGTGTGAATCGCAAACAGGCCTAATCTTTGTTCAAATTTTAGCTGACCGAAATGCGATCGATGTTTTTCTTCATGTTGGATGGTTGGTGGCTTTGCAGACGAGTGATCTACATAGAAAAATAATAAACCATTGCGCAATAATTTGCAGCGTTTTTTTTTTCAACCTTGAAAAGTTGGCAGATTCGGAAGCAAAACACTAGGTGAAACTATTTTGTGGAGTAGAAAAGTAATAAGAATGTTTGTTTTATCGCTTACTGGTTGAAATTGAACTAATCCTAATCCAGCGGGACGCCCCCTGAAATGCATGCATTATTAAACAATATGTTTTATCGTTTTAACGCATTTAAGAGGTGCTTGTGTAAATAAATAGTAATAGTTCAGACCTTCTAAGCAGCGTGTTTTTTTTTCTTCGGTTTTCTTCGGTTTTGTCATTCATCGATTTCCATTGAACGCTTCTCAATGCAGGCGCGTGGAGCGGAGTAGGCAGTGCGAACCCGACCGATAAATTCATTGTCTTGTCGGCAGTCTCCGGATTTAAATGAGTTACATTTTATTCCCGAGCGAGGCGTGTCGGTCGCCGTTATGGCCGCGTAAAATGTTACAAGGTGCTCTCAACAGGACTTCCGTTAGCCTTGGCAGCTTCGCAACATATTTTTCCACACGCTTGAACACGAGGGGTTTATGGTCAGCGCGTGAGTTCGCGGATTGCATTGTCCCTTTGGCATTTCGAGATGTCGAAACCCGCCCAGCCGACTATCATGGAGATAGGGATCTCTTCAAAAACAAATATTGAGGATCGGCGATGTTGTCAGCGGATCCTCGGAAATTCGATGGTGCACCACCTAGTAAGTGCACTCCAGGGTGACCTCCTTTGGGTACAACGCATACTAGGGGAAAAATAACATTTTCAACAAAACAAAAGAATGAAATCCACGAACTGTTGAGCAAGTACCCATAAAATGAAGAAATTTTGATTTTGGTTTATCATTTATGTTAAGACGATCTGATTCAGAATCCTAACTGAATTATGTACGATACCTAAATGACTAGGAAAGAATTATTTGGTAGAAATAAGTTTACGCAAGCGCATCCGAGAGAAGAAATGAAAATTATATTTTTGGTATCTAACGTATTTAGTTTTTCAACAACTCGCAACTCATAACATAAATAATATCTTAACTTGTAGTTAGTCCCTACAGCCATTCCCCCTTTAATCGCTTCTAGGAAGCGTTTTGGGAACCTCACTGTGCGTCCTGTCTTTGTCTTGTGTTCTTGTACTTTTTGTTGTTTTTGAATTTTCTGTCTTTAGTTTTTCTTGTATCTTGGGTTTGTCTTGATTCTTGCGTGTTTCTTGAGTCTTGATTTTGTCTTCTGTGCTGTATTCGTCTTCTGTCATCGTGTCTATAAGTATGCATGCTGGCTTCAGTCTGTCAATCGAAATATTTGTGTGTGCGCCTTTCATGTTTATCTTGAAAAATTTTGGTGTTCGTTCTAAAACTTGAAAAGGTCCTTCATAGGGATTCTCGAGAGCTCCTCTCAATCTATCGACTTGAACAAAAACATGGTCTGCATCAGACAAATCCTTATGCACAAATGTTGTCTGACGGTTTTTGTGTTTCTGGTTTACAGGCTTTAGACTTCTCATTTTCTGACGAAGTTGTCAAACGATCAATAATGAACTTTTGGAATCGACCAAGAAAAAAAAGTGTAACCCCCTCTCAAAATTTGTTGGTTTTCGTTTCAAGGTACGTAGAATCCAAAAATCCAATAAAAATTTGGACCGATTCTGATGAGCTTCGGTATATGGGCTCCATTTGAGGTCAAGTTGTGCCCCGAAGCTTTTGGTTGATGATTTCAAGGGTTGAAAATTAAGGGTTGACATTTTGAAAACGCTCTAGCTCAAAAAATTTCGATGTAAAGATATTGTTTTTCAATCAATTTAAAATAGTACCTATTGAATTTTTAGAGACCACGCGGAGCTCTGTAGGACGAACCGTTTGCTCCCTACGAGAACTTAAGGGGGTCTCAGTCGGTCGCCGTTCTTTCCTCGTTTCGGGTCAGTATTTCACGAAATTGAAAGCGCAAAACTTACAAAGTTGTACCTAAATTTCAATTTTTCAAGGATTTTAGAAATTCATTAGTGCTTATGCCTTGCGAATTGAAAAACTGAAAGATTGCCGCCGGAATCATCAAAATCAAACAACAATTGCCAGAGAAATATGGAAAAACCCGTTTATTCAGTAGTTTTCCCCATTTTTCTTTGGCAATTATTGTTCGATTTCGAAGATTCCAGCGGCAATATTTCAGATTTTCAATTCCTTAGGGCCGTGCACTAATGAATTTCTAAAATCCTTCAATATTTCAAATTTAGGTACAACTTTTAAAGTTTTTGCACCTTCAATTTCCTGAAATACTGAGAACAAACGGGGACAGACTGAGACCCCCTTAACCCTTAATATCCTGAGGTATCTTTTAGGAAGCCCAGTTTTTACCTGCAATAGTTTATCCACTTCTAAACCAAAACTGATAGCCGTTGGCTATCTTGATACTCCATCTATTGATAGTGTAGGAAAACGTAAAAGTAAAACCAAAATAACTCAAAGAAAAAACTAAATAATTATCGAGTTGACAGACTGTTACAGGGCCTCATTTCTCACCTTGTAGGCTATTGGTTCGGTTTTCTCATCAGAGATGGCTCCACTGTCTGAGGCAGCACAAATCTCATCATTCATGAACTGAACCTTCTCCACATCATTCCCTGGTTCTGTGCTTTAAGAAATAACAGATCCCAACATCCCACCAAGGATTTTTCCAAGTCTTCTTTTTCTTCTCCAAAAAAATGGGTTTATAGACAGATTCTGCTGTCGCAGATAGCGCTAGTGTGGCCCTAGGAAATATCATTCTTGAGTTGACACACTGTAATAGAGCCTTTTAGGAAACATCTGCTCAAATATTCTACTCATTTGTCAAAATATATCTAAATTTGATTTAAAAAATCCGACAAAACAATTTTTTCAAAGAAGTGGGAAATTAAGGGTTAAGGGCTGGACTTACGATAAATCAGAAACACGAGTATGAATCGCAAAAGAGGACTAATCTCCGTTCAAATTTTATTCGACCAAAATGAGATCGCTGTAGGTAGGTAGTACCTAACTATGGTTGGTAGGTGGTGATAATGGCAAAGCCGAGTTCTTCGCAGACGAGTGATCTATATAGAAAAATAATAAACCTTTGTGTAATAATTTGCAGCGTTTTATTTGATAGAGTCGTATATGCAATCCACAGCAACTATGGTTTTCATACCTGTTCGAATGGCTCTCTGTGGTTCACGTTATATTATTACGTATTTAGGCGAGTGAAGCCGACTGCGCATGCGTTCATGGAAAGTACGTCTAGGGGTGGATGAATTCCTCTGATGATTGCGGTGCAATGTGCACGTCGACCCTGCTTCGAAATATCCCGCAATCAGGTCTCTTGCACTTCCTAGACTCCTCCTCTGCTCCTTGAAAACCACCTAATAACTAGGAAGCCGCGCTGCACTCAATAATTAATACGTCCGGCGTTATGAGGCCCGTCAAAGAAAAAAAACTGAATCATTTCGAAACTTTGCATCTGATTGCAACGTAAGAGCAGGTTTAATTGAAACTGCTTACTAAGTTCCTAGGACAAAGTTTTGGCACCAGTAATAGACTCATCTACAATCGACTTCCTCACTGAAGGTACTAAAGCTGTTCGTGATAGAAGTTTATAAAAATCTGCCAAATTGGGTGGGCAGTACAGACACCTCACATATAGTATCTTAGACACATAGAATCCGTTAGTTCAAAAATGATCAGAGTGAGATTACGAAGTAAGATAATCACTCGTATAGTTCTTTCCAAATGAAAAAACCATCAATATGATTGTAAATGTCAATTTTTAGATGTGAAACATTTACAATCATGTTGATGGTTTTCTTCATTTGGGAACAACTGCACGAGTGATAATTTCTGTTTTATTATTTTTCAAAATATGTGTCATGGCTCCTGCTGATCTGATTGCTTTGACATTCACAGTAGATATTGCTGTTGAACCACATTCTATCTACCCTTCGATTTGAAGCAAAATTGGCAAAGAAATTGTTACAGCTATCTATCAAAATTTGATTTTACGTTTCAGGAACGAAGAATTCGAAAGTCGGAAAAAAGTGCCATCCATTAGCCGTGCCCCTAAATATTTGGTTATTTTAGTCAATTCTAAGGATGAAAAGTAGGGGATGAAAATACCTTAGCACAAAAACTCACAAATTTTGGGTTAGTGTCTATTGTAAATTTTAGAATCGAATGAGGCCACCCAGAATTCCATAAGGCCAACCGTTCGGTGAAGAGAAATTCATCAAAATACAAATGTCCTGTTGTAAGTCCAGCGAGGATCAATAGAAGCTTTTGATTCCTCAGATTGCTGTTAGAGTGCAGTAGAAGGCTGAAGATCGGGTACATTCCCCCTCCGTTTACTTTCAGAACTGGGTTGAAGAATCCCCATTCAATCAAATTCAATTCATTGCTAATTTTCGAATTGAATGAGACCACCCAGAACTCAGTAGGGCCCACCGTTCAGTAACGAGAAATTCATCAAAATTCAAATGGCCTGTTGCAAGTCCGACGGCCATCAAGAAGCTTTCAGTTCCACAGATTCTGTTCGAACGAGATTTAAAACGCTGGAAATTATTACACCACGGTTCATTATGTTCCCTGTACGAACAGCTCTCCATTCCAAAGAAAACTATGTATTTCTGGAGCAGAACGAATGGTTTCAAACTCCAAGACGGTTTTCTATTGTTTCCAAAGCGTTAAAAACGTCTTATTCGTGCTGCAGGAGTGTAAGAGCGAATTTCCATAGGCATTTTTAATCGATTTTGGTTTATTATTTTCAATAATGAACCTTTGGAATCGACCAAGAAAAAAAAAATTTAACACCCCCTCAAAATTTGATGGTTTACGTTTCAAGGTACGTAGAATCCAAAAATCGAATAAAAATTTGGCCGTCCGTCCGCCGTACGCCGCAAGCGGCACTTTAGCCACTTAGCATTGACCGAGTTTGATGAAATTTGGTATGTAGGCTCCATTTGGGGTCTAGTTGTGCCCCGAAGCTTTTGGTTGATGTAGGTCACTTCTAAGGGTTCCAAAATCAATTCTGAAATTTTGAAAACGCCCTAACTCAAAAAATTTTGATATAAAGGTATTGTTTTTCCTTCAATTTTAGATTCTATAGAATTTTTAGAATTTTTTGAGACCACGCGGAGCTCTGTAGGACAAACCGTTCGCTCCCTACGAAAATTTAAGGGTTTATATTGAAAAAAATATATATGTAAATGAAAACACGAGTGTGAATCGCAAAAGAGGCCTAATCTCCGTTCAAATTAGAGCTGACCGAAATGCAATCAATGGTTGGTGATTTTTATTTTTTTTATATATTTTTTTAATTTTTTTATTTATTTATTTTTTTTCCCCTTCATATTGGATGGTTGGTGATTTTGTAGACGAGTGATCTATATAGAAAAATAATAGGTAAACCATTGTGTAATAATATGCAGCGTTTTAGTTATTTTTTCATTTGTGATTAGCTTTACACACAAAGCTCACTTAACGATGGTTGATTGTTCATTCGTTTCTAAAAATTGAAAATTTTATTCTGGCAATTTGAAAATTTTATTTATTGATTCTGGCACAGTTTTCACTGTTCTTGTATCTTGAAAAAGTATGGGTTCTTGCAGTTCAATTTGAGATTGAAAAAATGCAAGGTTTCCAAAATTACGTAAAATTCTCTTTTTAGAGGGCGTTTTCATGTTCCAAACCTTGACTTAAAATAAGTTAAGGCATCTATCCGATAGGAAATTTAAAGCTCTTTCCAACGGTATCCTCAAATTGTAATTTACACAGCAAATTAAAGGAGTTATGACCGATTTAATGACATAAGGTCAAAATCACGGGAAAAAAGTTTAAAGTTAAAATAACTCGAAAACCAAGGGTTTAAAAAAAATCACTAAGGGACATTTTTTGTTGCAAATTAGTTGTAGAATCGACTGGTACCGTATGGCAGACCAGTTAGGCTTACACCCTGTATAGTAAACTATCTCTGGAAATTATCATCGAATTCGGATGAAAAATATAGATGTTAGAGCTGCTATAAGGTTTTACGTTCGCAAATGCGCAGAGCCTACTATCTACCAGGGGGCAATGATTATCATAGGAGACCATCTACATCCAACACGCTCAAACCCTGAAAATTTCATCGAATTTAGGTAGAAAATGTAAAAGTTTTGGCAGTTTACAAAGAATACACGTTCGCGCATCGGGGAGCGGTTATTTTCATAAGAACCCATTTACTCGCCAATCCTCACAATCCCTGAAAATTTCGTCGAAATCGAACAATAAATTCGTTTAGTTCTGCCCGTTATAAGGATTTGCGGACACACAAATAGTTGTACAGACAGAAACACGAAACCAAAATTGATCAAGGTCTGAAACGTAAAATGTAAGTGGAAATTTTGATTTTGGAAAAGATTTTTCTAAACCTTGAAAAATGAAAACAGTGCCGCTACCTTGGTGGACTCGGAAGCAATAATACTTTTATATTGAAAGTTTTCGAGTTAAGGCGTTTTGGAAATTTCAACTCCTTCTTCTTACCCCTTAGAAGTGACTGACAATAACCCATTGCTTCGGGGGAACAACTAGATCCCAAAAGGTACCGATTTCATCTAAAGCGTTCCATGGGCAAAATGTAGGGGAGGGGGGGGGGGTTAATTTTTTTGCTCGGTTCCAAATGTTTGTTATTGAAAATGATGCACCAAAAAATCTTTTTCGAATCGGGCAGTTGTGTCTCCTTATCAGCTAAGAACTAAAATTTATCTTTACAAATTTCTTTACAAATTTAAAAAAACCGTCAGGTCTGATTGTGTCCAATGAGATGTAATGCATGCATTACTAACAATATATTTTAGTATTTTGAATAATGAATATTTTGAACCTTTGTAGTCGATTTCACTTCCTGATTTCAGATGTTAGACTTAGAGGGTAAGATGAGGAATCATGTTTGGGAGATCAGCTCTTTCTAAACATCGGAAGATTTTACAGAATCGTGTTACGAAGAACCATGTGCCACACCCGCTATAGACCCAACCAATGTCAGTTATTTGTGTTCGGTGTGATGTTATGCAGAGCGATGAGGAAGTAAGTATTCACAACTCAAATATCAGGCGGTCGTTGCTCGCACTGTTTACGATGGAAGCTCCTCCACTCAAAACGTCACTTTCTCGTTATTTACGAGTCGGCCCACGAGAGGATTCACTCAGCATTTTGCACCACTGAACCGATGACCGCAAATTACAGGGCCTCCTTTTCTCCCTTCCTTCGCAAAAGAATTTCTCAAGTCTTAATCTTGCGGCACGAAAAAGGGTTATTAGGTGGTCTCGTTGGTCGCCCTTAGCAAACATAACGGGACTGGAGGGTTCACGAAACTTTTGACAACTCTACCTTTGGGTAATATATGACACCTTTCATGACTCCCCTGTCGTTCGAACAAATAAATTTCGATCCTCTTCCGGGTTGAAGAGGACCTGACTGAACAAGTCACAACCCTTTTTGCATCGGAATAGGTTCCATATTATGGCTACTAGGTATCTAGTGGGCATGATAAAATTCGGAACAAAATGCAATGATTTTGTATTCGAAGTGACAACAATTACAGTGGGGATACAGTTTGGTGTGCAATTTGTTAGAGTGAACATTGGTTTAAGTGATAATAGATTTAAGAAAGAACAAGTAAGTCGGTGTCACGGAAAGGTTTCCCTCAGCAACACAAGTAGGCAACCTGAATACGGAGTTTTGGATGTCGAACACCCGAAACAACCTCGCACGTGCTCCAGATTTGCTCAGCCATGGTAAGACCCAGTGTGCCCGTCATAATTCTGCCCTGAACCTACTAGAAGGCTATGATTGTCGCAAAGGGTGGCCAGTATGGCTTGAGCCATGCTTCAACCTGGAACAGCGAAGGTTATCGTCCTAACCTCTTGGTGGTAACAAATAATAATGATCTCTGGCTCTGGCCAGAGATCACTCGCAGACATCAACGCTCCAAAAATTCAAAAATATGAAGTTGACGCATAACTAGAGGCTGCAGCAGCACTGGCAAACAATCAACAAAACCAACTAAAGATGATTGGAGCAACTACCTATCACCTGTGGAGGGATATGGCATGGCAAGTCAGCCAAGGATCTGATTCGTGCTGGTAACCCACTGTTCATCCTAGAATGGATGACCAGTCGAGTCCTAACATGAGGATCCTATTATCTGGTCTACAGCCACGGCTCGAGCAAATGGGCCCCGTGGGACTTGGAGCTGAACTCGAGCCCCATGGGGAGGAGAAGCGTTGGCTGATGGCATAGCCAGAAGAGGCAAAATCCTCCCTCCATCATTCCTGGGACAAGGTGATTCAAACTTGTCCCTCACCCCAATGTCCGAGGTCGAATCTCGGATCTGAAACCAAGCAGCCAGATGAAATTTTCAAAAATGCCCTAGTTGGTACCTATGGTTGGTAGGGAGAAATCTATACAGAAGGGTGATCTATACAGAAAATAATAAACCTTTGGGCAATGATTTGCAGCGTTTTTTACAACTTTTTCAAAGCTGCAAACTTGGTCATACACTACTGGTGCCCTCCCTAACATCGTCACCAAAACATTATTGAAAATAATAAACCAAAATCATAACGTATCGAATTTTTTTTGTACCCTTGGTGACTGGCCTGTTATAAACAAACTACATACTCAACAATCATTCATAGTGCGAAATACTTACTTACGAAAGTATTACTTAGGATATTAATCAAAAGTTTTTCGTTATCTCCATCAAAATCGGTTCAATTTGTAACCATAAATAACTAAGCACAAAACTTTTTGGTTGGCAAGTTAGTTTAGTTTCGGATTGACTTCATGTCGCTGGTGCTGGTACCGAGTAAGATGAGTTCTTCGGCAGATAGTCTGAACGACATCCCGGGCAAAGTGGATCCAGAATTCGGCGTTTTCAGGTGGACCATAGATAAATTCAGTGCACAAGAGCAAGGTAGAGTCGATTCGCCCAGTTTCAACTTTGGCGAGCGGGCCTGGAAGCTCTCCATTTGGTCTCAAGGCAGGGGTGAAGGGAACATTGGTTATGTCTCGTTATTCTTAGCACCGGCCGACTTCATACCAGCTTCGTCAGACAACGTAGTTTCTGTACGCGTCAGCTTCTCAATCATCAACGTATTCAACGAAGACACTCACAAGAACTCAGCCGAAGGAAGTTGGGTTTTTGAGGACACTAGCCTCGTAGGATGTTCACGATTGGTCCCACTGTGCGAACTGGTTGAAAAAGGGTTGTTAGTTGACGACACATTGAAAATTAGATGCGAAATGAAGGTCCACAATGGAACCTTGCCGGAACTTGAAGAACACCCTGTACAAGATGATGATGTTTACGGACCTTTTAAACGTGACTACGATTTGGTTGTAAACGTCCAGAATCAACAGTTCGGCGTTCACAAAGTCTTTCTCTCAGTAAACAGTGAAGTTTTCGCTACAATGTTCCACAACAAAATGAAAGACTCGTCCAGTGACGAAGTAACCATTGATGACATCAAACCCACAGTGTTCCAAGAATTTTTGAGATTCCTGTACTTGAAGCGAGTGAACAAATTGACCCTAGGCGAATACCAACAGTTGATCGCGTGCGCTGACAAATATTCAATGTCGGAGTTGAAAGATATTTGCTCCAAAGCAATCAGAGGTGACATATCGAGCAACAATGCTGTTGATTTGCTGATATTTGCTGAAAAATACTCTTCGCCTGTACTCAAAGCGGATGTAATGAAATTTTTATCTTCAGTCCAGTAGTGTGTTTTGATGTTTTGGACAATCCTCCACGTCTGTGGTTTGTATAGAGATAGTAGCCACAAAAATATGAGTAATTTTGAACTAGTCACTCTCTACTTCTTCATAAGCTATAGAGTTTTGAATTTGATGCAAATTAAGGGAGTCTCAGTCAGTGAATAAACGGGTTTTCCCACTTTTCTCTGGCAATTATTGGTCGATTTTGATGATTCCAGCGGAAAACTTTTAGTCTTTCAATTCCCTAGATAGAGGCACTAATTAATTCCAAAAATTCTTGAAAAATTTCAAATCAGTCACAAATTTTTACCTTTGGAATTAAACAAGTGCATTAATGTGGAGATTAGAAAAATTAGGAGAATGCCACAAGAAACAGGAAAATTGGATGATTATTTCCAGAGAAAAATGGGGAAAACTGACAGCTATGAGAAGGCTGGAGGATGGGGGAGGCACTGGGGGTGGTGGCTGGCAATGTTGCTCCTTCTGACGGGTGTTGGGAAGGGGCAAGCGAGAGCCTGTTCGTAAGAGATTAGACTTACCCACAACGAGGAAGGAACGGCGATCGACTGAGATCCCCTTAATGGTATAATACTACTAATTTCGAGAGTTTGATAGAGGGTAGAGGGCTGAAGATTTTAGAAAGAAAACAGTTGTATGCCCCACCCCAACCTTCACATAGTCAAGTCAGCACTTCGAGGAACCCAGACAGAGACTGTGTTGAAAATACGAAGCATTAACAAAAGAGAAAAATTAAATTTAAAAGTACTACTCGTAATAATTTATGACAATTTTATATAAATATGACAACATCAAAACCTTCCTTGTCCGTAAGGCAAGTCGTGAAATCACTTCAATTCTCACTATTCTCAACTAGCTTTGGGATAAAAGTGACGAGGACATCGATGAAGAATAAGTGGTACTGTAATACTATTATTGCCACTTGGCTGTGTTACTAGCTATGTGAACTTTGTTCTCAAATTATTCTAAAGCAGGGTTCAGCTGTGGCCGAGCGAGTTCCGGTATGTGTCTCTGGAGACGAGGCGGTGAGGCCAATGGGAAGCCATGAGAGAAAACATCAGAACAAATTCTGATCTTCCCATAGGAAGACAGCTGATGACGTCCGCGACGCCAGAATGGCAGTCGGACGAAAATCCAACCTGAAATGGTTGTTTACTTTACTTTTTTTAACTTTTTTTTAGGACGTCCCACAGTAAGACTTGGGCGTCCTTAAGCGATCGATCTGGGGTGAAGGAGGACAACACTCAACAGAAAAAAAAATAACCACACAGTAATCCGTTTTAGACCATTCTGAATCCAAATCCGCGAAAAAAACCATAGGTGTATGTCTGTGTGTGTGTGTGTGTGTGTGTATGTGTGTGTGTGTGTGTGTAACAAAATCTTGTGTACTCTGCCCAGGCCTTAGTTCTCAACCGATTTTCCTGGTTCTTTTTTGTTCGACGCGGAAAACTATCTAGTTGTGCACTACGTCGCCGGAATTTCGAATTTTGCCTTTTAAGGAGGGGAAGGGGGGGTTAATGCTCAAAAAACGTGTGTTTTTGGGCATAATCTTGTGTACTCTGCCCAGGCCTTAGTTCTCAACCGATTTTCGTGGTTCTTTTTTTCTTCGACGCGGAAAACTATCTAGTTGTGCACTACGGCGCCAGAATTTCGAATTTCGCCTTTTAAGGGGGGGGGGAAAGGGGGGTTAATGCTTAAAAAACGTACGTTTGCGGGCATAATCTTATAAACTCTGCCCAGGCCTCAATTTCAAACCGATTTGTTTGTTTCTTTTTTTGTTTGACTAAAATAACTTCCGAGTTGTACATGATTTCACCAGAGTACCAAAATTTGCAAGAGGAGGGGATGGGTGGGGGGATAATATTCACAAAATATCCAATTTTTCAATATTTCGGTTCCTTTACTGGTTACTAATTGTATCCAAGCTTTGAAATTGAGGAAAAATTCTCATTATACTTCCGGATTTTCATGAATTATTCTCTGTGCCACCATGAAACTTATAGTGGTGCCACCATGGCGCCAGGACACCATAAACCACACATTTCGTGGGTTTTTATCGTGTTTCACCTTGAATACGGATGTGAACTTCGACGGACTGCCTACTAAAACTAATAGATGAGAGTTCAATGTTACGACGTATTTCCGCTTTGGTGCCAGACTGGCACCATTGTTAGCGTTGGGGAGGGGGGGGGGGGGTGAACTCGAATTCGCATGTTGGGTGTCGTAGATCATGGATTTTAAAATGCTCTTCAGATTCGAGGCTATCATGCCTCTAGAAGTGTTATGGTTTATAATGGTGGGGGGGGGGGGTGTCACTATTTCTTCCCTAAAGTAATAAATAAATTACATCGAGAGAAACAGTCTTATCGCTCAACTGGTCAAACTGATCAACTCAAACTGGTCAACTGGTTAAACTGATCCAATACTTATCCAATGGGACGTCCCCTGGAATGCATGCATTACTAAACAATATGTTTTATTCTAAAGCCAAATTTCGTCAAATAAAGCCTAATTTTGAAGGTTGAAACAAAATTTCAGGTCCGCCAGAAATTTAATATTGAGATAATACTTCTTTAAATTCATTCATAATGTACAGAGAGATGGAGAATTTCAGTACTTACACGTAAAAAAAAATTCAAGTTTGGAACATGATGTCGTTCATATGACGGCCCTTGAGCGGCAATGGAGGACTGCCTGATTTCCCCCTTTAACTCAACAAGATATCTTGGATTGTTGATGTAGACTCCGATTTAAGGTATCCCATAAAACATTCGCATGTGGTGTGGAGGGGGGGGGGGGTAATGTCACCAAAGCGCGAAATAAGTCGATCTGGAAATTCGCACAACTTCAATAATTGAGGCACCATCAGTGTAGGACGTAGCCCTTTCTTGTTGAGACCAACTTCTTCTGCGGCAGACGCGCCGACGTCGAAGCTCAGGAAAGAAGAATGCGGTCAGAATTTGAACATAACAATCGATTTTCACAATCACTTTTTGTCCGAAGTCGTTTTCGATAAAGTAAGATCCGATGACATCCGTTGGACCAATAGCAAACTAAACAGTGACTTTTAATAAGAGAAGGGGATCTTCATGCAAAAATGTTGGATTCGTTGGGGACCAGTACCGAAAATTTTGCTTGTTTAGGTATCTTTTAGGAAGTCCGATATTTACCTACTAAAAGTGATAGCCGTTGGTTATCTTGATACTTCAACTATCAATTGTGTAAAAAAAAAGTTAATAATAAAAACATAATAACTCAAAGAAAAAACAAAATAAATCTCGAGTTGACAGGCTGTAATAGGGCCTTCGAGGTATCTTCTACCCTCATTTTTCACCCTGAAAGGTATTAGTTAGGTTTCCTCGTCAGAGATGGCGCCACTGGCTAAGGCAGCACAGATCCCTCTGTGAAGTAAATCTTCTCCACCTTATTCCTTGGTTCTTTACTTAATGAGAAATAACTGACCCCACCAACCCACCAAGGGTTTTTCCAAGTTTCCATCTTCTACCCCAACAAAATTGGGCTTATAGACTCATTCTGCTGACGCTAGTGTGGCCCTTGGAGAGGACCTTCTCCTCAAATATTCCATAGATTTGTAGTAATACAATGTATTACTACAAATCTATGGAATATTTAGATGTCATCTAAATTCAATAAAAAATCCCGAAAACATATATTTGAACAAGTGGGAAATTAAGGGTTAAGGACAATTTGTGTGTTGTGGGTTTCTTCATGTTACAGGCATTTTTCAAGCCTGTGCTACTCAAATTTTTTCAATGAAAATCGGTGGAGAAAAAGGAGTAGAAGAAGCCGACCAAAGAACTTCACGATAATTTAGTATGTCGCTCGTACAACTGAAGTTGGAGACATTTTCCTGTCAGAACTGATGTCTCTCTTTCAATTTTGCCCCATGATTTTGAATGTCCTGCATCAAACAAACTCCATAAGTCACATATCTTCAAAGGGTATCCAACGTTGTTTATATTCTACACCCTATATCCAAATTGACATCACAATTAAAGGTAAAAAATATTGTAAAACATTGCGTGAAAAATGTCAGGTTCTGCCATCAGTGAGAATGTATCGAACTCTTGTGCTTTTAAACTAGCTGTTGCTCGCACGAGGATCTCTTCACTGTCGAATATTAAGGGAAACAACTTCGTTATTTCATCTTATCGCGAAACCATCTGCCCAAGCGCACACCTTCAGGCATTCAAATACTCTCAGAACGTTTCCAGGTCGCAAAAATAAGGTTGTTTGCCTCGGAGACCCGAAAATATCGTCACGCGGAACTGAAACTGGGACGCGCTAACAAACTCCGCCAAATTGCCATCTCCTTTTACTCGCATGGCATTTCAAATGAGAAGGTAATATGGTTGACGGGAGGGGGAGGTCTGATTTGAACCAACGACAGACGGTTTTTTCTCCGTCTTTCTTTTGTTCTTGGAGGAAAGTAAGACGACATAAGTGAATCTCCGAGTGGGAAAAACAAAGTTCATTGTCATTTCCAATGTGTCATTCGGTCACAGGTTTAAATATTCATCGCGCCCGATGTGCGAAGTGGTGAAATGAGGAACACTTTTTCAGCTCCGCTGTTATGCTAATGAGAAAGTGATCTTCAGCGTTCTCCTTCCTTACAGACGTTTGCTTCCTCAAAATATGAGGTTCTCGACAATGCTTTGAATTCAAATACGTGATTGAGGGGTTCTACAGCCTATAAAACTACAAAATTATAGCAAATAAATGACTGGTAACAGTTGTGCCTGAATTGCCAATGTGGACTATCAGTAAAAAAACAGAAACACTAAAAATATCAAGATACATCTTGAAGTGGTTTCATCTTATTTAAACATTATTGTCAGTATTCGATTCGTTCGTATAGATTGCTGTAGGTTTAGATGCATCATAAATTATCATCTTAACCTAACCCCTAGATCTCCCTGATAGTAAAATTGATAGCAAAAAAATAGGTTCGTTGGTGTCGCTAAGAACCATTCAAACTCTATAACACCCTCAACCTTGGTGTAGCCAATAACCTTTATTAAGCTTCCCATCACTTTCGAACCATCAACCTCTATAAAGCCGTCAACTTTTATGAAAACTCTAACCTCTACGAAGACTCTAATCTTTATAAAACTAAGAAACCCCCGATATTCGAGACGTCTCCAACTTCTTTGAATGAAGAATCCTATCTCTTTCAAACTTCTTTGAAGCTTTCAATATCAAAGACGCCTAAAATCTCTAAGAAACAATCTAATCTCTATAAAGCCTCGTATCGATACCTTAAAGCACAATGGCGTTATGTCCAAAAATGTCACTTTTGAGATTAACGGGTCAGTCAAATCATAGGACCATACTGTTTCATAAGGATATATGATTGTAGCTCTAAAAACTTTGAAATTTGCTTAAAAGCGGAAAAATTGACAGGGTTCGACGTCCTCTCTCGAAAAATCGTTAATGCCATTCGGTGCTTTGTCCAGAAGAGGAATGCACTATGGTTCTATGTCCCAATAAGATAGCCATAAAATTCAATCGTGTCCGGACATAGCTCTTTTGAGCACTAGGTTTTTGGAAGGTGGGAACTGTTACTTAGAGAAAAAACACCGTTCTCTCCCTTTAAGAAATCAAGGGTTGGGATTGAAATAAATCAGAAAACCAAAACTGAATCCCAAAAGATTGTTCATTATAGGAAAAAGGCCTAATTTCCGTTTAGATTCCAGCTTATTAAATGCGAGCATTTATCGTTTCATTGAAATGAGTTTTGTGTAGCACTCAGTTGTGCATTCTTCGCAACCAAACAGGATACAGATTTTATTGCAAGTAGGTAGTATTCTATGCAGATGGTTATTACTAATAATAAACCGTTTTGTAGTAATTTGCAGCGTTGTTAAGTTCTACCCAGTGTTTTTAAAAATCGTGGCACATTTTTAACATAAATAGCTTTTTTGGTACGTTGAATTTCCGTGACATTTTATTATCAATTATCAATTATTATCAATTTTTGTGCTCATAATTGATTTAACATTAATATTTTGTAATTATTTGAGATTTCTAGGAGAATAAAAGAGTTGAAAAATTTAATTATTGATGTTTAGTAATCCATGTATTATGCATGAATAACTTTCCAAAATTCATGATCAACTACACCTACCAACACGCGAAAAAGCCTGGCGTCACCACCCTCTGGTGCCAGTCTGTCACCAAAAAACCGGTGGTGAAGCCAAATTATTATCGAGAGCGTGATGAAATCCCTTACCCAAAGGGGTCATGTCAACAATCGAACTTGGCTAGAGGATCCATGTCCCTAATCTTACTTGGCCAAAAGAGCTATGTCCATCCACTTCCCACATTTTTTATTTTTTATTTCAGAAAATCTCAAATTCAATTAAACTATTTTTGGAAGATCTTCTTGAAGAGTATGGCTTATAAGAAATTAAAGACTTTAGTGGAATAAGCCATTATTTTAGGAATTGTGCACTGGTGAAAACTTCTTTTGCGTTTTTCTCAGAACTCCGTGTTTGGACATAGCGCCTTTGTGCTTTAAGGTATCGATATATTTAAGATGTCTTCAACTTAAAAGTTTACAATCTCTATTAATTCTTCTATATCTATGAAGCCTGCAACCTCTATGAAGAATCCATTCTCTCTCAAACCTCTATGAAGCCTCCAATATTTAAGATGTCTTCAACTTCTATGAAGTATCCAATCTCTATGAAGTTAAGAATCTCCATTAAATCTTCAATCTCTATGAAGCCTCCAACCCATATGAAGAATCCAATCAAACCTCTATGAAACCTCCAACAATACGTCTGCAACGTCTATGATGCTTCCAATCTCCATCAAACTTTCAATATATATAAATCGTTCAACCTCTGTAAAGCCGTTTATGAAACTTCCAACCTCCATCAAACTTCCAACCTCTATGAAGCCTGCAACCTCTTCGAAGGTTTCCAACCAATATGAAAGCTTTAACATTCATGAAGCTTCCAACCTCTGAAGAAGAATGAAACTTCTTACAAACCCTCAACTTCTGAGAAGCTCCCAACGCTTATAAAGCCTTCAACCCTTACTTTAATGATTTTTGATGAGCCAGTGTTAGACAGTTACTTGGATTTTTGGAGAAAACGACTGCATAGGTTTTCATGAATTACTCGAAAAGATCCCTCAAGTGTTTTGAATGTTTGACTGCTGAACTGTTGACTCTTAGGAAACTAATTAATTATTTCATAATTATTATTAGTAGTAAAAATCCTATAAAAATACGAAACTCATAAACGAAAAACTGTTTTCTATAAATGTACTATTATTGTCTGCACCGGTTTTGTCACATTCTCAAAAACACTTCTTTTTACCTACCAACGTATCTTCACGATAATTACAGTAAAGAGGAACAAATAAGAATTGTGATTGGAAATTCCAATTTCAAAAAAATACTGAGATTCCAAACAAGTGACGTCAGAGCGGATTTCGGGTAACCTTATGAGATCAGTGGTTCGTGACGATAGAAACTCGCTCGAGACCGGCATCCAAACATCGTTCGATCCGGTTCAGGTACACGCCGACGTAAATTAGGTTAGTCTGACTCATGATGGCGTTACATAATTTTACCTGTGGCGTTAGGCAGCCACCAATTACCGAATAACTATGGATAGATCGGAATTTCTGAAAGTACGAAAAGTCGTCAATTTGTAAATGTACATATTTTTGTCGAAGGATTCGAAAATAAAATGCTCGATGAATAATAAAATGTCTCTATTTTATAAAATGTTCCTGATAGATTTGTTGTTAATAGCTAAGCCTTTAGGTAATATTTTAGCTTCACGCTGAAGAAGACGAGCAACCCTCTTGATCTTCTTGTAGATTCTTATAATTTGTGTACAAGCCTAGTTCTGTCACTGTTCATTATTTAAAGAGGAAAGCAATGATTTGATGATGAAGCCAAAATATTGTTGCCACTCTAGCTTAATTGGTTGACGTCGAATGTGAGGGTTCGATACACTCATATACCAACTCTTTTTAGGACGTCCCACAGTAAGACTTGGGCGTCCTTATGCGATTGAACTGGGGTGAAGGAGGACATCACTCGACAGACTCAACTCGTGATTCTTTTTTTTCGACGCGGAAAACTATCTAGTTGTGCACTACATCGCCGGAATTTCGAATTTTGCCTTTTAAGGGGGGAAAAGGGGGGGAGGTTAATGCTCAAAAAACGTGCGTTTGTGGGAATAATCTTGTAAACTGTGCCCAGGCCTCAATTTCCAGCCGATTTGCGTGTTTCATTTTTTGTTTGACTCAAATAACTCCCGAGTTGTACATGATTTCACCAGAGTATCAAAATTTGCAAGGGGAGGGGGCGAGTGGGGGGATTACGAGTATATTGACAAAATATCCGATTTTTCAGTATTTCGGTTCCTTTACTGCTCACTAACTGTCCCCAAGCTTTGAAATTGAGGAAAAATTCTCATTATACCTCCGGATTTTCATGGATTATTCTCTGTGCCACCAAGGAACTAATAGTGGTGCCACCATGGTGCCAGGGCACCATAAACCGCATATTTCGAGGTTTTTGGTTTGTTATTCTCAATAATAAGCCTTTGGAATCGAGCAAGAAAAAAAAAATTTAACCCCCCCTCAAAATTTGATGTTTTACGTTTCAAGGTACGTAGAATACGAAAATCGAATAAAAACTCGGCGCTTTGCGCCTCGGCGGAGGGGCTCCGCCCCCCTGCACCCCCCGGTTTATTTCTTTTTCCATACTCTGTATGAAATCATAGGAACACAGAATGTGTTTTTGCGATGCTAGTCATCCGTTAAATAAAAAACAACAATAATAAATGTGGAGTCTTTGGCAATAATAAAATAAATAATTGTTAGACATTTAATTTGGTCTAAAACCCTATAAATGTGCGCATCCACAAAGCAGGATATCCCACGCACATTAGGAGTAAAGCTCATACAAAACAAACCACCATTCCTTCAAAAGAAAATAAAGAAAATCTAAGTGGGGGAGTAGATATTAAATGTAGGCCAAAAACGTTATGTAGCGTTTGTAACTCATTGGTTGATAAGTCTAACCTTCCACGACATCAGAAAATCTTGAAACATTTAAATAATGAACACGCAAATTAATTGTTTTCTGAACGACTTTCAACGTTTGATTAACGATTCGTTGGCCTTGGAGCACACTCAGCTGATCAGTGACCACTCAGGCGCCTTCAGCATTCTCCATTGACCCGCCCTCTAAAATTTCAGCTTCCTGCGTTCAACAGGAGAGAAAATGGCCTTGGAGCTCTCTCAGCTGATCAGTGACCACTAAGGCGCCTTCAGCATTCTCCATTGACCCGCCCTCTAAAATTTCAGCTTCCTGCGTTCAACAGGAGAGAAAATGGCCTTGGAGCTCACTCAGCTGATCAGTGACCACTCAGGCGCCTTCAGCATTCTCCATTGACCCGCCCTCTCAAATTTCAGGTTCCTGCGTTCAACAGGAGAGGAAATGGCCTTGGAGCACACTCAGCTGATCAGTGACCACTCAGGCGCCATCAGCATTCTCCATTGACCCGCCCTTTAAAATTTCAGCTTCCTGCGTTCAACAGGAGAGAAAATGGCCTTGGAGCTCACTCAGCTGATCAGTGACCACTCAGGCGCCTTCAGCATTCTCCATTGACCCGCCCTCTCAAATTTCAGGTTCCTGCGTTCAACAGGAGAGGAAATGGCCTTGGAGCACACTCAGCTGATCAGTGACCACTCAGGCGCCATCAGCATTCTCCATTGACCCGCCCTTTAAAATTTCAGCTTCCTGCGTTCAACAGGAGAGAAAATGGCCTTGGAGCTCACTCAGCTGATCAGTGACCACTCAGGCGCCTTCAGCATTCTCCATTGACCCGCCCTCTAAAATTTCAGCTTCCTGCGTTCAACAGGAGAGGAAATGGCCTTGGAGCTCACTCAACTGATCAGTGACCACTCAGGCGCCATCAGCATTCTCCATTGACCCGCCCTCTAAAATTTCAGGTTCCTGCGTTCAACAAGAGAGGAAAAGGCCTTGGAGCTCACTCAACTGATCAGTGACCACTCAGGCGCCTTCAGCATTCTCCATTGACCCGCCCTCTAAAATTTCAGCTTCCTGCGTTCAACAGGAGAGAAAATGGCCTTGGAGCTCACTCAGCTGATCAGTGACCACTCAGGCGCCTTCAGCATTCTCCTTTGACCCTGCCTCTCAAATTTCAGGTTCCTGCGTTCAACAGGAGAGGAAATGGCCTTGGAGCTCACTCAACTGATCAGTGACCACTCAGGCGCCTTCAGCATTCTCCATTGACCCGCCCTCTAAAATTTCAGCTTCCTGCGTTCAACAGGAGAGAAAATGGCCTTGGAGCTCACTCAGCTGATCAGTGACCACTCAGGCGCCTTCAGCATTCTCCATTGACTTGGTTGCTCGTGACCACATTGACCCAGCATTCCATGGCTTGGTTGCACGTGAATATCATTATAAAATTCGCGTAACGATTTTTTCTGTCGCTTTTTCGTGACGATTTTTCTTCGGTAGGTCATCGCAAAAACACATTCTGTGTTAAAATTTCCGTCCGTCCGCCGTACGCCGTACGCGGCACTTTTCTTAGCAACACTGGACCGATTTGGTTCAAATTTGGTATATGGGCTCCATTTGGGGTCTAGTTGTGCCGCGAAGCTTTTGGTTGATGTAGGTCACTTCTAAGGGGTGAAAATTAAGGGTTGAAATTTTCAAGAGTGCCCTAGCTTGAAAACTCTCGAAATAAGGGTATCGTTTTTTCACCAATTTTAAATAGTATTGAATTTTTAAAAATTTTTGAGACCACCCGGAGCTCTGTAGGACAAACCGTTCGGTCCCTACGAGTACTTGAAGGTTTTCCTTCGATAAAACAGAATCATGAGTGTGAATCGCAAAAGAGGTCTAATCGCCGTTCAAATTTTATCTGACTAAAATGCGATCGCTGTTCATTTCTTCGATTTGTATACAGTTTTGCCTTCTGCGTAACCAGTAATCAAATTTCCTTATGAAGCTTTCTATTTTTCCAATCGAGTGTGAAGCGTTTAGTTCTTTCTAATAAACTTGATTGTGAAGGTGTGAAGCCAGTATGATGTGGTAGGTAGGTAGTACCTACCAATAGTTGGTAGGTAAAAAAAAAGTTGGTAGGTAAAAAAATATTGGTGGGTAAAAAACGCTGCAAATCATTGCTCAAAGGCTTCTTCACTCTTCAGATCACTGATCAGCTGAGTGACCTCCGAAGCAATTTTTAATCCTATTGAATGGAAGTGCTCTTCCAGGCATCTCCAGCATTCGAGAAGATCTTCTTCACTCTTCAGATCACTGATCAGCTGAGTGAGCTCCGAAGCCATTTTCAATCCTATTGAATGGAGGTGCTCTTCCAGGCGTCTCCAGCATTCGAGGAGATCTTCTTCACTCTTCAGAGCACTGATCAGCTGAGTGAGCTCCGAAGCCATTTTTAATCCTATTGAATGGAAGTGCTCTTCCAGGCGTCTCCAGCATTCGAGGAGATCTTCTTCACTCTTCAGATCACTGATCAGCTGAGTGAGCTCCGAAGCCATTTTTAATCCTATTGAATGGAAGTGCTCTTCCAGGCGTCTCCTGAATTCGAGGAGATCTTCTTCACTCTTCATATCACAGATCAGCTGAGTGAGCTCCGAAGCCATTTTTAATCCTTTTGAATGGAAGTGCTCTTCCAGGCGTCTCCAGCATTCAAGGAGATGTTCTTCACTCTTCAGATCACTGATCAGCTGAGTGAGCTCCAAAGCCATTTTCAATCCTATTGAACGCAGGAAGCTGCAATTTGAGAGGGAAGGTCAAGGGAGAATACAGATGGTGGTAGGTGCTATTGATGGAGAACCAGTGATCTATACAGAAGGGTGATCTATACAGAAAATAATAAACCTTTGAGCAATGATTTGCAGCGTTTTAACACAGAATGTGTTTTTGCGATGACCTACCGAAAAAAAATCGTCACGAAAAAGCGACAGAAAAAACATCTGGTGATATGTTTATTGGTTGTCATGTTAATGTCAACTCCACATTTATTATTGTTGTTTTTTATTTAACGGATGACTAGTATCGCAAAAACACATTCTGTGTTCCTATGATTTCATACAGAGTATGGAAAAAGAAATAAACCGGGGGGTGCAGGGGGGCGGAGCCCCCCGCCGAGGCGCAAAGCGCCGAGTTTTTATATGGGCTTTCCATCTAAGTTTGGCTTCTAGTGTCATGCCTAGGTATTTGGCTTCATTAGCATTCGGAATAACTTATCCCATGAAATGTACAGGAATATACTCGAATCTCATTTATTTTGATTCTCCATTTTTCTGTCCACTTTTTTATGCTGGATATTGATTGATTTAACTTGTTGGTGGATTCAGTGTTACATTCTCCATCTGCCAAAATCGCTGTATCATCTGCGAAGGTGGCTGTGGTGTTCATTCCAATTTCTGGGAGATCACTGGTCGTCATACAAAAGGATCACGGACATACAAAAGCGGTCCAAGAACACTCCCTTGTGGGACTCCTGCATTGATTAGCTTTGGCTCTGAGTAGGCGTCTTCTTGCTTTATTCTGAAGTAGCGTTTGGTGAGATAGGACTGAAGCAGCTCAGCATACTTTACTGGTAGATTTTTGCGCAGCTTGTAGTTGAGTCCCTCATGCCAAACGATTAATATGGACTTAACGTCCAAAACGTGAAAAAATGTATTCATCTGATGATTGGAATACTTTTCTTCTCGCGTTTTCGGAATATTTATTTCTCTTCTTCAGGTCTTAGGAGGCTCAATTGTGTTTCCAATTAGTGTGAAGCTACCTACCTGAAGAACTTCTACTTGGCCATGGTTGAAGAATTACTAGTAAATAGCTAGACGTTGCTGCAGAACTTTGCAAACCTACACCGCTGAATGAAACTGTATTTGATTGTTTAGTTAACAAACTTGTTCAGTAAAGGAAGCGTTCCAGGGGACCGTTAAATTGAATGCGAAAAGAACTTAGCTTCCAACAAAAAGCGACAAACATATCACTTTCCGACCTGAAACAGAAAAGTTTCTTCCAATGTCATGAGAATATTTCTTATGCTGAAAATATTTCTAAAGGTTTGGTGGGTTATCACTGAACCTTCATGATAGCAAAAAAACTGAATAGCATTTCGAAATTTAGATCAACGATACTCAATGGGGTGTGCGCATGGGTCGGAAAGACTGTTTTTGTTATTTTCAATGTAAACTAGACCTCATTCTGATAATTTTGTCACCAACCGCGACCTTCTAGCGTGAGAAGACCTTTTACCATGATTTTTCAAAGTTTCGAATGTTTATGACCCGCGGGAGGGGCGCGTGAAGTCATAAACATTCAAAACTTTGAAAAATCATGGAAGAAGATCTACTCATCCAAAAAGAGAACGGCTGGTTTAAAAATTCTCAGGATATGGTCTACTTTCGATTAAAATTGAAAAAAAAATCAGGCGCACCAAATTCAAATGCAAATTCAAGTTTTCTTTCTCAGAGTCAGTCCGCTAAAATGCAAATAGACTTTTACTAAAATCACAACTTGACTCGATCAAATAAGTGCTTCAATACGTAATAACTTTGTTCAACCCTCAAGAAAAGTAAAATTCATTGAAACCTCTGCCAAGTTTGCTGCACTTTTTCGAAAATACAGGTGTTTACTATCCTACTCCTTCCAGCTGTACTAACTATCACCGCACTAGTTCTGTCTACTAACAAATTTGATGATTTTGATTTATTGAAAGAATATAATAGGATATGTATCCATTTATGTTAATTATGTAAGAGGACGTAGTGTTTGTACTATTACAGGGCTAAAACAATTAATTTATGTTAAATTCCGAGAGGTGTCTGGTTGCACGATATTCGGGCACCAGAGCTGTTCAATGGAGTCTGCTAACTGAGACTTCCAGGCGCCTCTATGCAAAAAATGCTTGATTCTAATTATCACGTTCTGATTTGTGCGATGCCAAGGCTGGATGAGAGTTCCATCGCCACTAACCGAGATCTGTTCCAGGAATCGTCCTTTCGGCGCTCGAACGGCTAATTGCTCGCAGGAAACGGCTGTCCATTCTGAAGACGTCTTCATACCTGGAGCACCTCCCACGACTCCACTTCTGGACCCCACCAGCCCAACTTCCGGGTATCCTCGTGTCCCGAGGGACTTGCCGTCTGAAGGGGTTGTCATCGCCCTCCAAGACACAAAAGGCCCTTCAAAAAGATTTTTCACGAGCCTCAACTGAACGTCATGCGTTGTGAATCCTCCGCTGGGGCGTTGAATGGTCAATGTTAATGACGAGCAATTTTTTCCATGTTCTCCTTGACGTGACCGAAATACCGTTGACCGCAAAATATGGTCAATTCTGTAAGCTTTTTTGTTAAGGCAAAGACTAGGTAACAAAGCAATTTTTCAGAGAATGGGTAGGGTGTTGAAAATTTCCAAGCAGTTTTATGGCTGAGATTGCATTATGGCATGCCCACTGTCCATTAAAAGAAAGGTGGAGGGGCAAGAGATGTTATGACCTTCCTCAAAACTGCTCGGAAAATTGTTTGTCCAAAACAATTTAGCCATAAAAGAAGAGCTGATCGATGGTTGTTCTAAAAATGCTCAAATTGTGTGTATTTCACAAAACTATTTTCTTGTGGCTTCTCTAATCAGTAAATACCTATACGAGTTAATACGGTGAACTAGATAGATAAACATGTATATTTGACGACATTTTGTACAATTTTGCAAGAAGAAAAATGCACGGAGGGATGCGATTTGCCCAGATTTCCTACCAGACGTTAGGCTTGGCTCGTGTTGAAGGGTAGGATCTTTGCAAAAACGTTCCATCTCGGTAAACACGCTGTTTAATAGTCTCTAGTTCTATACATAAGCGCTGTTTAGTAGCCTCTCGCATCTAAAGCCTCGTTCCGTAACTAGCCAACTAGACAACTTGCTTTTTGTATTTTGGTCTAGTGAACTTTGACTTTTGGTTTATTATTTTCAATAATGAACCTTTGGAATCGACCAAGAAAAAAAAATTTTTAACACCCCCTCAAAATTTGTTGGTTTACGTTTCAAGGTACGTAGAATCCAAAAATCGAATAAAAATTTGGCCGTACGCGGCACTTTCCCCACTTGGATGTAGGCTCCATTTGGGGGTCTAGTTATGCCCCGAACATTTTGGTTGACATAGATAACTTCTAAGGGTTGAAAAATGAATTTTGAAATTTTGAAAACGCCCTAACTCGATATAAAGGTATTGTTTTTCCATCAATTTAAGATAGTATAGTATTTTTCGAATTTTTTGAGACCACGCGGAGCCCTGTAGGACAAACCGTTCGCTCCCTACGAGAATTTAAGGGTTGGACGTACACGTTGGAAACACGAGTGTGAATAGCAAAAGAGGCCGAATCTCCGTTCAAATTTCAGCTGACCGAAATGCGATCGATGTTTTTCTTCTTGTTGGATGGTAGGTGGCTTTGCAGACGAGTGATCTATAAAATAATAAACCATTGTAATAATTTGAGCGTTTTATGTTACAATCAATTTCTCTGAGTAAAATGTGTTCAATGAAGTCCGGGCTGAGTATTGTTAAAGTCAGTCTAGATCTAGGGCCAATTACATTCCCTGTGGCAACATTATCTTGTATTTAGTAAAGTAAACTATTTCGGGTTGGATTTTCGTCCTAGAGTCGCGGACGTCATCTGTTGTCTTCCAAAGGGAAGATCAGGATTTGTTCTGATAATTTAGCTCATGGCTTACCACCTCACCGCCCTCGGATGGTTCGAGGGTGGCGATGAGTCCTCGACTCACGAACGCACGACCCCCGCAGAAGTCGGCTCGAACATCGCCACCAAAGAACGCGCGCCGCAGCGACCACGGCTACACCGGACCCTCCGATCTGGTAATATATTTCGGATCTCGTTGAAAATCTTCAATTACGTTACTAAATCTTAGTGGACCCTACTACCATTTGATGAGAGCGGAATGGGGGGGGGGACTTAATTTCCCCCCTCAATTTTCCTACTTACGAACTACCCTTTCGTTGATTCCCTAAAACAAGTTTAACGCTTTGGCTCAACGTGGGTTTATAGGGCAGTAAATACAATTTAGAGGAGCTTTTGAGCCCCTCTGGCAAATGCCTTGTTTTAGTGAGGATTTAAAAAAAAATTTTAAAAACAAAACAAATTGACTATCGTCAATTGAGGTTGAATACACGAAAAAATCTTAAAAGTAAAAAAAGTCGGATTTTAAGGGGGTTAGAAGAAAATTGCTGAGAGACATTTTTTGTTGCAAATTAGTTGTAGAAACTACTCTCTAAGTTTGGTGGATAACTTATGTTCATGGTTTATAAGAGTAGTGCCGCGCATGGCGGACGGACGGAAATTTTTTATTCGATTTTCGGATTCTACGTACCTTGAAACGTAAAACATCAAATTTTGAGGGGGGGGGGGGTTAAATTCTTTTTCTTGCTCGATTCCAATGGTTCAGTATTGAAAATAATGAACCAAATCAGAGACAATGCTCAACCGTGTTATAGTTTCTAAACATAGGAATCCAACTACTTGACCGTCAACGTCATGTTGTAGGTGTATAAAATATTGTAGGTACCTGTACAAATTTCTGTGGAAGCTTTACTGTCAACCCAAGTTGGTTCTTAATCAATGAACCAAGATTGAGATCTGTTTCCTGGGACTACCTTGAGGAGTAATCAGATCTCCATGTTTTGTTATTTCTTTTCATTTTCTTAAATTTAGTAGATAGGTACCTTCTTACAGGAAATTTTGTTTTTCTCAGTCAACTTGATATTAACAATAATGTATTTTGCCTGTAATACGCAGAAGTGGAATAGTAAATAACATGTGATTGACTAACGATCACTCATCCTCCAGGATCTGTTTTTTCAACTCAATAAATAACGACTTTGAAATGACATGGGTTCAGAAGGTGCGGCGGCTTCGCGGATCCAGAAATTTATAGGTGAGCTATCCACATCTGATCCTGGTTCCGCATGGGGTTTCTTGGAACTAATATCGGCCGATCCTGCTAGACTCAGACGCCCACGCCTCCATGGTCTATAGGGAATCCCCACGTACAAGAAGAGCTGGATCTCAGAAAGGACCATGTATCTTGGTTTGAAAGTAGTCAATAAGAGAGAGCTCAGTACTCAGTACTCCATACAGTCAGACGGGGTGTGTGGCAGTTATTTCTGGGTGAAAATCGAGAGAAGAGAACTTGTGAGTGTTGTGGAATTCCCTGTATAATCGGACTGAAGAAGGTGTCCAATAGACACCGCAACTGGTATCACAAAAATAAGAAATACTGAACTCTTCTTCACAAGTCGGATCGTGCTTTAGCAATAAGATGAATGGACGTAATGAATTGATTTGCATAAATTATTGCGTGTGTTATTTAGAACTGTATTACTGAACAATCCCTACTGATCTCCAAGACCATGTTGATAGTTTTTGGAATTGACAAACTGCAATAGAGTAGAAAAGTTTTTCCGAATGTGTCCATGAGAATTGGTTTTTTCGAAATGTACCGCTGCCCATTGAAGAAGTTACTTTGAAGGGGGACTTCAGAAATGAAGGAGTGACTCGGAAGGATAGGTTGTCAGAAATTGATGTTCGAGAAAACGTTTTTGCGAATCCGCCGACTTTACAACTGATCCTCAAGTGCCGAAGAAATGTTTTATCCAAATATTTCTCTAAGTCGCTGACCATCACAAACCCTGAAAATGCAAGTGAAAATATGAAAATTTTGGAAAAATGTTTACTTGAGCCAACCATCATTTTCTGACTTTTGACGTGACATTTGACAACTCTTGTGATGTCGCAACTTGAATGATGAGTGAAGAATAATGATATTGGTCTTCATCAAGGTTCTCTGAAAGTGCAGATGGTGCCATATTTTCAATCCCTTCCATCAGAGTCAAGGAAATTATAGTCTGGTCAAACTTCGATGACACTTGGATTTACTATTACATTGACACAACAACGAGGGTAACGAAGGATGGCCGAACTCAGGTAGTCGAACAGTCAAACCTTTCAAAATACCACCTCAAGGCGTCGGTCCTGTGAGCGAATTAGTAACAGACCCAAGACCTCAAGTGCCATAGAGGATTGATCAGACTGTAGGGGTGAAAGAAGTATATTTCGACGTATAATTACGGGTAAAACACTATAGGGGTGAGACACTGTATACAGTGATTCACACCTATAGTGTCTTACCCTAAAGTGTTTTAACTCCTATAGGAGTTAAACACTGAAAATGTGAAACACTGTAGGGTTTAAACACTGTAGGGCTGAAATACTGTGGGGGTAAAACCCTTAAGGGTGAAATACTGTAGGAATGAAACACTGTAGGAGTTTAACACTGTAAAGGTGAGACACTGTAGGGTTTAAACACTGTAGGGGTTAGATACTGTAGGGTTGAAACACTGTGCGAGTAAAACACTGTAGGGGTGAAACACTGGGGTGAAATACAGGAGTGAAACACTGTGGGGGTGCAATACAGGAGTGAAACACTGTAGGGGTGAAACGCTGTAAGGTTAAAACACTGTACGGGTAAAACACTGTAGGAGTGAAACACAGGGGTGAAATACAGGAGTGAAACACTGTAGGGGTGAAATACAGGAGTGATACATTGTAAGGGCGAAATACAGGGGTGAAACATAGTAAGGGTGAAATAAAGGGGTGAAACACTGTAGGGGTGAGACACATTGGTGAAACACTGTAGGGGAGAAATACAGGGGTGAAACTCTGTAGAGGTGAGACACAGGGGTGAAACTCTGTTGGGGTGAAATACTGTAGGTATGAAGCACTGTAGGGTTGAAACACTATAAGGTGAAACATTGTTGAAAACCAGCAATTATCAAATTTATCCACTGGAGGGCAGCCCGCCGGGGAGGAGGAATTTCCGACAGACAGATCGACACAAATACCTCTAACACGTAAAATGCGGCTAAAACATCTTGAATGAAACACTGTAGGGGAGAAATACAGGGGTGAAACACTGTAGAGGTGAGACACAGGGAGGAAACACTGTAGAGGTGAGACACATTGATGAAACACTGTAGGGGAGAAATATAGAGGTGAAACACTGTAGAGGTGGGACACAGGGGTGAAACACTGTAGAGGTGGGACACAGGGGTGAAACACTGTAGAGGTGAGACACAGGGGTGAAACACTGTAGAGGTGAGACACAGGGGTGAAACACTGTAGAGGTGAGACACAGGGGTGAAACACTGTAGAGGTGAGACACAGGGGTGAAACACTGTAGAGGTGGGACACAGGGGTGAAACACTGTAGAGGTGGGACACAGGGGTGAAACACTGTAGGGGTGAAATACTGCAGGTAAGCGCTGTAGGGTTGAAACATTATAAGGTGAAACATTGTTGAAAACCAGCAATTATCAAATTTATCCACTGGAGGGCAGCCTGCCGGGGAAAAGGAATTTCCGACAGACAGATCGACTCAAATACCTCTAACACGTAAAATGCGACTAAAACATCTTGAATGAAACACTGTAGGGGAGAAATACAGGGATGAAACACTGTAGAGGTGAGACACAGGGGGGAAACACTGTAGGGCAGAAATATAGGGGTGAACCACTGTAGAGGTGGGACACAGGGGTGAAACACTGTAGAGGTGAGACACATTGGTGAAACACTGTAGGGGAGAAATATAGGGGTGAAACACTGTAGAGGTGAGACACAGGGGTGAAACACTGTAGAGGTGAGACACATTGGTGAAACACTGTAGAGGTGAGACACATTGGTGAAACACTGTAGGGGAGAAATATAGGGGTGAAACACTGTAGAGGTGGGACACAGGGGTGAAACACTGTAGAGGTGGGACACAGGGGTGAAATACTGTTGAGGTGAGACACAGGGGTGAAACACTGTAGAGGTGAGACACAGGGGTGAAACACTGTAGAGGTGAGACACAGGGGTGAAACACTGTAGAGGTGAGACACAGGGGTGAAACACTGTAGGGGTGAAATACTGCAGGTAAGTAATGTAGGGTTGAAACACTATAAGGTGAAACATTGTTGAAAACCAGCAATTATCAAATTTATCCACGCGAGGGCAGCCCGCCGGGGAAAAGGAATTTCCGACAGACATATCGACACAAATACCTCTCACACGCAAAATGCGACTAAAACATCTTGAATGAAAAATCTTGAATCAATCAAATGACCTGCTTTATCTCCTAATTAAATTACATTCAAATATTTAGTTTACATTAATCCAGTGTATTAAGTGGTTTTGCCTCCAATTCCAAGCGTTTTACCAGCACGTTTTTACTTACAACAAATCCAGTTAAGCACTTTTAACGAGTACTTTTTTCTCCTCTTGGTCGATTTTAGAGATAATTTGTTCGTCCTTGAAGGATATATTAGGTACTTATCTGGTACAGTTTATAACTACCAATATAATTACAGAAACTGGTCACGAAGTCGTAAAATTGGGAGCATGCTCGTGGTTTGAGACTTTCATCTACTCGAATCTTCTTCTGACGCCATCCATAACGATTTTATTGAGCCTCGGAGGCATTGTTTCAAGTAGACGACCAAGTCGGTGCAGCTACTTGAACAACGTCCATTCTCATTTTATATGGAACCCGAAGCCCGGCATTATAACAAGTATTTCATTTTTAAATATACAGGGTCCGGTAATTTTCAAAAGCCTGAGTAATGAGTGGTACCTCCATCGAAACCCGTTCAACGCTCCACCTGTTCCTTCGAGAATAAAATGCTTTGGATGTAGGTCAACTGAGTGCCCTCATCATGGGTGTTGTTCGGATCGAGTAACCACCATTAGGTTCGTTATCAGTTCTTCCGTTATCGTGCAGGTTCGGTGGAGTCACGGTTTCCAGTCTTGAGGAGAAGTGGTGCTTTTTAAGTTGAAGGCAACTTTACAGTTTGTTCTTCCTGGATTTCAACTTGGATCTCCCATAGAAGGGCTCCCAAACTATCTAGGCTCTTCGTCTTAAAAGGCATCTTGAGAGTCACGCAATTCCATATCAGAGGGCTCTTACTTGGAGCTCACATTCTTCAAGTGAACACCATCTCCCAGAATTACTAACAGTTTGGACATTTATTGACAATTTGATGGGATGCACTTTTGGGAATTTGAACAGGATCTGTAATGAACTTACTCGTATGAACGCATCAATTTGAGATAATAACGATTCATCGAAGTTTGCTACTCCAGTGTGCAGACGTTATTGGCAACGATGCATTTTAGTAAATGCGATGGCAAAGAGATGAGAACGAACACCGCTCTGGATTATTTGCTTATTTAGACCGCATCTGAGACTTTAGAAATTGATATACCTAAATAATAATAAAGTTGAGAAAATTGCTTTAAGAATATCTAAATTAAAATTTAATTATTAAATAGGAGTTAAATTCATAGTGCAGGTGAAATATCCCAATGTTGAAAAAATTAATCAGTAAAACAAAATGGCGGCACGAGCAAGGCAAGAAAAAGTCACTTTTGGGAAATTTTGAATGTGTGACATCATAATTAAAAACGGCTAGTAATAGAAAGCGCAAAAATAATCATAATAATATTAGTAATAATATTTGAAACACATACACCCATTTGAAGTCAGATTGGTTAGGAAGCTGGATTACGTCGCAACTTGGCTGCCCCCATACAGATTTCTGCTACATTTAGAATTTCCATCTTCCTTAAATTCTCTAATTTTTTGGATGCTTTTTCAATCAGCACACTATGGTTTTCTTCCATATCAGTAAACCCTATTTCGAAAAAAAAAATTTTCAACGCGTTGGTTGTAAGTGAAAATTATTACAAATTTAAACGCTTGCAGACACGTAGCAACACATTGAGACATTTTATGTCTTTACTTTTTCCCTCCCCCCTTTTCCCGTCTACCTTAGTATACCTTCGCTACCTACCTATAATAATTATTATAATATGCTTTCTCAATAATTGTTTGTTGACGTGTTACAAACTCTTACTTCAAATGTTGTTTACTCTCTTACAGTTCTTTTAACTCAGGGGTATATCTCAGTTTCTTCCATAATTACAGCGGTTTTGGTTTATATAATTTATGCATAAATTTAGGGTGAACGATTTTTCTACAAATACGAATGACGAAGATGAAGTTCCGTAACAACGACTTGGTTGTAAGTGGATATCATCAAAAAGTTTTGTGACTTTTATCGTGTATGTGCCAAAGTAAAGACATAAAATGTCAATAAAATCATAAGTACATGATAATTTATTTCAACAAAGTACTCAGAGAAATCCTTGACAAATGGAAATTTGATATTAAAAATTGATAATCACCTTATCATCGAGACGAAGAATTTTGAAGTGGTCCCATTTAATTGGCACAAGAGTTTTTTGAAAATATTGTAATGGTGACATTTTCATTTATTATTGTTCCGAGCTCCGCACTTTACCAAATACCCGATTTCCACTGAATTTGGAAAAAACATTTTGGAGGAAACCCCAAGTTTCATCGGCTTTTTGGGCATAACGCAGGTATTAAATAAGTTTATGTCAATTTGACTGTGAAGCAATGAATTTTGTTTTGCAGAACACCGGGGAGTATGCAAGATCAATCCAGAGCTTTAATTTGTGTCTTTTGTTCCACTGAGAGCTGGATTGCGATTTTATCATTAAAAAAATCTAGTGTTTATCTCTTGTCTCAAAAAACGTGGAATCAAATAGGTCTCACACATTCTTCTTGACGACTTTTCAAAATTTCAAAGGAAACCTTGATCGGCAGCATATTTCACTTACTGGCAAGATTGATTAAATGTTTCTCAAGAATTACGATTCAAGAATTCGCAGGTATTCGCTTTCTTCGTATTTTATAGACTAGGAATTTACCTGGTTAACTAGTAAGAGTCAAGTTGCCTTGAACATTCCATATTTATAACGGAGAAGGTTCACAATGTGAGATGAGCCAAAAAAACGTGGTTTTCGAGGGAAGTATGATCAGGCAATAATTATTTTCAAAATATATCAATGATGCTGCATCAAGAAAAGCGGTCCGAAATGGTGTGAAAACCAGCCTTATTTCTTGAATATTATGAAGGTCCTCGAAATAAGATGAAAATCGAATCATGATTGTAGGGAGAGATCTCTTCACGCTGCACCAGAAGGATAGATATGGATAGATAGAGGATAGATAGAGCACCAGGATAGATAGAGGATAGATAGAGCACCAGAAGTCTGATATGGATTAAAGTGGAAGCATGTAGGTATTATTTCTTTCTTCTCTCCTTTGTAAATGTTACGAAATTTGTGTTATTTCCTTTTAATGAATTCAATTTTTAAAAATAATATCAACGATGTTTTTAACAAGTGAACTTCAACATTTTATTTTTGTTGGAATTGTCATCAACGTCAAGTTTTGATTTTGAAGTCGAAATAATAATTCATTCATAATATTGTGAGTCTGCGACACCAGCTTCATTCCACAAATGTTATGTAGGAGGTCTACAAAATGAAATTGACTGATTGATTGAAAGAATTGATATGATTTGAAAATCAGCGCCATTTCGTAAATATTACGTAGGAGTTATTATGTGGAGAGGAGAGGAAGGATCGGTGGATGCGGTGGTCTCTGACGTCAGCCCTGAGGGCCGTGGAGAAGGGAATCGAGAAGGATCTGGTTAGGTGTGAGATGAGCCAAGAAACCTGGTTTTAGAGAGAAGTATGATCAGGCAATAATTATTCTCGAAATATTTCAATGATGCTGCATCAAGAAAAGCGGTCCGAATTGGTGTGAAAACCAGCCTTATTTCTTGAATATTATGAAGATCCTCGAAATAAGATGAACCTCGAATCATGATTGTAGGGAGAGATCTCTTCACGCTGCATCAAGAAAAATTAGTCTGATATGGATTAAAGTGGAAGCTTGTAGGTATTATTTCTTTCTTCTCTCTTTTGTAAATGTTACGAAATTTGTGTTATTTCCTTTTAATGAATTCAATTTTTAAAAATAATATCAACGATGTTTTTAACAAGTGAACTTTAACATTTTATTTTTGTTGGAATTGTCAACAACGTCAAGTTTTGATTTTGAAGTCGAAATAATAATTCATTCATAATATTGTGAGTCTGCGACACCAGCTTCATTCCACAAATGTTATGTAGAAGGTCTACAAAATGAAATTGACTGATTGATTGAAAGAATTGATATGAATTGAAAATCAGCGCCATTTCGTAAATATTACGTAGGAGTTATTATGTGGAGAGGAGAGGAAGGATCGGTGGATGCGGTGGTCTCTGACGTCAGCCCTGAGGGCCGTGGAGAAGGGAAACGAGAAGGAATCTGGTTAGGTGTGAGATGAGCCAAAAAACGCTGCAAATTATTACACAACGGTTTATTATTTTTATATAGATCACTCGTCTACAAAATCACCAACCATCCAATATAAAGAGAGAAAAAAAAAAAAAAATCAAAAAAAAAAAAAAAATCAAAAAAAAAAATTAAAATCACAAACCATCGATCGCATTTCGGTCAGCTCTAATTTGAACGGAGATTAGGCCTCTTTTGCGATTCACACTCATGTTTTGATTTATATATATATATATATTTCAATATAAACCCTTAAATTTTCGTAGGGAGCGAACGGTTTGTCCTACAGAGCTCCGCGTGGTCTCAAAAAATTCTAAAAATTCTATAGAATCATAAATTGAAGGAAAAACAATACCTTCATATCGAAATTTTTTGAGTTAGGGCGTTTTCAAAATTTCAAAATTGATTTTGGAACCCTTAGGAGTGACCTACATCAACCAAAAGCTTCGGGGCACAACTAGACCCCAAATGGAGCCTACATACCAAATTTCATCAAAATCGGTCAATGCTAAGTGGCAAAAGTGCCGCGTACGGCGTACGGCGGACGGACGGCCAAATTTTTATTCGATTTTTGGATTCTACGTACCTTGAAACGTAAACCATCAAATTTTGAGGGGGTGTTAGAATTTTTTTTTTCTTGGTCGATTCCAAAGGTTCATTATTGAAAATAATAAACCAAAAGTGGTTTTAGAGAGAAGTATGATCAGGCAATAATTATTCTCGAAATATTTCAATGATGCTGCATCAAGAAAATCGGTCCGAATTGGTGTGAAAACCAGCCTTATTTCTTGAATATTATGAAGATCCTCGAAATAAGATGAACCTCGGAATCATGATTGTAGGGAGAGATCTCTTTACGATGCATCAAGAAGAATTAGTCTGATATGGATTAAAGTGGAAGCTTGTAGGTACTATTTCTTTCTTCTCTCTTTTGTAAATGTTACGAAATTCGTGTTATTTCCTTTTAATGAATTCACTTTAAAAAAAATAATATCAACATTGCTTTTAACAAGTGAACTTTAACATTTTATTTGTGTTGGAATTGTCAACATCGTCAAGTTGTAATTTTGAAGTCGAAATAATAATTCATTCATAATATTGTGAGTCTGCGACACCAGCCTCATTCCACAAATGTTATGTAGGAGGTCTACAAAATGAAATTGACTGATTGATTGAAAGAATTGATATGATTTGAAAATCAGCGCCATTTCGTAAATATTACGTAGGAGTTATTATGTGGAGAGGAGAGGAAGGATCGGTGGATGCGGTGGTCTCTGACGTCAGCCCTGAGGGCCGTGGAGAAGGGAATCGAGAAGGATCTGGTTAGGGAAGACGGAAAGTGGATGGTGAAGAGGGGCTTACCTGGGAAGGTCTCCGTCCTCCCATTGAAGGCGATGTTACAAGCTGTGATATCATAGGAGGTAACCTCTTTCTGGACGTTTAATTTGGATAAACGCCCAAGGACCCCGTGCGTGCGTCCTACGTGCCCCAGGTCTCCACCCTGGATGAGAAGGAATGGCTCGGGAGATCACGACCAGAGTTCAACGCCCTGGTCTGACCCATATCTCCAGGCTCAGTTGCCTCGAGGCCCACAGACAAAGCTGCTGCTCGGGAGAAGGGGACTCCCATCTTCAGCGCTGGGACACTCCTGCCTGACTTAGGAAAAACTCGTCTATTTCCCACCAATCCCTCGTCCTTTCTCCTTCCACCATCCTCGGATATGCCTCCTTTCTTCGGGGTTTACGTTCTTTTCCTGACTGTCGGCACCGATTTCCACGGCCGGCCGGGAGTTCACCGACCCACAAGGGCGAACGTTGTCCTCTTCCCCCCAGTCGGCCCCTCAGCTGCTGCGCTTTCCATCTTCCGCATAATCGCCTCTCACGATCCCAGTCGTATTCGCCCACATATGACGCTATCCATCTTGGTTATATTTATTCACTTCTGCCAATAATTTTAACTGTTACATAACTTCCAACATCATGAGTAACTCCTACAACGTTTTGGTAGGATTTGGGGATTTGGTGCAAGTCTAGGCAAATCTATACAAGTTAGAAAATTACACCATATTTGTTGCAACTCAGACAAACAACAAATCACTTCGTCCCAACAAGGCAAGTCTCAAGGTAAATGTAGTAGGGAAATGATTTCTCAAGAGTTATCTCACATTGAATGCTAACAAGACCGATTTGATAGTTTACGGAGGAAACAAGTCACTAATTGAGAAAAAAACTTGAAAATCACCCTGCACTTTTGTGTAGAAGATCAAAGATACTCATGTGAATGGATAGAAAAGGGTGCAAGGCATCAGTATCTGGGCCTAGTTCTGGATGAAGCCCCATATAGACTATACAGAAGATAACCCCCATTTTTTATGGCTGATTTTTTTACTTTGCATTTTACTTTGACAACATCGGGATGATTCATTACCCTTCATAAGAAAGTCGATGATTTCCTCCTCAAAAGTGACTTTTTGGCTGTAAATGCGTTAAAATGAATTCGAATCTGCAATAAAAAGTTTTTTAAGTTTTAAGTTTAAACTTCTTTATTGTCGCCATACACAGTGGTACATGACAAACGTCATTATCTTAGCAAAAAAACAAACAAGCAGTGATAACAATTCAGTTTCAGTCATGAGTAAGACGGTAAGAAAATATAAATATGTATAAAAAATTCATAACAAACAGAGATAGATAATAAAAAGAAATAGATATATATAGATAGCTGAAAAAAAATAACAGGTGCTAGATAAACCAAGGGATTGTCACCATGTTTCAGGAGTCAGTTCCTCCAGCGTGTAGGGAGCAATGCCAATCAAAATGTCTTTCATCTTCTTTTCGAAGGTTTTGGTGGGCAGGTTTTTAATCTTTGGAGGAAGGCGGTTGAAGATCTTGATCCCCACAAAATCTGGACTCCTTTTCTGCACCAGTGTCAGTCGATGTCGGTTGATGCTCAGATCGTCGCGGTTCCTTGTTTGGTATGTGTGGTGATCCCCTAGCCTCGGGAATTCCTGGATGTTATTTCTTATTCTTACCAAAGAAACAAGAGCATAAAGGCCAGGTAGGGTGAGAAGTCTCAACTTTTTGAATATAGGGCGGCAGTGGGCGTCTGAGGGGGCTCCCAAGTGGGAGTTCCCATTTGAAAAAACAAAGTTGATCATGGTGGCGCACGATTGCGCAATTTTGTCGTTTTTTTTAATTCTACGCTTAAGTATGAAGTATAGCGTTTGTCCGATTTTTTCTCACACAATTAGATAAAATAAGTGGGGGGATCGTAGTTACTTGGACACATTATTTCTGGTATCGGTAAAGACCCTAAATTTGGCGGGCAGTTAGATTCCTCAAATACGTATAATAACATGGTCTGATAAATGTTGTTGGAAAATACTCAGAGCGCTAATAAATTATATTCACAACCAATGACTCGTAATCGTAGAAACATCAACACAATTGAGAACTCTTTCCCTTTTGCATAGCATTTTATTTAATTAGGTTCGGCTCATACGGATTGGATCCCATCTAAACATTATACATTTCATGAAATTTGGACCATCATTTTGAGTCAGAAAGTTTTGTCGAGAGACGAACAATAATGAGAAGACAACGAGCAGCCGTGACTTGTCATTCTTTTTGCTCCAGCTGCTGAAACAATCTGTCACCGACCTCGGAGGGAAGGATGATGAAGCAGCGCATTCTAGGAAAGGATCCATTAAAAAACCATTCTGTTGTTTTCATCTCACGTTATTCGTCGGTCATTCGTAAAGCGAGCGGTGGGTTGGCGAAGCCTTCGAACGAAGCAAATTACCAATTTTGAAATCTAAAATAGACCTGCAACATTGATGACATGAGAGATCAATCATAGGTTGTGACGTACAAATAGCGTGAAGGAATCACCTTGGCTTCTTGGAAATTGTTTTCTATCGATCTTAAAAAGTGTCTGGTGTTGACAGTAATCAACACCTCGGTCAGTAGGTATCCTTATCAGCAAGTTGTGACTTATAAACTCAAAATACAACAGGGTAAGCTTCAACAGATGAAAAAAATTTCCTCTTCCAGACGACGTTAGGCTATTCATTTAAAATAAGTAAGTAAGTAAAGTAAGTAACAACCATTTCAGGTTGGATTTTCATCCGACTGCCATTCCTGGTGTCGCGGACGCCATTAGCTGTCTTCCAAAAGGAAGATCAGAATTTGTTCTGATGATTTCGCTCATGGCTTCCCATTGCCTCACCGCCCTGAGTTGTGACGAGGGGGGCGATGAGAGCCCGCCGAAAAACGCACGCAGCCGGCGATGGGCCTCGAACCCACGACCCCCGCTGAAGTCGGTTCAAAGTCCACCGCCGAACAAAGACGCCCCAACGCCCCAACTATCTATCGATCTATTGCTGCTATATATTAATATCTATTGCTATCTATCGATCTTAAAAAGTGTCCGGTGTTGACAGTAATCAACACCTCGGTCAGTAGGTATCCTTATCAGCAAGTTGTGACTTATGAACTAAACTACAGCAGGGTGAGCTTCAACAGATGAAGAAAAATTTCCTCTTCCCGACGACGTTAGGCCATTTGTTTCAAATAATGTTAATCGGTAGAAATAGGTACTCCAGGCATGTTAATTAGCCCATTTCTTGGGAAAAAGATTAGCCCACGAAAAACTAGTACACATCGTCAAGACAAATTATAATAGAACATTGTATCAGTAAATTCGTTTCTTACACAGCTGTCTTTGCACATGCTCAGTTGGATCATTGCACAAGACTGGAGAGTTGTGACTTGTAGCCGGGTATACGGGAAGAGTTGTATTTGGTCTGGATTTACTGTCCAACTCCTTCGCCTTGTTTATACTTCCCTCACACTTAGCGGTCTTTACAACGCTCACCCTTTTACCAATACATTAAATCCTGTAGGAATCGTAACTGAAAACGTCCTTTCTCTCAGAAGCTCAGTAAACCCTTTTCTCATTCATAAGGAGGGCAAGTTCAGGTAGGTTTCAGTCATTTTCAGGAAAAGGACGGTAAAAAACGCTGCAAATTGTTACACAAAGGTTTATTATTTTCTGAATACATCACTCGCCTGCAAAGAACACTGCTTTGCAATTGTCGCTACATACCAATAATATTTTCGCCTTTGAAAAAATAAACGGTTTACACTCAATACGAAAAAATAGTTAGTTATAGGTGCCTTCATAAGACAAATTTATTACTGGTTGCTAAAGACGCAAAACTGAGTGCCTACAACTCGAAGAAATGAACTGATTTATTGTAAGTACGAACCTTAAGTAGGTACTCATAGGGAGCGTCTTACAGGGTTCTGGGTGGTCTCATTCGATTCTTAAAATTCAATACTTTTTTAAATGGACGAAATAACAATACCTTTATAGTGACAGTTTTATTTTGCTAGCCCTTATTTATCAACCCTTAAGACTGACTGACATCAAACAAAAACTTCGGGGTACAATTAGACCCTAAATGGAGCCCATAAACCAAAGTTTATCAAAATCGGTCCAGATTATTATTCGATTTTTTGGATTCCACGAACCATGAAATGTAAACCAACAAATTTTGAGGGGGAGTTAAAATTTTTTCTCTTGATCGATTCCAAAGGTTTATTATTAATAACAATAAACCAAAATTTACTAAGTAGAAGTTGAGATCTCTTATTCGGGAGTACGATGCAAACATAATTATGTATACAATTCGTTACAACATCAAGAAGTTGCACAAATTGTGCACAATATCAAGTGGATAATATATACTGCATAACCATAATAAATTAGGTGAAACTATTCGGAAATAATCGGTTCTCGACAGGTTTTGTTCATTCTCTGACAGCCACCGCTATTTGAGAAGGTAATGAACACAATGGAAAACGTCTGCCAAGTGGGTGTGGCACATAGCTTCCTCGTATCCATAACCCGATTATATAGATGATCCGATGCATAGTAGTTAATCTCAAAAAACCAATTTCTAAGTACCTTCCACTATCCTCATAGGGGACCTTTTACACGCTAATCTGGACAATCCTAGAAAATTTCATCAAAATTCGGATGAAAAATTAAGTGAGTAGATGTAGGTATGTGATTGGATCAAAAAAATACTTAGCCTCGGCTGGGATTCGAACCCGCGACCCCTGGGGGACAGTTGAAGTTACGGCTGTTACAAGGAATTCACGTTTGCGCATGCGCAATCGCTTCTATCAGTCCGGGGATGATGATTTTCATAGGGGACTATCTACAACCTAATCCACATAATCCCTGAAAATTTCATCGAAATCGGGTGGAAAATGTGGAAGTTATGGCCGTTACAAGGAAATTCACGTATGCGCATGCGCAGTGGCTACTATCAGTCCGAAGGTGATGATTTCCATAGGGGACCATCTAAATACTAGTCTGTAACATCCCTGAAATTTTCATTGAAATCGGATGGAAAATGTAGAAGTTAGGGCCGTTACAAGGAATTCACGTTTGCGCATGAGCAGTCGCTTCTATCACTCCGGGGATGATGATTTTCATAGGGGACCGTCTACCCACCAACCCGCACAATCCCTGAAAATTTCATAGAAATCGGACAATAACTTCGTATAGTTATGCACGTTACAAGGGATTCATGACAGACACACAGACAGACAGACACACAGACAGACAGACAGACAGACACGGAACCAAAATTGTTCAGAAAGGTCTAAAACGCAAAACGCGAGTGGAAATTTTGATTTTGGAGAACTTTTTTTTTCGTCCTTGAAAAGTGAAAACAGAGCTTCCGCTACCTTGGTAGACTCGGAAGCAAAATGGTTGAAAATAGCCAATTACCTCCCGTATGGCATAAATACTCTTGATGTAAGAACCAAATGTTGTGAAAATCGATTGAGAATTTAGCTATAGCATGTCCCAGAGAGACAAAGATATTTATGATTTAGTGTAATTGGAGTAGTCAAGACAGGACTTTCACGCCTTATAAATGAGGGCTGCAGTAGATGGAGTGACAAATAAGAATAAAAACAGGAAGTAAACAAATTCACTTCTTTGTTGTCAACGCCTTTGATAAACAACACATAATCGCTTGTGTACAGATATCTATCGAGATAACCATCTGTTCAGATACTAATGGGCCTTGTCGGCCCATTAATGATAAATAAATTAATGCCAGACTCCCTTCTAAAGAGTCATTATGAGGATCTTAGCGATACCTAAACCAGACCTCTATCAGGTCTAATCATTTTACCAGGTTCGTTTGGTTGAAGAACGTGGACTAATTCAAGTACTTAATTTTATATCATCCTTCAATCATGTATCCTCACGATTAGCCGTTACATTTTGTAGCGATAACCTACAATAATTGTCATAAATGAACTTTTAAAGGGGCCTCCTTACAGATATTGCGGCAATGGAAGGAAAAGGATCCATACGTTATCGATTTGCTGGATGATTGATTAATATACCTAGAGAGAATTCATTTTGAGGAAAAGATAAGTTTCAACCATCATAAAAAAATTTTGGCAGTGAGATGATGAACGATGACGGAAATTTTGCGTATTTTCGGTTATTGAGAACCAGTAATAAAAAAATCATTCAAGAAACACTGTAAAAAGCAAGGGGGTCACAGTCCTCGTCGGACGTTTGGTTTTTTGCCCTCAATGGAATACTGATAACAGTGGAATCCCTGAAGACGTAGGTAAGTTGAGGGGAGGAAATTTTGATTTGGCTTTGAAGGCTTATAAGTCGACAGCACTTTAGCTTTGCTACTAAAGCTCTTCAGGACTTTGTTCAACTGGTACCTACGTACATTTATTGAGACTTATTACTAAACAATAATCTATAAGTTGATTCTTTTAGAACTGGTTGATTTAGTCTGCAAAAAAGTTTGCCAAGTAGAGCTCACACTTAACAGAGTCCTGAAGATGCTGAAGAAAGCGAAAGTGCACTCGACTAATAAACCATAAAACGAGAAAAGTCGAATCGACATTAACTCCCCTCAACTTTAATTTTTCAGGGCTTCAAATCAATACCAAACTCGAATTGACCAAAAGTAGAGAGTTAATCTAGAGATGCACTTCGGAATGACTGTAGGAGGAATACGTTTTATGATTTGAAACGGTTCATTGTGTGCCTGTTAGTAGTATCCTAGTTTTGCTTGGTCCCTAGAATGTAACTTTAACTAAGAGGAGCCAAAAAACCTCGACATTTTTGGAATTGTGTTTGTTTTCCTCTTATGCCGTCGAGAAGGCGCATCCAAGAGGTTTCGACCACCAAACATGACAACAAATGAAAGCTAGTGTTTCTCGAGCGCGATATACCTAATGGTGGAATCGGACCACAAACTGCTGCTACTAGAATTGAGTACAAAAATCTATGGTTATAATGAGTTGTGGGAAAAAGCAACCTATTGCTCAAGTTTAGGGCTTCATTTGAATTATGGTCGGTTGAGTTTACTTTCTGTTATTGTCATTATCTATCTAAAGTCTCCTCTTACAATCGTGATCATACATATTCACACATTTCAAATAAAATTATAAAGGAGAGAGAGAGGGAGAGAGAGAGAGAGAGAGATGAAGAGAGAGACTTTATTCAAGAAGAAAAAATATACGATAAAAAATGAAAACACAAAGCAATTCAATGAATAATATTGTTTGGCATTAGGCTAAGAGCCCGTGTCGCCGACACAAGAGTTGCGCTTTTGTTTTAGTCAACAGGCTATTTAAATAGTTCTATTTTTTTTATAGTACTTATAAATGTATATTTAAAAAAATATATATAATAAAAATACTTGACAATTTTTCATTATCTATAAATACTCATTATGATGGAGTCACAGTTTTCTGTACCATTTTGAATGAGTTTTGTATAAATTAATTTCTTATACACATTTCGAGCTGGTAGTCGGATCTTTCATTCTTAAATGTGTTTGATTGTACAGTATGTGTGCGCAGAACACACACGCTCATAGATTGGAAAATACATCAATCTAAGCGGGGCTGGTAAAATATAATTCGAAAAGCAGACTGTATAGAAAACGAGAATGTTCGAGCCACAGCAGTAGATACCCATAAGGTGCTTCTATCTGGCGACGCTATCGGTCGAATCACTTCCTCCCCCACCTGAGTAGCCTAGTCCTCTACCACTTCTGCTCTTCTTCTCGTGCCCCACGAATGTCCTTGTGCGTTACCGCAATTTTATCCGAAAGTTTAGGCGAAATTAGTAGTCTAAAATCGATAATTTCCTCCTCTTTGACCGCTATTTCAAAGTCATTTTAAGTGGTTACCCACCAGTATTAAATTCAAACGTTATTTTTCAACCATTCATACACGGATTGTGAACATAGTCGAGTAACACGGTCGGTTTCCTCCTTCAACGGATCTTCCAGGACAGGAAAGACGCCCCCAGGCCTGGGGAAACACACCGCGGTGCATCGTCTGGTGAGTCATCAGCCCTAATATTTCATAATCCGTGATTTTTCTATACAGTCTGCTTTTCGAATTATATTTTACCACACGCTCATAGATTGGAAAATACATCAATCTAAGCGGGGCTGGTAAAATATAATTCGAAAAGCAGACTGTATAGAAAAATCACGGATTATGAAATATTAGGGCTGATGACTCACCAGACGATGCACCGCGGTGTGTTTCCCCAGGCCTGGGGGCGTCTTTCCTGTCCTGGAAGATCCGTTGAAGGAGGAAACCGACCGTGTTACTCGACTATGTTCACAATCCGTGTATGAATGGTTGAAAAATAACGTTTGAATTTAATACTGGTGGGTAACCACTTAAAATGACTTTGAAATAGCGGTCAAAGAGGAGGAAATTATCGATTTTAGACTACTAATTTCGCCTAAACTTTCGGATAAAATTGCGGTAACGCACAAGGACATTCGTGGGGCACGAGAAGAAGAGCAGAAGTGGTAGAGGGCTAGGCTACTCAGGTGGGGGAGGACGTGATTCGACCGATAGCGTCGCCAGATAGAAGCACCTTATGGGTATCTACTGCTGTGGCTCGAACATTCCGCTCACCCGAAATACCATTTCGAAAAAACCCAAAAATAAATCATACCCAAAATTAAAAAATTATAAACAAGAATCCCAAAACAAAAAACAAAAATAATATAAACCCCCCCCCCCCCCCCAAACCCCAAAGAATAGGAATTAGGAAGAGGTATCAGGAGGATCTGCAGGAGGCAGGGTTACAAGCCTGGCTACAGGTCGAAGGTAAGTTCCACAGTTTGTGCGAACTAAGGCTTTTCGAGCTACACCATCTGGGCCTGGATGCAGTTCTTCAATAATCCCCAATGGCCACTGAAGGGGTGGAGAGTTTTGACCCATAATGAATACAGGATCACCAATGGACATTGCAGGTCGAGGAATGGTCCATTTGGGTCTGACAGTGAGGGTATTCAAATACTCTTTGGACCACCTGTGCCAAAATTCCAGAGTTGCACGTTGAACAGCTTGCCAGCGGGATAAGTGGTTGTTCGGTAGCGAAGTGAGGTCCAATTCTGGGGGGCTCAACAGAGGTGCTCCGATCAAGAAATGACCTGGAGTCAGGAAATCAGGATTATCTCCAGCATCTGATGTCATGCGACAAAGAGGGCGACTGTTGAGCACAGCTTCAATCCTACAGAGAAGGGTGGCCATCTCTTCGTAAGTTAGCAACCGGTTAGTCGAAATACGGGATAGAAGTCTCTTGGTCGACTTTACAGCCGCTTCCCACAAACCACCCATCCAAGGTGACTCAGGAGGGTTGAAGCGGTATGAGATATTGCGGATAGAGAGGTAATCTTGAAAATCAGCTTCTGATGATTCTAGGAAGCGTCGAATCTCTAGCATGTCGTTGTGGGCCACACGAAAATTAGTCCCATTGTCGCAATGAATGGAAGAGCACAAACCACGTCTAGAGACAAATCTATCAAGGGCAGCCTTGTAAGCATCAGTTGAAAGGTCACCAACTAGCTCTAGATGTGCAGCTTTGGAGCTCAAACAGACGAAAACAGCAATGTATGCTTTTATGGACCTTGCATTGCGCCGAACAGACTCCTTCAACATGATGGGTCCAGCCATGTCAACTGCAGTTGCAGAAAATGCTCTACTCGGAGTGACTCTCTCTGGCGGCAACTCAGACATAATGGGGTGTTGAAGCTTTGCACGAGCTTTTGAGCAAGGCAGACATTTCCAAATGCGTTGTCGTAGAAGAGATCGAAGAGAAAGGATCCAATACTCTTTCTGAATCGCAGCTTGAACAGCCTGAGGTCCAGCATGAAGTAATTGCAAATGATAAAAGTCACACAGTAGACTGCTGATATGAGCTTCTTTAGGAAGAATGATAGGGTGCTTTGAGGAAGGAGGGAGCAAGGAATGCTGTAAGCGACCGCCCACCCTTAGCAAACCATCCTCACTAATGAAGGGAAGAAGATGTTGCAGAGGTTTGGAGCACGGTTGACCTTTAGACACTGCTTTCAAATCGACTGCAAAGTATTGTGCTTGAGTCACACGACAACATATCTTGAGGGCATTGGTCAGCTCCAAAACCCTGAGGGTACCAACGAGACGGTTGACCTTCTCTCGCTGGGAATTGAGAATGAAGCGGAGTATCCATGCCATCACTCTACGAAGACGAGTTAATGAAGAAAAAGTTGTTAGTAATTTAATAAAATATTTGTCAACTTTCTTCAACGGTGCTACTTTGACAGTAGTAGTTAAGGAAACAGACGGAGTAGGTTTCATTTCATCCATCGCCTTGATTGAAGGTAAAGTCGATTCAGATGAAGGCCATTCCTCAATTGGCCTCATGAGAAATGCAGGTCCTGACCACCAAATGGGATGATGGATCAGCTCTGAAGGGGATAACCCACGCGATGCGCAATCAGCTGCATTTTGATGTGAAGACACATGATGCCACTGCTCAACTTGAGACAGATCTAAAATTTTTACAATGCGGTTAGCCACGAAAGTTTTAAGTTGGTGGGGTGGCGTATGGAGCCAACACAACACCGTCGCTGAATCTGTATAAAGATTTGTACGCTCAATAGGGAGCTTCTTGTACAAAAAGGTCATGGAATGGACCAACTTAGCCAACAAAACGGCTCCATTCAACTCTAGACGTTGGATGGTTTGGACATGGAGAGGTGCTACACGTGTTTTTGCTTTGAGTAGCTGCACAGTCACATTGTTTGCAGAAGATGTGCGAAGATACAAAGATGCGGCATATCCAAGTTCGGAAGCATCACAGAACCCGATGACGATATGGGAAGTTGCTGATGGTGTGACACACAGACGAGGTATAGAGACATCTTTTAGGCATGGCAATTGTTGAGAAAATGCCGCCCACCGTGTAGCTAAACTCTCTGGTAGCGGGGTATCCCAGTCCAATGGATGGGTCCATAATTCCCTGAGGAAAACTTTGGCCCAAAACACAATTGGTGCGATCCATCCAAGGGGATCAAAAATGGAAGCGACTTTGGAGAGGATGCTTCTCTTGGTATTTGCTTCAGATGGAACTTCCAGCATATATGTGAATGTATCGGAATCTGGGTTCCACTGTAAGCCCAAAATGTGGAGTGAAGAGGTCTCCTCTGACCTGAACTGCAACAATGAGGAGCAGTGATCTTCTGGAAGACCGTCGAGAGCTTCACTGCAATTGGATGCCCACTTCCTAAGCTCAAACCCGCCGAGGCTCAGCAACGAAGTCAGCTCCTGCCGTAGTTGAACAGCTTGAGAAATGTCACCAACAGAACAGCAAATGTCATCCATGTAACAGGCGTCCTTGATGACCTGAGAAGCTAAAGGATACTTTAGACCTTCATCCATTGTAAGCTGAACTAGAACTCTTTGAGCAAGGAAGGGACTTGGCTTCATTCCATAAGTCACAGTCTGTAGTTGGTATTCACCAAGAGGCTCAGCTTCAGATGGTCTCCAAAAAATGTGTTGGTAATAACAATCTGCAGATGACAGGAGGATTTGGCGGTACATCATTCTCACATCAGCAGTGATTGCGATGGAGTGAAGTCTGAAGTGCTGAATAACCTCACAAATATCCTTCTGCAGTGGCGGTCCAATATGAAGACGATCGTTGAGCGAAGTTCCACCTGAATTTTTGCAAGAAGCATCAAAAACGACGCGAACAGGACTGGAGACCGAGTCCCGTACCACAGCAAAATGTGGTATATAAAATTTCCCAGGAGCAGTAGCTGGGACCATATGTCCAAGTCGTAGATATTCCTGAAGAAACTGGTGATACGCAGCACGAAGACTCTCATCAGAACGCAATCTTTTTTCAAGGTTATACCAGCGTTTAATGGCTATTTCTCGAGATGAACCCCAGAGAACGTCATCTTTGGAGTTGTTGAACGGAAGACGAACAACATACTTTCCGGAAGTATCCCTGGTGTGTGTATGGAAGAAATGTTGCTCGACTTGAAGGTCTGTAGGGTTACTGATGTTGGCTGAAGCAACGTCCTCTTGTTCCCAAAACCTTTGGACAGACTCATCCAAAGTCAGGCCACAAACTAATCCAGTCACAAACTCCGAGGGTGCTTTCTCATTATCAACTGGTAGTGCACCGATAACGATCCATCCAAACGAAGTCTTGATTGCAGAAGGTGAACCATGAATAATAGCGAATCCTGATTGAAAGATGGAAGCATAAACTTCAGCTCCCAGTAGGAGGTCTATCTTACCTTCAACATGGAAGGCACGATCAGCCAAGTCCAAATGTGAAAATCGCAAGTAAAGTTCCTCGCCAAGAGAACAAGAAGGTAGATTGGTACAGACACTTGTAACCACGACTGCTTGAGTTATCAAAGGTTCACTATTAGGTCGACCTGAGGAAACAACGCACGACACCATACCATTGGCGACACCAATTGAACTTTGAAGTGCTCCTACTAGAGGGGTGGTATGTTGTATGACGTTGAGACCTAATTGCTGAACGCAATCCGAAGTGATAAGGTTCACCTGCGAACCAGAATCTAGAACTAAACGGATTGGTTTCCATTTGCCCAGTCGATCTTTCAAAAAGGCCTGAACGGTACCCAAAAGTACAACTTTATTGGTATGTACTTGAGCAGGAGTCTTTTTAGAAAACTTCACATGAGACTTGTTTAATTTTGCATTTGAAACTATACCTACTAACGATTTACTACTGCCGGCTACGGGCTCAGTTTTAATAGCTTCAGGTGCTGAAGATGACGTAGAGTTCGACGAAACGTCCCTCATTTTATTTGTGTGTATGGATTCATGGTGACACGAACTCCTACAAATTTTACAACGGCCTTTAGATATGCAAGAAGCCACAGTATGATTGCCAAGGCAGAGCATGCACTTTTTCAATTTTTGAAGCAATTTAAGTTTTTCGTCCATAGACGCTTTGGTATATTGAGGGCAATTTTTGAACAAGTGACTCTCTTTGCACAGAGAGCACGCACCTTGATTTTGCACACAAATTGCCGAGGAAGAGGTAGGTATAGAAGTCTCAGTAGCCACGATTAAAGACTGTGCCAATTTTGGTTTATTAAAATTTGCAACAGATTTTTGAACTTTATTAGTGACAACAAATTGTGCATTTTGTTCTTTAATGACACATTGATCATCAACAAATTTAATTAGTTCATCATAAGTAGGTATGTCTTCCGTTTCATAGTCATCATTTTTGGAACGGGAACGTTCAAAAAGGGTTCTCATGTTAGGGGATAAGCATCGCATGCCCCATATGAACATTGTAAAATCATACGAATTATCAAGGGCCAAATTTTGAAACCCTTCTAAATTTGTACGAAAAACGTCTAAGAAAGATTGCAAATCTTTCGCTGAATCACTTGAAAGTGGAGAAAATTCAAATAGTTTCTTCAAGTGATAAGTGGCTCTAATACGTTTTGAACCATATTTTGAATTTATCAAATTGTATGCTGCAGTATAATTTTCATCAGCTAACGGTAAATTTTCAATCAAAGCGAGGGGTTGCCCAGACAAAAACGACCGTAAATAAGTCAATTTTACGGTAGGAGAAAAGTCACCTTCGTGAATGAGTGATTTATAAAGCGAAAAGAAATTTTGGAACGTATCCATATTTCCATTCCAAGTAGGAATGGTAATTTTCGGTAACTTAGCAAGTTGGTGGTTACCATTGCTAGAAGTTGACATTCTAGACGAATTAAAACTGGCATTATTTGGATTAGATGCGCTATTAATAATTCGCGTAAAGGTGTTCGCTAAACCTTTAATTTTAAAGTATTTATCGTCAAATTCCTTTGACACAGATTCTACGGGAATTTGATCAATTTCCGCTGCATCCAAATTCGCAACAATAAGTTCATCTTGAATTGCACGAAATTCCTGTCGAAGTCCATGCAGCGTATTACTACGTGCTAAAAAGAGTTCGGAGTTCTGTGCATCCACAGATTCAATCAAATTGAAGGTTTCCTGAAGTTCAGCTAAATTTACTTCACGCTTGCGTCTTAATAAACGTAGAGTACGGAGTATGTTTTCAGGCGTAGCGGGGATTGCATTTCCAGTCATTTTTGGAATTAGGAGAGGAAAGGTAGACAAAGGAAAGTAAATTAATATAACCCAAAGAGATCAAATTTCAAATTGAAAACTTTACAATAAATAATAAATTTATTACGATATTTACTTTTAATCGCAATATGAAAATAAAGAAATCCCAAAGTCGTAAACTTGACTTTCAATTATGAAAAATTTGTATGAAATGCCTACCTATTTGCAATCAAATATAATTAGTAAATTTAAATTGAAGCCACTACCTAATGGCATACGGTCATGTACAATGTTTACGAGTTATATATTTGAAGTACGCAGATTGCCAGAGGTACCTACTCAACTCGTATTTAAATGAATAAATTATTGCGGAGTCGTGTTCGCTTATCTAGAAAGGTGCAAAGTGCGTAACCTATCGGAAGTCGATTAATAGGCAATCTTGAGGTAAGAGTGACCTTGAGCTCGGGAAAGGTGATCTATTATTACCAGAAACGTGGTAATCTACTTCCTTTTACAAGAACGATTTACCGCTATTCTCAAGTCGTTCTAAGGGATAATTAATCGACTCTGATTAATTATATAATTTAGATTCGGTCGAATCGGACCATTTTCATGTGTGCGCAGAACACACACGCTCATAGATTGGAAAATACATCAATCTAAGCGGGGCTGGTAAAATATAATTCGAAAAGCAGACTGTATAGAAAAATCACGGATTATGAAATATTAGGGCTGATGACTCACCAGACGATGCACCGCGGTGTGTTTCCCCAGGCCTGGGGGCGTCTTTCCTGTCCTGGAAGATCCGTTGAAGGAGGAAACCGACCGTGTTACTCGACTATGTTCACAATCCGTGTATGAATGGTTGAAAAATAACGTTTGAATTTAATACTGGTGGGTAACCACTTAAAATGACTTTGAAATAGCGGTCAAAGAGGAGGAAATTATCGATTTTAGACTACTAATTTCGCCTAAACTTTCGGATAAAATTGCGGTAACGCACAAGGACATTCGTGGGGCACGAGAAGAAGAGCAGAAGTGGTAGAGGACTAGGCTACTCAGGTGGGGGAGGAAGTGATTCGACCGATAGCGTCGCCAGATAGAAGCACCTTATGGGTATCTACTGCTGTGGCTCGAACACAGTAGGTACATTACATATTGAGGGATTCTAGTGGTGAGAAATAAATTTGGTTTAGGATTTGTAAAATTTTTTTCCAAAACATAGCGTGTTGCATATTGATGGTCTTTAGAGTAAGTTGTAATGTCAGGGTGTTTATGAAACTGAATACATTTTGTATAAACAATTCTTATGCTAAATATTTGACGGATAGCGTTGGGGTATTCCCAGCATTATTTTCAGTAATCTTTTTTGGAGTAAACAGCTTGGCTAGTATGCTGGAGTAAGCACCCCTCCCCCCACAAGGGGAAGGGGAAGGGGATGATTCCATATTGTAGTGTAGGCTATACAAGTGAAATATAAACTTGTTTTATTCTATTTTTATGAAGAAGATATCGTTCATTGTAAAATATGACTACAAATTTCCTTACTTTAGACTGTACATAATCTATATGAGCTTTCCATGTAAGTTATAATCAAGAATGATACTTAAATATTTATAAGATGCTACCCTTTCAAGTTGTTCGCATGAACGATGATTTTCAGACACTAATGAGCCTCTTGAGTGTATTTTCAAATTAAAATGAAGTGGGATAAGTATTTGACTACCTATCAGCATATATTTGAGAGTATCAGCAGTGATGACGAGTGAGGCAACTGACCTGAATTAGTGGCTACTCGATTGGGCAAGTCTGGTAAGTACTTTTTTACCCTCTTCCTAGTCATAACAGTAGTGGTGTAAATATTGCTTCGAGTGGGCACGTTTGGCCTGATAACAACAAGTAAAGTTGATGACGTCATGGTCAGTAACGTCGAAGAAGATGTCCCAAGTTCCCTTTGACAATTGACGCCTCAAGGGGTCTGGTCGGTGTTTCTATGGGTCAGGGACTACCAGATGGACCACGCCTTCCGTGGCAGAGTGCCCATTCACACACAGGATACTGTTAGAAATCAATGACGAGTGGAGAAGACAGCGAAAAATCGTGATCGAGAGATACAATCAACTTCCACTGAACCCCCCCACCCCCCTACCACATTGACTAGACGTTTCACCGTTATAGTCGGTCAAATGGAATTTTTGCCAAATCATTAGTGATTATTGGCATGAAATCGTGATTGGTCTGACGCGCGAAATTTGAATCCCAACATGAAGTTCGCAGTGCAGACTTACTGACTCAGTGACTGACTGACTGACATTAATTCAACGCCGCGAAGAAGGTGAGAGAAGAAAAATTATTGGATAACGGTACTACCGGTGCGCAGAACCTCTTCATTGCAGTGACAGACCGTACAGTCATGGTTGGAAATATCTTGATTGCTTTGCATTCATAGAAAATATGCCGTGTGATGATTCGCCAGTCAACGTCGCGTGAGAACGATGGAGTGTACTCCGAGCATGTTGAAATGTTTATTGAGTGCTCTTGCGTGCTACTTTTTACGACTTGAACGAATTAAAATTGGTCTCTTTTACCAACATGAAAACTAATAATTCGCATTTCCAGGTGTTCTGATCACAATACAATTTAGCAAATTTCTGAATCCTTCCAACAAAAAAGTTTACCAAGTTAGGTGAGCAGTATGGGTTCCACTCATAAAAACGTTGCAAATTATTACCCAATGGTTTATTCTTTGAAATAATGAACCTTTGGAATCGACCAAGAACAAAAGTTAACCCCCCCCCCCTCAAAATTTATTGGTTTACGTTTCAAGGGACGTAGAATCCGAAATTTAATTAACATTTTTAAAACATAGACCGATTTTGATGAAATTCGGTATAACGGCTCCCTTTGGGGTCTAGTTGTGCCCCGACAATTTTGGTTGCGGTCAGTCACTTCTAAGGGTTGAAAAATAAGGGCTGACATTTTCAAAACGCCCTAGTTCAAAAACGTTCATCTTAAAGGTATTGTTTTTCCATTAATTTAAAATAGTATTGCATTTTCAGAATCGAATGAGACCACCCAGAACTCTTTAGAACCAACCATTCGCTCCCCTTGAGAACTTGAGGGTTAACGATAAATCAGAAACACAATTGTGAATCGCACTAATTTCACAATAAACGCGTATTTAATACCTAGTTATTATTGATCGTCTTGGTGAAATTTATAATTTATAATGAACACTATCTTAAATATTGATGAAAAATCGTCATAGAAAATTCATATATTAGGTAAATAATTATCCTCATTAGTGAACGGGTCCCACACCCCTACGAGCTGTCAAACCATAGTTGAAACGCTGCAAATCAGTGCCCAAAGATCACCCTTCTGTATAGATCCCTCTCTAACAACCGTAGGTACCGACTACCTACTAGGTTATTTTGAAAATTTCGAACCCAACCACCAACCAAATGGAAATGAAGGGTTGAAATTTTCAAAAATACCCTAGTAGGTAGGTAGTAGGTACCTTCGGTTGGTAGGGAGGAATCTATACAGAAGGGTGATCTATACAGAAAATGCCCTAGTTGGTAGTAGGTACCTACGGTTGGTAGGGAGGGATCTATACAGAAGGGTGATCTATACAGAAAATAATAAACCTTTGGGCAATGATTAAATCATCATGCAAATTTTGCAGCTTTTTAACTATGGTTTGACAGTCTTACTGTGGGACGTCCTAAAAGTGAATTAAAAATCAAATTTTAATGAGGAGGACTGTGAGGGTGGTGGTTGGGAGAAAGGGATGAAGGGAAGTGTGCCCCCATAAATAGAAACAGGACACAGGTATGAGGCGAGCAGGACGCGGGTGATGATACCACGAAATAACCCCTGCTGAGATGCCCAACTCGAGAACTCCGTTGTACTTCTTCCGGATCACACACCGCGCCATGACTTGGTTTCAACCTTCATGTTGTCGGGTATGAACATTCACGATTACCTTATTCGGTGACACGATGGTTGAAGTTCACAATCAAGTTGCTGGTTTCTTACAAGAACAGCAACACAATTAAAAATTCATTCTGATTAAGTAATTGCTTCCGAGTCTACCAAGGTAGCGGAAGCTTTGTTTTCACTTTTCAAGGTTGATAAAAAAAAATTTCTCTAAAATCGAAATTTCCCCTCGCTTTTTACGTTTCAGACCTTTCTGAACAATTTCGGTTCCGTGTCTGTTTGTCTGCGTGTCTGTGATGAAATCCTTGTAACGGGCATGACTATACGAAGTTATTGTCCGATTTCGATGAGATTCTCAGGGATTGTGTGGGTCGGCGAGTAGAGGGTCCTCTATGAAAATCATTACTATGTTAATAGAAAATTATTATGTGTATGGATGTTACAGATCAGTATTTAAATGGTCCCCTATGAAAATCACCACCTTGGGATTAATAGTACCCACTGCGCATGCGCAAACGTAAAATCCTTGTAACAGCAATAACTTATACATTTTCCATCCGATTCCGACGAAATTTCTCAGGATTGTTCAGATTAGCGTGTCCCCAAATGTCCCAAAAATTGAAAGTATTTTGTGCGCATGCGCAAAACGTGAAGTCCTCGTAATAGCCATAACTTCCACATTTCCCAACTTTATTCAGCGATTGTGCGGGTCGACGTGTAGAGTCCCCTATAAATGAGTGTAGTGCAAGATACTTAGAGATTGATGTTTTGAGATTAACTACTATGCATTGGATCATCTATACAATCGAGTTATGGATACGAGGGAGCCTATATGCCTCACCCACTTGGCAGACTTTTTTTTTTCATTTTTCACGTTTAAAAAAATGTCTCCTAAATCAAAATTTTGACTAGCGTTTGGGTGATCAAGTTTAAAAATTCACAATTTCGCATAAGCACACTTCCTTTAACTTAAGGGGGTCTCAATCGGTCGTCGTTCGTTCTCAGTATTTCGAGAAAGTGAAGGGGCAAAAACTTAAAAAGTTGTACCTAAATTTGAAAAGTGCACGGCCCTAGAGAATTGAAGAACTGAAATATTGCCGCCGGGATCATCAAAATCGAACAATAATTGCCAAAGAATACGCTGCAAATTATTACACAATGGTTTATTATTTGTCTATATAGATCACTCGTCTGCAAAGCCACCAACCATCCAAAATGAAGAAAAACATCGATCGCATTTCGGTCAGCTATAATTTGAACGGAGATTAGGCCTCCTTTGCGATTCACACTCGTATTTCTGATTTATCGTACGTCCAATCCCTAAATTCTCGTAATGCTTCTCTAATGCATTTTTAAAATCCTTTAAAATTTCCAATTTAAGTACAACTTTTCAAGTTGTTGCCCCTTCGATTTGGCCAAATACTGAACCGGAACGAGGAACGAACGTCGACCGACCCCCTTACCCTTATCATAGGGGGCTGTTCAGGGACTGTCCTGCACATCTGAAAATAATATCATCAAAATCATACAATATTTTGTTATGGTTTTGCTGGAAATGAGGGTTTTTCTTCGGACAAACAGACACTTCATCAAAGTATTTCAATCGTTTCGAATTTGAAGGATTTTTGTTGGCGTGCTTACAAGAACTCGAAGTTTTTTTTTTCATCTTCGATGGTGAGGAAGCAAATCTAGTTTGTTTTTTAAATGTTACCTACTCTGTACAAGTAGGTTCTCTATTAATGTTGTCTCTATTAGAACAATGGTAGACCTATCCAACACCTTTATGGTACCAAATTACGAAACCATGGCACAATTCAGGTGCAACTTTTGGGTTTTAGCGATTTGGAGTCATGCATGTTTGTACTCCGGATGAGCTTCTTATTGTGACAAATTATCGTATTCAACGAAATATTCATCTCAATTCACCTCTAAACCTCACGACAAATGAAGTGTGGAACCAGGAAGTAGGAAGGTAAAATTCAAATTTACCTCATAACCTCCACTAGCCATTTTAAAATATCCTCGGAGTTACCTCACCTGTAAGAGTATTGTGAAACAAGGTTCATAGAATGTCAAAGTTTACAACATTTTCACCTAAAGCTTACTCTTTGACCTTGTGATCTCCCTCATGACCATAGTGTTTGACATTTCATGTATTTGTACAAATTGTTTAACTCTAAAGAGACGCGAATCCTCGCAATGCGCGTTTTTACTCGGTCGTTATTGAGAACTGAAATCGTAGGCTCTCATAGTTCCAATGTTTCCGCATAGCTGTTCAAGTACGAGTAGGATTATTATAATCACGTCCAATCCTATTACCTCAGATCAAACCCATTTCAAGCTACCTTCGGATGTGAGATTTGAATTAGCATAGCTACTACCGCCTGTAGAAGGTGAAATACGGTAAAATACAATTTGGCCTTGGTCAGGTGTTTTGAATTCATGCCGTAATTTTAATCCCTACATACATTTACATCCAAAACGCGCCATTCGCTTAGCTCACGAGTCCCGATTGTAGTTGACACGTTTTCGCCCTACTATCACACGTCAAGCTTTGCTAATCGTATTATTGAACCGCACACCCGGCCAAAGGCCCAACTTCCTAATGCTCCCAATATTTTTCTCAATCGTATGGAATGGACTTTTGATTTTTTTTTTCAACAAACGATAGTTTTTATTATTGAAAAATTTCACACATGTTCGGTCCTCAGAACTCGGATGTTCCACAAGAATCTTGCGCTTCAAAGCTTCCTGAACAATTCTGGTTTTGACGACATTTTCGGGTTACGTGCTGGCTACCCCCAAGATGGTATCTTAATGAATGAAGTTTTTATTGAACAAAACCAATATTGGTATATCAATCGTCAGATTTCGGTAGGAACAATAGGTAAATTTAAGTATTTATACAACAAGATGTGAACAGGATAACAGGTAAATAGGTACATTAAACAATTTTCGAGTGAATACGAGAATAAAAACTGAGAAGTAACAAATTTCAAATTCAACAATAATAAATATTAAAAAATTAACACTCATATAAAATATGTTACTCTACAAACACAGTAAATTAAAAATGCACCTAGGTACCCTAATCCTAACATCACAGTACAGTTACACTATTATCACAGAAAAATATCACTACCCGAACTAACCTAGTATGATAAAATTAAGCATGATTTGAACAGAGTACTTTTATAAAACTTCCTCCGTCAGATGCACGTCATAAATATTAAGTAGAACATATAATTTAAAATTTTGTAATGTTGTCAAAGTATTCATCTAGGTCATACGGGGCCATGCTCAAAAGAATACCCTTACAGGCAGCTTTAAAAATACTCAAATTTCCCGAATTTTGAATCTTATAAGGGAGTTTATTAAACAATATTGGCCCCCACCAACCAATAGAGTTTCTTGACGCATTCAGCCTACATGCAGGTAGCGACAGCATACGTGCATTTCGTGTATCGTAATTATGAGAAGGTGTTGGGAATTCGGAGCGGTTTTTATACACGTACACCAGACAACTTAAAATGTATTGGCCTGGCAGTGTCAAAATGTTTAATTCGATGAACTTTGCTCGGCAGTCGGCCCTGTAATTTAGACGAGTTACAGCTCGAATCGCTCTACGCTGGCATCCAAAAATAATCTTGGCCGACGGGGCATGGCCCCAGCATAGAATGCAGTAACTCATACGGCTGTGGAAGACGGCATGATAAGCTGCAATTACGGCATTTTTGGACAGATAGTCGGATAACCTGCGCAGTAGGAATATTGTACTGTTTAAAGATTTGTTTAACCTATCACAATGGTCCTTCCAATTTAATTTTGGATCCACCAAGACCCCTAAGGTGTTCATGTGAACCGGATTGCTATCAATAGAGGACAAATCCCTCAAGCCAAAGAAGATCTGTTGGGTCTTTTTGTCATTTACGGCCATTTTATTAACCTTCCGCTAGTCGCGCCGCTATTTGGGACATTAGTCGCGCTGCACCTCGCTGGTGCACAGTCCTTTTTCCACCAAAAACGTTGTGCCAAGCTGTAGATTGCGATTAAAATTGAAAGGAAGAGAAAAACAAATGAATTCTGGATAAAAACTTTATTGAATAATAAATTTCTTATCATGTACAAAGGTACAAAAAGACCGAATCGATCACGAGGAGGCTCCATACTGTAAAAATACATAAAATTACATGAATGGTCGCGCTAAACCTCCTAGGTGCAACCCCCTTTTCACACCTACAATGCATTATACTATTGAGGGAACACACCCTAATACATCCGGATGATAACATGGCAAAATAGAGAACGCAAATTGGCAAAAATCTCATTGTTAAAAAACTTACATTAACCCTGAAATACTAACGTGGCCTACTAGTTCACCTGTACTAACAATATTTACCTAGGACATGGTATTGGAGAGAATGATAGTCAATTTCCGAAAGCTGATGATATTTCACATAACTAGGTGAGTGTTTGGTAGTGCTTTCATAAACTCATATTTATTAACATTTCTCAGTCGCTCAATAAAACAGTTTGCATCTAATACTAACTAGGAGTCTCTCAGGCGTAGTAACATTCAAAAAACGTGCATTACTCAATAATTGACAACAGTGCCAAAGCCAAGATGCTACTGATAGAAGGCGAACCCTTTTTAGGACGTCCCACATTAAGACTTGGGCGTCCTTATGCGATCGATCTGGGGTGAAGTTGGACAACACTCAACATTAAAAAAAATAACCACACAGTAATCCGTTTTAGACCATTCTGAATCCAAATCCGCGAAAAAAACCATAGCTGTATGTCTGTGTGTGTGTGACAAAATCTTGTGTCGTCTGCACAGACCTTAGTACTCCACCGATTTTCCTGGTTCTTTTTTTGTTCGACGCGGAAAACTATCTAGTTGTGCACTACGTCGCGGGAATTTTGAATTTTGCCTTTTAAGGGGGGGAAAGGGGGGGTTAATTCTTTAAAAACGTGAGTTTGCGGGCATAATCCTGTAAACTCTGCCCAGGCCTCAATTTCCAACCGATTTGTGTGTTTCTTTTTTGTTTGACTCAAATAACTTCCGAGTTGTACATAATTTCACCGGAGTACCAAAATTCGCAAGGGGAGGGGGCAAGTGGGGGATAATATTCATAAAATATCCGATTTTTCAATATTTCGGTTCCTTTACTGCTTACTAATTGTGCACAACCTTTGAAATTGAGGAAAAATTCTCATTATACCTCCGGATTTTCATGAATTATTCTCTGTACCACCATGGAACTAATAGTGGTGTCACCATGGTGCCAGGACACCATAAACCGCTTAATTCGTGTTTTTTTCTTCTTTTTTTTGTGTTTCACCTTGAATACGGATGTGAACCTCGACGGACCGCCTACTAAAACCAATAGATGAAAGTTCAATGTTACGACGTATTCCCGCTTTGGTGCCAGACTGGCACCATTGGTGAGAGAAGGGGGGGGGGGTGAACTCGATATCGCATATTGGGTATCGTAGATCATGGATTTTAATTTTTTTCATTTCTAGCGGCATGGGAGCCTCGAATCTGAAGAGCATTTTAAAATCCATGATCTACGATACCCAACATGCGAATTCGAGTTCACCCCCCCCCTCCACCAATGGTGCCAGTCTGGCACCAAAGCGGAAATACGTCGTAACATTGAACTTTCAATCTATTAGTTTTAGTAGGCGGTCCATCGAGGTTCACATCCGTATTCAAGGTGAAACACAAAAAAACAAAAACCACGATTTATGCGGTTTATGGTGCCCTGGCACCATAAAACTAATGGTGGCACCACTATTAGTTCCATGGTGGTACAGAGAATAATTCATGAAAATCCTGGGGTATAATGAGAATTTTTCCTCAATTTCAAAGCTTGGGTACAATTAGTAAGCAGTAAAGGAACCGAAATATTGAAAAATCGGTTATTTTGTGAATATTATACCCCACCCATCCCCTCCCCTTGCAAATTTTGGTACTCTGGTAAAATCATGTACTATTCGGAAGTTATTTGAGTCAAACAAAAAAGAAACATGCTAATCGGTTGGAAATTGAGGCCTGGGCAGATTTTACAAGATTACCCCCGCAAACGCACGTTTTTTAAGCATTAACCCCAACTTTCCCCCCCTTAAAAAGCAAAATTCAAAACTCCGACGCCGTAGTGCACAACTAGATAGTTTTTCGCGTCGAAGAAGAAAAGAACCACGAAAATCGGTTGAGAACTAAGGCCTGGGCAGACGACACAAGATTTTGTCACACACACACACACACACAGACATACACCTATGGTTTTTTTCGCGGATTTGGATTCAGAATGGTCTAAAACGGATTACTGTGTGGTTATTTTTTTTTTTCTGTTGAGTGTTGTCCAACTTCACCCCAGATCGATCGCATAAGGACGCCCAAGTCTTACTGTGGGACGTCCAATAACGTGCATTACTCAATAATTGACAACAGTGCCAAAGCCAAGATGCTACTGATAGAAGGCGAACCCTTTTTCTAAAGAAATTCTTCAGTGTTGGCGGGGGAGGACCATTTCATACGTATCTACTTATACGCTCGTGAGGCGCCTTGTTAGTATTTCAGGTTTAATGGTCGCACTGCACCTAAGAGGTAAAATTAGTATAGGCTGGTTGTGAGCAGCTCCAACGAGTGTGGCGACAAGATTGACAAATGGAGAAGGGGAAGTTAGGAAGATTCTTGACCAGCGAGGGCGCCAAGACACTGCTGCCATACGTGGCACAAAACTTGAAAAAAATCATGCACCTGTGAGGTGCGCGCGACCGCTGGAAGGTTAATTTCAACGTACAATTTCTACGGCATAACTTGTGTTGAAGTTACTGTTAAATTACAAGATTCTGGATAATCAACTTCTCGATATCACCTGTTGAGAAACATATTTTGATTGGTGCTAGATTAAATTCTAATGATAGTCTCTGTGGAGATGATTTATCAAGAAGTTGTATCACTTATAAATTCCCCAATTGAGGAGTTTGATTCCAAAAGGTACTATATATTATCCATTTTGGTCAAACGTGAGAAAAACACGAAAAACCATAGTGACCTGAAAAACGCGCTATAAACTAATGATGTTTTTTTTTACATATTTCTAAATTATAATAAAAAGTTTAGGAAAAAAGATAAATTAGTTCAAATTTCAAAATCATTTTTAACGAGATTTGAAATATCAGATTTATGGATATAGTACTTTTTGAAAACAAATGAAGTGGATAAAGTACTTTTTGAAACAAAACGGATAAGAGACCGTCATTGTGCTGGATATAGTACCTTTTGAAATTAAACGGAATATTTACCCTTGTTTTTCAAGGGAATAGATTATCTTTTGCTAAAAAAAAATTGATAATTTTCCAGATTTACTGACATCACCACGATTGAAGATTAGTTCCTAGTTTTGTTGATGATTTTCCATTTCACCACTTTATTACGTCATCCACCGATGGAATCGTGATGAAATCAATAACCATCGAAGAGGCTAAGGCCCTTCAAATTTGAGCAAAATCGGGCTGTAAGATATTTTTGATTCGATTCCAATGGTATACACGGTAAATCATTTCGAGCTTTACTCTCGCCAATCCTGGGAATTTCATCAAAATTGGATATTTCGTGTAGTTGTGCCCTGGACGAGGAATGGATCACACAAAAACAGACAGACATCAAGATTTGAAAGTGAGAAATCATTTTGTTTCCTACGAATTGAGTTACAAACAATTAGGTAATCGTGTTCACAGAGTTCTCAAAGACAATGAAAAATACTCCTCAATGTTGCGTAAGAATAACCAAACTCATTAGTCAACGTAGACAGATCTGAACGCGACTTATGCCTGTAACTCAAACATCTTGCTAACTACCTGCTGGTCATTCGGGTTTTTTCGACCAAAATAACAAAAGATAAGGTAAATACTCTGCTAAGAGGGCAATCACACAACCAAGACTTCGGGATTTCCTAATTCCATGTGGAGGGCACCTGAGATATTCTAATAGTTCCCTATTTACTTTGGAGAAACTAATCGACTGCAAGGGTGACTGGTCAGAATGAGAAATAAACTCTAACGACCAAAATTCTTAACGATGTCGCTCGTTCTTTTTGATGGGGTCTGCCCGAGAAACCACTTATTGCCGATGTTTGACATGGGTTGCTCAATATGGACAAATAAATCAGATAAACTCGCATACAAAAAATTTTTTGGAAGTAGAAGAAAAACTAACATGATAACTCCTGAAAACATATTGTCACATGAACATAATATTATATTTGATTGATAGGTACTTAATTGAAATGGGGGGTGTGCCTGTTTTTAAAATTTTTAATCGAAAGTAGACCTCATCCTGAGAATTTTGACACCAGCCGTTCTCTTTTTGGATGAGTAGATCTTTTTCTATGATTTTTCAAAGTTTCGAATGTTTATGACGTCATGGGACCCCCCAGCCCTCTGTGACGTCATAAACATTCGAAACTTTGAAAAATCATAGAAAAAGGTCTTTTCTCGCCAAAAGGTCGCGGTTGGTGTCAAAATTCTTAGAATGTCTAGTTTAGATTATAAATAACAATAAATAGTTTTTCCGACCCATGCGCACACCCCATTGTAATCACCATGCGACAACCGTCTTGACAATCAAGTTGATGGAACCATTAAGTGGTACCACTTCTTATCTCAATCTACAATATATGTCGTTTTTGACATTTTATGTCTTTACTATGGCACATAAATGAAAAATCGTCACGCGGGGATCGTCAAGCGGGGAGCGTTATGAGGGGAGCGTTACGAGGGGAGCGTTACGCGGAAATTTCTGATGATTTTCACGTACAACCAATCGTTCCTAGGGAAAACTTACTTCCTCATTTTCCACCCCACAAAAATCGTTCACCACTCATTGGAAAGCTCTCAATTTATTAAACATAAGACATAAAATGTCTCTCGTGGTTGCGTACTTGTACGAAAGCTGTATCCACCGTTTGTGTTTTGATTCGTTCTCATTTTTGTTGACGTTTGTTACGCCTGCTTAGGTTTCGGTTCAGTTTCTAGTTCTCAAAATTGTTCTTAATCAAAAAAAAAAAATTAAATGTGGAATATTTTCATCTTCTTTTATGGGGGGAATGTAAATAATCGGGATTTCACTCTGTTAATCTGATATCGAGCCTGGTATTACGGTCTATGCTAGGAAATGTGGCTGATATCGCCTCCTTTTGACTTCTAGGCGTTGAAACCGCTTCGCAAAAAGTATATAGTTGGGAATTTGTCTACCATCTTATTGCGTTTTAACCAATTTTTGAACACTTTTGATCAAGGAGAATGGCATAAGATTGTTGGCTAGTAAACTTTATCAGCTTTTCGATTGACATTGAAGAATTTTTTGAAGGTCAGGATGCCTCCCTGGGATGACAAATTTCAAACTAAGAAGGAAAGATTCATGCCTCAACCGTGATGAAGATTGTTTAACAAATATTGAAGTAAATGTCATGTCAGTTCAAAATATCATCAACATGATTGTGAATTTCCAGTTTCACATAGGAAAATGAATCAGTGGTATCTACTACTGCTCAATAAAACAATCTAGAATTCTCATTCTATAGGAGGAAGCTATTCTACTCCTTCCATTTTGGCTGACATTTTTATGTCATGTTCAGGCTATGTTCCTTCAATGAATACTACTTAGTCAATTTCTCCTTTTTTGAAAATTCAGGTACCTTTTATTTGTGGCAATAAATGGAAACCAAATTATACCATTCTCATAACAACCATACATAGTTTTTGTTGGATAATCGACAGGTAGAGGGTTGTGGAATGAGCGTTGAAACGAACACCCGGAACAAACGATAAGGATGTAGGTCGTGGGTTCATTGACTTCCACCGAGCCTTCGAGCCAAGCGCCTCCACCAGGTCTTTTCAAAGGAGTAAAAAAAATAAACCAAAAGGAACGCGATCTCCTAAGACAAGAGGCCCAAAAAGTACAGGAGCATCCAGGACCCTTTGGGAAGACCCGGGCCTTCTTTCGAAGACCCAACTCCTATTTTAGTGGTGGGGCCAGTTCCTGAGATTCATAAGCCCGAGCACTGGGAGAACGGGTTGTCAAGTTCAATTGAAAGCCGTTGTGGAGGTTTTAAAACCACATTTACAATTCAAGGGGTGAAGGAGGGAGGAAGGAGGGGTGAAAAGGAAACAAGAACTCCTAATCTGATTGTTCAGGCTTTGGGGGGCCTCCTTCATAAAGAGTGTGCTCTTATCTAGCCACGTTACCTTTGAATTCCACATGGATTCACTTTATGATCATGGGTTAACACTGGGTGGTCTGGAATTAGTCTATATGGATTTGAGATATTTGGTATTGAATATACCAAATAAAGTCTCTGAACACACCTAAGAGAATTAGACCAAAACAAGTGGGTGTGGCACATAGCTTCCTCGTATCCATAACCCGACTGTACAGATGATCCGATGCATAATAGTTAATCTCAAAACATCAATCTCTAAAAGTAACCTACCTAGTAAGTACCTTGCATAGGGGACTCTACACTTCAACCCACACAATCTCTGAATATTGTTGGAAAGTTATGGCTGTTACACAAAATACTTTCAATTTGGGGGCAATAATTTTCCTTTTTTGAAGTGAAAATAGAGCTTCCGCTACCTTGGTAGACTCAGAAGCAACAAATGGAAAAATGTTGTTTTTCAGTTTAATTCTTCATAACATTAAAGAGATCCCAACAAACAAATCTGCACATTTTTGAAAAAAAAATAAAGTTTTTTTTGGTCTTTCAAATAATGCTCCGAGGTCCTATTAGATATTCACCCTCCTAGTTATCCTAACATGCTCATTACATTCAAAATTGACAAACTTCCTTCACCTATGAAAAATGGCCACTGCAAAAGCCTTAACAACATCGTAAATTTTTCCAACGTTTAATTCCTTCGATTACGGTAAAGAAACGGCACTTTCACTCATGTGGCAAAGTTGTCATTTCCCGACGGATTGAAGGTTTTTCTTCTCAAGATTAGCATAAATTTAATCGTTTTTGTATCTTTTGTAAATCAGGTGATAATAAAAATACATGGGCTGGAAAATGGATGTAAATTGAAAGGCAGAAGGAGTCACGGACGAAACACACAAAAGGATGGTTGTTGTGAACTAGTTTCAGTAGTAGGAGTTTAGCAACACACAACTAATTTGAAACAGCGACAACTATTAGCAAAATCAGGAAACTATTAGCTTCATACTGATGAATCTTTCCACAAGTAGAAGAAAACGTATTACTGTTGTGAGACATTTAACCTTTTTTCCACCAATAATACTGCCTACTCAACTTGGCTGAAGTTTATATGTTTCTAATGAATAATGGGCACTAGGCAGGCTAGTTGAACAAGTTTAAGTCAAGTATTTATTAATTTATTTGTACGGGAAAATGCCTAATTTACATTTAAAAAAAGAACCCACAGCACACAGAAAGTGATGGAACAATCAGTTTGACAAAAAGAAAGGAAATAATGATAACCATGGGTAGCAAAATGAGGATAGATTAAAGTGAACGAAAGTAAGTTAAGTATTGTTACTGATAGTCACCTCCATCAGACAAATGTGATGGAACATGTCGATACCTTAAAGCGCCAAGGCGTTATGTCCAAAAACGGAGTTTTTAGAAAAACGCAAAACAATTCTTCACCAGCAAAATAACGGGTTATTATACTGAACTCTTTAATTTCTTCATGAAATTTTCAAGCTATAATCATCAAGAAGGTCTATAATAGTTTTTTTGAGTTTGAGTGATTCTGAAATTAGAAATAGAACAAATTAAAAACGCTGCAAATCATTGCTCAAAGGTTTATTATTTTCTGTATAGATCACCCTTCTGTATAGATCACTGGTTCTCCATCAATAGCACCTACCACCATCTGTATTCTCCATTGACCCGCCCTCTCAAATTTCAGCTTCCTGCATTCAACAGAAGAGAAAATGGCCTTGGAGCTCACTCAGCTGATCAGTGACCACTCATGCGCCTTCAGCATTCTCCATTGACCCGCCCTCTCAAATTTCAGGTTCCTGCGTTCAACAGGAGAGGAAATGGCCTTGGAGCTCACTCAGCTGATCAGTTACCACTCAGGCGCCTTCAGCATTCTCCTTTGACCCTGCCTCTAAAATTTCAGCTTCCTGCGTTCAACAGGAGAGGGAATGGCCTTGGAGTTGACTCAACTGATCAGTGACCACTCAGGCGCCTTCAGCATTCTCCATTGACCCGCCCTCTCAAATTTCAGGTTCCTGCGTCCAACAGGAGAGGAAATGGCCTTGGAGCTCACTCAGCTGATCAGTTACCAATCAGGCGCCTTCAGCAATCTCCATTGACCCTGCCTCTCAAATTTCAGGTTCCTGCGTTCAACAGGAGAGAAAAGGCCTTGGAGCTCACTCAGCTGATCAGTGACCACTCAGGCGCCTTCAGCATTCTCAATTGACCCGCCCTCTCAAATTTCAGGTTCCTGCGTTCAACAGGAGAGGAAATGGCCTTGGAGCTCACTCAGCTGATCAGTGACCACTCAGGCGCCTTCAGTATTCTCCATTGACTTTTGATTATGGAAATTTGATTACTGGTTACGCAGAAGGCAAAACTGTATGCAAATCGAAGAAATGAACAGAAAACATTTCAACGGAGATTAGACCTCTTTTGCGATTCACACTCATGATTCTGTTTTATCGAAGGAAAACCTTCAAGTACTCGTAGGGACTGAACGGTTTGCCCTACAGAGCTCCGGGTGGTCTCAAAAATTTTTAAAAATTCAGTACTATTTAAAATTAGTGAAAAAACGATACCTTTATTTCGAGAGTTTTCGAGCTAGGGCACTCTTGAAAATTTCAACCCTTAATTTCCACCCCTTAGAAGTGACCTACATCAACCAAAAGCTTCGCGGCACAACTAGACCCCAAATGGAGCCCATATACCAAATTTCATTGAAATCGGTCCATGGTAACTAAGAAAAGTGCCGCGTACGGCGTACGGCGGACGGACGGAAATTTTTTTATTCGATTTTCGTATTCTACGTACCTTGAAACGTAAAACATCAAATTTTGAGGGGGGTTAAAATTTTTTTTTTCTTGCTCGATTCCAAAGGTTTATTATTGAAAATAATAAACCAAAATGTGAAAGATATTTATCTTGCACATTTTTAATTTTTTAATTTGTAAACTTTTTTTTACATAGCAACCTTTGCGCTTTAAGGTATCGATGTTAAAGTCAGAAGATGACAACATCGAATTGGTTGAAGCTCCTCTACATTCTTGTCAAGGAGGAGTTCAACCTGCGGTTGGTAGTTGTGGTGCGGATTGGATGACTGGGAATGAAGAAATTCAACATCTGGAACTGATGAGGGACGTCGATCAAATTGTGACGTATACTATTTATACAGGAATATTATGTCGTTTAGTTCTCTGCTTACATCCAGAGGCAACAGTTGTCACATGATAGCCTCGGCATCAAAATTTTGCCATGGGATACCGAATTTGTAAACAAAGAAATAGACACATCGATATCTTTAGTATCGATACAAGGTCCATGGTCAGACACTTTCCGATGTTGAGGTGGAGCTCATTAGAACTTCCAACTTATCCGGTGTAGTCTCGAGGTTATTTGTGCCTATCCTGACGAGTAAATCTTGAGGTCTGGTCATTAAGAAGAGAGAAGAATTATTTATTGATATAAAAAGAACATACAAAAATAAAATACTTTTGAAAATGATAAAATTTTTCTTGGATCTACGATTGTGTATGTACTCGTACATGAAGTAAAGAAAATACCTACATCAAAATAAAACTATATCAATATACCTAAAGCGTACCTAGGTCTGTGTTGCTTTAGGGAGTCGTTGTAGTCTATGTTTGCTGAAAATCATAGCTGTTCACTTCTCTGCTTTATATTTATTTTCCTTACAACATAATTTTACTCTACATTCACATATTTTTCATTTTAGTTGTTAAAGTTCTACATAATATAACCACCACCAAAAAATGAATAAAAAACGCTATAAATCATTGCCCAAAGGTTTATTATTTTCTGTTCGATCACCCTTCTGTATAGATCCCTCCGTACCAACCATAAGTACCTACTACCTACTAGGGCATTTTTGAAGATTTCAACCCCAACCACCAACCAAATAGAAATGAAGGGTTGAATTATTATTATTATTGGAAATAATAAACCAAAATCATAATCTGGAAATTATTCTTCATCGTGTTGCATTGTGCCAGCTTAGAAAACAAGCAACATGTTCAAGTTATGGAATGGCACCAGATTTTATGCACAATTTATGAGGAAACTTTAATTGCCACCCAACTTGAAAATAATAAACCAAAATGGGACTCCACCCAAAAAAAAAAATTTGTATTTTTTTGAAATAGTTTTATTTCAAACTACATAATATTAGGAACATACTTTAAAACTACAAGAATTTTTTGATAACTGAAGACCGTACTTACAGACCACCAAAGTAACAACAAACACACGAATGATAATTTTGATAAACCTAACAGATAGCTGTTGTTGTTAATGGTAAACTCGATATTTTTTTGTTAGTCATAGGTAACCATGACGGAGGTCGGATCTATTATCCATATCTGAACAGTCAGATATGGATAATAGAAACTAAATAGATTCTTGTTGCATACAACAGGTTGTCGAAAACGCGCTCTCCTGTAAAATTATGTTTTCGCACACTAATGTACATGTATCTCCAAAACTATTCGGAGTATTTTTTTTAAATGTTCGTATTGAGATGTTCTACAAATCTGCTGAAACGATTATTTAAAGTTTTGTTCGACAAACGCAAGGATTCATGCGGAAGTGGGAAAAATGTTGACAAAATTTTGATAATGAACCCAACAATCAACATCACGAAATTTTAAAAATCAAAATCCAATTCAGCACGTTTTCAGAGCTTAGCAAGACTGATACGTAAAAGAAGAAGTCAACATCCAGAATCGTCAAAAAGCGCTCAAAACTCAATAACTTTTTGATTAGTAGAGCTAGAAACCTGAAATTCGTCAAACTTACCTGTCTCATAACCAAAATAAAGGTATAGATAAATCAGTCAAATGTTATCAAAGTTAAACCTTTGTTATAAGGTAACAATGCCGAATAAAAGTAATTTGAAAGTATAAATCTTCTAAGAAATTTTTTTTCCTATATTAGATTTTTGAGTTGGTAAAATAAAGTATACCTACCTTTAAATTAGAGTGACCATAACATAAAATGTTTTTTAGATTAATTCCTAAGGAAGATCACTCTTTCTAAAAATCTGGTAAACCTAAGATCTCTTCACTTAAATCATCCTCCTAGACATCAAGGGCAGCTGGATCTTCTACATTCAATGAGTATTAGGTGTAATCCCCATTTGATTGTCCATGATTCTCAACTTCTGATGCAAATGCTGCGAGGAGACGTTTGGCTTTAGCATCCAGTTCTAAAAAAAACATTGTGATTGCCACTGAGGCTGGAAAGAAGAGGGTAGAGGGTCAGACGATTCCATATTTTTACCATAGTTTTCCGAATTCTTTCAGCTCTAGCACTGAAGGCCGCAGGATGCCGCAACTGATTTCGGTCTGGGGTCTTTCTATACAAGCCCGAAATTAGAGAGACGCAGAGAGAAGAAAAGTTGTACGACAAAAAGAAATCTGATGCGAGTAAATTCTTTACTTTTTCACTAACCCCGTCCTTAATGACGGATCGAAATATAAAAATAAAATTTTTTTGTCCTTCGAACAACATATTAAAACAAGAAAACATACGTTAACCTAGTCGGCCTGAACATGTAAAATTGATGTAATGATTGTGAAACATTGGAATTACGGACATTTTCGTCATTTCTAGTAGATACTTCAATGATTAGCCACCATCCTGTAATCAACAGTGGGGGTCCTAAAACTCAAAATAATGACACTGACAGAAGATACCTAATACATATTTAAGGTCGATGTGTTTGGAGAAAATATCTCAAAAAATCACGTTTTGAGCGCTTTTTGACGATTCTGGGCCACTGTGTGCCGGGGAGGACTAGTCCCCTTAAATATCAGATTGATGTACTGAATGTATGGGTATTACAAGTGTGGGGTTAATTCCGCTGGTTATTAGAATGCAATTATTGTGTAGTACTCTCTCTCGACGGCCAGATGATGATGTCCTTACATCGAAAGCGCTCGCCTCCTGAACTCGACTTCCTGTTTACGACGGATTCTCCAATAAGATACGGTAAGAAGTCCAAATAGAACACCAACCGGCCTACACCAAATGTGTGCTTATAGGAGTCAATGATATGAAATTATAGTTGAGTAGTGTATGTTATGATGTACATATACATATAATAATAAAAACACGAGAAAAACATTTATTTAACATTTTAAGTGTGAAAAAGTTGGACAAGCACCTTAGTAGGTAATTTTCGAAACTTAATGGATTTCTTAAGAGATTGGTAAGCCAAAATTTTAAATTGAGTTGCAAAAAGTTCAATTGGTATGCCAAAAGTTCAAATTGAGTTGCCAAAAGTTCAAATTTAGTTGCTAAAAAATTGACTTATGCCTAAGGTAACTGACACAAAAGTGACGAATTGAACTTTTGCTATTAAAAAACCCACCCCCGTCCTTATTCACGAATTCAGAGCTTATTCACGAAAATTCGTTTTGGTTTCAATCCAGAAAATGCGAAAACAAACACGAACAGAGTTTACTTCAACCCTTGCCATTACGTACTGAGGCTCTGCTCCGGTCCGAACTTGTTCTGATATTGCCTAATCCCTTAAAGCCCTCGGTTGGGGTCATACTTCACCACACACTGACCGCGAGGTGTCATTAGCCCTTCTAATACTCTACTAAGCAGCTTGACTTCACTTCCAACAGTCGGAAGCGTTTGATTAAAAAATGTGGCATTCATGCCTCATCGAGGAGTCCATCAAGCTGTCGAAAAACCACCGATGGTTTTCACTGTCAGGACTGACGAGTTCGTTAGACCCCGCAGGTGTAAGAAGCAGAGGGATTTCTAACGACACATCAACCACCTTGACACGCAAGGATTATGTCGGTTCAAACACCTTTGGGGAGGACGTGGAGGTGCTGTAAGTAGCAGACCACCAACAAGTAAGCTGTCGAGGGGGCAATTACGGGACACCCATCAAAACAGGTTGAAATTTGGTCTTTTGAGGGATTCCGAGTCTATTCATCCCCGAAGGAGTTTCAAGGGTTAACACCCCAGAAAGTTGTCGAGTTTTTCCAGGTAATCGGATGGGTTCACTTAATCCACTCTCAGAAGAGAGAACATGCTATTGTGGCACCCAAAATAAATGCCACCTACTACCGAACAGGGGCGCCAAATCGTTAGATCGTACGCCCATGTAGGTACGTGCTACATCATTTGTCAATGTCATGATATGTGACTCAGTTGAAGTATTTTTTGAAATCTCACACGACGTAGAATATCTACGTCAGACGCATCGTATGTCTTGGTACTCTCGAATACTCATGCCCAGCGTACGGACACAGATCCTTCAACCGATACTATTTTGCTTCCAAGTCTACCAAGGTAGCGGAAGCTTTTTTTTTTTCACTTTTCAAGGTTGAAGACAAATGTTCTCCAAAATCAAAATTTCCACTCGAGCTATGCTCTAGGCCTTCCTGAATAATTTTGGTTCCGTGTCTGTCTGTCTGTGTGTCCGTCATGAAATCCTTGTGGTAGCCATAACTTCTACATTTCCCATCTGATTTCGATGAAATTTTCAGGGAGTGTGCTGGTTGGTGGGTAGACAGTCCCCGATAAAAATCATAGGGGACAGGAGGATCAGGGGAATTCAACTTTTTTTTCATCATGGGGGATTGGGGTGCTGACCTATCAAAATCATGGTCCCCAGACTGATATAGCCATTGCGCATGCGCAAACGTGTATAACTTCTACATTTCCCATCTGATTTTGGTGAAATTTTCAGGGATATTGCGGGTTGGTTTGTAGATAGTCCCCTATGAAAATCATAAGGGACAAGGGGATCAGGGGAATACATCTTTTTTTTTCATCATGGGGGGATTGGGGTGTTGCGCGATTTGGGGTGCCCTGTCAAAATCATGGCCCCCAGGCTGATATAGCCACTGCGCATGCGCAAACGTGTATTTCCTTGTCGCCGCCATAACTTCTACATTTCCCATCTGATTTTGGTGAAATTTTGTGGGATATTGCGAGTTGGTTTGTAGATAGTCTCCTATGAAAATCATAAGGGACAAGGGGATCAGGGGAATACATCTTTTTGACCGATTTCAACGAGAGGTACTCAATTCGGGTAGACGGGATGTGCCCACCTTGACGTGGGAAAACTATTTTTCAGACCACATCCAAATTCATAAAACCTCAAGAATAAAGGGAAAAATGATATTAGATTTTCATCAGAATCTGGGACAAAAATATTTTCTGACTAATGAAAATGAGTTTCCGGGATTCCCAAGAGAACATCCGATCAGGTACCCCTTGTTTTCACCGTCGTCTACTCGCACTAAATATTTTCCTCCGTCTGTTATGCAACAGCCAAGGCTGTCGAAATCTGGAAATGGCTCCACGGAAAACATCTCGGGGGAACGAACGCGAAGAAAATTTTCCATTTAGTCTCAAGCGGTCGTCTGCCCCACCAGTATGTCACGTAACAGACGAACTTTTCGACGGATAGTTTTCCCAAAGTGATTATCTGTTGAATCGCCTACGTTGAACAATTTTCAAAAGTCGTTAGACCAGTTCGAAAGATGAATCACCAATAACAAGGGAATACAAGGAACGATAGGTAGAAGATTAGGGAGCAAGTGCCCGCATGCGGCAGATCAACCTGGGTAGCAGCGATCGTTCCTTACCGAATGAACGTTTATAACTCTATAAAGTCAAATTTAAAGTTTTAGATCACGAATCCAATATTGTGATTGAGACTTTGATTGTGTACTTTGAGCCACAATGTCTGTTTGTTTGTTTACAGAGTCCCAAGAGTGTAGCTTCACCAGAAAAATTCTTCACATTGAGTTCAACTAAAAAATTATTTTATAAAAAAATTGTTCTATTCATTTACCAACAAACAAATTCTCAAGCCGAATTTCTCAGCTACCGTGGAATAACATCGAAGTTTGGAAATTTCTTGGACTACTGAATGGTAAATTGAGTTCGACCTGCTGACCAGTAAGGAGCTCATTTTGGTTTATTATTTTCAATGAACCTTTGGAATCGACCAAGAAAAAATTTTTAACTTAAAATCCAAAAATCAAATAAAAATTTGGCCGTCCGTCCGCCGCACTTTCCTTAGTTACCGTGAACCGATTTTGATGATATTTGATATAACGGCTCCATTTGCAGTCTAGTTGTGCCCCGAAGCTTTTGGTTGGCGTCAGTCACTTCTAAGGGTTGAAAAATAAGGTCTGAAATTTTCAAAACACCAAGGTAGCTCAAAAACTGTCAATATAGAGGTATTGTTTTTTCGTCAGTTTAAAATAGTTTTGAATTTTTAGAATCGAATGAGACCACCCAGAGCTCTGTAGGACCAGTTCGTGTGAATCGCAAGAAAGGCCTAATCTTTGTTGAAATTTTAGCTGGCTAAAATGCGATCGTTGTTCGTTTCGTCGAGTTGTACTCAGTTTTGCATCCTTATCAAGCAGAATTCAAATTTCCTAACGAAGGCACCCACAACTCCCTATTTCTTCGAATTGAGCGTGAAGCATTAATTTCTTCAAAATAAACTTCATTGCGAGGCGAAAATGTTATTGGTAGGTAATGACAATGACAAAGCAGTGTTCTTTGCAGGCGAGCGATCTATACAGAAAAATAATAAATTTTTGTGTAATAATTTGCAGCGTTTGTTATTCGATCTCAGACAGACTCATCGCGACATTTCAGCTTCAAGGGGGGAGTCCTAGTCTTCGAAACTTGGAATTTACGTGTGATTTCACTAAAAACTTTAACCTGCAAGATCTTTTGCTGATATCCTTGTAATCGTAACTTCTACAATCATCAGTTTTCATCAAAACTCCCAGTGATCACTTGTGTTCCATCCTGATCGGATTGCTATATGATTTTCATGAGAGCTTGTGTTGGTGGGGCTCTACAATAGCATCATCATCAATTGCCGTACACGAGTTCGTGATCTGACTGTACCTACTACCATATCATATAACTATATCGAGCTGGGACGCAATGGCAGTATTTGTCACATCAGTTCTCAAAGCAAAAACGCTGCATATTTATTACACAATGGTTTATTATTTTTTATTTTTCTATATAGATCACTCGTCTGCAAAGCCACCAACCATCCAACATGAAGAAAAACATCGATCGCGTTTCGGTCAGCTTTAATTTGAACGGAGATTAGGCCTCTTTTGCGATTCACACTCGTGTTTCTGATTTATCGTACGTCCAAACTTTAATTCTCGTAGTGACCGAACGGTTTGTCCTACAGAGCTCCGGGTGGTCTCAAAAAATTCCAAAAATTCTATAGAATCTTAAATTGAAGGAAAAACAATACCTTCTTGTCAAAATTTTTTGAGTTAGGGCGTTTTCAAAATTTCAAAATTGATTTTGTAACCCTTAGAAGTGACCTACTTCAACCAAAATCTTCGGGGCACAACTAGACCCCAGAAGGAGCCTACATACCAAATTTCATCAAAATCGGTCAATGCTAAGTGGCAAAAGTGCCGCGTACGGCGTACGGCGGACTGACGGCCAAATTTTTATTCGTTTTTTGGATTCTACGTACCTTGAAACGTAAACCATCAAATTTTGAGGGGGTGTTAAAAATTTTTTTTCTTGGTCGATTCCAAAGGTTCATTATTGAAAATAATAAACCAAAAGCTGGATGGAAGATGGGAGGAAGAAGATGAGGAATAGAATTGAAGGAGAGACCAGAAGTAGGAGCAACCATTTGGCACAAAAAAAGGGCTCACCCTGAAGTAATACTGTACAAGTGGTTCCGGGTTGAGTCCTAGGCAGAGGGAGTGGGGTTTTAGTTGGTAGGCCCAATGCATGGGGAGTCCAACACTGTTGGGGTGAACATCCCCTTCGCTCTTAAAGAGTTTCCCCACTTCCGTAACAAGAAAAAAACAAAAAAAATCATATAACTATATGCCACGCCCACCAAAGACCAAGTCTTGTCATTTAGTCACCCACTTGAATGCCTTTCCAAGTCTGAATCTGTAAAGAGGAAAAAATATGATCCATCTGCGCCCTGCTTTTGGTTGATAAGTAAAGCTATTATAAATGATAACGAAGAAATATTTTCGGGCAGCCGGTTCAATCGCATTTCTATAACGGTTTCCACCGAAATAAAACTCACGATTTATAATTGCGATAGTGAAGCGGTCGCCTCGTTTCCGCTACTGACACAGTGGATGTAGCTTGGAGGCCCAGATCGGTTCTGTGAAGGCTGATGGCCCACTCATTGTGTGGGAGGCAACTTGTTGAATGGAGGAGACCCAAATGACTACAGAAGGTGAAGACTAAGGCTTCCTCCTCGCTCTCTATTGTGCTCGTAGTCCTCTGGCCCATATACTTTTAGAGCCGACCAGACAAAAGGGCTCTTGATCCGCCTCAGGCGGAACCTCATCCGAAATAGACAGGATAGGCAGGCCAATTTATGTTACCCACGCCGTACTATATTTTCCCATAGATGCAATGAACTCGGTGGTTTTAAATTAACAATAAATTGTCTTCACCGATATTTAAATACATCAACTTATGTAGGTATCTGAAGCAGGTACGGAGGCTCTTATGTTTCGAGCTAATCTTTGATACCACACCAGTCTTCGACCCTTTATGGCACGAATATCTCCGTTGAATAATTTAGGAAGAGTTTTCGGACACCTATTCATTGGAAAAATCACATCTGTATTCTGTAAAAATTTGGAACGAATCTACAACAAAACTGGTGAGAGCAGGAGTTCCTCAGATTACTCGTCTGTATTCTACTAATTCGATTAACGTCGGCCAAATAACGATAAAAGCCAGTTTCTGCATGCGAAAACGTGATTTTACCCAAACCACAGTTACATACTCTTAAGCTAACTGCTCGATCATTCTCAAATTCGTGTACCTAGAATTTGAATGCAAGAATGAATGCTTCTCATAGTGCTGCCGGTTGTTTAGTCATACTACCATCAACTTGATGGTAAAAACGCTGCATAACGCTGCTAGGGCCTATTTAAAAATTTTAACCCTTCGCGGTAAAAATGGAAATTAAGTGTTATTTTTTTTCTTGCTCGATTCCAAAGGTTCAGTATTGAAAATAATAAACCAAAACATGTAATTTATTTGGTAGGTACTCACCAACTATAGGTACCTACTACTACTACCTACTTCACACCTTCACAATCCAGTTTATTTGAATAAATAAAAGCTACACACTCGATTCGAAGAAATATGAATTTTCATATGGGAAATTTGATTACTGGTTGCTAAGGAAGCAAAACTTTACACAAATCGAAGAAATGAGCATTTTAGTCAGATAAAATTTGAACGGAGATTAGACCAATTTGGTGATTTACACTCGTGATTCTGTTTTATCGAAGGAAAACCCTTAGGGTCTCGTAGGGAGCTAACGGTTTGTCCTACAGAGCTCCGCGTGGTCTCAAAAATTTTTAAAAATTCCATGCAATTTAAAATTGGTGAGAAAACAATACCTTTATTTCGAGAGTTTTCGAGCTAGGGCACTTTCGGAAATTTCAATCCTTAATTTTCACTCCTTAGAAGTGAATGACAAACACCGAGAGTTTCGCTGCACAACTAGACCCCAAATGGAGCCCGTATACCAAATTTGACCCAAATTGCTAGGAAAAGTGCCGCGGACGGCGGACGGACGGAAAATTTTTTATTCGATTTTCGGATTCTTTGTACTTTGGAACGTAAAACATCAAATTTTGAGGGGCGGTTAAATTTTTTTTTGCTCGATTCCAAAGGTTCATTATTGAAAATAATAAACCAGTAGAGAATAATAAATATTAGTGAATAGAGCATAAGCACGTACCTATGTAATATTTCCCCCCCCCCCCCCCACTACAGACGGACTAAGTCCAAAGTTGTATCACATTGTAGAATAATAATTCAAGTTCGTGTTTTTGCATTGGCATTTATTTACAAGTCTGAAAATTTACGTAATATTGTTAATATTGTTGTTGTGTTTTCTTCTTCTTCTCTTCAAATATTTTTGTTTGGCATTTTAACGCTCTTTCCAACGGTCCCCTTATTTTTTAAATACAGATACATTTTTAAATACTACCTTAAGTTATCGTAATAGTGTAAAAGTGTAAATAGTGTAATGGCATATAAAAATGTTTTGAGAAAATCTGATGCGTGAAAATAAAACTTGAAGTAAAATTTGTGATAATTTTCTAAAAATTCATTTTTTTCGATCTTTTCCTCAGTTTTTATTAACATAAGTTATATACACTAACATATTTACTTAATATTTTAATATTATTTTAGTAATAGACCCATTTTTACATAATTACAGAGTGTTTTGAGAGTTCTTCCAATGGAAAATCGTCCTCTGAATCTCAGCTTTCCAAATGTATAATCAAAAAATTGTCCACCATCAAATGATGGGGAAAATGTGTTATAAACATTAGACAGTAGAACTTGATGCTGAAATGTTCATTTTGTTTTAAAAAGTTCACGTTTTTCTTATTTTTTCAATTTTTACGTTAAATTAAGGTAATTTTAGTGATGTCAGTCAAAAACGTGGAAAAATCCTCAAATTGAAAAAACTTAGGAAAGCAAGCGGGAATACCTTGTAGAATAGATCCCTTGAAGGTTGGACACATAAGAAGTGTTCATCCTGAATGAGGTTGGTTTCTGTCAGACATTGTTAACCTCCTGACTATAGAATCGGATATTTACAGATCTCAGTGTCTCAACTCTACGAACCTTTCTTTTGGATTTGGATTCTTCGTATACTTGCTTTGTCCAACGCTGGTTCCAACTGAGATGTCCAACGATGATGAGCTCACGAAAGAAAGCAGGTCCTACTGGGCGGAGGGAACTATAATTCCTGAAGGACGAGGCTGTGACGTCACTGAGGCGATGTAGGTCGAAGTTCGTTGACTTCCTCGAGCTCAACCTCCCGCTCTATTTACCTTGACGACTATCAGTAACGCACTGATGGGCCGAGGAAAAAAAAAAGCAAAAACACCCTCGCTCAAAGTCGCTGCCACTTTATAATCGCCGCTTCCGTTTTCGATACCGCTACTTCGCGAGCGGCAAATCGCCAAGCGACCAAGCGTAGGCATAACGGCAGCAATTCATTAATCATGGTCAAGTGGTGAAGACTTGGAGATGTTTTGATTTCTCGCTAGCTCGACAACGGTCTGTTCTGGAAATCGTTATGCTAAGATGCTCATGAAACGTGGAATGCATACAATGGCGGATCTGGGGAGTTTATATTTCAGACCTTCTACTCATCCAATAGGAAACATGATGTAATATTTGAGGGCATAAATCAGTTAACATCTTGTATTGTTTATCACTCTTGAAGTCACAGATCGTTTCGTCACTTTCTATTTCCTTCCTACCTCTGTAAGAAGAAATCATCATTCATCGAAGGTGATGTTATTAGTCACAGTCGAAGGTAAAATTGTCAGTTTGTGTAATAATTTGCAGCGTTTTCTATTTTAAAATAAGAGCTGAAATTGGATTCCACGTCTTCTCCATGTTCTGTATTTAGTTCTGTATTTAGAGTTTTTCAAAATGCCTTCCTTCCCCGATCATGTCATGAGCGGAATCATCAGAACAAATTCTGATCTTCCCTTTGGAAGACAGCTGATGACGTCCGCGACACCAGGAATTGCAGTCGGACGAAAATCCAACCTGAAATAGTTGTTTACTTTACTCTTTACTTACTTACTCATAGCTGGAGTTAAATTACATCATTCTTACTAATAAATTACATGAATTAACTCAATGATAGGATTTGATTCAACACAACCTAAAGGTAGGAAAACTGCATAAAATTGGAAGAAGTTTCGTATTCCAAAATGAAGCGCTGCAAATAATTACACGATAGTTTCATTTCATACATATTATCCCCGAAAACAGAAGCTAGGAAATAACGTATAAGAGATCCAAATACATCAAAAATTTGGGAGCGGTATCTTACGGGATGGCCAAAAAGAGACCGCGTGCTGTCAGCCGAGAGTGAAATCCGCGAGAAACATTGTATGGTTGTATAGAACACCAATAAAGACATCGAATTACACTACAGACTACCTATGCCTTCCATCTGCAGGGCAAAGATTTAGGGTGCACTCTTAAGCAGTTCAAAACCTACAATGCGTGTACCTGTATGTTGTTCAGAATGACTCTGGAAAAGGTTATGGAACAGTTCAATCTCAGTACTAGGCTTAAACGTTGATATTATCACCCTAAATTGAGGGAACAAATCCACTTTTGAGAAACTGTTTTTTTTCCTGCATGTTTTGGATAAGCCCCGTCGAACCCTGCGGGCTGTAACATCCCTGCAGGACATATCCCTGTCCATTTAATAGGCAAAGATGGGGGTTTCAATCAAAAGGTAACAAATCCATTCCCTTCAAATTTTTTTCGATCAAAAAGGAACATATCCTAAGCCTCACAAACTGAATTGAAATTCAGTTTTTTCAAAAGGACACATATTCACAGCACTAAGAGTGCAATCTTCTGGTAGTATTAGTAATTGATTGATTGAAACTTCATCCTATAAATGACGTATGAGGTACCCAATGTTTCGGAGACAAGATTACTATAATTTTCATCGGTGAGAGTGCACTCTGTTTCAATCAAAAGGGCACAAAATGACATTTTTCGTTCATAATATGAATTTGGATATATTATATCCAAAATTAAAATGACGATTTCTCCTCTATTTTTGAATGAAAGGCGTTAATATTTTGGGTTAATATACTCTATGTTTGTTTGTACAATACTACGCCCAGAAACCCTAAAAAAGTCTGCCAAGTGGGTGTGGCACATAGCTTCATCGTATCCATAACCAGATTATATAGAGGATCCGAAGCATAGTAGTTAATCTCAAAACATCAATCTCTAATTACCTTGCACTACCCTCATATGGGACCATCTACACACCAACCAACACAATCTCTGAATATTGTTGGAATATGTAGAAGTTATGGTTGTCACAAGGATTTCACGTTTGCGCATGCGCACAAAATACATTCAACTTGAGGGCCATGATTTTCATATTTACACGACAACCCACACAATCCCTGAAAATGTCATCGAAAATCGATGGGAAATGTAGAAGTTATCGCTGTAACAAGGAAATACACGTTTGCGCATGCGCAGTGGCTATTATCAGACTGTGGGCAGTGATTTTCATAGCAAACCATCTACACGCCATCCCGCACAATCTCTTAAAATTTCATCGAAATCGGATGAGAATTGTAAAAGTTACGGCTGTGGCAAGGACATCATGTTTGCGCATGCGCAGCGGCTACTATCAGTCCGGGGGTGTTGATTTTCATAGGGGGCCATCAACACGCCAACCCGTACAATCTCTGAAAATTTCATCGAAATCAGATAAGAAATGTAGAAGTTATGTCTGTTGTCCTGTCTGTCGTTTCATGACAGACAAATACACACACAGACACACACACACAGACACAGATTCCAAAATTGTTAAGGAAGGTCTGAAATAAGGATGGGTATCGTTGCAAAAGTATCGATATTTTGTATCGATACTGTATCGTATCCGAGTATCGATATCCCAAGTATCGTCGGGCATAAGTATTGATATTTTGGAATATCGAGTATCGATACTTTAGTGTCACAAACTATCAATATTATCCAATATTCCCAAGAAAAATAATTTTTTCAACAATGTTTATTCATTTTTCACAATCAAGAGTCCAAGCAGAGTTATTTTCTCCATGATATTAACGGTATTTGTGCAACCAAAGAGTAATGACCTGAAAGCCCCTCTACCTTCTCCATTTTTTAGCCATTCTGTTGAATTTTCCGCAAGGAGTGTATCGATATTCGATATTTAGAAATATCGGATCCAAAGTATCGATACCCAAAAATATCGGATAGTGCAGTATCGATACTAAAATATCGAGTATCAGTGCAAAAGTATCGATATTTCAAAATATCGAGTATCGATACCCATCCCTAGTCTGAAACGTAAAACGAGAGTGGAAATTTTGATTTTGGAGAATATTTTTTTAAGCTTGAAAAGTGAAAGCTTCTGTTACCTTAGTAGACTCAGAAACAATATATGAAACCTGTGCCATTCATTATTTTTCTCCTCCTTGCCATTTTTTGAAAATGGATATGTTCCCTTTCGAAAAAAAAACTCCTCAATTACAGCTGAAACCCAAATAAATGTATGGATCCCTACTCGGCAAACTAAATTATTTCTGGATCGCTTGTTTGGTTGACTCGCACAACTGACGACCGATCTGGACTATCATGATAGTAATTATAATTACCATAAATGTGAGGGAGTGCCGAAAGTTTTTTTTTTTGCTTCCGAGTCTACCAAGGTAGCGTAAGCTTTGTTTTCACTTTTCAAGGATGAAAATAAAAGTTCTCCAAAATCAAAATTTTCACTCGCGTTTTGCGTTTTAGACCTCTCTGAACAATTTTGGTTCCGTGTCTGTCTGTCTGTCATGAAATCCTTGTAACGGGCATAATTATACGAAGGTATAATAACTTCGGACAATAATTGTCCGATTTCTATGAAATTTTTCAGGGATTGTGCGAGTTGGTGTGTAGACGGTCCCGTATGAAAATCATCATCCCCGGACCGATAGAAGCGACTGCGCATGCGCAAACGTGAATTCGTTGTAACAGCCATAACTTCCACATTTTCTACCCGATTTTGATGACATTTTCAGGGATTACGCGGATTAGATTGCAGATGGTCCCCAATGAAAATCAAGGCCTTAAAATTTACAGCAGCCTCTGCGCATGCGCAAACGTAAAATCCTTGTAACAGCCATGACACTTATATTTTTCATACGAATTTGATGACATTTTCTAGGATTGTCCAGATTAGCGTGTAGATGGTACTTAGAGATTGGTGTTTTGAGATTAACTACTCTGCATCGGATCATCTATATAATCGGGTTATGGATACGAGGAAGCTATGTGCCACACCCAATTGGCAGACGTCTTTACTTGTTTTATTGCACCAAGTTACAACTTATAAGCAAAATTTTTCTGATACATAGCTGTACGTTAAGAAAACTAAGATACTTCACTTAGTTCTTATTGTACTGAAATTTGCACTTCATGATGGCCACACTAAGTGGATTAGATCGTGTGGCTTGGTTCTTTCAAGTCTTCTGAGCAGATCATCTGTGTTGAGAAGCTGGACGACATCCTCTTTTACATGATCTTGGAGCCTCAAAAGGTGAAACATGACTTGGCTGCGAATGACCTCATTGACAGATTCAATCTTCAGCTCGTAGTGAAGTCTGTCACATCTTAAGTATCTGTATGCATCAACGCAGCATCGCAGTACATTATTCTAAAAGCGCTGAATTATGTCTCGACTGCTCTGGGCTGTGCACCGTAAGTCCAGGCTTTAGGACTTGCTTGACAGTATGAGCTTATTGCGTACAGAGAATTTTGACCGTCGGCCCATCAGCCAGTACATTTTTCTGAATTTAATCAAAAGCTCAGCTTTTTTCTTCTTGACGTAGGACTTCCACCGTAGTTTGGCATCCAGTGCCATTCCAAGATATACCAAAGTATAGGGAAGAAAAAGGAACAGGATTCGCCAGAAGGGTCCTTTTGAATTTACCTTTCTACTGCAAAAACAGTCTCATCCTATGTAATTTAGTTAATTTGCTGTGGAAGTAACATACAATTTTTAGCATTGAGAAAGCTCAAACTGGACATTTTCTTTTCTGGATATCTTGGACTTTCGTGTATTGGTTTTGAAAAGTTGTCCAAAGATGATCGCATCAGTATTATAGGTGAAACATTCAAAAACCAACATAATACACGGTCTTTGATGTTGGCGCCATGGTGACACCACTGATTTGGTCTAGCGGCACAAAAAATAGTTCATTCACATCCAGAGGTAAATTTAATGGTGAATTTCAAAGCTTCGATTCCGATAGTAAGCCTCAATAGAAAAAGAAATATTGAAAAATCGTGTATTTTGTGAATATAATCCTCCAATAGCCCCCTCCCCAGGCAAATTTGATACTCTGGTGAAGTAATGTGGAACTGGAAAGTAATCTGTGTCGAACACAAAAAAGAAACACGCAAATCAGTTGGGGATTGAGGGTTATCAGAAGCGCCTTATTTTCTGTAAATAACCACCCATTCCTTCCCTTTAAACATAAATTTCGAAATTCCGGCGAGTAGTGCACAACTAGATTGATTTCTGCAAACAAAAAAATAATCACGCAAATCGGTGTGGAATTCAGGCCTGGGCAAAGTACACAAGATTTTCAACACACATACACATGTACATACATAGATAGGTACACCACACGGACATACACCTATGGTTTTTTTGCGGATTTGAATTCAGAACGGTCTAAAACGGGTTTGTATATAGTTATTTTTTATATCCATAGTGTTTTCCTCCTTCTTCCAGATTAGTCGAGTAAGGTTGTCCAAGTCTTACTGTGAGACGTCCTAAACAAGACTTTAACCATCACTGTGGTGGAAGCACTGACTGAAGCATATATTTTTCCTGAACTGCTCGTTTCGGAAATTTTTGATGATAGGTTAAAGTCGATATTAGTACAGTAGGTACCGCCTTGATGACCTAGATTACTGCACACTTGACGTAGGTACTACCCTGGATAATCTTCTTAGAGCTTGGCTACTCGTAGCTTACGTATATGCCCTTCACTCTGGTACTCTGCGTCATTGGAATACCCCGAGGTCGGCCTATAAGCCCGTCGATAGAAAATGAAAAATGACGCATGTACTCTCGTTATCTTCCTATATATTGTGTAATAACTCGTAGCCCTCGATGGTGGATAACAGGAAAGCGAGCTGTAAGCGCACGCTATTGATACGTACGACCCACTCAATGGTATACATGATGATTTCTTATACGGAGTATTCTTATCTTAGACGAAGATAACCTGTGTTATGCCGACGATTGGTAGCTTCAGCCGAAGACCCTTATGAGACAAAAGTCATCTGAATTATATGGAGAATGGAAGCTGATTTTAGATGAATTCGGAAGTCGTTTGGTGTGGAGGTTATTGGGTACTGTCAGGCCACCTCTTCTTCAAAAAGGAGAATAACAATTTTAAAAGTAATAAATCTCAACACACTCCACGGAACGGGAGTGACGAAGGCGTTGGACTCTTGGAATGATTTAGCTTGAGCTTTTCGAGGATGAACAGTTGTTCCATGGGGGTATAAAGGAGATTTAAAAAAAAACTGTTTTTTTTAGAGAACAAGTTGGCTTGACTGTGCCTGATTGTTACCGATAACCTCACCTACATACCGATGATGGGTTAAGCCGAATTCACTCAAATCTCTTATACAGGGTGTAACACGAGTGGTTCACGATCTTTCTCCCACGTATTCTACAAGTAATTTCCGACAAGAAGTACTACCTCTTGACATTTTTTGGCATTCCCACTCAAAATGCCTTTTTTTCACTTTGATTTTTTTCGTGTTTTTTATTTTTGCTCAATAAATTTTGCTCGGGTTTTTTAGATTTGAGCTAACTCTTGAATTGAGGGAGTTTTGGTAGATTTATTGAGCAAAGATCAAAAACAAGAAAATAATTTTCAAAATGAAAAAAAAAGGCATTTTGAGTGGGGATACCAAAAAATGTCTAGAGGTACTTCTTGTCGGAAATTACTTGTAGAACACATGGGAGAAAGATCGTGAACCACTCGTGTTACACCCTGTATTACTCTCCCTATGGAGGAGACGAGGACGACGAAATAGCCCAGTGAGTAGAGAAAACAAAACAGGATTTATCCTACATGGAATGCGGTAGTCCTGGATTTTTTAATATGTTTTTTAGCGCTATCAGAAGGTAACAGATCCAAGTTTCCGTATGCCCCCCTCTGTTTCCTCCGTAGTAATCGAAAAACCATTAAATCAAACATGTGCCTGTTCTCCAGCCGTGGCTTTTTGATCAGGAGTGACATCAAGGGTCGGTAAATGCATGTCCTGCTTCTTGCAAGATGGAGTTGCGTTGGAAGCTCCCTCTTCCAAAATTTGGTCTTCCCAAATCCAAATACAGAAATCCTCCTAACGGAATGCTACTGTACTGTCATTAACTTGCAACCTATAGGACTGTCATTTGTCGAGACATGATATTCAGCGGTAGTTGAGCTGATTTGCGGTGTTCTTTTTTTGAACGACGTAGAAATCAATCTAGTTGTGCACTACGTCCCTGAAATTTCAAAAATTGTGTTCAAGTCGAAGGAAGGGAGTTATTTTCTGAACAGCTCATTTTACTGAAAAAACTCATTCTGATGATATTTTAAGAGGGCTGCCTAGTACTAAATTCTCAATCAATTTGCGTGTTTCTTTTTTGTTCGACTCAGACAAATTTCCAGTTGCACATTACGTCATCAGGGTATCAAAATTCGCTTGAGGAGGGAGCGAGTGTGGGGATACTACTATAGATATACAAAATACACGATTTTCCCTGTTTCGGTTCCTATTAAGGCTTACTAATGGTTCCCAAGGTTTGAAAATGAGAGAACACTATCAATATACCCTGGACTATCGAGAACTAATTCTCATGTCGGGTATCGTAGATCATGGATTTCAAAATGTTGTTCAAATTCGAGGCGATGAATACGATAAATCAGAAACACGAGTGTGAATCGCAAAAGAGGCTGACTCCCCGTTCAAATTTTAGTTGACCTAAGTGCGATAGATGTTTTTCTTCTTGCAGGTTGGTGGTAACAACGGCAAAGCCGTGTTCTTTGCAAGCAAGTGATCTATTTAGAGAAATAATAAACCTTTGCGTAATAATTTGCTGCGTTTTCTTCTGGGTAGGTACTCTACGAGTGCGAAGGTAGGTGCGTAGAATATATTATCCGTATAACAATTCCACTGCGGCGTTGCATTTCAATGGCCTCCCGGAGTCCCCAGAATTGTATGGATTTCTAGTGGAAAGGTTCGTGATACTTGGTCACTTGGAATTAATTATACCTGGGTGTTGGTGGTACCCAGTAACATCCAAAATCCAGAGAGGTATTCTGAGTTTAATTAACCTGATGGATTCAAATAAAACACAACCACACAAATCGATTAGAAATTTAGTCCTGGGTGGTGTACTGAATTCAAACGATAATGTCATACACACATAAATTCTTTCATGGGTTTTTCACGCATTCAGGAAGGTCTGCAACGGATTTGTACATGAATATTCTTGTATAAGTTGGGTGTTTCACTTTTCCAACCGAGATCAATTGCATGAGGTTGTCTTGCGGTAGGCACTACAGAAGAACAATAAAAATGAAGTATAATATTGAAATAAAAATAAATAAAATGGAAAGTTTTTCTATTTTGGAGTAGTTGCGAGAAATAATACCATTATGATGAATTGCCCGATTTCTTAACGATTGTCCATTTTTAACCACGTCCATTCACGATTGCGACTTTTGAGTTGATAAAATTCGCATGAGTTAATCGCCGGACGTTCTGGTTCGAATCTGGCGATCTCTTCTCATTACGTATCTGTTTTGTTATTAGGATATCGGTAGATATTCTACCCACGAACGTCAATTCCATACGTTACGAAAACCAGAAAACATAGTAATTTAGCCATCAAGGACGAGCACATTACTTGGTATATTGACGTCAACGGGAATACGGCCCATTAAGAGCGGGGTTACATAAGGTGAGACGTCAAAAGGGTGATCGTCTTCTCACCTCCGCCAACTACGAGTATTTATACTTTTGTTCTATATCATACTTGTTAGTCTAAACAGATATTTTTATTTGAGATCTGAATGCGTTCAAAGGATTAAAACAATATAAATAAGTAAAACTCGGATCAGTTTGTTGACCGACTTCTTAGTCTGCAAGTTTGAAAATTTCTCAATATCCTAATTTCCATTTTTGTAAATGTCAAAACTTACATAATTTTATGTAGTTTTTTTCATTTTAAACGACGATTGTTTAATCCAGTTCGGAAACCTCAGCTAATACAGTACGCGTATGTAGCCCGAACGTGGGAGTCCTGAGTTCGATTCCAGGCCGCGACATCAACTTTTGGTTTATTATTTCCAATAATAAGCCTATGTGATCGTATCGCAAAAAAATTTTATAACCCCCCCTCAAACTTTGTCACTTTACGTTTCAAGGTGCGTAGAATCCAAATTTGCAATGTCCGTCCGCCGTCCGCCGTCCGCCGTCCGCCGTTCGCCGTCCGGGCCATAAAAGGCCTTAGAATCGGTCTAAAAAAACCCGTTCTTTCGCACATAGACTCCATTTGGGGTCTAGTTGGTCCTAACGTCGAACTATTCCGATCGCTCAATTCTTATAGAAGTTATGGGCAAATAACCAGCCAAAAAAGAGGTTTTTGCTTAAATATGCGTGGGGTGACATTTTCAAAGTATTTTTCTTCATGTTGGATGGTTGGTGGCTTTATAGACGATTATATAGAAAAATAATAAACCATTAAAATAATAAACCATAAAAATAATAAACGTACGACAAATCAGAAACACGAGTGTGAATCGCAAAAGAGGCCTAATCTCCGTTCAAATTAAAGCTGACCGAAATGCCATCGATGTTTTTCTTCATGGTGGATGGTTGGTGGCTTTATAGACGATTATATAGAAAAATAATAAACCATTGTGTAATAATTTGCAGCGTTTTTTTTTCACATAATTAGGCATATAGAACTAGTTAATGTGAAAATGGCCCATCTATAATATTTAACAGTAGGTACCGGTGATAAGTTTCCCAATACGATATCAGATTTTTACGTGCATGTTGATGTTGACAATCAGCAACTCGATTGGGAAGAGATCAACTAGTAATTCCAACCTAGCAGTCTCAGAAAGGCTTCTTTTACATTTCAGATTCGAGGGAGCGGGATCATCTCACCCAGCTGATCAGGGAGAACCTCAGGTAGTCATTCCTACTTTGCAGTACAACACAGGCTCCTTAATTCATTCAAGGTCTATCAGCCCTGCAGAATCGAATTCATTCCGCCCAGCTGGCTAGGGAAACCCTCAGCTAATCATCCGTACTTTACAGCACCAGAGGGGCTACCAGTGAAATTTCAGCTTGGTGAAACCAACAGTAGCGAGTTCATCTCGGCCGGGTTTTTATTCGTACACATCAGCCTCAGACAGGCTCACTAAAACATTTAAGATCTGCCAGACGTACAGGAACGAATTCAGCCTGCCCAGCTGATCAGGAAGGAGCTGAGTTGCAACTCATACTCAGCATAGAGATTATCAAAAAGTAGAGAAATAGAGAGAGAAAAAATAGCTAGAAAATAGAGTGACCACCACCAGTTCAACTTTTCATACAGTAATAATTTATTGAGAACATTTGGGTAGAAAAAATTAATTTAGGAACATAATATGTTCCTATTAACTATATGTTTAGATATAGTTAATTTTAACTAGGTTTAGAACATAATATGTTTATTATTATAATAATAAAAATAATAAAAGAATAATAATAATAATAATAATAATAATAATAATAATAATAATAATAATAATAAATAATAATAAAAATATTATTTTTTAAACATGTTTAGAACATAATTTTTTCATATTATGATCTAAACGTAATAATTTAGTGAATAAATCGAGTGACTCCATAACATCCTCCGCCTGACCAGGAGGCAGGGTTCCTGAGTCCTGGCTCCGATTAATCCACAAGTCGTTGCAGCTCGTTACAATGAGATTTCGGTGTACTCCCTTGCAGCACCTGAGAGGAGTCGCCAATGTGAATTGTTGACCATGTGATCTTCAGCTCTTGCTTCCATTTGGTGGCACGGTCAGCGGAATCCTCCTTACCTGGCACCCATTTCCAATCCCTCTTGGCTGGCTTGTTTTGGTCCACGAACTAGATGATAATGAGGGTTTTCAAGAAAGTTCGTGGCAGAGATTTGAAACTCTACCCACTTCTTCCCTCTTTCTCGTATTTCATCTGGTCCATCTTCTTCCCATTCATTCTCATCTTTTCTCCTCTTATTCCTAAAATTTCCATTCCCAAGTCTTACTCCTGGTTTTGTTTTCAAACCTTTTCCTGTTTTCTTCACCTTCTCTTCTGCACAAGAGTGATTTGAATCAGTTTTGGTAATCCGACGTAATTTTAGACCTTTTACAATGGACTGAAAATTAGCAGAGCTCGCTGCCAGTATGTTGGGTGGAATACCACCACTTTTCCAATCTACAGTGTTCTTTGTCCGAAAGTAGCTTCTGGAACCAGCTTTTTCGTGAATTCCGCTCACCTTGATGACATGTTGGGCTGCCTCGTCATCCGTCATAACGCTGTCTAAAAGGTCTTCCACGCACTCCTTGAACGCTTCTACATGTAGATACTCTCTTGAATGTTCTGTAACTATGGGTATTCTTACCTGGCGTATTGAGTCGTCCAACAAGTGAGCTCTTTCCTCCTCGACAACTGATCTGACCTCGGCGATATCTGTCTTAACCCTCTTAGCCGTCAACTGAGTATCCGATTTACATGGCACGAGATTTTGAAGAGATGTCCGACTTCACTTTCTGGCAATTCTCCGTCGTTCTCCTAAAATTGATAGGAAAGTCTCGAGGGTTCCCATTAAAGTTAGGTAAACCGTTCCCTCTTGACTGTCTGGCCAAGAAATTACCCATATGTACATTATCACTCAAAGTCAATGGACGATAACTTACTCTGGGACACTGAGATTGCATCGGACGATCGCTTACATCTGGCTGATAAACTGAGAGTACCTGGACAGGACTGTTCTGCGCCAAAATCGTTCCCGATGGTGCTCCAGAGGGTTCCCTGACAGTCGCGGAGATTTGAAACAGCAACTGTGGGCACTTTCCAGCATTTCCATTTTCTTGATCTTCCGCTAGCACCGCCATGGCTGCCAGAACTTGATCCATCTTCTCATCCCACATACCACATCCGACTACGAGCGCTTGATCGTGATGACACTGAGGATATGCTTCGTGAAGACATTGCCGATTCCGTTGTACGGGGCCGATCAGAATTTTGGCCTACTGCTTCCACCGAACGCCATAAAATTGTTCGATTCCGCAATCTCATACCATCCATTGCCGTTGGTCAGTTCGAAAGGACCACAAATATAATAAAGTAGATAATAGAGCGAAAATAGCAAATTGTGAGAAAGAAAGAAGAGTGACCACTTCAAGTTCAACTTTTCATACAATAGGTAATAATTTATTGAGAACATTTGGGTAGAAAAAGTAATTTAGGAACATAATATGTTCCTAAATTACTTTTTCTACCCAAATGTTCTGAAATTTCAGCCAAATGTTCTGAAAGAAAGCTGAAATTTCACAGAAGTATCTCTGTTATGGAGTCACTCGATTTATTCACTAAATTATTACGTTCAGATTATATTATAATCTTATAATATAATCTCTTATAATTATATTATAATCTAAACGTAATAATTTAGTGACGTAATAATTTCGAGTGACTCCATAACAGAGATACTTCTGTGAAATTTCAGCTTTCTTCTTGTGGTACAATAATCCCTTTTGAATTTAATTTTTTTTAAATCCCTCATCAATTTTAGGTTTATGGATGAAATACTCTCATCAAAAAACTATGAGTTTTAAGAATAGGCAATCTCCCGCAAGACCGTTAGGTCTTGATGGTGGGGTAGAGCTCCAGCGCCGCGTCGGTTCTGATGCTACCATTTTAATCAGCATCAAGCCTATTTTTAAAACCACGCTTTTATGTCATATGTGAGGTAGTTATACACGGTGTTACGGTCAAGGTCGAGCCACCAGCTGCCAGATGGATCATGAAATTATTTTAATGTATTATTATAATTACTTTTACATGTTACCTCTACTATTCTCCGAATTACACTAAATTGGGTAACTAGATCGTAAGAAATTGGTTTTGTTAGAGAATCAAGTTTGCCGTCGCGGGACTACTTTGCAGTCAACCAGAATCATCAAAATCGGACTACGATTTTGGGTAGTTACGTCCGAGACAACGATTTACTCTTAGACAGACCGACAGATGGGCGTTCATAAATGATGTTTGTTTTAGCATGGAACATGCTTTAGCCTTGAGATAACTGGCAAAGAGTCACGTTTTTGGGAGAAGCGGTTGGGAGACGGCGATGTGTCACGAAATTTTGCAATGTTTTCCACATTCAACCAAGTCATTGCTACGTAATTTTGTCTTCGCCATGCGTGTTTGTAGAAAAATCGTTAACCAAGTAATTATGGAAGAAACTGAGATTTACCCCTGAGTCAAAAGAACTGTAAACAACGTTCGCGGTTTTATTTCTAAGGAAGGTGTAATTTAATTAGTACGTGGAATGAAATGGAATCTAAGGAACCAGAAACACTTGTAATATAAGACAACATGATATTTATACTTCCATTTAAGGTGCTTGTGAGTCTTAATTTACGTATCATCAGATTTACGTAACACACGGCTAAAGCATGTTCCGTGTTTCTTGCATTTTTGCCAAAGGCCTAAGCAGTAAACATCCGGGGGGCCAGGGGGCTTGCCGAGGGTCCCAGTTTTTAGGACGTCCCACAGTAGGTAAGACTTGGGCGTCCTTATGCGATTAATCTGGGATGAAGGAGGACAACACTCAGCAGAAAAAAAAATACCACACTCTAGTCCGTTTTAGACCATTCTGAGTCCAAATCCGCGAAAAAACACAATGTGTGTGTGTGTGTGACAAAATGTTGTGTACTCTGCCCTGGCCTCAATTTCCAACCGATTTTCGTGGTTCTTTTTGTGTTCGACGCGGAAGACTATCTAGTTGTGCACTACGTCGCCGGAATTTCAATTTTTTTCTTTTAAGGGGGGAAGGGGGGGTTAATGCTTCTTAAAAAACGTGCGTTTGCGGGCATAATCTTGTAAACTGCCCAGACCTCAATTTCCACACACACGAAACTTCCAAACAACACTAACACAACAAAATTCAAAACTTTGTTCGACTCAAAATCTTCCAAATGGCACACTATTTCACCAGAGTATCAAAATCAGTATGGGAGAGGGATATTGGGGGATAATATTCACAAAATATCCGATATTTCAATATTTCGGAGCTTACTTAGATGCCCAAGCTTTGAAATTGAGGACAATTTCTCATTAAGCCTCCGGATTCCATGAATTATACTCTATACCACCATGGAACTAATAGTGGTGCTACCATGATGCCAGGGCACCATAAACCGCATATATAGATACCTTAAAGCACAAATGCGCTATGTCCAAAAACGGAGTTTTCAAAAAACGCAAAAGAAGTTTTCACCAGTGCACAATTCCTAAAATAATGGCTTATCACACTAAACTCTTTAATTTCTTCAACTAATTTTCAAGCTATAATTGTCAAGAACTTCAATAATGATTTGATAAATTTGAGTTTTTCTGAAATTGAAAAAAAAAAAAAAAATTGGAAGATGGATGGACATAGCGCCTTTATGCTTTAAGGTATTAATATATATATTAATACCTTATATACAATTAATACTTTTATGCTTTAAGGTATTAATATATATATTAATACCTTATATATAAAATATATGTGTATATATATATTTTTTTGTTTTACCTTGAATACGGATGTGAATTTTGATAGACTGCCTACCAAAATAAATTAAAGTTCAACGTTTCCGCCTTGGTGCCAGGCTGGCACCATTGGTGGTTTGCGGGGGGGGGGGGGGGGGCTTATCCAATGGGACGTCCGCTGAAATGCATGCATTATTCAACAATACGTTTGTTTATAATTTTAGAGGACCCAAATTTACGTGAATCGTAAAACGCCAGGCCAACTCAAGATTTTGTTGCCCGTTCGTTCGAAAAGATTCTAGCAGACGAGGGCCCCCTGAGATACATCAAGTATAATTGTAGCTAATAATTGTATTGTACCTGTCACGGTAGTCTCGAACAACCCGTGGGGATATTCTCACTGAAAAATGCACGACTCGCGGAATTTCAGCTAAGATTCGCATCGGAAGAGTCCCCTAGGATCAGGCCAATTTTCATGGTTCCCAGAGCCCATGCCCCATCTCCATGATTACGACCGCTGGATGTCAATGACCGCGAGGAGCGCTGTATCTGACCTCGCGGCGCTGAGGCTGCCCTCCCGATTTGGAATACATTTGCTTCGTCGAGTACATACGGCGGCGGTCGTTTTTATGCTGGCTTACAAATGCCTTAGCTTCTTCAATATGTACCTATTATCAGCATGTCGGAGAAAATAACATCGTAGCAATTGGTATATACATTTCACCGGTGATTTTGAGAAAAGAGTCCACCATAGGTGGACGGACGTCTACCTTACTTAACACATTCAACACGAGTCATTGTCCGAGAAAGTTGCCAAAAAACGGAACTGATTTTCCCCCATGTTGATTATGAGCGAGAAGTGGGATGGTATTCAAGCTGAGAAAAATTTTATCGAAAAGAAACCCTTTCAAACTTGGCCAACTGGAAGTCCATCATCCTACGGAGGTTCTTGGAAATTTACAGGACGATCCAACCACTCTTTTTATCAAAATGCAACGTTGAAAGAAAAACAGACGCGTCATGCAGGCTTTTTGGAAAGAGGAGCATGACGCGGATCCGCGAATGTTGTAAGGTCCAACGATCTCTGGTGGCTTTCTCGATCAGGTATGTTGACAACAATTATCCAACAAACCGAAAATGATCCAAAAAACTGTCAATCTTCTCCGATCGGGAAGATTTTCTTGTTTTATTGTTTTCACCAGTAAACCTTTGAAATCGAGAAAGAAAAACTTGAACCCCTCCTCAAAATTTGATGGTTTACGTTTCAAGGTATGTAGGATCCAAAAAACGATGCATATTATCACACGAAGGAAATATTAATTTCAAAGCTTGGATACAACTAGTAAGCTATAAAGGAACGGAAAAATCGGATATTTTCTCAATGTTATCCCCCACTCCCCCCTCCCCATGCTAATTTTGATACTCTGGTGAACTAGTGTTCAATTTGGGAGATTTTTGAGTTGAACAAAAAAGAAACAGGCAAATCGGTTGGAAATTGAGGCCTGGGAAGATTTTACAAGATTATGCCCGCAAACGCACGTTTTTGGAGCATTAACCCGCCCTTTCCACCACTTTAAAGGCAAAATTCGAAATTCCGGTGACGTAGTGAACAACTAGATAGTTTTCCGCGTCGTACAAAAAAAGAACCACGAAAATCGATTGAGAACTAAGGCCTGGGCAGACGACACAAGATTTTGTCACACACAGACATTCACCTATGGTTTTTTTTCTCGCGGATTTGGATTCAAAATAGTCTAAAACGGATTAGTGTGTTTTTTTTTCTGTTGAGTGTTGTCCAACTTTACCCAAGATCGATCGCATAAGGACGCCCAAGTCTTATTGTGGGACGTCCAAAAATCAGTTTTTTTAAGTTCCTGAACAGTTGGGATTTTGGAGATACAACGTTGTTTCGGCGCAGCACACAATTATTTAATTAGTAAATGATTATGACGTTTTCTCAATCATTTGAATAGTTCAATTTACAGATGCGAATGATTCCACCCAGACGATCAAAAACAGGTGAAAAGTAGTCCTCCCACCTGTCCGTGGTCCTTAAAAGGTGGACAGTTCTCTCGCAAGGTTGTCTCAGTATTCAGTGTTGGACTAATGATGAGTCAGAAACACGAGTGTGAATTGCATATGAACGTTCGCTGACTGATGTGAGCCAAATTTCAGCAGATCAAATTTCATCTTTTTACGTTTGTTCGAATAGAATTTCATGCAAATCAGATATGCTTCTTTAACAACCAATTATCAAATCAATTGAAGGCTCCCTCAACTTCGGATTAACGATATTTTGCTGGTAGGAACTTTGTTAACCTTTCGTAATAATATTATGGTTGGTAGGTACTACGAGTACCTACTATTCGTAATAATGAAAAAGCCGTTAAGATAAACCGTTGTGCAATAATTCGTAGTTTTTTGTTATTCTGATGAAACAATCTTCTTGGAACAAATTAATACATACATACATTGTGTTTTGTTATTGTAATAATAGGCTCGATAGGAAGGAAGATTATTAACGTGTGTTATGGTTTCCTAATAGTGTGTACGCGATCTCATTCCGAGTTTAGGCGAAAGGCCGATGACGCACGAATATTAGCACACTATTTCCAAGTCAGAACTTGACTTACTTAGGGAATTCCGAGAAATCTGAAAATTCTCGTTGATGGGATCGTCTCGAAGGATTTCCTTCAACGCCTCCTTATCCCAATTCGGAGGAAGACCAAACTAAGAGTTTATTTATAAGTGTATCGGATAATTTGTTTATGGATTGGGTAGGTACAAAATAGCAAGCAACTGTTCGTACAATATCATTTTAACTGAAATTTCAAATTTTGAGGTAGGTAACGGAAAAACGTTAACAAAATTTGTTAAATTTGTTATTAATTAACATTACGGACCAGGTCGTGCCAAACTGAATTTCATGAAAAACCGTTACAAAATTTTTCTGAAGCAGAGATTAGTTCATTTTTGGACGAGAAACTAGTGATGACTAGAACTACTTATAATTAAGCATAATGACATTAACCATAATTAGACCGTGGTGTCACTAGTGTCACCGAAAAAACCTTGGAATATCTTAGCTGTCCCAATGTATTTCCAGATTAACTAGATATAAATATTGCAATTTAAAAATTAATGGACGAAGCTGAATTTTTGAAACATTTTTTGTAAGTTATTAGAAGTCAAAAAATTTTGGTTTATAATTTTCAATAATGAACCTTTGGAATCGACCATGAAATTTTTTACCCCCCCCCCCTCTCAAAATTCGTTGGTTTTGTTTCAAGGTACTTAGATTCCAAAAGTCGAATAAAAATTTGGCCGTCCCTCCGCCGTACGCGGCACTTTCCTCACTTAGCATTGACCAATTTTGATGGAATTTGGACTCCATTTGGGGTCTAGTTGTGCCCCGAAAATTTTGGTTGATGTAGGTCTCTTTTAAGGGTTGGAAAAAAAAAGGTTGAAAACGCCCAAACTCAAAAAATGTTGATATAAAGTTACCGTTTTTCCAAGATAGTATAGAATTTTTGAGACCCCACGGAGCCCTGTAGGATAAACCATTCGTTCCCTACGAGAATTTAAGGGTTGGACTTACGATAAATCAGAAACACGAGTGTGAATCGCAAAAGAGGCCTAATCTCCATTCAAATTTTAGCTGACCGAAATGCGATCGATGTTTTTGTACATGTTGGTTGGTGGTAACAATGTGGTAACAATGTAAAGCCGTGTTCTCTGCAAACGAGTGATCTATAAAGAAAAATAATAAACCTCTGTGTAATAATTTGCAGCGTTTATAAATAAAAGGGTGTTACATTGTGATAGCAAGAGGAAAAAGAAGATGCTAAATGTAACACGCTTTTATTTATAAAATTGGGACTGTGACAAAGTGTTATCTCTATAAAATGTTATATTTCTTGTTAGAGGTAATTTATTTTTAACTTTTTAGTTCATTTTATTAACAAAAAATAAATGCTTGTTTCTAAAAAAAAGGTTTTTTAAATTATTTTTTTCAACATCTTTTAGCTAGTTTATGAATTTGAAGATGGTCCGACACCGACACGGACTCTGACTCCTCCCTCCTCCCACCCCCTCCCAAGCGGCGACGTACACGTACGGTTTTTAAAAAATTAGATGGAGGATGGTCCCCTATGAATTGGAAGATGATCTCAGAAAGTGAATAATATTGCATTGTCATCCTATTTATACACGAATGCAAAATGTAAGCTCAAGTGGATCAAATTTAACTTGCTAGATTTGATTAATGACAGACAACCGGACAGGTAAAACTAATTAATAAAAATAAAAAAAGCTTTTAAAAATTCACCCATTTTACTGAGGTGTTTATGGAGCTCTCTAGTGACCATATCGATCTTGGTGAGGAATTACCGCAAAAACCGCATCACAATATGACGAATAATTTTGTGTTTTGATGCGATCCTGAGAAGAGGAGAGAGAGTTTAAGAATACGTAACATTCTTTTGACCTACGACGAAACGACGATATATCGATACCTTAAAGCATAAAGGCGATATGTCCATCCATCTTCCATGTTTTTTTATTTTTTTTTAATTTCAGAAAAACTCAAATTCAACAAAACTATTTTGACCTTTTTGACGATTAAAGCTTGAACATTTGTTGAAAAATTAAAGAGTTTAGTGCAGTAAGCCTTTATTTTAGGAATTGTGCACTGGTGACAACTTCTTTTGCGTTTTTCTGAAAACTCCGTTTTTGGACAGAGCCTTTGTGCTTTAAGGCATCGATATTATGTACAGTTTTGAGGGTTGTATGGAGGTGTGTACACCTTGATAACAAAACATCCTTGATGAAAATGATAACGAAAAAAATTAATAAACGTTATCATTCCATTCATTATTGCATCCGGAATAATAGCTGCTACCGACGTTGATGGGGAGAGCGAAGGGGTGTCCCCGTTCTCAGAATGAAAATACATCCTGATACATTTTGGGGGGTAGGCCCCCACCGTATTGCCCAGCTGTTCTGCACTTCCTGATCCCCTCCAAAGGGCCGAAGGCGGGGCCAAAGCAGGGTTACCAACTCGGGAGAATTTTCCCTCTCGCGTAGCCGAAAAAGGTTCTCTCCCGGCATCGAGGAAAACAAGCCGAATCGTTGGGTTTCTATCGGGGATACACCTTTGTGTAATTCCTGCATATTGGTAGTGAAGATACATGATCGGCGATGTTGGTTTTTGGATCGTGAAGATGTCAAACTAACATTTCTTGGGGAGGTCATTCGAGGCAACTATTTGATTACTGAAATCAAACTTTTGAACCCAATATCCCAATATGTATAAATCATGATTTGACATTAGGAAGATGAAGATAAATTTCGGAGTACCTCCCTCGATTCCTTATAGCACTCAGATAGTGTGTATATTCATCTTCTCAGACTTCAGGTGCATATTTAAAGGAATGAAATTCACACCTTACAGCACTCAGGAAGTGTGTATATTCATCTTCTCAGACTTCAGGTGCATATTTAAAGGAGTGAAATTCACACCTTACAGCACTCAGGAAGTGTGTATATTCATCTTCTCAGACTTCAGGTGCATATTGAAAGGAGTGAAATTCACACCTTACAGCACTCAGGAAAGATGTATATACATCTTCTCAGACTTCAAGTGCATATTTAAAGGAGTGAAATTCACACCTTACAGCACTCAGATAGTGTGTATATTCATCTTCTCAGACTTCAGGTCCATATTTAAAGGAGTGAAATTCACACTTTACAGCACTCAGGAAGTGTGTATATTCATCTTCTCAGACTTCAGGTGCATATTTAAAGGAATGAAATTCACACCTTACAGCACTCAGGAAGTGTGTATATTCATCTTCTAAGACTTCAGGTGCATACTTAAAGGAATGAAATTCGCACCTTGCAGCACTCAGGAACTGTGTGTATTCATCTTCTCAGACTCCAGGTCCATATTTAAAGGAGTGAAATTCACACTTTACAGCACTCAGGAACTGTGTGTATTCATCGTCTCAGACTTCAGGTGCATATTTAAAGGAGTGAAATTCGCACCTTGCAGCACTCAGGAAGTGTGTATATTCATCTTCTCAGACTTCAGGTGCATATTTAAAGGAATGAAATTCGCACCTTACAGCACTCAGGAAGTGTGTATATTCATCTCCTCAGACTTCAGGTGCATATTTAAAGGAGTGAAATTCAATTTGAGAACGGCCAACCGGTTCGGCTTAAATCAATCATACTAGAACCTGAAGAAATTATCTATTTCTGCAAAAATATATGGGTTTATTTACTTACCACATATCATTTATAGGTATAAACAAATTGATTAGAAATAGAAGCTCACCAGATCATTTCAAGTGCGATATTCCGACTGTTGTAAGTATGCGATCATTAGGTAGCTAATTTTACGTAAAAGCCATCAAGTATTTGCGCATTTTATTTTTAAACGGGCATTCCCAAATTAGAGCCCCAGATATAATGATCCTCGGGCACTAATGTGATCCCGAGGTTGATTGAACTGGACATCGTCAGGATCTCCCGATGAGTTGTTTATTGTTGGAAACGGACCCAAAACATTACGAGAAGGTCGTGGTGGGGATCACGTGAACTATCGTCGGAAGGTACGGGCGGGAGCGACGGGGAAATTTGGCGGGGTGGAGGTGGCTGCCCTGGCCGCTGTATGGTTACCGGGGCCCGCCTGAGAAGGGACACAGTACGTGTCGATTGCTCTCAGAGGTGACTTCTCAACTCGATCACAGCCTTCGTCTGATTTTATATCAGACATTTCAATTTATTGTGTTTCTTGTGTCAACAATCCAACGTTTCCATCATGTCTGCGAAAACCCTCGACCCGACCGGGCTCTACTAGACCTTTTGCGCCAACGCGGAATTTCTGGGTTCAACCAAAAAAAAATTAATTTTTTATCCGAATTTTCGGTTAAAAAAGATCGAGTTTTTTCCTTCAAATTGACATCCCGAACTTTAACGACTCCAAAATGTTGAAGATCGGACCCGACAGTTTGGACCCGACCGGTCTCTACTGAGGAAATCCCCGGCGTTTCCTGATAAAAAGCCGACCCAGTAGAAAAAAATCAAAAAAAACCAAAACAGGTTTTTTGAATGTCAAAAAGCGAATTCTGTCGTCGAGGAAGCTTGGAACTTCAAGGAAGAGATGCACCGATCCTCGGAACCCCACTGCCAGTGCTTCGACCAGGCGACCGCTCTATCCGTAAGTTGCTTCCGCATTCCTACCTTTCATTCACCCAGCATCTTCTGGCCATTGAGCCCTCCTTATCAGCCATTTCGAGTAATCTTTAAAGGTCCGTTTTCGAGGTCTTAGTAAGCCGCAATAGTGATTGATCTGATATGAACATGTCAGTGGTGTTTTGTAGGCAGTTTAGGGTTTGATAGTGTGATAAGTTGAAGGGAGTGGAATTTTGAGAATGAATTGGTTTTCTTTGGGAATTTGTCGTGGGTGATCTCATGGTGTATAATTGTGGCTGTGTTGTGGTCAAATTCGTCCATTAATTTCCAATGTTAGCACAGTTAATGTTCAAAAGCGTATCAAGTAGTCTGGCGACGTCTCTCATTTGAAATGGGGATTGACGTGATCGTTCGGAGTCTGGGGGATGACCACCAGGAACTCGGCCTGTGTAATATGGAAGAGAGCTCTCCGATGTGTATGTGTGTTCGGCGTTTAGGTCATTAACCCCGCGGCCTCAACTCCCTCTCCCGTCCACACTCACAACTAACCACAACAACACTGAGGCAGAAGGATCACATTCTCCCGAGATGATCATCTCCGAGAGATAAGTTTAGGGTTCCCCGCGACCTGTTCAAGAGGCGCGGAAAGGGAAAAAAAAGAAGTCGAGGCCATTTGAATAAGAGATCCCCGGTCGCTTGACGGTGCTTCTGCGAGAAAGTCTTAATCCGTCTTCGGAAGCGCGTTTTTGCGGACTTTGCGGGGGAGGTTCGCCGGGTGGAATCACCGCGGTCAAATGACTTACCGCGCTGGGATTCTCGACCTGCTTGGGGTCACCAGCCTGCACTTTACGGGCGATCACAATGGGGTCTTCTTCCTTGAACCGCGTCATTGTTGAAAGCTCTCCGCGCCGCGCCTTGATTCCGATACGGCATCATTTTTCTCCCTCGGTTACCTCGTCCTGCATCATCTAAATACCTAAATATCTCGAATCCTTCACTATTAACTCTAATTGGACCATAGTAACACCATTGTCACCAAAAACTCCTCAAGAACTCCAATGTCCCATGGTGTCACTGGAGTAACCAAAATTAAATTGCAATTTAATATTTAATGGACAGCATAATACTTTGTGGGGTATTGAAAGTCTCCAAATAGAGTTATGGCACCAATTTACGAAGAAATCGATGAAAAAAATCATTTACCTCGTCTAGCATCTTCTAAATACCTAAATATCACTTGAATCCTTTACTATCAACCCTAATTGGACCATGGTATCACTAGTGTCACCAAAAACATCTGAGGAACTCTGAGAGTCACTTGAATAACCAAAATTAAATTGCAATTTTGAATTTAATGAACAGCAGAATTTTTTGTGAGCTATTGGAAGCCTCAAAATAGAGTTATGACAAAAATGAAAACAATTTCGTCCTAACATCATTTTTTAATTTCTAATAACGTACAAAAAGTAGTTAAAAAAATTCAGCTCTGTCCATGAATTTTTTAATTACAATTTAAATTTAGTTAATCTGATGACACCTTGGGAGAGCTGTGGAATTCCTAAAATGTTTTCGGTGACATTACTGACACCATGGTCTAATTAGGGTTAACGCTTAACTTGGCAAGGAAAATGCTGGTAGACCAATCGCTTCAATATTTTTTTATTGGTACTAAATACGCTAACAAAGAGAACATGCTTAAAAAAGCAATTTTACAGGTGTAGTTTTAAAGCTACATTGGCAAGATTGGGGAATTATAATGGATGTTGTTTCAAAGATACAGTGCCAACAGACTGAAGCTCATTCTCCATTTAATGAGAACCATAAAATTCGATATTTCAATAAACTTTATAAATTTTAGAAATTAGGTTTTAAAAAACCAATCTTCTGGACTCATTATTTTGAAACTCCTACAAAACTTGGGGGAAAAGATGGATTCATAATCATGAAAAGGATCCATGAATTGATAGGAACATACCTATCAAAGTATTATTTTATGAGCTGATCAGGACTTCCGACCTTCCGTGGGTTTTTCGGCAAAAACAACCACAAAACCTACACTGGAGCATTTTTGGCTATGACATTAGTAGTTAACTTTTTGAAATTGAAATTTTCAAATTTTTACTGAACGGTGATACTTATTTGACTTGTACCGCGGCTTCTCACCCGAAATTGTGTGCTGGGTGAGTGTGGCAAAGCATTTTCATTGGCTTTTTATGTTAAGCAGTAGTTACTGGTCCTAAATGAAGACTTGAACTCTTCTCACTCAAATTTATATACTGAGTGGGCACGTAAAGGCTAAGTGTCCCCAAAGCAGCTCTTTCTTTGATGATTTTATAGCACTTTGATCAAATTTGCGGTGGTAGGTACCTACAAATGACATTCCTCAATGTAGGAACGCCACACTTTTCCTTTATTTGGTCGAACTAGACCCGGTAATTTACTCCCGAAGCCATCGAAATAGCGAAAGAAGGAAGCATCGGAGTCCAGAAGCCACCCGACTATCCCCGGTACGAAATTCCCCCTTCATCCGCAAAAATTTTGACAGACCTCGACCATAAAACTGAACTTAAAAAATCCGCGGTTTTCATATTATGTAACCGTTTGTTAGCCGAGGTTTTGACCTTGCTATCGACCAGGAATGCCACCGGATCGGCCTTCGCGAAGTTGTCACAAGAGGTCTCAACACAATCGCCCAACTTGTCATCCTATCGCTGAACCCACTCCTACATCCTGTCTGGTTCTTCACTATTTTTTGTATTCTCATTTCTTAACAGGATCGACTCCGCAATTTCAATGGTTCATAAATTACCGAGAACGACCGGCCAGTTCAGTAAATTACCTTGTTCATTAAAGAAGTGTATTCTATTTGGATAAACCACGGCTGTTTTTCGAGAAGAACAAAAAGTATCAAAAGGTATACAAAGAAGTATTGAAAGGTGAAGGAGATGTAATACTTAATTTTCCATTCATCGGTAGATTGCAGATTCAACCTATGGTTCCTACATGTATCCAGAGAAATCCACAAAAATTTTAAAAATTCCTCAAGAATTGAGCCGAAATAACTATAGGCTGCAACTGTAGCAAAATATAGATCCTCAAGAATTGAATAACCGTGGAAAATATGCTCCTTCAATCACCCTTGTAACTACCTATGAAACTATTTGGAATCTTTGTGGCTGTGAAATATTCAATGTTTTCTGCACTTTTGTCACAACTTGTACGCACAATTTTGGTACATTTTGAGTCAGAGTATCTAGAGCTTGTGCTAGGATATTCTTTAAAAATTATGTCGAAAATCCCAGTATGCTGAAACTACAGTAGTACGCTCACCCTACAAGCTCTTGTTTTCTTTTTGCAACATGTTCATTACCAAAAAAATCCTCTTTTAATACTAGTAGTTCCCGGAGCCTCATTTTTTTGGGTGACCTTTTCAATTTACCTTTTTTTACCGTCTAGTTGTTCAGTGTTCTTTCCGAACTAGCGGTACACGATGCTCCCTTCCATCGACTGTCCACCCATAAATCTTTCATTTCAATTCCTCCCTCGAAGACCTTGTTTCCGACTTTTTTGCATGCATTTGAGTTTCAGGTAAGGTGACGGACAAGGTCCTTTTTTTATGCAAACGTTCCTTCTTTTTACAAGCTCCCTCCTCTCCCATATCCGCTCCTCTAGGACCGTCAACATGCAAAAATTTATGACCTGAGTCCCCAGTCATTGCACTTTGTCTTTTGTGCGTTCTTTAAAGGGTATTGCGAACCTTTTTTTTTTTGAAATGTATTAGACGGGTAAAAGCCTACACCTTCAGATAACCATCTTACCGAGGAGGAGGCTGAACCAAAAAACGAGCAAAACTCGAACCCCGTAGAGATTCCTGATGTCTGAGAGAACTAGAAAAATGAATAAAAACGTTAGAGAATAGAAAAAATGCGAATGATGAAAAAAAAAAAAAAAAAATTGAACCGATCCGACCTTGGCATTAAATGTGTCGCAAGGGGAGGCTTCCAAAGCGGTGAGTTTTTATAATTAAATCAAAAGACTTGATGCCAAGTAGACTCCACCAAGGTTCCCCGCTCAGTCCTTTCTTGTTCTTCCTAGTTTGATGGGGGGATGTTGAGAAGGCGTGGTCACCGGGAGCAAGGTACTTCCTGCCCCCCTTGCTAAACGCCACCTTGTCATGCACCAGGCCCTGGGTGTACAATTACTCTCGAAGATAACGCGAAATCCAAAGCTTCGTTTGCTCGCTGCAGCTTCTCTGAAATTCTCCACCAAAACTCCAGAGTTATCGGAAGATTAAGACTATTAAAATTACTCCTGTCCTGCCAAATATGATGTCTTTGACATACAAATCTTTCTTGGTATATCTATCGATATTTCAGCTTAGAAGATTATTCAGATTCAAATCTACTCTAAGGATTCAATAGATCCCACGTATAAATGTAGAATTCATGGGACCATTAAAAAATCCAATTACTTCAATTTCCTTTCATTTTCCCGTTTCAAAAACGGACACAAGTGTATTTAATTTATAAAAATTTACACTGGAATTTATTACAAATGATTAATTTTCATCGGATTGCTTTTGTGTTGCAGGTCTGTGTCAGGACCCACAGCTGTTCAGCAGAAACTGAGGAAGAAGCAACCGATAGTTTCAGACCAACGGATGCGCCGCTGATCACCAAACCCACCCTTATCAGAATGACGGTTAGTATTTTTGACGATTGTTTCTTAGTTTACCGGAAGGATCAGAGAAAACAATGAAGATAGTAAAATTCCAGAAGCATTTCATTATTCTTCACACAACGTATACTTCAGATACTAATGATGGAAAAAACTATTTCGTAAATAACTTGAACACAAACATGAGTAAACAATGGAAAACAACCTCTTTCGAATGGACGATTTGTCTCACCTTCGCTAATAGTGTTGACTTGCTGAGGGTTGTTGGCGGACGTGTAAAATCCATCCCATTACCTAGTTAAGCACACCTGAGTAGCCGGGATTCCCCGATAATTAAATTTCTAATTTGCCTCAATTTAGTTGTTCTACGCGTTACCTACTCAAAATTTGCAGTTACCCGCGATTAGTTTGTTGTTGTCGGGATTTCCAATGAATTATTCCGACAGTCAGATGCTATAAGTTCATTCAGATTATGTAGGTAAATGAATGTTCTATAATATCATGTTTCTTCTCTGAAAATTCGTGACGAGGCTTGGGGTTTTCTCTCATTAGGAACAGTGAAATCATTTATTACCTTCTTGATGTCTTCTACAATGAGCCGATATTCCATTTTCCTTCATAATAATAAATAAGTACTTAGGCAATTTCCAGAAAAGATGGAAGAACAACTTTTGTTATCTTCGTCTAAGTCAGTTTTAAATTCTGATTTTTTCCAAATTTCTGGCATCAAATTGAGAGTACGGAAGAACGTCGTAAGGTACTTCAAGTAAGAACGCTGTGATTTTCCTGAAAACTTGACAAGTGACATACAATGTTTGTCCCGCCACCAATTTATTTGCGCAATGCCTTCAGTAACATCTGCATGTAAACGTCAAGTTTATACAGAAAGTTATCCTAAAAGTTCAATACTGACATCTATCATACAAGACTACCCACCTGTCGCCGTAAATCCAGTTGATTGGATAAATATTTGCATAAATATTTCACCTTTACGAGACATCAAGGTGTTAACCGATTTAATGATCGTTACGTTTCTCAATTCAAAAGTCTATTAGGAGCCTCGCATTAAGATAGAACTGCCCGAGCCGGTGTAAGATAATCGTATTCTACCCGGAAAACCCTTGCGCCTTCTACTATCCCTCAGAGGCTGAGCGAAAAAAGAATATTGTTTTTATCGCGCGTCATCCCTAGACAAAGACATATATCCAAGGAAATAAAATAGGTACTTGGGGGAATAATAAAATATAATTTTATACCAGTCTGTTTTTCCTCTCATCGTAGATGAGGCGTAGGTTACGCCAATGCATTTCCGTCTAGGTAGGAATTCCCGTGGGACGTTTTACTGCCGTTGTGCAACTAGTCTATAAGAGGAACAATCACTCAGTCCTTCAGGCCTTGGCATTATGCTGCATCCAACCGTCTGCCCCCAGGCCGATCTCCAATTATTTCCTAGGAGCTTTTCTTGAAGTCGACTCGGAAAAGAAGAAGATGAAGGGGGGAAAAAACAGAACCGTTTGTCGTACCGTTTTTTTCTTCTCAAAGTACCGCTAATCGGGAAACTCGACGTTTCAAAACACTAAACTTCGTAATTACCTAACTTAACAAAATTGGAATATTCGTTGCGAATTCTTTTTAGTATCCAGCGTTATTGCCAAATTTTACTTAATTCTGAGCCATTTGTCCTCGTATAATTAGGTAAATGAAGACTTGTGTCCTTGAAGGTGTTAGAAATGACTCTATCCCTTGAAATTAAATTTCAATTCTGTCGTTTTCCCAAAACGTTCTGATTTCCTTTGGGACCATTGTGACACTGTTACTTTAAAAAAAAACATAAATTTTAAGTTGTTAATTTATGTGTGAAAATTTGGACAATTTCGCTACAATATTTCAGTTGTTCAAATTTCGGTTATTTTCAATAAGAGGGACTAATCATGAAGGTGGGGCGCATGCGCGGTACCCTGCGAATTTCTTTCTGTATGACCCAGTAACATAGAACTGCAGGACGTGCGGTGGAGGTACCTTCAAGGACGATGGGGGGAAGAGCATGTCGAGGAAGAGGGGAATAGACTGGCGGACAAGGGAGCGAGAGAGACGGGAGGCGGGTTTATGAAGCTCGTTCCGCAGTGATCCGTAGCGGATTCTTGATTATTTATTCTTCTGTGCCTTCCCATTCGTAACTCTTTGCGTTTCTGTCGTGGTTCTGTTGAGAAGAACGTGTCCAATGCAGAACTTGCGAATCCATCTCTCGAATCGATCGAAATCAATATTGGTTCATAGTTAATTCTCCTCACTTCCTCTTCTTGTCTCTCAACCAAGTGTTGTGTGTAGAAATCGATCTAAAAAAACACAAATTTTCAAATAACGTCCAATTATGGCAGTTTTATTTCATTTGTTTATTTGAGAGTTTATATGAGTTTTTACTCGATGATTGGGATTGAGTGATGCTGCAATTGTGCTTAAATATGATAATAAGAATTCTCCATTTCAAATCCCAAAAATATTTTTTAGCCCAAAATAGGAACTATTTTCATTAAATTTCCAATTAAACTACTCCATGTCTTTCAAAAATGGCATACAAATAGCTTAAAATATACCAAAATGTCGATCTTGAGGTTGAAAGTTCAACGCAGCTCTCATTTGAGTGTGAAGATCATTTTTTCGATCCACGTTTTGCAAGAATGTTTCAACTTTTTAGCGGCTCGGCGTCAAGGTTTCTCTGAATTTTGCAAATCAACGTATGCACTGTGAATTAAAGACCCCTTTTGAAATACTTGCACATAGCACCCGAAAGGTTAGATTATGCGATCCTTCTATCTTTGAGAGGGTAAATTATACGATCAGACTATTAAGGCGAAAAAAGAGGCTAATCTTGGACTAATGATCGAATTTTATCACGCTCGATGTATCATTAACGCTTATCGCAGCAATTTGTAACCTTTTGTGTTTTTTCTTCTGTTACAGAGGGGACACAGAAATTGGATGACCCACCTTCCGCTGTCTCGCCCTAACGACTGGACCGCTCAATATTAGTTTTAGAGGTCCTTCTCCCGAACCAACACTGCCTTACATACCTAGTTATTCATTTTTATACTGTATTTTTTCAAATCACTAATATTAAACAACATAACCTTTTTTATAGATTAAGAAATAAGAATATTTTATATTTTTCTCTCATTGGATTTCACTTGTGAAACTCAATACGACGTAGGTGAGAACTTCTTACGCCTCCTTAAAGTGAACGTACGAGTATCTTCCAAACAATTTTAACTTCTATTGATGGTGAATTTATAACTACTTTCACCATCGAAAGGCATCCACTATGTGACTTTTTAAACGCTGTTACAACTTTCTATTTATGTTCGTATTATTTAACTTTATATTCATAATTGACTTTTATGGATGTCCACGTAAAAGGGTGAAAATTCGGGTTTAAAAAAAATTTAATTTTTCATTTGGACTGATCATAAATTCTGACTGATGTTTGTTCGCCTTTGGAACTTTTATTTTATAATGAATTAATTTATATTTTGTATGTGTACTAAATAAGATAATATTGTTTGTTCATCCTGTATGAAACGATTACTGCCGCCTCGCGTTCCTGGTTGATAGTTACATTTCTGTTCATCCCAACAAAAAAACTTCAAAACATCAAACTGCCGTTAGATTTTACTTCATACACTCCGATCATTGATTGATTGACTTGATTATTTTTATATAGAATACCTTCATGTTTATTATTTTTTGTACTCTGCTTGTAAATATACAGATTTGTTTGTTATGGCGCACTCCAATGTAAATCGACGCTACTGGGTCGCTATTATTTTGGCTAAATAAAATGATAAAGTCATAAATGTTTTTGTTTCGTCCTACGTAATCCTTGTAGGCCAGTTTCTTAAAGACTGGGGATTCACAGGGTAACCTAGCGCCAGATTTCTGACGACTGTTTGGTTTGCTGAGTGACGAAATGCTGAGATCTGCAACGCTTGCGTTATCTGTCAAAGCAATACCACATGCAAATATCATGGCATGATTATAGAATGCACATCGAAGTATGATACTAATATTACGAGAAGTTCCGGAGTGGTCAAACTGGGAAAAGTACGGGTTGGAAATGAAACCAAGGGAGCCCTTACTATCTGGGCGGATAAAGCATTTTCCTCCTTTAAAAAAAACTATATTACGATAAGGCAAGTATGTCACCATGGCAGTATTCAAAAGCATGACATTATCTCGTATCTACAAATGTCCTTCAAATGCGACTGTGTCTTTTTCTTTCCACCCAAGGTAGGGAAGCCTTTCAGTAATGCAGGAGAATGGAAAAAACTTGGCCCTCTCGAAGCTCTAAAATTTTCTCTCGGGTTTTACGTTTCAAAACTTGATGAACTATCCTAGTTCAGAGTCTGTAGCCTCGTTCCTAACTATAAGGAACTATCGTCCGAGTTTGATAACCTTTTTATGGATTGTTCGGATTATCCCTAGACGGTCCCTCATGAATTATTTATGACAAATGCTATAGTGTACGATTTTCTGGAAAAATGGGTGGGTTTATTCCATAGTTCCTCAATGAAAAAGTTGTAGTTTGTTATTCTCAATTATTAACCTTTGGAATTGAGCAAGAAAAATTTCTAATAGAATAATTTTACTATTTTTTAAGATAATTTTTAGCTCTTAGTTAATAAGTAAGCTTAACTGACAAGAATCTCCTTTAAAAAAATATTTGTTTGTGTATTATTTTCAGTATCGAACCTTTGGAATCGAGCCCAATCAACTCCTATTTTGATAACATTTGGAATACCTATGTGCTCTATTTATGGTGTAGTAGTGGCCCGAATATTTTGGTTATTGTTGTCACTTCTAAGGGGTGAAAAGTGGGACGAAATATTTTCAAAACGCCCTAGCTCGAAAACTTGATATAAAAGTATTGTTTTTGTCATTAATTTCGAAGAATTTTTGGCACTATCCAGGACTTTGTGAGACCAACCGTTTGCCTAAAGAGGAGAATAAATTAACTAATTAGTGCATACGATTTATCTACGTACCGTATTGCACTAGGTCCCAAGCGTGTTGGGCGCCTAAATCTCTGCCCGTGATTTTTATGTGATAGTTGAAAGTTGTCTTAGTAGTAAATCTGTTGGACGATGATGAGTCAGAAACACGAGTGTGAATCGCGCATGAACGTTCGCTGACGGGAGTGATCGAAATTTCAGCTGAACGAATGCAACCTTTTTACGTTTGTTCGAATAGAATCACTCATTTGTGCATCCTCAACAAGCAAGTATCAAATTAGTTAAAGGTTCCCCTCAACTTGTGTTGTTTAGCTGGTAGGAGGTTTAAATCAAATAAACTTCCCTGCTATCGTACGTGATGATATGGTTGGTAGGTATCAATAATATATATATATTACGGTAGGTATGGAAAAGGCGTGTCCTTCGCGGCTCTTCTTTACAGAAAAATAATGAACCGTTGAGAAATAATTTGTAGCCTTTCCATCATCATAGTTCATAATTAGTAAGAACTAAGATTGTTGAAAAAGTCGACATACTAATTGTTGATTGTGAAGAAGTTGTATCATAAGGTCACCATATTCAATGATATCACCAACAGTCAAGTATAAGTTGCGAAACAAATTATTCTGCCCTCCTAACTTTATAAAGTTCTTCCTAATTTTATACTTTTTTACAAGTTATCCAGGTCCCCAACAATCTCCTCAATTTGAGCGAAGTCTATCCATTTAATTTAAGAATAACCATCTCGGTGCTGTCGAGCACTAAATTTGAAAATTTAATCAAAATCTGACTGCTTGGTTTGGTTGTGCCATAAAACAAAAAATGTTCAAATAGCTCTGAACCTCAAAATTTCAATGAAAAATTTGAAGGACTCAATTCGACTTGTTGCTTGCATATGTTCCTTCTTCGTTAGTATTGAGGAAACAAAAAACCTCATTTGTGTTGATGTTAGTTTGTTTAGGATAAAAATGAAGTATGAAGCTATATACTACACCCACTTGGTACCTAGGAATCATCGAGGATTCTTCTCTTTTACTTTTCGAGTTTGATGGACGTGTTTAGCAGTCATATTGGGAGGTGATTCGCCAAAGTATGAATGGATAATTGAATGGAAATGATCAAGAATCATTAGAAATGTACAGTTCAAGCTGGATATCAAGAAATGTTGAATACCTACTCAAAAATACTTCATAAATTCGTACACAAACCACACGATCGGGTAAGCGAGAAAACGGCTATCTCTCAAGATTATAGAGTATTTACTTGTGATTTAATGAATAATTTCTCTTCTATTCGCCGCTGGATGTGAAAAAGTTAGGTAATCTCAAAGAGCCATTGATCGGATTGCCACTTATCCCGCCGTTAAACGCGCATCGTTTGTTCTAACTGTGCGCTACACGTTCCTGATTCTTGTAATGAATGACAATCCTTCAAGATATTTCCGCTGAGAAATTCCCAGTCAGAGATGTGAGAACTTGAAGGTGATAATAAAGCGACAAGAAGCAGCATTTGCACTACTTTACTGTTTATGACGATGATGTATTTAAAAGATGATCTATTTAAAAGCTTCTTACACCACCATTCTAATTCATTGATGTAGATAAATATACAGAGATTGTGTGTCACATTATTATTCTTACAATACGATTTTTCCTTCCAGATTCCCATATTTCACACCCCGCCATAATATTCCGACTGTGAAAAGCTCCATCAAGTGGATCTGGATGGTACAGAAGCGTGTGACGCTGCAAGAAGACATGGTCCATAACTTACCTAAATACCCAGCTAATCTGAGAAGCCCCTTCCAACTGAGGGTTCCCATGTTTTATGACATTATGCCATAATATATTTGGATAAAATCTTACCTTGAAAATAGAAAACAAATGGTCAAGCTGAATGGTATCCTGAGTTCTTCTATTAGTAGTACGTCCTTCGGAGTTCCTCAAGATACGGTCCTAGGTCCAATGTTTTTCGTAATGAAACACTTGGATTTCCCAGGTGAACCCTTAATGTTCGCAGACGATACGGTCCTTTTTTTAGTAGCGAAAGATGGGAAACTACTTACGCCCGTGCTAGGGGAGGTCTACAGATCGTGAATTCGTGGCTTATTGCTAATAAGCTTTCTCTCAATTTGAAAAAAATACAGTTTACTTGCCATTCTATCTCTCCAAGCCTCATGATTCCATCCATGCCCAACATCCTTGTCCATACAACAGGTTGTGATTTGTCCTTAACCCATTAACGCCCGAAACTTTTTTTCTATATATTTTGAAAATATATCTGATATTCCGACTCCAAATAGTCTTTAGAACACGGGAAAAATAATTTCAAAAATCTCCTGGTCGAATTTCATGGGTTTACGTTGTCATATCGCAACGCTGGGAGCCACAAGAAATGATCTTTATTTTTAAAAACTTTTAGTACTTATATTGTACTGTGATCTCATCGGATCTATTGGGAACTCTTTTAGAATATTGGATGAGGAATACATCCAATATTGAGTGTAATTCATCAACTCATTGTAACATTCATAACTAGTCAAAAAATACAACTAAGGGATTAGATGAAGTATCATAGCCCTGGTGATGAAAACATGGGTATTTAGTAGGGTATTTATTAGTTATTACAACCTCCAGCCAGGTCGAGAATCAATCAATTTGAAAGTGATGCATACTGTTTGTTACCGCGTATTTGGCAGGAAAATCTGTAGTTCTGATGACCTCCAATCAGTTAATTTACCCATTGAATTTGTAGATGAAGCTAAGTGCTATGTGCCTCACCCTCGTGGCTGGAGATAGACAATTAATTGAATTATACATCAATATGATCAGACAGATCTGGAGAAAAAGATCCTCTGGATAAAGGACTTCGCAATGACTCAGGAAGGTGCCCAGCAGCCTCCAAACAGAAAAGCTCTCTGTATTGCCGTATGGCAACACTGGGCGATAATAGGTTAAGCTAATCGTGCCCTAAAATAGGTCAAAGTTCTGATGTTAAGTATTTAGGCGTATTTTTTTAATCTTGCATAAAATGGCAAAAACAAGTGGCCCATGTTAATAAATTTCTACGAAAGCTTATAAATGTTTTTGCCAGATTACGATCAGTGCTGTCCAGATCACTTCTTAGAATGATCTACTTTGCTCTTGCTCAATCAATGATTCTTTATGCTTTGCCTGCCTGGGGAAGTGCTTGTGCCACTACTCTGAAACCGATAATTTAGACTCAAAAAGCCTTTATTAGAATAATTTTCAATAGTTGCTATTTAGCTCATACTTTGCCTTTATTAAAAAACGCTGCAAATCATTGCTCAAAGGTTTATTATTTTATGTATAGATCATCCTTCTGTATAGATCACTGGTTCTCCATCAATAGCACCTACCACCATCTGTATTCTCCCTTGACCTTCCCTCTCAAATTTCAGCTCCTGCGTTCAATAGGATTGAAAATGGCTTTCGAGCTCACTCAGCTGATCAGTGATCAGAAGAGTGAAGAAGATTTCCTCGAATGCTGGAGACGCCTGGAAGAGCACTTCCATTCAATAGGATTGAAAATGGCTTTCGAGCTCACTCAGCTGATCAGTGATCTGAGGAGTGAAGAAGATCTCCTCGAATGCTGGAGACGCCTGGAAGAGCACCTCCATTCAATAGGATTGAAAATGGCTTCGGAGCTCACTCAGCTGATCAGTGATGTGAGGAGTGAAGAAGATCTCCTCGAATGCTGGAGACGCCTGGAAGAGCACTTCCATTCAATAGCATTGAAAATGGCTTCGGAGCTCACTCAGCTGATCAGTGAGCAATGATTTGCAGCGTTTTTTACCTACAAACATTGTTTTACCTACCAATTTTTTTGGTTTATTATTTTCAATAATAAGCCTTTGGAATCGAGCAAGAAAAAAAAAATTTTAACCCCCCCTCAAAATTTGATGTTTTACGTTTCAAGGTACGTAGAACACGAAAATCGAATAAAAAAATTTCCGTCCGTCCGCCGTACGCGGCACTTTTCTTAGCAACACTGGACCGATTTGGTTCAAATTTGGTATATGGGCTCCATTTGGGGTCTAGTTGTGCCGCGAAGCTTTTGGTTGATGTAGGTCACTTCTAAGGGGTGAAAATTAAGGGTTGAAATTTTCAAGAGTGCCCTAGCTCGAAAACTCTCGAAATAAAGGTATCATTTTTTAACCAATTTTAAATAGTATTGAATTTTTAAAAATTTTTGAGACCACCCGGAGCTCTGTAGGACAAACCGTTCGGTCCCTACGAGTACTTGAAGGTTTTCTTTCGATAAAACAGAATCATGAGTGTGAATCGCAAAAGAGGTCTAATCTCCATTCAAATTTTATCGGACTACAATGCGATCGCTGTTCATTTCTTCGATTTGTATACAGTTTTGCCTTCTGCGTAACCAGTAATCAAATTTACGTATGAAGCTTTCTATTTTCCCAATCGAGTCTGGAGCGTTTAGTTCTTTCTAATAAACTTGATTGTGAAGGTGTGAAGCCAGTATGGTGTGGTAGGTAGTATCTAGCTGGTAGGTAAAAATAAGTTGGTAGGTGAAAAAAATGTTGGTGGGTAAAAAACGCTGCAAATCATTGCTCAAAGGCTTCTTGACTCTTCAGATCACTGATCAGCTGAGTGAGCTCCAAAGCCATTTTCAATCCTATTGAATGAAAGTGCTCTTCCAGGTGTCTCCAGCATTCGAGGAGATCTTCTTCACTACTCAGATCACTGATCAGCTGAGTGAGCTCCGAAGCCATTTTCAATCCTATTGAATGGAAGTGCTCTTCCAGGCGTCTCCAGCATTCGAGGAGATCTTCTTCACTACTCAGATCACTGATCAGCTGAGTGAGCTCCGAAGCCATTTTCAATCCTATTGAATGGAAGTGCTCTTCCAGGCGTCTCCAGCATTCGAGGAGATCTTCTTCACTCCTCAGATCACTGATCAGCTGAGTGAGCTCCGAAGCCATTTTCAATCCTATTGAACGCAGGAAGCTGAAATTTGAGAGGGAAGGTCAAGGGAGAATACAGATGGTGGTAGGTGCTATTGATGGAGAATAAGTGATCTATACAGAAGGGTGATCTATACAGAAAAATAATAAACCTTTGAGCAATGATTTGCAGCGTTTTTTACCTACCAACTATTGGTAGGTACTACCTACCACACTTTAATGGCTTCACACCTTCAGAATCAAGTTTATTAGAAAGAACTAAACTCGATTCGAAAAATAGAAAGCTTGATATGGAAATTTGATTACTGGTTACGCAGAAGGCAAAACTGAATACAAATCGAAGAAATGAACAGCGATCGCATTTTAGTCAGATAAAATTTGAACGGCGATTAGACCTCTTTTGCGATTCACACTCATGATTCTGTTTTATCGAAGGAAAACCTTCAAATACTCGTAGGGACCGAACGGTTTGTCCTACAGAGCTCCGGGTGGTCTCAAAAATTTTTAAAAATTCTGTACTATTTAAAATTGGTGAAAAAACGATACCTTTATTTCGAGAGTTTTCGAGCTAGGGCACTCTTGAAAATTTCAACCCTTAATTTTCACCCCTTAGAAGTGACCTACATCAACCAAAAGCTTCGCGGCACAACTAGACCCCAAATGGAGCCCATATACCAAATTTGAACCAAATCGGTCCAGTGTTGCTAAGAAAAGTGCCGCGTACGGCTTACGGCGGACGGCGTACGGCGTACGGCGGACGGACGGAAATTTTTTTATTCGATTTTCGGATTCTACGTACCTAAAAACATCATCTAAAACATCAAATTTTGAGGGGGGGTTAAAATTTTTTTTTTCTTGCTCGATTCCAAAGGCTTATTATTGAAAATAATAAACCAAAAAGACCATAGACCTTTTGCCGAATGGATTTTCGCGTCGGGGTAACGCTAACGTTTAGGTTATCCTGAGAGAAGGTGTTGTGCTAATTGTTTTTTATTCACGTCAGTTTACTGTTGACTCGTGACTTTGAGCGTATTTTTTGCTGCCCAATTTACCTTCATTTGCCGAGTTTCATATTTTCGTGCGTTCATTTTTCAAGTTAACATCGAAAAATGTCTCGGGGAAAAAAATTTTGCTGTTTCGGGGTCTGCAACAGCTCCGAAAGGAAAGGAGCCCCGGGATACGACCCAGCCACAAGATTTTATAGATTTCCTCAACCCTGTTTGTTGTTGAGGAATAATATACTCACTTGGAGTTATTCGGAAGAATCTCTACATGTCGGTAGATGTTCAAAATGTAAAATCGTTAAACGGTGGATGGCTCGTTGCAGAAGATCAGACGACAGGTACGTACCTCCAAAGTTTTTGTAAGCTACTGTGCTTCCTTTACTTAGTACCATGAAGTTATACCATACTGAAGTTAGCAATATTCTGAAGAAAAACTCGGCGCTTTACGCATCGGCGGGGGGCTCCGGTTTATTTCTTTTTCCATACTCTGTATGAAATCATAGGAACACAGAATGTGTTTTTGCGATGCTAGTCATCCGTTAAATAAAAAACAACAATAATAAATGTGGAGTCTTTGGCAATTATAAAATAAATAATTGTTAGACATTTAATTTGGTCTAAAACCCTATAAATGTTATATAAATAAATATGTAACTACAAGAAAAATACTATATAAATTGAGAGCTTTCCAACGAATGGTGAACAATTTCTGTGCAATGAACACTGCGGGAGTTCTATTTCCTTACCAACGGCTTGGTTGCACGTGAAAATCATTATAAAGGGCGCGTAACAGTTTTTTCTGTCGCTTTTTCGTGACGATTTTTTTTCGGTAGGTCATCGCAAAAACACATTCTGTGTTAAAATCGTAAAATCGATAATACTTAACCAAATTGGACAAATTTGAGCAAAGTACTTCCCTGAGTTATGCGCACCAGACAGGAGTGGGAAGGGTGGTACAATTAAGGAGGGAAATGATTTCCTAAATTCATCATCTGCGTATCTAAAAAATAGGCAAAACCGTTAATACTCATCCAGAATGCACCACATTTGGGGGTTATGTTACCCCGAGTTATGCGCACCAGATAGAGGTGGAGGGTTTGGAGATAGGAAATATCCTAAATGCAACATAAAAAATCGGTAAAACCCTTACCTATTTAAGTTAAGATGTTGAATTTAGGAAATTTCCTCCCCTCCTCTCTTCTATTCCCCTGTTCCCCGGCTATCTGGTGCGCATAACTCAGGGGAGTAGGCTGCTCAAATTTGGACCAGTTCGATTAAGTATTAACGATTTTACGGCTTTTTTTCTGAATATGGAATATTGCTAACTTCTGTCCGGTTAAAGTTATACGTTGTGTATTTTGATAAACATTCTACCTAATTATTATGATGACAGGTTTCGGCGAGTTCGTCAAATATCAACCAACCTCTACATCTGCTCAAAACATTTCGACGAAAAACCGGACAAGATGGATTACTCCAAATGTTTACCGAACGGTAACTCAAACTTGGTAGGTACCTAAGTACAGAACTTTCTTGTACTCTTGATATAAATACATTTTTGTTCTTTACATAAAATTGTGTAGGTAGCATGCGGCAAGTTACCTAGTTTGTACCCAGTGTGGTAAGCAAACTGGGCGGATTTTCCATACAAAAAAGAGTGTGAATTTTTAGAAGTATCCCTTTTGTCGAGCATGAAATAGGTACATGCTCATTGTGTAATTCGGTCTGAACAAATTTTAAATTTCAACGAAATGGGTGGGGGGGGAGAGAATAGGGTGTGCGCCTGGGTAGGAAAAACTGTTTATTGTTATTTTTAATCTAAGGTAGACCTCATTCTGACAATTTTGGTACCTACCAATCGCGACCTTCTAGTGTGCGTCAATCTTTTCCTATGAATTTTCAAAGTTTCGACCGTTTATGACGTCACAGTGGGCTGGGGGGTCCCGCCCAGGCGAGAGGGGCGCGTGACGTCATAAACGGTCGAAACTTTGAAAAATCATAGAAACAGATCTACTCAAGCTAGAAGGTCGCGGTTGCTGCCAAAATTCTCAAGATGTAGTCTACTTTCGATAAAAATCTTTAAAAAAATCAAGGCGCATCCCCCATTGTCAGCGTTCGAGTGCTCAGCACATCCAAGCTGAACCTTGAGGTACGACCTTTGTTGGAACGTCATAATTAAGACGTTTAGTTATTAATAACGTCAAGACGGCGCCTTTCACACTAACGTATTTGTAAAATATCACTTAAACGCTTCATTTGATAACTATTTCTTCAGAGTAAGTAGATACATTCTTCCACCTTACTTTGTAGGAAATTAAAGAGAAACTTTTTTCTATAAAATGGTATTTGAATGGGTAAAAACGTGGTATTTCTCGCGAAAATCTTGGTTTTTCATGATCAAAAATATTCCCCCATTCTAAGAACTCTAAGATACCTAAGTTAGGTATCTAAGGTCACGAAAACCCCATATTTCGTCGTCGGGGAGGTCTGAAAGTGCCACCATTCGATTCAGCGTGAGAAAGCCAACCCAACCTACAATAGGGTGTGCGCCTGGGTAGGAAAAACTGTTTATTGTTATTTTTAATCTAAGGTAGACCTCATTCTGACAATTTTGGTACCAACCGCGACCTTCTAGCGTGTGTAAATCTTTTCCTATGAATTTTTAAAGTTTCGACCATTTATGACGTCACAGTGGGCTGGGGGGTCCCTCCCAGGCGAGAGGAGCGTGTGACGTCATAAACGGTCGAAACTTTGAAAAATCATAGAAACAGATCTACTCACGCTAGAAGGTCGCGGTTGGTGCCAAAATTCTCAGGATGTAGTCTACTTTCGATTAAAAATCGAAAAATAATCAAGGCGCATCCCCCATTCGACTTCAAAATCATAAGAGCGTGGGGTTTAAATTTTTATCGAAATCCTTTTGTCGGAAATAAGTTGTATGTAGAATCACCCCTTGAAGTTTGTCACTACTTGACTGTGTACACCCTGTATAGATGTAGATCTACGTAGATACTGCTGTTCTTATTTTTAAAGCTTGGATGATGCCATGAGCTAACTGCCCAAAAATGTAGTTGCGTCGCACCGATTCATACCTATCTTAATTTAGTTATTAGTAGGTATATAATTTTAGTAATTTTCCTCGTTACAGATCGTCAGGCCTAATAATAGAAGACGTCTTCAGGTGGAGGAGCTGGCTCTAGCGGAAGAAAGTGAAAATCGACAGGTTTTAGGTGAGTTATGAGAACGATAACCCATAGCCTTGTTTCCAAAATCCTTTACATAATATCCACTTACATAATATTTTGAATAATGAACCTTTGGAATCGAACAAGAAAAAAAAAGTTCAACACTCCCTCAAATTTAGTTGGTTTTAAGTACGTTTGTAAGTAAGTTTGTACGTTTCAAGGTATGTTCAATCCAAAAATCGGATATACAATTTTCCGTCCGTCCGCCATACACCACTCCACTTTACCCAGTATCCATGGAGCAATTTTGATGAAATTTGGTATATGGGCTCCATTTGGGGTCTATTTGTGTTCCGAGAATTTGTTTATTGTACGAGGGTCATCCAGAAAGTAAGGTTACAACACCTGAGTAAAATCGAAAAATTTTTGTATTTGAAAGAAATTCACAGGATAGGTACTTCACAAATATAGTGAACTATTTTTCAACGTAATCGCCGTCAAGATCGAGACATTTCTGTAGTCGGGGCACCAGCTTTTGTATGCCTGTGTTGTAGACCTCCGCCGCCACCTCTTTCAGCCACTTCTCCACAGCTTCCTCGACCTCCTGATCATTGGAAAATCGTTTCCCTCCCAAAAACTCCTTCAGTTTAGTGAACAGATGGTAATCTGAAGGTGCCAAGTTGGGTGAATAGGGTGGATGGGTGATAATGTCCCATCCAAACGAAGTCAGCAGCTCCTGTGAAACACGTGCCGTGTGAGGCCTGGCGTTGTCGTGCAGGAGACTCACTCCCTTGGTCAGCCTTCCCCTTCTGCTGTTCTGGATGGCTCTTCTCAGTTTTTTTAAGGTATTGCAATAAGCTACTGCGTTAATGGTAGTCCCTTTAGGCATGAAATCCACTAGAAGGACCCCCTTACGGTCCCAGAAAACAGATGCCATGACTTTTCCGGCTGAATGGGTCGTTTTGAACTTTTTGGTGGGAGGGGAGGCAGAATGACGCCACTGAAGTGATTGTCTTTTGGTTTCTGGGGTGTAGTGACACACCCACGTCTCATCCCCTGTCACAATAGAGTCCAAAAAAGCTTCTCCCTCCTGTGCAAAACGATCCAAAAATTCACGAGCCGCAGTCACACGATTTTGACGGTGCTCCGGTGTGAGCATTCTGGGTACCCATCTCGCACACAACTTCTTGTCACCAAGTTTTTCCGAAACAATATCACCAAGGAGACTTCGAGAAATATCAGGAAATTTTTCGTGAAGGTCGTCAAGTGTCACACCGCGGTCATTTAGCACTTGTTCTTCAACTTTTTGCACAAGTTCCTCAGAAATCACTGATGGCCTTTGCTCGTCGGGAGTCTCAGTACGGCCCTCTCTAAACAACCTGACCCATTTTGTGACATGTTGTCGACTCATCACATCACCACCATAAACTTCGACGAGCTTGCGATGGATGTTAGCCGCGGTATTATTCTGCAAAGTCAAAAAACGAATGACCGCTCGGATCTCGCACAGACGGGAGTTGGCGGGAGCGCGAGATGACCTCTCCATTGGAAACTTTTACTGTAACTAAAAAAAACGGCCGAAATAAACGCGGGGCGAAGCAAACTGACCGTTACGAACTCCCCTTCACAGTAGGTGCACCAACTTTGAAAAAGAAAATTTCCCCCAACCTCAGGAGCCCTTGTAACCTTACTTTCTGGATGACCCTCGTAAGTCACTTCTAAGGGGTGAAAAATGGGGGTTTAAATTTTCTAAACGCCCTAGGTGGTGAGGGGGAGGCGGTTATTTAACTAATTTATTGAACAGTGGAAAACGTTCATTACAGATAGGTGATCTGTATAGAAAATAATAAACCGTTGTGTAATAATTTGCAGCGTTTTACTCCATGAAAATTATTCTGAAAACGATACCTCTCATGCTCTTTTTCCACCATGACATTATTTTTCACACCCTTTCTTGTCTCATCTGAAATAAGTACCTGACTCTAGTGTATTCTCGTTTCAGGTGAAAGTATCGAACACCAGCAAGAGCTTTCTTCCTCGAACATGGAGGAAGAACCCATTGTGACAGCTGATGGTACTGTCAGTCCTAGTACGAGCCGCTTTGGAAGCACCGACATCTGTCAAGAAGCAACCAGGTCCGTGGGCACTCAAACAACCACGTCACTCCCTACTATTGAACAGATGACCACCATTATCGAACGTCTCAACCTCCAGATCGTTGATTTGAAAAGGAAATTGTGTGATGCTGAAAAAGCCAAAACCCAAGCTCAGAAGGCCCAAACCGTTCATCAACTTCCACTTGTTGTATTTGAACAGCAGTTGGCAACCAATGAAGACATGTGTAAATTTTACACTGGTTTCGACATAAATCAACTCAAAGCTGTTACATTGTTTTCTGCTGTTGATAAAATCCATTACTGGGGCAGCACATTCATGAATGAATCTGAAAACACAGAATCATCGTCCAAACCTCAAGGGAGATCTCGGAACTACACACAAGCTCAAGAGCTTCTCCTTTTTTTCTTGCGGTTGAGGGGTGGTTTCCTCCTGGAAGATATTGCTTATCGATTCAACCTGTCTTCATCTTTTGTTAGCAGGATGGTGGTTACGTGGACTCAAATTTTATTTCAGAAATTTGACAGTGTGCGCTCTCACATGTTTGTTCCGAGGCACATAATCAATGCACATTTACCTGCGAGATTTAAAAAATTCAAGAACATTCGTGTTATAATTGACTGCGCCGAAATACGGTGCGAAAAGTCTTCTTCTTTTGAACAACAAGGCAATTGTTACTCGGAGTATAAAGCTCACACCACTTTCAAATTGTTGATCGGATGCACTCCCAACGGAGGTGTTTCATTTGTGAGTGATTTAATGGAAGGATCAATTCATGATAGGGCTATTGTGATTGAATCAGGATTGGTGGAGTTATTGGAAGAAGGAGACTTGGTTTTGGCAGACAGAGGGTTTACAATTAGGGACCTTACTGATGAAAAAGGAGCAGTTTTGAAGATACCAGCTTTCCTCAAAGGTCGGGATAACTTGACCCCCCAGGAAGAGTTAGAAACAAAAGAAATTGCAGCAAATCGAATTTTCGTTGAGCATGTTGTCGGACGATTGAAAAACTTCAGAATGTTTCAACGTGTTGTTCCTTTGTCCATGAGACCTACACTATCTCAAGCAGTTTTTGTTTGTGCCTGTCTCCTGAATTTTCACGAACCTTTAGTAGAATAAGCTTTTATAAATTATAACTAATAATTTTATAACTTTTTATAACTTTTATATAATATATAATATACATATTATGTACAGGGTGGCTCACGAGTTCCCCCCCCCCCCTCCGCTAAAATCGTCCAGGTAGAGGTAACGTTTTTTTTTAATTTTCATGATTTTTTCCAAGGATCTCAAATACGACCATATCTCAATATGAAAAAATGAAGTTAGTGTCAATTGCAAGTATTTTTTCTGAATTCCTCACATAAAATCATGAAGAATAGAGTTGGTCCCAATTTTTTACGCTGTACTTTGGGGACATGAAGGGGAGTGTAACCTTTTTGTGAAACACTCTGTATACATACCTGTGTAGCTTCGAACAATAAAATACTCATTACGCATTTACTGTTTTTTGTTACTCCACAGTTGAGGTGACCCCACATAATTACAAGAATCTCATTGCCTAGGCTATTTTTCTTGCCAAAAGAAACACATTTTAGTTAATGAGGGGAAAAAATGTATTCATACAATACTTTGTAACGTTTTTTATTCATTGACTAGTTACCTTCAAGACATAAGTACGTTCAAATTTTTTCAGACTTGGATTTTAAGGCACCACAATTCATGGAGAATAAAGGTAAACCCGTTAAATTTGCTAGCATACGTAATATTGCAAAATAAAGGCACTTTATTAAATATAAATATTTAAAATGCATAAGATACCTGTTAGGGAGAGTTTACAATACAAACTTAAAGTTTTGCAAAGAGATTCCTAGTTGCTATAAAATGTTTACACGTCAGTATCACAGTAGTTTGGTAAGTGGAAGTCCCATTGGAAATTTCATTTCCGTAATATTGCTAAAAGAAGGAACTTTAGGAAATATAAGTATTTGAAGAGCATTAGATAGGTACCACACTCGTTAGGGAGAGTTTACAATACAAATTTAAAGTTTTGCAAAGAGATTCCTAGATGCTATAAAATTGTTACACGTCACTATCACAGTAGTTTGGTAACTGGAAGTTCCATTGGAAATTTCATTTCCGTAATACTCCTAAAAGAAGGAACTTTAGGAAATATAAGTATTTGAAGAGCATTAGATAGGTACCTAGGTACCACACTCGTTAGGGAGAGTTTACAATACAAATTTAAAGTTTTGCAAAGAGATTCCTAGTTGCTATAAAATGTTTACACGTCAGTATCACAGTAGTTTGGTAAGTGGAAGTCCCATTGGAAATTTCATTTCCGTAATATTGCTAAAAGAAGGAACTTTAGGAAATATAAGTATTTGAAGAGCATTAGATAGGTACCACACTCGTTAGGGAGAGTTTACAATACAAATTTAAAGTTTTGCAAAGAGATTCCTAGATGCTATAAAATTGTTACACGTCACTATCACAGTAGTTTGGTAACTGGAAGTTCCATTGGAAATTTCATTTCCGTAATACTCCTAAAAGAAGGAACTTTAGGAAATATAAGTATTTGAAGAGCATTAGATAGGTACCTAGGTACCACACTCGTTAGGGAGAGTTTACAATACAAATTTAAAGTTTTGCAAAGAGATTCCTAGTTGCTATAAAATGTTTACACGTCAGTATCACAGTAGTTTGGTAAGTGGAAGTCCCATTGGAAATTTCATTTCCGTAATATTGCTAAAAGAAGGAACTTTAGGAAATATAAGTATTTGAAGAGCATTAGATAGGTACCACACTCGTTAGGGAGAGTTTACAATACAAATTTAAAGTTTTGCAAAGAGATTCCTAGATGCTATAAAATTGTTACACGTCACTATCACAGTCAGTGGCGCCTCCTCCAGGCAAACATAGCAAACACTGTTTGCCTTACTACAAATATGCAAAATAAATTAATTAATTTTTGTTGAGATTCTCCTATTTTTTCCATTTTTTTTTGTAAGTAATATTTAGCTGATTTTTAAACTTTTATAATATTTAGGGACTATTTCATTATTATCAAGGAAGTTAGATTAAATAGAAGAATGGAATAAGAAAGTACGTATTTTGCCTTGGATACTAACCTGCAACACACCAGAGACTTGGAGAGGTCGGTAATGTAGATGATTGCGGATGATACGCGGTGCCTGGCGATCAAGGCAAGCAGTTCAAACAAATGAATTTTTCGGGACTGTTTAGAGTGAGAGGCGACGATCGGCGGGGCGGCGGGGGGTCAGCGCGGTATCAAGTATTGCTATACCCCCACTACCACCATGGCAAACAGTCAGAAAACTGTTTCGTGACCTTGAATGCAGAGAAACTTGGAAGATGAGCCATGGATACTAATTAGCCCACGCATGAAGACATAACATATCCATCCACCCACATTATCTCAAAGAAGGAAAGCAGTTCGGTTTTTCGCCGCCGCAAATAGCAGCTGTTTGACGTTGACTGGTGTCCCGTTCCCAATTTTACTGTATTTCACTGTACCTAATCGTTTTTCTTGTTGATAGACACTAGGAAATAATTGCAAAACATTGAAGAATGAAGGTTTCACATCTTATTAGGTCTAAATTCAGAGTCTCCCTTTTTGGTTAATTATTTTCAAGAAAAAAGTTTGACTACCCTCGAATTTGATGGTTTACGTTTGTGGTAGGTAAGTACGTGTAGATTTTGAAAATCGAATGTATAAAAAAAATCCTTCCGTCCGCGGATCTTTCCTAAATTATCATGGACCGATTCTGATGAAATTTGGTATGTGGGCTCCATTTGGGATCTAGTTGTGCTTTTGGTTGATGTAAGTCACTTCTAAGTGGTGAAACGGAAGCGCTGAAACTTCCAAAGGCACCCTCTCTCGATATGAAGGTATTGTTTTTTTACAAATTTAAGATTGTACCATTGAATTTTTAGAATTGAATGAGACTACTCATAGCTTTTTAGGACAATCTGTTCGCTCCCTACGAGAACTTAAGGGTTGGACTTACGATAAATCAGAAAAACGAGTATGAATCGCAAAAGAGGCGTGATCGCCTTTCAAATTTTAGTTAACCAAAATGCGTTCGCCGATCGTTTCTTTGGGATGTACTCGGTTTTGCTTCCTTAGCAACTAGTAATCAAATTTCTAAACGAAGAAATTCTTTATTTCTTCCAGTGGAGTGTGAAGCGTTTAATTCTTCCAAATAAACTTGATTGTGAAGGTAAAACATGGTTCGTAGGCGGTGACAATAGCAAAGCTGAGTTATTTGCTGGGACGTGATCAATACAGAAAAAAAGATGAACCTTTGTGTAATAAATTGCAGCCTAGCTGTTTGCCTGACGAATATTATCACGCGACGCCCCTGATCACAGTAGTTTGGTAACTGGAAGTTCCATTGGAAATTTCATTTCCGTAATACTCCTAAAAGAAGGAACTTTAGGAAATATAAGTATTTGAAGAGCATTAGATAGGTACCTAGGTACCACACTCGTTAGGGAGAGTTTACAATACAAATTTAAAGTTTTGCAAAGAGATTCCTAGTTGCTATAAAATGTTTACACGTCAGTATCACAGTAGTTTGGTAAGTGGAAGTCCCATTGGAAATTTCATTTCCGTAATATTGCTAAAAGAAGGAACTTTAGGAAATATAAGTATTTGAAGAGCATTAGATAGGTACCACACTCGTTAGGGAGAGTTTACAATACAAATTTAAAGTTTTGCAAAGAGATTCCTAGATGCTATAAAATTGTTACACGTCACTATCACAGTAGTTTGGTAAGTGGAAGTCCCATTGGAAATTTCATTTCCGTAATATTGCTAAAAGAAGGAACTTTAGGAAATATAAGTATTTGAAGTGCATTAGATAGGTACCTAGGTACCACACTCGTTAGGGAGAGTTTACAATACAAATTTAAAGTTTTGCAAAGAGATTCCTAGTTGCTATACTTAAAATGTTTACACGTCAGTATCACAGTAGTTTGGTAACTGGAAGTTCCATTGGAAATTTCATTTCCGTAATACTCCTAAAAGAAGGAACTTTAGGAAATATAAGTATTTGAAGAGCATTAGATAGGTACCTAGGTACCACACTCGTTAGGGAGAGTTTACAATACAAATTTAAAGTTTTGCAAAGAGATTCCTAGTTGCTATAAAATGTTTACACGTCAGTATCACAGTAGTTTGGTAAGTGGGAGTCCCATTGGAAATTTCATTTCCGTAATATTGCTAAAAGAAGGAACTTTAGGAAATATAAGTATTTGAAGAGCATTAGATAGGTACCTAGGTACCACACTCGTTAGGGAGAGTTTACAATACAAATTTAAAGTTTTGCAAAGATTCCTAGTTGCTACAAAAAATGTGTAAATGTCAGTATCACAGTAGTTCCATTGGTTATTCCATTTTAAAATGAATTGCCCTACACATAATATAATGTCGATTGATTAGATAAGTTAGCTCACTCAATACTGTCTAAGCAAACAGCATACTGTCAAAACAAGCATACTGACAACATACTGTCTAAGGAAACATTTAATGAAGGTGCTAACAGGCCACTGTGGGCAAAATGGTATCTATTACAGAAGGTTGGTAATGGGAAGTTCCCTAGGCAATTTCATTTCAAAGTACTCTGGGCAAATAAACTGCTCGTGGATTATCATTAATTTCGATGAGGCATCCTTCCACCAGTGCTGATCCGATAAAATCCTTTCCACAAACAATCCTCGCGGGGTCCAAACAACAAAGTCACACCACTTAAATTCTGTTACCCCCAACTGCATTTGAATTTGTTGGTGGTAAACGTGGTTTCTGGGCAGGAAGAATCTGTCTCCGTCTTGTTTCAAATAGAAACGTTGTCTTTGCTCTGGCGTTAGTGCTGCTAGGTCAGTAGGGGCATGATCTTTCAACAAATAGCAGCATTTAATTTCGATCAATCCTTCTTCCCCTGTCTTGACACATTTAACAATTCCATCGGGCGATGCTCCTAGCCCGGGAAAAAGGGGGTTTACCCACAGTCCTGTGGTACAAACCAAGTTACCCGTCAACTCGATGTACGCCTGTCGAGCTCTATCCTCATTGTCTCGTCCATACTTCATATACATGTTGTCAAAAGTGGTCAGTGGTTCCCACATCAGCTCTTTTATTTTTTTCTCAATATTTCCACTGTCACGTACCAAAAATTTGGCGCAGCAAGAAGCAGTAATCATAATTGATCGAACGCGGCGCCAGGTGTCCGCTTCTCTTTGATTTTCTGTCCCTTTGATGCAGCCTGGAGCATTCAAGCCAAACCTCAGGGCGTGTTGCAGTAGGGAACGCAGAATTTTTAAAATCTGTGTACGCTCGTCAGTAATTATATAATCATCGTATTTATATCTTAACATCATGTCCCACATACTTTTTCTTTTTGTCGTCTGAGCACAATACAGCAATAAATTGAGAGTTTTCTCTGGATTCTGTACCTCGACAGGGCTTGATTTAATCATACGATTAGGGTCCCTCTTGTTGGTATACTGGCGTTTGAAGGCTGGGGCACTGCTCTTGTCCTGGCGTCCCTGGTTCCATTGGCAAACAGCACTGGTACATGGAGGAGGGGTGTAGCCATATAGGAGCACGTAGTCGTCCAGCGCTTGCAACAATGCACTGACGTGTGAACACCTGCAACAATAACACATAGATCGGTACTTGCAGATGTGCTATGTTTTACTTGTTTTTCTAAATGAATGTTTTCAATGAACGCAATGTCCCTACGCCGGACAGGCCACTTTTGCCCCTAGAATTGTTCAAAAAATCTGAAAATTTTCACATAGGCTCCATTTGGGGTCTGGTTGGTTTTTAGCTAGGGGGGAAGTAAGGGGAAAAATGGGGATTTTCGAAGTTGTTGTCAACATGGTCGTGTGGGGTATCGATGTCCATGTTATTTTTTGGGGGCTGAATCGATTGGAATAGGTTCCACAGGAATCCAAATGACTCGGACAGAGAAAATTTAATTTTAATGGAAAAAATATTGGAAAAAATAGCTGATTTAACATTTTAAAAAAATGTTAGCGAATTTATGAGGAAATGAAGCTATCGGGACGGCCTCAAAATTTCTAGAATGGACATTTTTGAAATTTTTCTTCACTGAAATCCGTTTTGGCACATTCTAAAACGATTCCTGAAGTTTTTCCAAAAATCATATGTAGGTATACAGAGTGTCGCACGAGTTGTTCCCCCTCCCCTCATGCTAAAATCGTCCAGGTAGTGGTATAAAAGTTTTTAAAAAAATTAATTTTCCCCAAGGATCTCAAATATGACCACGGTGCGCATTACGAACGTGCACAACGTACATCAACTTTGTTATCTCATATGGGAACCCCTATTTTTAATGCAGATTTTGATTCTAGTCAAAATTGTATGAGTTTCAGACCCCTCAACTGATTTTGCTTCCGAGTCTACCAAGGTAGCGGAAGCTTTGTTTTCACATTTCAAGGATGCAAAAAAAAATTCTCCAAAATCAAAATTTCCACTACCGTTTTACGTTTCAGACCTTTCTGAACAATTATGGTTCCGTGTCTGTCTGTCTGTGTGTCTGTCAGGAATGGGGAATTTGCCTCAATTTTAGATTCTGGAATTTCAAGGCAAATCCTATTATAGGGCCCTAGAATAACGTTTAACACTAGGAATAACCAACGGAAAAAAATTACCGTAGGAGAAAATGACTAAACAAGTAAACCTCTGTTACAAAACACCGCGAAAATCGAGGAGTATTGTTGACGTCATACGAAAAAAAAAAAAAACGACGCGAAAGCAACGACAACAGACAGAGTTCTAGCACGCCACACAAAACGATCCAGTGAAATGGCTACTCGAATAATGTGATTCAAATCTTGAAACTAAATAAGAGAAGATGAAGAATAATAATGGTTGATAAACTAGTAGATAGATTCGTATTGTAAAAAAGTGAGTAATACTGTTTCTTTTGGTCAATTTTGTGTCAGGGTTCTTCCTGCCAGATCGTGGCGCACTCTTGTGCGCACTACTCGGAAGGTAAAAGTTCGTGTATGTGCCGCTTCTGTGGTAAGCGCCACAGAACCTCCTTTGAAGTCAGATTGGTAGAATATCCGTCACGTTTCAAACATGGCTGCCTCTTACACATTGCCACCACATTTAAAATTTCCATCTTCCTTAAATTCTCTAAATTTTTTGGATGCGTTTTCGAGCAGCTCACTATGGTTTTATTCCATAAAAATAAACCCTCATTCGAAAAAAAAATAAAAAAATGTGAGGCAAATTCCCCATTCCTTGTAACGCGCATACCTATACGAAGTTATTGTCCGATTTCTATGAAATTTTCAGGGATTGTGCGAGTTGGTGTGTAGACGGTCCCCTATGAAAATCATCATCCCCGGACTGATAGAAGCGACTGCGCGTGCGCAAACGTGAATCCCATGTAACGGCCATAACTTCGACATTTTTCATCCGATTTCAATTAAATTTTCAGGGATGTTATAGATTAGTGTTTAGACAGTCCCCTATGAAAATCACCACCTTCGGACTGATAGCAGCCACTGCGCATGCGCAAACGTGAATTTCCTTGTAACAGCCATAACTTCTACATTTTCCATCCGATTTCAATCAAATTTTCAGGGATGTTACAGAGTAACTTGTTTTGATGTTTTGAGATTAACTACTATGCATCGGATCATCTACACAATCGGGTTATGGATACGAGGAAGCTATGTGCCACACCCACTTGGCATACTTCTATGTATTTTTTTTTGTCAGGATCTCAAATATCGTACTTTTGTGCACGTGCGCATGTGCAAAACATTTTCTTATTTCAAATGGGAACCCCCATTTTTTATTGAAGATTCGGATTCTACGTAAAATGTCATGAACTTTAGACCCCTCAACCGATTTTTATGGCTGTGCACAACCCGTCCAGCGAGCGCGCAAACACGTGCAACCCCTGGATTGTGCCAAAATTGAGATGAAGGTAGACCCCAAGTGTGATACAGGTTTTTTCATTAATTTTCAATGCTGAATCACAAGTTGGTATGTATTTTTGGATTTAACTGGAATGTTTCGAAACGGCGGACAAAAAATAGGTGGTTTTAACTAGAAAATCTTTCTTTTTCCATCCTTATGAGTCACGAGGCAATTTTAATTAGTTAAGTAGTAATTTAGGGGTACATTTAGCCACCTGAACTAATTAAAATTGCCTCGTAACTCATAAAGATGGAAAAAGAGCTATTTCTAGTTAAAACCACCTACTTTTCGGATGCCGTTTCAAACTTTCCCAGTTAAATCCAAAAATACATACCACCACGCGATCCAGCGTCGAAAATTATCGAAAAAACATGAATCTCACTTGGAGTCTACCTTCATCTCAATTTTGGCACAATCCAGGGGTTGCGCACTGGATGGGTCGTGCGCAACCAAAAAAAAAAGGTTGAGTGGTCTAAATTTCATGAAATTTTGAGTAGGTAGAATCCAAATCTACAATGCAAAATAGGGGTTCCAATTTGAGATAACAAAGTTGGTGAGCGTTGCGCATCGTGGTCTTATTTGAAATCCTTGGGAAAAATCATGAAGATTAAAAAAAAAAATTGTTCACCTCTATCTGGACGATTTTAAAAGGTGGGGGAGGGGGGACAACTCGTGCTACACTCTGTATAATATAAATATGTGCCATTCCGGACGATAACTGGAGCAACTAAGTAAGTAGCAAAAAATTTGAAATTGATCCAACATGTTCAAAATAACAAACAAAAAGGCAAGTTCGATAGCCAGGAGTTTTAGACAACTGTAAGGGGTCCAAATCGCAAAAAATAGGGTCCATAACGTTATTTTTAGGGAATTTAAATTGGAATTTATTTATTAGCGAATTTTTGAAGAAGTGAAGCTATTGCAATGACCTCAATATTTTTAGAATGGACATGTTTGTAATTTTTCGTTCTCTGAAATCTTTTTCTTCAATGTTTTGGCACATTCTAAAACGATTCCTGAAGTTTTTCAAGAATCATATGTATAATTATATCTTGCAAAAATAATCGTGCGCGCATTTTTCCTTGAGAAAACCTAATTGTATTGATGGTAATATGATTTAAACCCTAAATAAAATAAATCTTCCACACAATTTTTTCTTTTCTTAACCATGGTTAAAACTAGAAGATTTTTTTGCAAATTCGAGTGGAAAAATTTGTGTCGTCCAAAATCGAAATTTAGAAATAAAAATTTAGAAATAAAAAATTGGAAAAAAATTGGAAATTTAGAAATAAAAACTAAAAACAGTGTGTTACATACCTGCCCATACTGCTAGCTTTACAGTGACATCCTGCATCAATCACCTCAGCAGTAAATTTGTGTAGCTTGATGATTACTGAAAATTTTTCTTTTCTCATTGAAGCTTGGACCTGGAATAGAAAAACTGGTTATGAATAGCTAACCTTACGTTCTCTAGGTAAGAATGATAGGTAAGTCTCACCAAAGGGATTTCCCCTCCCTCAGGCATGAATATACCTAACTATTGACACATACATATACAGGGTGTCCCAGAAGTTATGGTCCACCCTCCGGCATTTCCGTACTTAATTTCGTAATAAAATGGGCCCAACTCCATTTTCATATTTTTTTTGTAAAGAAGTCAGGAAAAATACTTTTGCACAAAAAAACATTGACACTATTGGCGCTATTGACACTAATTTTGTTTTTTCAAATGGGAACCCCCATTTTTTATTGCAGATTCAGATTCTACGTCAAATTTCATGAGAAATTCATACCCGAATCGATTTTTTTCTTTGCGTGCAACTGGTACTTTTCGCGCGCAAAGTGACCAGGGTGCGCAAAAGTGATTTTTTTTTAACCCCAAGTGTGGCACATTTTTTTTCATTATTTTTGACGCTGAATCACGTGGTGAGGTCCTTTCTTCGATTTCATCGTTTTTTTCTTCCAAATTTAGAAGGAAAAATAATGTTTTTGGACTTAATAAATTTCCCTCCTCTAAATTTAAAAAAATGTTGGAAAGTAGGTGGGTACTACTTTACTACTTTAATTTTAAAAAAAGTCAATAAGCTTCTCATCTAAAAACCTTTAAAAAAAATGAAAGTTACTTGTTACTTGTCTGCAGGCAAAAGGAGGTAATTTTGAGCAGTTGCTGTGATTTTTTAATTTCATTATTATTATCTTAGTTTTTTTATTTTTACTTTTTTTGGAGATTTTGTAACTTTTAATTTTTTTCTTTTAAATTTTGAGATGAGAAGCTTTTTGATTTTTTTTTTCAACATTAAAGTTGGTAAGTACCTACCTACTTTCCAATATTTTTTTGTTTTTTAAATTTAGAAGTGAGGAATTTATTTTTAATCTAGGAGTGAGGGAAAATAAAGTCCAAAAACCTTATTTTTCATTCTAAATTTGGAAAAATAACGATGAAATCGAAAAAAAGGACCTCACCAAGTGATTCAGCGTCAAAAATAATGAAAAAAATGTGCCACACTTGGGGTTAAAGAAAATTCACTTTTGCGCACCCTGGTCACTTTGCGCGCGAAAAGTACCAGTTGCACGCAATGAAAAAAATCGATTCGGGTATGAATTTCTCATGAAATTTGACGTAGAATCTGAATCTGCAATAAAAAATGGGGGTTCCCATTTGAAAAAACAAAGTTAGTGTCAATTGCGCACAATTTCGCGCAAATTATTTTTCCTGAATTTTTTACAAAAAAATATGAGAAATGGCGTTGGGCCCATTTTATTACGCAATTAAATACGGAAATGCCGGAGGGTGGACCATAACTTCTGGGACACCCTGTATATGTATGTGTCTTAACTTGGAAAACCTATAATAGGTTTTCCAAGTTAGATTTAAAATTTTCCAAATCAAATTGACAACTTTCAAAATCAAATTGAAATTTTTCCAAATCAAATTGAGAACTCAAAACTTTTTTTGACACAGGTATATTTTGTAGAAGAGAAGATTAGAAAGGTACTTTTCAAGTATATGAAAATACTAACCTTGGCTCTTAGACAGAAGTGGCCCTGAACAGAGAAAGCATTCTCCAGTTGCTGAACATGGCCATCCAGAAAATATTGTCGGCCCCTTCGTAACGGTTTGGCAGTTGATGGCACAGGATGTCGGGTTTCTTCAAACTCCCTTGATTCCTCGTCATCCTCCACTTCATTCGTTTCAACAATATGTTTGTAAATGAGCCCATAGTGGAACTGATCTGGAATAAGAATCGAGGGAAAACTCTTCCATCCAGCCACTGGAAAAGCATCCAAATTATTACTGCTGTGGGCTTCATTGAGGCAGCTTCTTCTGTTGTCCACGGCTTTGGCAGTTAGCCACTTCCCACGATCGACGGAAGGGTCAATTGGCTTATTGCTTTTAATCACACCTGTCACGAGCTCAACTAACTCAGGCTTCCGTACTGATAGTGGAACCTTGAGCCCTCGAACTGTCAGGAATCTTCTAAGTGCCACTACCGAATTGGCACTTACCTCAATGTTGGGTAATATCCCTCCAGGTATATCTTTCTCATTAAGTTTTATCATCTTGAAAGGGACCTTTAAAGCCATGATGATCGTCAATGTCCAAGCCGAGTCGAAAGCCACTTCACAAAAACACGTACTAATCAGGTCCAAAACGGAAGTCAATGCACAAGCCGGGTCGAAAGTAACTTCACAAAAACACGTACGTATCAGGTCCAAAACGAAAGTCAATGTCCAAGCCGAGTCAAAAATCAATAATATTAAATGGGCGTTGCTACGAACGGTTGAAAAAATGTTGAAAAATAGGAATCGAGCGAAAATCAGGAGTAGGAGGTATAAAACTGACAGGGAATCGGGTGACTTGCAAATGATCGAAACACATAACCTGCACGCGGGGAGTTGATAAGTGGTTACAATGACGTCACGTCCGCCATTCGGCAAAAGGTCTATTTCAAACCTACCCAATTTAATTAAACTTAGTTCAATTAAAGAGATCTTGAAAGAGAGATCTTTCAATTTTCCGCATCACCAAACTCCTACTCGATTTCAACTGTCGGGGCACACGGTACTTCCTAAATACCGCACAACAATCTCTGTAGGTACAAGGTACAACTTGCTTCCATGCAATTTAAAAAATAAATTATTTGATCACCCTATTCAAATTAATAAATTGTTGAAATACTTTTTCATTAATGATCACGACCTATAATAATGATATTGTCCTAGTTGATTATTAAGAAAAGGCTGCAATTATTACACATTGGTTTATTATTTTTTTATTTTTCTATATAGATCACTCGTCTGCAAAGCCACCAACCATCCAAAATGAAGAAAAACATCGATCGCATTTCGGTCAGCTTTAATTTGAACGGAGATTTGGCCTCTTTTGCGATTCACACTCGTGACTTCTGATTTATCGTACGTCCAAACTTTAAATTCTTGTAGTGAGCGAACGGTTTGTCCTACAGAGCTCCGGGTGGTCTCAAAAATTATATAGAATCTTAAATTGAAGGAAAAACAATACCTTTAGGTATATCAAAATTTTTTGAGTTAGGGCGTTTTCAAAATTTCAAAATTGATTTTGGAACCCTTAGAAGTGACCTACCTACATCAACCAAAATCTTCGGGGCACAACTAGACCCCAAATGGAGCCTACATACCAAATTTCATCAAAATCGGTCAATGCTAAGTGGCAAAAGTGCCGCGTACGGCGGACGGACGGCCAAATTTTTATTCGATTTTTGGATTCTACATACCTAGAAACGTAAACCATCAAAATTTGATGGTTTACGTTGCGGGAACCCTTTGGTGGAATCATTCCACCAAAGGGTTCCCGCAAGGGGACTTGATTACGAAAGAAAAGCGTTCGAATCAGACAAGACTCAGTCGCCTGATCACAATTTTGCTGATCATCCAGCTAATGGGAGATGACCTTTCCAACTGAGAGTTACTTCCTGAATCCCATCTTTCAAGAAATTTCGCCGTGATATTCCTCAACAAAAGATGTCCTCGAAAGTATCCAAGATGACAGAAGCGTTCGACGCAGCAACAAATTCTGTTGCTTTGACAACTTTGCTGAGCATTCAGATGATCGGGAGACGCTCTTTCCACCTGAAGATTACTCACTCCTGGTTCCAATGGTTTTTGATATTTCGTTTTGATGTTCGCCTAACTTAATATTCCTCACCAAGGATCTGAAGACGATGCTTTTGACGCAGCGACAAGACTCAGTCGCTTGCACTTTTCACGGACTTTCCCCTCGTCGGATTTCGCAAGGCGGCAAAACACTACTCATATTACGACTTCCACGCTCATCTCATCTCCATAACTCGCGAGAGGAAGGCCGTCGCCCCCCACGACTTCCGCGGCCTCTCCGCCTCTGATTGATGCGATTTCGAAATGTCGACGACTAAGTCGAACTCGCAGTGCTTCACCACCAGACACGTTAATTTCATGCTCGTTCGCCACAGAGGTACAGTCGCTATTCGATGACTCGTTCACTCGATCTTTTTCCATTGCTATTGAAACTTAAATAATTCTTCTACAATACTGGAACACATAAAATCTGAGGAATACGAGATTAACAGTCGATACTACATAAACTCGATAAAGACTTCCCACGAGTACTCAAACTACTTCTATAAAAACCGACTTCATACCTGTAAATCGTCAGAAACAGGTTCATCAGCAGTTACATGAAATCCAAGGTTCAATAAACGTTATAGTGGATAAAAGGAGAATTGGGAATGAAGGACAAGTTATGCTCCTCCTCTAACATGATTCCTTGGCACTGTTCCATAGTTTTTCAGTAACAATTTCTAAGTTCCCGGTTGTTTATGTAAGAACGCCGGCCGAATTATATAGTGTCTCACCAACTTCATTTCTTCTACAGTCCGTATAAAAATAAAAAAAATAAATAAAAAATAAATCCGCAATGCGCAAAAAGTAGGTTTTGCCTAATGATACCCCCATTTTGGTTTATCATTTTCAATATGAAACCTTTGGAATCGAGCAAGATCAAAAAAATGCCCCCCTACTCTCCGCTTTAAAGTTTGATGGTTTACATTTCGAAATATGTAAAATCCAAAAATCCAAGAATCAAAAAATGGATTTCCTATATAAAACATGACGATACTATACTGTATTATTGACTTTTTGCCCTTTTTTCATTCCCCATGATAATACAATTAATAGGGACAATCTTGAGGGCAAAACTCTTCACCAACTTCGAAAACTTCATCAAAATTAACCATAATTTCGTGTAGTTATGCCCAGAATGAGAGGCTGACTACAGATAGACGGAATCGAGATTACTCAAAAAACACTCAAACGCAAAATTAAAGAAAACTTTGTTATTTTGTAGGACCCAAATTTATTTGAGCCGCACGAGTATGAAACTTTCAGCCACATAGGGAAGTCAAGCAGCCCTATCAGGAGGGTGAAAAGTTAGTAATGAGCTAGTATACCTGCAGAACAAAGCTCAGTTCGTACTTATATTACGATTCGAGGTTAGAAACAGAGCTTCCAAATTAGAGTTATCAAGGAATATCCGACATTTTGGCCCATGATTCCCCATTTTGGTTTATTATTTTCAATCTTTATCTTTATCTTATTAACCGTGGACCCATTTTGATTGAATTTGTGGTCTACTTGTGCCCCAAAGCTTTTGGTTATTGTCAGTCACTTCTAATGGGGGGTGGGGGGAATAGGGGTTGTAATTTTCAAAACGCCCTAGCTCAAAACTGACGATATAAAGGCACCTTTTGTTTTTTAATCGATTTAAATTGAATCAAATGAGACTGTTTAGAACAAACCGATCGCTTTCCGTGAGGGAAGGGTTGGACAATAAATCATAAACACGCGTGTGAATCTAATTTTTTCTCTTCTATATTTAGGCGCAAGGAACCTTGAGGAGGTCACGAAGTGTTGTGAATCGCAAAAGATTGTACATTGATGGAAATAGGCCCAAAATCCATTTAAATTTCAGCTGATCAAATTCTTTGAATGTTTGGCTTGTTTCTTTAAGTAGAGTTTCAATTCACCCAATTGGAATTTCGTAGCAACAAGAACCACCCGATTTCGTAATGAAGGCACCTACAGATCTGGAATAGCGATGTTATTCCTAGTAGGTAGTATTTCTATGCAGAAGGGTGAACCATAAAGTGAAATAATGAACCAGTGTGTGATAATGTGCAGCGTTTTTATCTTTTTCATTTAATGACCATTATTTGGACATATGAACATTTATTTTTTAAATGTTAAACTTCAGAAATCTTTTGAATTGGAATCACTAAAATTTTCTGCGTTTTTTCCATTCTAAAAATTTGGAGGAAATTCCAATAAATTATTTATCTATATACATATTTTTTGTTGGAAATTGTTAAAATTATATCATTTGCAGTTGGATGAATTGAAGGATACCCTTCATGAATTGGAAGATGGACCCCTATGAATTGAAGGATGCTCTGCATAAATTGGAAGATGATTATTAATGTTCTTCTAAATGAAAAATAGACAACTTTTATCTCAAAGGGTGTACGGTGAATGACTCAACTAGAAAAATCAAGAAAACAAAAGGGGCTCTTTTACAAATTCCAACGTTCTATTGGTGATTTTACGTCTTTCTCCCTATATTATTGGTTGAATCCGATTCAGTTCTTAGTTCCATCAATAATACACTAAATTCCCAAGAAAATGCGAAAAAAATAAAAACCTAGCTAAATTAGCAGTGACACACTCGAGTTTGGATAAAAGCAAAATCTTGAAGCGCGTTTTGCTCGTAATTTTGAAACTTTTATAAGCATCCCTTGCACCCAAAAGCGCCCCTTGTGAACTCGTTGTGCGATATGAACATCTAATTTTTAAATGTTAAAGTTCAGAAATCGTTTAAATTGCAACGACTAAAATTTTCTGCGTTTTCCATTCTAAAAGTTTGGAGGAAATTCCAATAAATTAATTATTTATATATATTTTGCTTCCTCACTACCGAAGGTAGGGAAGCTTTGTATTCGTGAAAGAAGTTAAAAAAAAATGTCCTCCAAAATCAAAATTTCCATTTGCTTTTTGCGTTTTAGAGCTTCCCGAACAATTTTGGTTCCGTGTCTGTCTGTCTGTCTGTCTGTCGGTCTGTCTGTCTGTCGGTCTGTCTGTGGTCAATCCTTGTCCCGGGCAAAACTATACTAACCTGTGGTCCGATTTTGATGAAATTTTCAGGGATTGTGCGGGTTAGGTCCTAGACGGTCCCCTATAAATTTCAGCACCTTCGGACCAATAGGAGCGGGTGCGCATGCGCAAACGTGAATTTCCTGGAACCTCGGTTTCTCGGTTTCTAATGAACCGATTTTGCTCAAATTTGGAGGTTAGTTAGGGACTAACTTCTAAGAGACACCCTATAAGTTTCAATCAAATTGGTCAAGCAATAGCCGCTGCGCATGCTCGAACTTTAAATTTATTGTTACAACCAAAACTCCGCAACTATTCAACCAATTTCGATGAAATTTTCAGTGATTGTGTGGTTTAGGTCCTAGACGGTGGACCGCTAAATAAAATTCTACGTTGAAAATACAAAATATTATAAACTATAATACCTTATAAAAACGTCTGCCAAGTTGGGTGGGCAGTATAGCTTCCTCACTCATTGTAACATGGACGTATAGAATCAGTTGGCGAAAAAATTATGATTCAAAGAGTTATTGAATGCCAAAATATTGGCGATAATATGCGGGATAGGGTTGCAGGTATTAATGTTTATAATATTTTTATTATTTTTATAAGGTATTATAGTTTATAATATTTTGTATTTTCAACGTAGAATTTTATTTAGCGGTCCACCGTCTAGGACCTAAACCACACAATCCCTGAAAATTTCATCGAAATTGGTTGAATAGTTGCGGAGTTTTGGTTGTAACAATAAATTTAAAGTTCGAGCATGCGCAGCGGCTATTGCTTGACCAATTTGATTGAAACTTATAGGGTGTCTCTTAAAAGTTAGTCCCTAACTAACCTCCAAATTTGAGCAAAATCGGTTCATTAGAAACCGAGAAACCGAGGTTCCAGGAAATTCACGTTTGCGCATGCGCACTCGCTCCTATTGGTCCGAAGGTGCCGAAATTGATAGGGGACCGTCTAGGACCTAACCCGCACAATCTCTGAAAATTTCATCAAAATCGGACCACAGGTTAGTATAGTTTTGCCCGGGACAAGGATTGACCACAGACAGACCGACAGACAGACAGACACGGAACCAAAATTGTTCGGGAAGCTCTAAAACGCAAAAAGCAAGTGGAAATTTTGATTTTGGAGGACATTTTTTTTTAACTTCTTTCACGAATACAAAGCTTCCCTACCTTCGGTAGTGAGGAAGCAAAATTATAAAAATATTATAAACATTAATACCTGCAACCCTATCCCGCATATTATCGCCAATATTTTGGTATTCAATAACTCTTTGAATCATAATTTTTTCGCCAACTGATTCTATACGTCCATGTTACAATGAGTGAGGAAGCTATACTGCCCACCCAACTTGGCAGACGTTTTTTGTTGGAAATTCTTAAAAATGATGTCATTTGCAGTTTTTAGAATAGTTGGGGGAGCGGAGTATAATGTTTCTCTAACAGACGTGAGAGGATGGGTGAAGGGTCTCCTGAGCAGTTACTTAAGTGTAATCCTTGTTGCAGAATCAACAATAGGGAAAAGAATGAAAGATTAAATTACAACCCTTCCCGACGTCCCGTCGAAAAGAGAAATATCCGCCGTCCATCATTCGGTACCGCTCGTGAGAGATGATATCTTCGACTCAGGTACAGGTACAGGTACAAGGGCACAAGTGAATTGTCGCGGATGGGTAACATTCTTGCACGACTGGGCAGATTGAAGCGTGACAGAGCGGAAGGGATCTTGGACGGTCAGCGATGTGGAAAACGAGGGGGTGCCAATCGCCTCGTAATAGCAATAACAGACGGGAGTCTGTGGATTTTAATGTGCACAACCGCGTTGAACGTCTACCGACTGTCACTTCATCTTTGGAAATATATGCAAATTCGTGTTCAAAAATGTGAATTACATGTGTAGATCGACCCACGATAAGAGTAGATGTGTTGGGGATTGGGATCCAGCGAAATAATCCCTCATTCACCCAGCTATCGGCCGACTTGATGAGTGTGCACCTATGCTACGCCAATCAGTCAAGTTTGAGTAGAAGAAGAAGAAGAAATACTTTTATCGAATGATCCCACACCAGTGGTGTGATTGTATTTATTGTAAGTATGAGTGTGTGTTTGTGGATGTCCTTCCTCGTTGGTTGGGCTGTCGCCTGGTTGGTCCCGGGGGCGGTCTCCTTGGTGCCTCGTTCTTGGCTACCTGCCAGAGATTGTGGTGCGAGGTTTATCTGATGGTGGTGGCGTCCAGTAGTTGTGCTGTACGTCGTAGCCGTTGGGTGCCTGGTATGGGGAGCCACCATGGTGGGTGGGCCCGGGGCCGGTCGGGTGGCGCCCGGCCGGTTGGTGGGAGCCCGCTTGCGCAGCCTCCACCCACTGGACAATTTTCATCAATCTTGGGTTGAATTATTATTTTTTATTTTATTTTTCTCTCATCCTTCCTGTTGTTTGAACCTAGCCTGATTCGTTGGTTCTTTTATATCTGTCCCATTATACAATTTTGTATTATGTTTACGACTGTTGTTTGCCTTATTGTAGGCTGTTACATCTGAATAAATAAATGAATAAATCAGTTGAACAAATTAACAGATAATTTCATTCAAATAAAAAATTTACCAGCTTTTATTAAACCGTCTGCTGGGAAGAACGGAGTACAACATTTACAGAGCCAATAGTGTTTGAAAAATCAAAACGCTGCAAATTATTACACAATGGTTTATTATTTTTCTATATTGATCACTGGTCTGCAAAGCCACCAACCATCCAACATGAAGAAAAACATTGATCGCTTTTAGGTCAACTAAAATTTGAACGGAGATTAGGACTCTTTTGCGATTCACACTCGTGTTTCTGATTTAGCGTAAGTCCAACCCTTAAGTTCTCGAAGGGAGCGAACGGTTTGTCCTACAGAGCTCCGTGTGGTCTCTAAAAATTCTAAAAATTCAATATTGTCTTAAATTGAAGAAAAAACAATACCGTTACATCAAATTTTTTGAGTTAGGTCGTTTTCAAAATTTCAAAATTCATTTTTGAACCCTTAGAAGTGACCTACATCAACCAAAATCTTCGGGGCACAACTAGACCCCAAATGGAGCCTACATACCAAATTTCATCAAAATCGGTCAATGCTAAGTGGGAAAAGTGCCGCGTACGGCGTACGGCGGACGGACGGCCAAATTGTTATTCGATTTTTGGATTCTACGTACCTTGAAACGTAAACCATCAAATTTTGAGGGGGTGTTAAATTTTTTCTTTCTTGGTCGATTCCAAAGGTAGGGTAGGTTATTGAAAATAATAAACCAAAATGTGGCCGTCCGTCCGCTGTACGCCGTACGCGGCACTTTCCCCACTTAGCATTGACCGATTTTGATGAAATTTGGTATGTAGGCTCCATTTGGGGTCTAATTGTGCCCCGAAGGTTTTGATTGATGTAGGTCACTTCTAAGGGTTCAAAAAAGAATTTTGAAATTTTGAAAACGCCCTAACTCAAAAAATTATGATATAAAGGTATTGTTTTTTCATCAATTTAAGATAGAATAGAATTTTTAGAATTTTTCGGGACCACACGGAGCCCTTAAGGACAAACCGTTCGCTCCCTACGAGAATTTAAAGGTTGGATGCACGATAAATCGACAGTACCGATTCTTCTCATGTTAACATTCAAAGAAGCTAACTAAAGAGATCTTCAACTAGTGAGTAAAAAGGCCATTATCTTTTAAATGTTTATTTTCCGTTGATATTTGATTAAAATTCAGTAAAATTAAATAACTAACATCACCATGTAATTCAGCGTAAAACACTCGTCTACAAAATCACCAACCATCCAATATGAATGAAAAAAAATAATAAATAAATAAAAAAAAAAAAATGAAAAAATCAAAATCACCAACCATCGATCGCATTTCGGTCAGCTCTAATTTGAACGGAGATTAGGCCTCTTCTGCGATTCACACTCGTGTTTTGATTTATATATATATATATATATATTTCAATATAAACCCTTAAATTTTCGTAGGGAGCGAACGGTTTGTCCTACAGAGCTCCGCGTGGTCTCAAAAAATTCTAAAAATTCTATAGAATCTTAAATTGAAGGAAAAACAATACCTTTATATCGAAATTTTTTGAGTTAGGGCGTTTTCAAAATTTCAAAATTGATTTTGGAACCCTTAGAAGTGACCTACATCAACCAAAAGCTTCGGGGCACAACTAGACCCCAAATGGAGCCTACATACCAAATTTCATCAAAATCGGTCAATGCTAAGTGGGGAAAGTGCCGCGTACGGCGGACGGCGGACGGCGGACGGACGGCCAAATTTTTATTCGATTTTTGGATTCTACGTACCTTGAAAAGTAAACCATCAAATTTTGAGGGGGTGTTAACATTTTTTTTTTCTTGGTCGATTCCAAAGGTTCATTATTGAAAATAATAAACCAAAAAATAAACAAAGAAATGAAAGAGATTCCTCTAATCTTGAGCATGTTTTGCGGACATCACAAGAAGATCCGCGCATTGAGTCACTCAGACTAGTTCATGTGCGCCCTCGAAGGCAGGAGAGTAGCACCCCAGGTATAATATTATACACTACCAATTAAATTTGCTCACCAACTCTGCCCTATAGCGCCATGCTGAGCTACAATATTGGACCATCATCATGGATCCATCATGTTTGAGTATCTTCTTTGCATATACATCTACGATTAAATTTGTTAATTAAATAGTGTATAGCCAGTTATGTATGTGTCATTCTCTTATCTCAAATACTCGCTGCAGCTTCCGCTTACGATCTATTGGAACAATATTTTTACTAACTCAGAAGCCATCAAATGAGGCTAAAAGAACGTAAAATATCCTAATTAACGCTTCAACGCTAAAAACATGAATTTTGGTTCATTATTTTTTCCTTAATGAACCTTTGGAATCGACTAGGAAAAAACATTTTAACCCCCCTCAAAATTTGTTGGTTTACGTTCCAAGGAACGTAGAATCCGAAAATCAAATAAAAATCATTTCCGTACGCGGCACTTTCCTTAGTTACCATAGAAATTCGGTATATGGGTATATAATTTCGGTATATTCCATTTGGGGTCTAGTTGTGCCACGAAGCTTTTGGTTGATGTCGGTCACTTCTAAGGGATGAAATTTTGAAACCGCTCTCGAATTTCGATATAAAGGTATTTTTATTTCATTAATTTAAGATAGTATAGAATTTTTAGAATCGAATGGGACCACCGAGAGCTCTGTAGGACCAACCCTTCGCTCCCCTTGGGCACTTAAGGGTTGGACTTACGATAAATTAGAAACTCGTGTGTGAATCGCAAAAGAGGCATAATCTCCGTTCGAATTTTCGCTGGCCAAATTATATTCATAAAGTCTCCATGGAATTTTGATTTTGGTTTATTATTTTCAATAATGAACCTTTGGAATCGACCAAGAAAAAAATGTTTAACCCCCCTCAAAATCACGTTTCAAGGTATGTATAATCCGAAAATCTAATAAAAATGTTTCCGTCCGTCCGCCGTACGCGGCACTTTCCTCAGTTCCCATGGACCGACTTTGATGAAATTTGGTATATGAGCTCCATTTGTGGTCTAGCTGTCCCCCGAAGCTTTTAGTTGATGACGGTCACTTCTAAGGGATGACATTTTGAAACCGCTCTCGAATTTCGATAAAAAAAGGTATTGCTTTTTCATCAATTTTAGATAGTATTGAATTTTTAGAATCGAATGAGACCACCCAGAGATTTGTAGGACCAAACCGATCAGTCTCTAAGAGAACTTAAGAGTTGGAATTACGATAAAGGATATAAGATGCGTTAATGGTTTTAGATGGAGTTTTTATGCTCTAACCAAACTCAAAAGACGCGCCTAATCGAGATCTACACAGTTTGACTTGGCTCGGCAGTATCAAACGTAATGGTGAAATAATTTAAAAAATGCAGAAAAAATTGTATGGCTCCTAAAAGTACTTGCTTAACGTAATTGCAATGGAAAAAGCTCATCGTGCTGTACTCAAATACTCTCCGGAGTAGCCTTCAAGACGAGTTGAAAAGCTGAACTATTGGATTTTGGCAACTACTGCTGTCAAGCTCGTTAAACGGATGACAACAAACAAGAGCTTAGCACCCTCAACAATGCGGCTATTAGCTGCCCTGTTAATTCCGTGACTTTCTCCGAAAACTCCCATTAGTGGGACGAAATTCTGAAAGTGACAGTGAGACAGGGTTCGCGTGATCGGCCCACTGACCCTTTCTCCGGTGTCTCCAGAGTGGATGTGACTACCCTGCGTTGTTGGTCAGCTCGTCAAGCCTGATTGGAGGCACTATTTGTGATGTCAGGCAGGTACTACAATTTAGAACACCTGTGAAATTATTCGAATTACGACACAAACTTTAATCACATATTTTGTGCAGAGCTTGGAATTTTCGCGATGCAACTATCTACACAAACAACTACTACACTAATACATTATCGATTACTGAAATAAAATCAGTCGTTACATTATTATTGTTAACGTACCTACCTTTTTGAAGAATCCATCGTAACCAGCAAGTCAAGTAGAGAAAGCGAGCATTTTCGACGAAAGAACATCAGGTTAACCACTAAGGTAATGCCTGAAGTAATGTGTTAAACGGTACCGGGCTGAGAAAAAAAATATGATCCTCAAAGACGTATTTTCATAACTAGAGTATTCTTATTATAAGAATACCTCGTACATTTAATACTGGATTGAAATGAGAGGAGGATCAAACTTCTACAATACTGGTACCCACGCATAGCTTCCTGGACTTCAAATACTCGAACAATACAATATTATAACAGTTCACGATAATACGTGGATATTTTGTTTCCTCGCCACATGTTATGCTAGTCGTAAAACATGGCCAGTATGGCTTGAGCAGCTTTTCAATCTACAACTAGGTTACAATCCTGATCTATTGGTGGTAAAATCAAGAGGAGCCTTCATTATTGAAGTCTAAGTGGTTTCTGGCTATGGACTGATGGTTTATTGTAAAATTATGCTTGGTTGGACAAGGTCAACTTCTTGAAGTTCCTAACTACATCTCAGGTCCTCCAAAATCAAAATTTGTAATTACATTCCGGTTTATAATGCAATAATGAACCTTTGGAATTGAGCAAGATCAACTGAAACCACCCAGAGCTCCCGTAAGACCAACCGTTTGCTCCCTGAAAGGACGTAAAAGTTGGATGAAAAAAAAAAAAAAAAAAATCAGAAATCATTCCATTTTGACCAAAACGTGGTTTAAGCTGTGTTGCAACAGGACGACATACTGGAAATAAGGCTTCCTCACCTTGGAAGAGAGGAAGAACTCATGGAACTTATGGTATTGTAAGTAGGCTAGTTGGTACCTGCCCAACAAGCTTAATCTTATACAGGGTACATCCCTCCTATAATTTTGATAATTTTGAACCTTGGGGTCCAAAACGGAAGGCGTATGGCTCTTATTGATTTTTTTTTTTTTTTTTACTAAAGCGTCAGGATACGTCCCTGCTCGAAACCGCAGACGCTATCCAAGGTTTCTCTGTTCGTCACTTCCTCCTTGTCTCACCAAAAACGTCCCTCATCCAATTCGTCTGGAGTACTTGCGATACTGAGAATTTATTTTATAACAGGGTATATCATTGATAAGTAATGCCTGTTTCGTGAATAGGGGTGTTAGTAATAAACAACCAATTAATTCATCGAATGAGGTTTTATTAGGTTCAATGGACTGTAAAAATAGGCAATAAAATAAATCAAAATGTTTTTCCTTAATAGAAATTTCGAGACTATTGGTATCAGTGCTATGGTACCTAGAAAAATTGTGAAAAACTTCCTAAAGAGCTCTTTACAAGGTGAAATGCTGAAGGCAGAATATGGTGTTGACGTCTCAAAATGAAATGAAATGAATTTAAAATGGTAATGAGGGGATCTGACCATGTATGGAGATGATTTCGTTTGCCAGAACCGGAGACTGGATCCTTTCTGCGGCGGATACGGAGCTGAAGAGTGTTCTGAAGACAAGCTCGAAGAAAGAAGCTCGTTCCTGAAGGATTACAAAAAAATAAGTGGTCAAAACGGAGATCTTCAAGGGGAAAAAGATAGAGGTACTTGTGGTACTCCGTTGGAACGTACCTTTTCACACAGATTTAGGAGGTTCAGTAGGTGTCCAGGATATATCTCTTGTCCAACCAGGGAGAACGTACGAGAAGAACCAGCCACGAAGATCATTACCAAGAGGATACCTCGAGATCGACGAAACGTGGTATGAGAGCGGAGCATCAAGCGAGCTCTGAAGGGCAACTGAGCTGAGCTGAGGAGGGGACAGATATGTAACACAGGCCTGGCGATTCCTGTCGTCCTATCAGTTGGACTTTGCTGGATTGTTTATTGAGGAGAGATTAGCCGCAACATACCGCCCACCAATTTTGGAAAAAATTAAGAATTGTCTGGGAACGCTGGAACTGTGAGAGGTAGAAGCTTGACGAGCTTGACAACTGGACGCTGGTACGACGAAGACTGAGTCTGGACGGTCACTGCTCTCACCACGCCATCACTTCCTGGATGGGTCGACGTCACCTTCGCCAGAGGCCATTGCAGTACTGGAAAGCGTTGGTCTCGTACCAGAACGAGATCTCCAACTTTGAGATTTGCAGATGGCTTGGTCCATTTGGCTCTTGATTGAAGAGTAGCAAGGTATTCGACATGCCATCTTTTCCATAGGTGTTCGTACATCCTTTTTACAAGCTGCCAGCGATCTAAGCGGTTCTCAGCTACATCTAACAAAGACGGAGCTGGATTTTCCATGAGGTTTTCTCCAATCAAGAAATGTCCTGGAGACAAATATTCGGTTTCCTGAGGGCTGGAAGAAAGAGGGCACAAAGGTCTCGAATTTAGTATTGCTTCGATTTTAGTTAACAGAGTAGTCAACTCCTCAAATGTTAACGGTGTTTCGCCTGCAACAGAGATTAGGTGGTGTTTCATGCTCTTCACACCAGCTTCCCATAATCCTCCCATGTGTGGACTACTTGGAGGGTTGAAATGCCACTGTATGTTACGATTGACGCAAAGCTCAAGGATTTTATCTTTAGTTCGTTGTTCCTCAAACCAAGAATACATTTCTTTGAGGTACTTCCTTGCTCCAATAAAATTGGATCCACGGTCACTGTAAATAGCTTCTGGTTGGCCTCTTCTGCTCGTGAACCGGGACAAACAAGCAAGAAATGCATCTGTGGACAAACTAGTCACTGCTTCTAGATGAAGCGCCTTGGTTTGCATGCATACGAAAACACACACGTATACTTTGCTAATGGGAGCTTTTCTTCGGAGCGAGTCCCTCATCTGCAGGGGCCCTGCGAAATCAACACCAACGTGCTGAAACGCTCTACCACCGTTTACTCGGTATTCGGGAAGAGTTCCCATTGTAGGAGCATCCTTCTCTGCAGCAGCAGTTTTCTTCTTCATCTTAAAACATGTTATGCAGAGAAATGTACGTTGTCTAACTAGACGACGGAGAGAAAGCACCCAATATTTCAACTGAATGAGCGCTTGAAGTAAATTTGGACCTGGGTGTAAATATAATTTGTGATAATAGTCTACCATGATTGTAGTAAAATGACAATTATTCGGCAAAATAATAGGATGTTTTGCAGCAAATGAAATCGATGATTTGGTAAGCCTACCGCCCACCCTGAGGATTTCATTTGAATCAATGAACAGAGCCAACTTATGAAGTCGCTGGAAGACTGGCGATGAACTCGACCTCACTGGACTGCCATCGAAGAAAAGGTGTTGCTGTACCACCCTTACACAGGAATCTACAGCTTGTTTGAATTCGTTCAAACTCAAAGGTCCGTAGATTTTATCCGTTTTATTTTGAGAATTTCGAATGAATCGACGTAACGTTCCGATGAATCTTATAAGTTGAACGAATGATGAAAAGCGAGACATCCATCCGAGTGGTTCAGTTGAAGTAGATGCTAAGGTGCAACCTTCAGGTGCCTTCAACTCAGGTAAGTCAAGCGATATGAATGCTGAAGACTCTGGCCATGTATTCATGGACGTTGTTAGCCATTTAGGCCCATTCCACCAGATGGAATGATCTAAAATTTCTGAGGGCATCATACCTCTAGAGCTAGAATCACTGGCATTATCTTCGGAAGAAACGTGACGCCAATGAGAAGATGAAGTGAGTTCTACGATCTCGCTAACTCTATTAGCCACAAAAGTTTTTAGTTTGTAGGACGGTGTGTTTAACCATCCTAGAACTATAGTAGAATCTGTAAAGAAACATGGTGATATTATTGGAGATGGTAACATTTCCAGGAAATTACCAAGCGATGCGTATGTTCTAGCCAATAATAAGGCTCCGCAAAGTTCAAGTCGAGGTATGGATATCGTCTTTACTGGAGCAAGTTTTGTACGCGCAATCAAGAGATGCGACATTATGTTGTTTGCACAAATGGTTCGGATGTAGATCGTTGCACTGTAGCCTTTAATGGAAGCATCACTAAAGCCAACCAAGTGGTATTTTCTCGATTCATTTGAAAATACATGACGAGGAATTTTTATTTTGCTAAGTAAAGGTAATTCGTTCACAAACTGTTTCCATGAATTTTGTAGAGATTCTGGAATAAGTTCATCCCAATCCACATTAGCTTTCCAGGCATCTTGAATGAAAGCTTTGGCTTGCAAAACCACTGGTGACAAAAACCCAATCGGATCGAAAATCTTGGCGACAGTTGACAGTAAATTACGCTTTGTAAATTTCAACTCAGGAGGGTTTATTCTGTAGAAAAAACAATCTTCAACCGAATCCCACTGAAGCCCTAGGATTTTGATCTGAAGTACTTGGTCGGAAGCCCATTTGCTCAGTTCGAAGCAACCTTTGCCTAGCAAACCGATGAATTGTTGTTGAAGTTCTAAAGCTTCTTGGACAGAACTAGCACCAGTAACCAAATCATCTATGTAGGTATCTCTAGTTAGAATCGATGCTGCTTTAGGATAAAATCTTCCTTCATCGTGCGCCAATTGATGCAATACTCTAATTGCCAAAAATGGAGCGGGGGTTAAACCATATGTGAGAGTGTTCAATTCATAGGTTTCGACTGAGTGAGAAGGATTGAAACGCCATAGTATATGCTGATATGGCCTATCATCTGAATTTATCAGAATCTGCCGATACATTTTTACTATGTCGGCCACGAACACTACCTCATGGATTCTGAAACGCAGCAAAATGTCTCTTATATCGGTTTGGAGTTTTGGACCGATCATAAGATTTTCATTCAACGAACACGTACCAACCTTGGCACTTGCGTCGAATACAACTCTAAGTTTTGTTTGGGACCTATCCTCCTTAAAAATTGCATGATGCGGAATCAAAACTTTGGAGGGTCTATGAGCCAGACTCATATGATTCAAATTTAGATATTCGGTCATGAACGAAACGTAATGATCACGTAGTAAAGAATTACGACGCAATTTATCTTCTAAATTGATCAGTCTTTTCATACAGGTATGAGAAGAAGATGCAAATTCAAGTGCTTGATTTTTGAATGGAAGGCAAACTATGTATCGTCCTAATTCATCTCGTCTGTGAGTGGATACGAAATGATTCTCACATTCATGATCTTCATCACTCTGGAATGTCTGAATATGATTAGTTTCTTCCAATTCCCAAAATCGATGTAACTCCTTTCCTAAATCAGAATCATCAGAAGCGGTGAAAAGAGCAATTGATTCGGATGAATTGGGCGATTCGATCTTTCCCATAACCACGTAGCCAAAAGATGACGAAAATAATTTGGGACCTCCATTTTGTAAATCGATTACTTTTCCGTCAAAAATATCAGCCACAAAATCACAACCTAGCAGGATATCTATAGGTTGAGAAGTGTAGAAGTTCGGATCAGCTAGTCGGAAATCAGAATATTCTTTCCATATTGATTTCGAAAGTACAAAATTTGGTAGATCATTAGTAATTTTCTTGACTACTTGGACTGTGGTATGAAAATTTGGAGAACGACGATTTGTCGGACGAATCGTACACGAAACTTCACCGAAAATTTTATCAAATGAAGATCCTCCAATGCACGATATTTTCTTAGAATTATTAGACATTGATAATCCTAATTTATCTATGCATTTGATCGTGATAAATGAGTTTTGACTCCCACTATCTACGACGATGCGCACTGATTGGAATCTACCAAAACAATCTTGTATTTCAGCAACTATGGTTCCTAAGAGAACTTTCTTGTCTTCATTGGAAACGGTAGTAAGAGCGACATCTGTGAGATTAGAGGCAGCTTCCGACGTTTGACCTTGTTGACCTCTTGGACTCGTGGATTTACTACCTGGGTTCTTATTTGGAGATAAGTGAAGTAATCTATGATGCCTTTTCTTACAAAATTTACAATTCCACTGCGAACTACATGATTTGACATCATGTCCTGAAGAAAGACAATTGATACAACCCTTCCAAGTTTTTAAGAGTTGTACACGCTGTTGGTTTGAGAGTGTGGAGAATTTTTCACAATCAATCAATTTGTGCGTTTTACTACACACGAAACAATCAGATTGAGACGTGGTTGCAGTCGATTGATAAGAAGAATCAGAATTTGAATTAGTACTAGAATAAAGGGTCGTCTTCTGAGGCGATTTTAATTTACCCTTGTTATTTGTACTCAAATTTTGATTTTGTTTGAATTTATTTTCGATCGAATCATAATCAATTTCTTGTTGTGACAACTGGAGTGCAACACAACGATTACGAATGAAAGTGGCGAGACTGTCGAAAGTAGGAAAGTCAACGTTACTCGATTGTTGTTCAAATTCCTCTCTTGTTCTCTGATCTAAACATCGAATAGATAAGAAGAATAAAAGGAAATCAGATCTGTCTGGAACTGGCATTGACTTGAAAGCATTTACATTGTCGCAGACTTTGGACAAATACAGCTGTAACGATGATGATGTTGGTTTTCCTTGCAGCGGCTTGAAGTTAGTTAACTCGTTTAGATATGCAAACGAAATCAAACGCTTTCTATCGTACGCGTTTTCGAGCGTAGTCCAAGTTATCCCATAGTTTTCACCCAACAATGGAAGTTTAGTGACCATCGCATGTGCCGACCCGCTAACGGATGTAACTAGATAATGAAATTTCCTTATCGGTGATATAGCGTTGTCTTCATGAACTATCGATTTGAATGCGTCACGAAATTTCGGCCAATTCATGATTTTACCATCAAACTTAGGTAGAGGTAGAGGGGGAAGATGAGCAATCGAATTTGAAACGTCAGCCTGACTAACATTGAGAATAGGAGGAGTTTCAACCCTATTTGACTTAGTCAATTTCAACAGATTGGATTTAGCTTCAAAATAATAACGCTTAACATTACTGAATAAGGTACTATCATCAGTAGCTGGAAACTCCTCAGACTTATCTACATCTTCGAATGCATCTATCAACTCATCCCAAATTGTCTCAAATTTACTCATATACCTAAGCAGATCATCATTCATAGCACGAAAAAGAACAACTTGTTCAGCGTCAACCAATGCTTTTCGACCCTGATTATTTATGTATTGAATCGTTTCAAAACACATCTCCAATTTTTTCCTCAAAGCCTTAACTTTTGCTTCGAAAGTAGTCATTATGAAAAAATATAGGTACAACAACCAACAAAATATGACTAACCAGAGAAGCCAGGTTTTGTTATTTTCGACTACTTGTGATAGGTGTATGCAAATAAATAAAATGAAATGATCGAAATCAAGAAATAGGACAAATTAATCGAAAGCCAAGAATACCTTACATGTACTTAAAGAGATAGGTAGATTACGTTCGCGAATCAATACCTAATTTTAAGGACTCTCATTCAAAAAATAGTACTGTACTTAGGCTATACTTAGGCATAAGATTTTCAAATTCGAATGTGGAACCAGAAATTGATCTGATAGTTCCTATACCTATTGTAGGTAGGTAAAAATGTGTCACTATTTCTGTCTTGCTTACTGATACCAATAGAAACGAAAGAAATGAAATGAAACAAATTTTAATGAAATCCGGCTCGAAGGACCAAAATGTTTCGTGAATAGGGGTGTTAGTAATAAACAACCAATTAATTCATCGAATGAGGTTTTATTAGGTTCAATGGACTGTAAAAATAGGCAATAAAATAAATCAAAATGTTTTTCCTTAATAGAAATTTCGAGACTATTGGTATCAGTGCTATGGTACCTAGAAAAATTGTGAAAAACTTCCTAAAGAGCTCTTTACAAGGTGAAATGCTGAAGGCAGAATATGGTGTTGACGTCTCAAAATGAAATGAAATGAATTTAAAATGGTAATGAGGGGATCTGACCATGTATGGAGATGATTTCGTTTGCCAGAACCGGAGACTGGATCCTTTCTGCGGCGGATACGGAGCTGAAGAGTGTTCTGAAGACAAGCTCGAAGAAAGAAGCTCGTTCCTGAAGGATTACAAAAAAATAAGTGGTCAAAACGGAGATCTTCAAGGGGAAAAAGATAGAGGTACTTGTGGTACTCCGTTGGAACGTACCTTTTCACACAGATTTAGGAGGTTCAGTAGGTGTCCAGGATATATCTCTTGTCCAACCAGGGAGAACGTACGAGAAGAACCAGCCACGAAGATCATTACCAAGAGGATACCTCGAGATCGACGAAACGTGGTATGAGAGCGGAGCATCAAGCGAGCTCTGAAGGGCAACTGAGCTGAGCTGAGGAGGGGACAGATATGTAACACAGGCCCGGCGATTCCTGTCGTCCTATCAGTTGGACTTTGCTAGATTGTTTATTGAGGGGAGATTAGCCGCAACAATGCCCAAATCGAAATAATCGTGAATTTTAAATTTCAACAAAGAAAAAGCACAGTTTTTAGTAACCACGGACCGATTTTGATGAAATTTGGTATATTGGCTTCATTTGGGGTCTAGTTGTGCAACAAAGCTTTTGGTTGATGTCAGTCACTCCTAAACTTTCGATATAAAGTTATTGTTTTTTCATGGATTTGAAGTAGTTTTGAATGTTTTAGAATCGAATGAGACCACCAAGAGCTCTGTAGGACCAACCGTTCGCTCCCTATTGAACTTAAAGGCTGGAATTACCATAAATCAGAAACAGAAGTGTGAATCACTAAAGAGGCCCAATCTTCGTTCAAATTTTAGCTGACCAAAATGCGATCGTTGTTCGTTTCTTCGAGTTGTTCTCAGTTTTGCGTCCTTAGCAACCAGAATCCAAAATTCCTGTTTTCGAATTTAGTGTGAAGCTTTCATTGCTTCAAAATTAACTTGACTGTGAAGCGAAACTATGGTTGGTAGGTAGTGAAAATGGCAAAGCTATGTTCTTTGCTGGAGATCTATACAGAAAAAATAGACCTTTGTGTAATAATTTGCAGCGTTTTGATATTATTTGTGAACTTATTGCGGTTTACATGTGATTTCATTTGGTGAGGTAACTTTTAATGTATTTGGTGTCCAAAATGTAACCACCAAGTGATATAGATTCAACTTACCTAGTTAGACTAACAGAACCGAGATTTTGGTATTTTGTATTTTGGGCACAAATTTCAGAGCAGTTGTCAAAAATATCGTACTTTTTGTACAGGTATCTTCACAATGAAGAAATAGCAGATTAAGTAGGAACGTGGATTTTCTGATTCCGATTCCCACGACTCCGCTCAAATTTGGAGGGTTGTCTAAAGAAACCATGGCACCTGCGGAAAAAAAAACGCTGCAAATCATTGCTCAAAGGTTTATTATTTTCTGTATAGATCACCCTTCTGTATAGATCACTGGTTCTCCATCAATAGCACCTACCACCATCTGTATTCTCCCTTGACCTCCCCTCTCAAATTTCAGCTTCCTGCGTTCAATCGGATTGAAAATGGCTTCGGAGCTCACTCAGCTGATCAGTGATCTGAAGAGTGAAGAAGATTCCCTCGAATGCTGGAGACGCCTGGAAGAGCATTTCCATTCAATAGGAGTAAAAATGGTTTCGGAGCTCACTCAGCTGATCAGTGATCTGAAGAGTGAAGAAGATCTCCTCGAATGCTGGAGACGCCTGGAAGAGCATTTCCATTCAATAGGAGTAAAAATGGTTTCGGAGCTCACTCAGCTGATCAGTGATCTAAAGAGTGAAGAAGATCTCCTCGAATGCTGGAGACGCCTGGAAGAGCATTTCCATTCAATAGGAGTAAAAATGGTTTCGGAGCTCACTCAGCTGATCAGTGATCTAAAGAGTGAAGAAGATCTCCTCGAATGCTGAAGACGCCTGGAAGAGCATTTCCATTCAATAGGAGTAAAAATGGTTTCGGAGCTCACTCAGCTGATCAGTGATCTGAAGAGTGAAGAAGATCTCCTCGAATGCTGGAGACGCCTGGAAGAGCACTTCCATTCAATAGGAGTAAAAATGGCTTTGGAGCTCACTCAGCTGATCAGTGATCTGAAGAGTGAAGAAGCCTTTGAGCAATGATTTGCAGCGTTTTTTACCCACCAACATTTTTTTTACCTACCAACTTTTTTTACCTACCAGCTAGGTACTACCTACCACACCATACTGGCTTCACACCTTCACAATCAAGTTTATTAGAAAGAACTAAACGCTTCACACTCGATTGGAAAAATAGAAAGCTTAATATGGAAATTTGATTACTGGTTACGCAGAAGGCAAAACTGTATACAAATTGAAGAAATGAACAGCGATCGCATTTAGTCCGATAAAATTTGAATGGAGATTAGACCTCTTTTGCGATTCACACTCATGATTCTGTTTTATCGAAGGAAAACCTTCAAGTACTCGTAGGGACCGAACGGTTTGTCCTACAGAGCTCCGGGTGGTCTCAAAAATTTTTAAAAATTCAATACTATTTAAAATTGGTGAAAAAACGATACCTTTATTTCGAGAGTTTTCGAGCTAGGGCACTCTTGAAAATTTCAACCCTTAATTTTCACCGTTTAGAATTGACCTACATCAACCAAAAGCTTCGCGGCACAACTAGACCCCAAATGGAGCCCATATACCAAATTTGAACCAAATCGGTCCAGTGTTGCTAAGAAAAGTTCCGCGTACGGCGGACGGCGTACGGCGGACGGACGGAAATTTGTTTATTCGATTTTCGTATTCTACGTACCTTGAAACGTAAAACATCAAATTTAGAGGGGGGGTTAAAATTTTTTTTTCTTGCTCGATTCCAAAGGCTTATTATTGAAAATAATAAACCAAAATCATAATCTGGAAATTATTCTTCATCGTGTTACTTTGTGCCAGCTTAGAAAACAAGCAACATGTTCGAGTTATGGAATGCCACCAGATTTTATGCATAATATGTGAGGAAACTTTAATTGCCACCCAACTTGGCAGACGTGTTTTATCTATCGCCAAAACTACTTTTTGACCTAACTTTTCATGAGGGGAAACCCCTGTTCCGAAACCAAGAGCCCTACACCGAGAAAACCGTTCAACTGCATTTGAAAATTATACAGACTTGAGATTCCTAATAATTGGTACACATTGATAGCTCAAGGCCGTTCCATAAAACCGACTGACCATGAAATGCTTGCAGGATCGGCTTGCGAAGGGAGGTGAAACCCATTCCTCTCTATTACCGGCGATACATATAGATCTACCAGTTGAATAAAGAACAGGATAGTACAACAAGTTCTATACCCACCTGACCATTGCACGTGCCTATCATAAGTGGGCAAATTTGTATAATAAATTCTCTTTCTTCCTCTCGATAAATGCAAAATGAATTTTTCTGATTTTTCCTCAATTTCATCGATATATATTCTACCTTGAATTCAGTAGAAGTCTTGGCACACGCGAATCTAAGAATAATAATAGCTCATTCGCTTCTACACATTGTGTTGTACCTCCTCTCACCATGCTCATTCCATTAAATACTGAACTTCCGTCAATCACTTTTATTTTAAACTTCTTAAAGCTGTAAAGTTAATAATAGATGATCAGTTCAATTTTGTGTACCTAATGATATCCAGCCTCAGGATTGTTTTTAAGTAGAGAAATGGCTAATAACTATGAAAATGAGCATACTTGTAAATTTGATTAAAACCATAACAGGGAATTAGTAAATCTCATTTTTTATGGTTTCAAAAGCAACATGGAATCCTACCTTTTACCGATAGAAATGTGAAGAAAAACGCTGCAAATCATTCCCAAACGTTTATTATTTTTTGTATAGATCACCCTTCTGTATAGATCCCTCCCTACCAACCGTAGGTACTTACTACCTACTAGGGCATTTTTGAAAATTTCAACCCTTCACTTCCATTTGGTTGGTGGTTGGGGTTGAAATGTTCAAAAATGCCCTAGTAGGTAGTAAGTACCTACGGTTGGTAGGGATCTATACAGAAGAGTGATCTATACAGAAAATAATAAACCTTTGAGCAATGATTTGCAGCGTTTTTATTTTACCGACCAACTTTTTTACCTATTTTTTTACGTCCCAACTTTTTTCGCCTACCAACTATTGGTAGGTACTACCTACCACAATCAATCAATCAAAGTTTTTATTGTAGAAACCTAAGAATAGGTATAACAAGGTCAGATAAACACATAAACTACTAATCCAGGAACACACAACAATTTATAAATACAACAACAATAACAGTGATAAAGAACAAGTCACCAAAATAGAGCAAAATAATCCTTAATACAGTAGATTTCAGCATCAATCAAAATACTTTTCACTAGCCGTAGAAATGCCACTGAAGACAGCTGCCTAACATCGTGAGGGAGAGTATTGAAAAACATGGTTCCGAACTTTTCAGGATTACACCATACTGCCTTCACACCTTCACAATCAAGTTTATCAGAAAGAACTAAACGCTTCACACTCGATACGGAAAATAAGAAGCTTCACATGGAAATTTGATTACTGGATGCTCAGAAAGCAAAACTGAATACAAATCGAAGAAATGAACAGCAATCGCATTTTAGTCAGATAAAATTTGTTCGGCGATTAGACCACTTTTGTCATTCACACTCGTGATTCTGTTTTATCGAGGGAAAACCCTTAAGTACTCGTGGGGAGCGAACGGATTGTCCTACAGAGCTCCGTGTGGTCTCAACCTTTATTTCGAGAGTTTTCGAGCTAGGGCACTCTTGAAAATTTCAACCCTCAATTTTCACCCCTTAGAAGTGACCTACATCAACCAAAAGCTTCGCGGCACAACTAGACCCCAAATGGAGCCCATATACCAAATTTTGAACCAAATCGGCCCAGTGTTGCTAAGAAAAGTGCCACCTACGGTGTACGGCGGACGGACGGAAATTTTTTTTATTCGATTTTCGGATTCTACGTACCTACCTTGAAACGTAAAACATCAAATTTTGAGGGGGGGGGGGGGTAAAATTTTTTTCTTGCTCGATTCCAAAGGCTTATTATTGAAAATAATAAACCCAAAGTGGTTCTTGTGTTTTTGATCTGAAACGAAAATTATACTCGTCCTATTTCTGTGCCAATCAGTGGTTTTCTTCCACATTTGGGGGACCGGCCGGGGTCAAAATGTCAAATCGCCAACAACAAACGAGACGCACCATATCTACCCGTCAACATGCTGTTGTTGACGAGGATGAAATACCAAGAACAATATTTAATGATCGAGAACAGCCACGCCACGCCATTTCTGATGGATCCTGTTCAACCTGTTGTAGAGGATCGAGCTCGGCTGAATACCAACCATTCATTTGAACTAATAAAGCAACAATTGAAGGAGTTCAAAAGACGAATACAACAGTTGGAACAAGAAAATATGCAGTTGAGGCAATCTGTCTCTGCTCAGCCAGTTCCATCGACCTCATCAAGTATCCCACTGCTGGAAACAAATGTCAGTGCAACCTTGTTAGAAGTACAACAACAAATCATGAATTTAAGACAAAATCCAGTATCTCACGAGGGTTCTCTTATAATTTATGAGGGTAAAACCTCGTGGGAAGATTATGCTGGTCATCTGGACATCGTTTCTGCGGAGCGTAATGGACATGGTTGGTCTGAGGAGCGTAAGGGCCAAAAACTTGCCAGTGCTCTTCGAGGGCCTGCTCTTGGAGTGGTATTGACAATGGTACCACAAGAAAACCGGATGAATTTTATTTGCCTCAGTACTGTTCTAAAGCTCAGGTTCGGTCAAGAGCATTTGTCCCTCAAGTGGCAAAGTGAATTACAGTCCAAGGAACAACGACCAGGTGAGTCTCTTGCTGAGTTTGCTTTAGACATAGAGCGAATTGTAAGATTAGCTACACCCAATTGGCCAGAACACTGTAGGGATGAAGTTGCCTTACACGCTTTTTTGAGAGGCTTGCGAGATCAAGGGGCAAAGAAAATCTTATCCTCCTATGCACCTAGAACATTACAAGAAGTAGGAGCAGATTCTGAGCAGCGAAGCCAACCAGAGTGGGTACACAATGCGTTGACCAAGTCAAATTTAGTTCCGAATTCACTTGAATGGGACAAGTTAACTGATTTGCTCAGAAGGTCTCAAGCATCATTTGCATCAGAAGGAAAGCTAGTTGGACGTACTCACCTGGTTCAACATGCCATAGATACAGGTGATGCTCATCCTCTGAAGCAGGCCCCAAGACGCATACTCTTTTCACAGTATGACCATATAAGTACCCTCCTCAAGGAAATGTTGGAGCAGGACGTCATTGAACCCTCTAAACGCCCATGGGCTTCGCCGATAGTTCTAGTGCCGAAGAAAGATGGGTCAACGAGATTCTGTGTGGACTACAGAAAGTTAAATAAAATGACGAAAAAAGACTCATATGCCTTGCCCTGCATTAAAGATTTGCTGGATGCTTTAGGTGGATTGTAAGCGGGGTACTGTTGGTCCTATAGCAATGAAATTTACAGTGTGCCATCTTGGGGCTAACCGGCATAAACCCAGGAAATTGCATCAAATTCAGACCATGTTTTTGCATATTGCCTTGGACAAGGATTTAACGACAGATAGACCGACAGACCGATAAGTTTACGCGGAATCGTGATTGTTCAAGAAGCTCTGAACAATGTTTCGATCTGCTGCACGGTTACCAACCAAATTGTCCTAACTTCGACAAGGAAGAAAAATATGGGATTTCATTTGGAAAAAACGATGAAATGATATTCATAGTGTCTCCATTAAAGTTTGATTTTTTGACTCCATGCATAAGCAGAATGCTCAGGGTTCTTGGGGGTTTCATTGTGGGGATACAAGAACAAAAACTATCCATGTGCGACGATAATTTTTAGGTGTACCTGCCTAATACTTATACATGTTGTAATCAATTTGTATAATGTCAACCTGTCGCCTAGGCCTGATATGACTAGGCGTTCTGTAGAATGACGGGTAGCTTTAGTGAATGTGTATAATTTCTTCATTTTTTGATTTTCTTGCACACATTGACTAGGCATCGTGTAATGGCTAGGAGTCTGTATGATGCCCACGGCGCCTTGGGCAGTGTGTGAACTCGATTGTAACGAACGATTCTACCATTCCTTCAATTCCACACTTGATACTGGAAAGAGATAAACTTCCTTAACAAAAATGTACCAGTTTTTTTAATATGTCTTTTTTTCCCCGCATTCTCCAGTAAACGTTATCTTTTTTCATTTAAAAAAATCTTTTCTTCTTTCTGTTTTTTAAATTTAACCGAAATGTTCGCAAAACTTTGTTCTCAATCACTTAACATATTAATAACACGTCTGATCGTATTTCACACAATGCCTAAGAGGCCAGAGTCCTTATAAAGGGATTGCCTAATGGATGAGTGAAATTGCTAGATAGAGTGACTAGGTGTTACTATATAAGAGAAGTTTGAACTCATTGACTATAACATACGTACCTCGCTGGAATGATTTCCATGATTGCCTCCTTTGACACCCCTTAAGCGCCCTACAATGTTCCGTATTCCATTAAAACATTTTAAACCCGCACAAAACGAATCCAACATCCGTTTCAAAGTGCTTTTGACGTTTTGAGGGAGCAGCCGTGAGGGTCGAATATGCAAACGAAAAACGAGGTTTTTCTTTGGCGGCGCATCCGATGAGGAAAATGTCGCAACCTGGCAGATGGGAAGGTCGGAAAAAAAGGAGTTACGACACGACAAAAATATTACCTGAAGTCATAACCGAGCTTCAAAAACATCTTTGAGGACCCATTGAGACGGCCTTTTCACCGACTCAACAGCTGTTTGCCTTCAGCCGAAAAACCTCGGGGGTACGACTAGTCTAGGGTCATTTTTCGAGGGGTGCAGGGGAAAGCAACATAATCTACTTGTTTCCGAGCGTGGGGAGGCTGACCAGCCCATGAAGGAACAGAAATATAAAATCCCAATCATTTCTGAGTGAAAAATAATAAAACCAAAAAAAGAGATCAAATTGATGCGGCTCCCTAGAATACTTGTTGCGATTGATACGAACCATAAGTATATGAAAGCTCATCAAAACGTCAATCCCCGAGAATCCTCACCATAAATACATATGATTATGCCAATAACGAAACATTAAATTTCTGTTCGAAATTTCATATACGAGAGATTCGAGTTCTCCAATTTGTTTTCCAAGTTTTGATGGTGGCTATGATGAGACTTCCGTAAAACAATTGAAGACAGGAATTCGTGTTGGCCTGTTAGGAATTTACATCGTATTTACTAGCAACAGAAAGAATGTAGAAGGCATGAGAGGGGGGGGGATATTAAATTAATGGTCGTCAAAACTTCATAATGTTTGACAAAGGGAGGCCAAGAACTTGAAACAGGGAATTAGAATGTCCTGCATTATACAAAACAAGTCTCTAAACTTGGGTGGACACTATGGCTTCCTCCCGGGGATTAATAGCGTGAAGATATCAAAATGTGAATTCTCTATATAAAACATGACAATAATATTGTCAATGTTATTATACAATGATTATTATACAAATGTTATTATACAATGATATTATCACAAATTATTGACTTTTGACCTTTTGCTTCCGAGTCTACCAAGGTAGCGGAAGCATTGTTTTCACTTTTCAAGGTTGAAAAAAAAGTTCTCCAAAATCGAAATTTCCACTCGCGTTTTACGTTTCAGGCCTTTCTGAACAATTTTGGTTCCGTGTCTGTCTGTCCGTGTGTCTGTGAGTCTGTCATGAAATCCTTGTAACCGGCATAACTATACAAAGTTATTGTCCGATTTCGATGAAATTTTCAGGGATTGTGCGGGTTGGCGTGTACTGTGCCCTATGAAAATCATCAACCTCGGACTGATAGTACTACCCGTTGCGCATGCGCAAAAGTGAATTCCTTGTAACAGCCATAACTTCCTTGTTTTCCTTTCCTATGGTAATCCTAATTATAGGGGACCCTCTAGAGGCCAATCTTCACCAACTTCGACAACTTCTTCAAAAACTAACCAAGATTTCGTATAGTTATCCCGCGAATCAGAAGCTGCCCCCTAGACAGACGGAACCAATGTTGCTCGAAAAGCACTCAATCGCAAAATTAAAGTAAACATTTTGATTTTGTAGAACCCAAATTTATTTGACCCGCATGAATATGAAGCTTCTAGCCACCTAATGAAGTTGGGGGAGAAAAGATAGTACTAAGCCTGCTGGACAACGCTCATTTCGTACCTATATTATGATTCAAGGTTAGGAGTAGAGCTCCAAAATTGGAGATATCCAGGGATATTCGGCATTCTGATCCATGATTCCTCATTTTGGTTTATTATTTACAAAAATGGACCTTCGGAATCCAGCAAGTAACAAATTTTAAAATTTTAAATTACGACGATCTTACCTTCACATTTCAATGAAAGTAAATTCAAAGTGCATTCTTGTTTTTTTTTTTTTTTTTTGTAAATTCCAGTGGAGATCTTCACAATTAAATTCTTGAAATTTTCAAGAAAGCTGTGAAGGATTCAGAGTGGAACGGGTCTGTTCATACAGAAATTTCTGGTCATGAGCAACTGGATACTTGGGAACCTTGTATTTTGCCATCTGAGTAAAAAGCTATTGAAACAAGGTAGATTTTTAGAAATAAAGAAGACGGAAAAAAGAAGGGCGACAGTAGCTTGAGGCCAAGGGATTTCAAGTTCAGAAGAAGCAAAACGTCATAAGTCCGATGTACGCAACATAAGAACGACGTCGCTGTTCAGAAAGGTTTAAATCAAACCACCAGAAAAAAAGACAAGTTTTAAAGAACAAGTTTAAGAAAGCCAAGTTTTTTCAAGCTTAGAAAGAACAAGTTTAGAAACTTCGTCGGGCACTACGGACTCAAAAAATCAAAACGAACATGGAATGATACTTTTGATTTGCTACAAGCAATGGAATGAACCGATCCTGAAGATCCGATGAAGCTTGCATCATGATAGCCTGGTTGATTGTATTTGTAAACGACTTGATCATTACTGGTGAGGAGGGGGGGGGGGGGCTGAGCCCGGTACGCACGAAAACTCGCCCCCGCGGCGAGACTCGAACTCACGACCTCCCCACAGTAGAAGTTCCGAGAATTGTCGCTAAAATTGTCGCGACCGGATCACAGCTGACCCTCTATTATTTACTAGTATCAACAAGAATTCCTGGCACCGGGTAACCATATTCTGAACTGTCATAAACTATAAACTCAAAATTTGTATACGTTATGGATAGAAATAATGCAGTCTCACACCCATCGACGAAATAATGAGAATCACCAATGAGATTGCTGAGGATTAGTTATCATATTATGTGATTTATCATTAGTTGTAGTTCTTGAGTTATCTATATTCGCTTGACAAGAAGGTCCTCTTTTCATTGCTAATTATAGTCGCAAAGCAAACTCATCTGAGGCTTAAACTTCTATAACATATTATAATTATACCAATCCATCATAAACACCAGTATTTCTTTGAGAACTTACCTTGTCAACTATTATAAATGCACTCATTATTTTTCAATCAGGTAGATACCCCTTTTAGAATCTACCTGGTTCACTTGCAATTGGCAATGCTATTTTTTTGTATCTATAGTAAGTTATTTTTAAATGGCAGGGCTCGCTTGAGCGGAAGGTGTCAAAATTATCAACATGCGACATTAACGGATCGTTAGCTGAAGTGAACCAGGATTAGAGGGCACTTGTGAACCAGGATTAGAGGGCACTTGTGGTTCTATTATAGGGACATTCGGGTTAAGGACTTAACACCACCATTCGTTTTGACTCAATTGAAAAAGGTTGACTTGAAAGCTTGAAATCCGGGGAAATGTGTGGTTCCGTGTCCTAAGAACATTATTTTTATCTCAATTCGGACTGCTCCCTCAGTGGGCAACAAGCGAGTAAACTCATTATCCCGGATTTCTTGAGTTAATACTTTCGTGAACATAACATCAGTTTTGTTGAGTTCTTTACCTAAATCCCAGGATTTGTCGCAAAGCAAAATATTTCACTCATTCACTTAAGATCCGACACGCTTTTGAGTATTATATGCTCTCAAATAATACTTTCCGTTAGAAAATCGCCAAATTCCTTGCCCCTAGAAAAACCGTTCGAGAAAATTATTCGATTTTGAAGAAATTCACAAGTTTGTTGATGGTCCTATATAAATGTTACCTACACTTGTCTCATGAATAAATGGGGTTTTTTGACAATGAAAGTCCTTTTTTCGGTTTCCAATCACTTTATTGTTGGAGAGCTTTCAACAACCCTCTGGTTGTCATTTTCACTCCATCAGCAAGAGGATGAGTTTTTTGTTAGTCATCTGCAGTAGTGCCTACTTGTGCTCTTCACAGAAAACTCAACCTCTTGCTGGATAGAAAATGACAACCAGAGGGTTGTTGAAAGCTCTCCAGCAATAAAGTGTTTGGAAACCGAAAAAAGGACTTTCATTGTCAAAAAACCCCATTTATTTGGAATAAGAAAAGGTCCACAACTACAAGATATTATTGTCTCATAAAGAAAGTCTCCACACGAGCGAACATAACAACCTTGATTTTCACAAAAAGCCCGATTATGTTCCGTTTTGGAGAGTAGTTAATAGTTGGTTGACGGTATGAGCTGATGTATTTCATAGCAATCTAACTACCAGGGGCATTCAGTGGCTCAAATAGGCTGACATGTTTACATAAATCTGAAATACTCGTGTCCTTGTTTTTGTATAGAGAATTAACGAGCAACTTAATCGTGAAATTCATGTTTGATATAAAAAGACTAGATAACGTTTCAGTGCTTTGAGCAACGCAAGTTCAATATTATTCATTGTTAGGAACCTTCAAGGAGTTTTCAACACTGAACCGAATACCGAGAATGATTTTGATGGTTTGATATCAATAAGTTATATCTCTACTACTACTACTGCTGTTTAAAAAAACTTGAGTTCGCCAAAAAGTGGATTTTTGGAGATTTTTTCCGATTTCCACGACTATAACTGGTCACCGCCAATTCCGAAATTATAGTAACTACTTAATGAAAGAAGTTTTCGGAATTGGAAACCCTACTAAAAAACATATTGGTTAGTAATGCATGCATTCCAGGGGACGTCTCATTGGATAAGCATTAGATCAGTTTAACCAGTTGGTAAACGATAAAACGATAAAACTCATCTTACTTAGTTCATCCTCCTCCTTGGTTTTTCAATAGACAGTTGATTCCTGAATCCCGAGCACGTTTTTCGACAAAACCTGTCGACAAGAGCCTGAAAAAATATATTTTCCTTCCGAACTAGTGGAAGAAGTCTCTCATTTGTTGTATATAAGTAGGTATATAAGAAGTACCTATATGAAGTATAATAAGTATATAAGAAGTCTCTCATTTGTTGTATATAAGAAAAAATAATTTTGAATCAATCGTAAAGTTCTGTTTTGGTGGATTCAAGTATCTTAAAGTTTGTAAGCTCAAGATTTAAGTCACCAAGGGCCCGATGCAAGTTTGTATTCTTGCCGGCTTGGAAGGCAGATCGCACGTTTTCTAAAACCGGAGAGGAGACTAAACAAACTTTGGACAACCGGCCTGAGGGCGTTCACCTTCTGCCGGCTGAAATTTGTGAAGAATTTTGGCTTCGTCGGGTTTCGTCACTCCGACCAACGAACGTGGGTTCCGGAAATATCACGGTCGTGGTAATCACGAGGAGGTACCAACCTGGGAAAATATACATCCATGAATATCAACAAACCAAAAGTGTGTGAGAAATGAGCTAGTACCTGCGGGACAACGCTCAATTATTAGGACTGTCTCGTATTAGAATTCTAGGTTAAGACCAAATTTCGAAAATTGGAGAAATTGGGAGAATTTCATCATTTTTATCCCCGATTTTCCATTTTTATAAGAGTTTTCGTTGATCATGAACTTAGGTGCCGAATGAGACCAATACCAGCTTAAAACCCTGTGAAAATATACATCCATGAATATCAACAAACCAAAAGTGTGTGAGAAAATTTATCATTATACTTATTTAATTCATACTTATTATTCATACTTATTTAATAAGTTAGTAGAAACCTACTGGGCAACGCTCAATTATTAGGACTGTCTCGCATTAGCATGTAGGTTAAGAACAAAGATTGAAAATTTGAGAAATTGAGAGAAGTTCATAATTTTTATCCCTGGTTTTCCATTTTTATAGAAATTTTCGGTGATTATGAACTTCGGTACCGAATAAGACCGATCCCAGCTTACCAACACCGAACCCAGTAACCTCGGTTTTAGATGAATTTGGAAATTCTGGAATGTTGTTCTAGGAATAATCGGATATTTATGTCGGCAAATTTGAAAGTCCGCAAGTTTTTGTTCTACAAAACTAAAACAGGCGATTCCAATGGTCAAAAATGTTAAGTCACATCTCACCTCATGCTCTTCCACACTTCCATGTTTCATCATGGTGACTGACGGTCCAACAATCTTGTAAGTTTTCCTTCCAATACCGTAGATGTACCCAACTTCGGCCATGTCCCCTAACTTCGGCCATTTCAAATATTGGCGGTACTGATGAAGCTGTGCTCTTCAGGGGTCATTAAAAACTTTCAGTTTTTTCTCAATTTCAACAGGTGTCTTTGGGGCCTAATGTTGATATCTCTCGTGCCTGTTATTCTTATCACTTTCCCATGAAAAAAATCAAAATGTAAACAAGCAGTTTAGACATTTTTCAGCTTGTGTGATTTATAACTATTGTAGTTTTTGATGTGATGTGATCTTAGAACTTGCTCTTACCGTTTCATGTTCGTAGTTTAGTGTTCTTGAAGGTGAGTGATAAGTCATTTTTTTACTTCGTGTTTTGAGGGAGTTCTGGGGAGTTTTTTCCGATAACTGAGTCAGTGTGCCTAACTTCGGCCGTCTCGAAGATAGAAAATTAGTGGACGTGAGTACCAAAACTATAATCCGATATATATGGAAAACGCACTGAAGGAGGTTAGGGCTAGGAAATTGTCAATTCGGAAGGCATCTTAAAAATATGCAGTACCCAGATCGACTTTGCAGGATAAGATAAATAAAAAGAATCCTCACAAGGTGGGTCACCCCAATGCATTTCAATTTTCACTCTAATGATATTATTATAATGATTAGTCATGAGTTTATAGTCTTTTGAGAATATTACACACATTTTTCAAGAGAAGTCAGATAAGTTAATATTACCAATGAATGTTTTAAATGTTGTTCAAATAATTTTGGATGTTTTATGACTAGTGAGATGATCTTGTATTTTTGACATTATTAGCACTGATAATGATAATTTTGAAATGTCGACCTGAAAATTACCATGATTTGAAGTTTTAAAATTCAAATAATCAGTTCACGTTTGAAAAGCTTTATAGATATCTTTTACTACATTTCGCCTTTGTTTGGATGTTTTCCATGATATTCCTAAGGTGTTATTGTATTATAGGTGTTCCAAAAAAGTCTTTGTATGGTTTTTATGATTTTTAAATTCAAAAAAGCTTTTTTAAAAAATTATTCGGCGGCCGAAGTTACAATATACTTACTACTTCTTCGTTTTTAATGCATTTTCCATAGGTGGCCGAAGTTGGAGCACAACGGTACCTAACTTCGGCCACACTTCAAGTTTTTAAAAAAGGCCAAGGTTGTGAGGATTAAAAAAAATTATAGTGACATCCTATAGAGCAGATCTGCTGCCATCTAAATTATTTTTTTCAGATTTTTACTCATATATTTGACTTTGAATAAACTCAAAAAACCTCCAAAAGTGGCCGAAGTTGGGTACTTCTACGGTACATGTTGATTTAACCCATATGGTGTATACCTTAACCGTGCTATGTCACGTCCCGCCAAAGATAACAGTGTGTTATCATTATTTGATGAGTTCGAATTTATTACATGCGTCCATCTTAAGTTTTTGAATCCATCAATCCTCTTTCCCAGGAATTCCCTATATACACATAATAACTGGCGCGGTCGCTTGATTCAACCTACGTTCTACCTACAATTCAAGAATCTACAGAAACATTCAATTCGTGTTCGTGTTCTTATCAGTTCATGTTCGAAGTTCGCCTGATGCTCGTGCTTGATGTGGTGATTATCGACCCCTGTCTACTGGAATACTTGAAAATACGTATGTAGTTTGTGTCAGTGGATTAAGGTACGTTCAACTCAAATATTTTCGAAAGTGACCTAGTATAATATACTATCATATTATGATAGCTGGTGACGGAGCTGGCGGTTCTGGCAATCAACCACCGGCGCCGCCAGCTGGTAATCAAAATCAACCGGCAATCGATGTAGCTAGTATCCTCCAAACTATTGCTAGACAAAACCAACAAGTTATAGCCTTATTGGGTGCAATGCAACCTGGTAATACGAACCCATCTCGGCCAGGTAGGACAGGTAGATAGTGAATGTAAAAACAGTGCAAGTGTTATTAGTATCATGAAAACCTTTGAAAACATGATAGTCCTGCGGATTATGATGGTTTTCAAGTGAATCTTCAGTGGGCTTCCGACCAGTACAAACCTCTCTATAACAACAAACTACGACGTTCCTATGACGTTCGTTTGTTATTGAGAGGTGTTTGCACAGAAAGATCACAATCAATCTGCTTAAGAGGTAAGACCGCCATTTTTTTTCAGTCGATTTTAGCTTTTATTATTTTTATTATTCTACACAATATTGAGGTCATTTTAGAAAAAAATGATAATAGGACCGTTGGAAATCTAATATAATAAAACGCCAACCGTACGTACGTACGTACGTACGTATGCACGGAGGGGTCGTGGGAGGCGGGACGAGTCGGAGGGGCGGGAGGGGGGAATCGGAGGGTGGAGGAGCCGGAGGGAGTGGGATGCGGGGAGAGTCGGAAGAAGCGTTTTGCCTACTTTTAGTAGGCTTTTCAGCTAGTATTATAATAAATTCCCTGAAGTTTGGTCTCAGCGCGGTGTGGCGAAAAGGTAGTTTAGACAATATCTATACTTATCAGCTTATCTTCTTCTTCATTTCATTTTCATACACTTTCATTCCATGGATGTAAAAACAATATGGAAGGTAAATTATCATAGATGAAAATGAAACAGCATGTAAATAACGTTTTACAAACATATTGTTTAGTAATGCATGCATTCCAGGGGACGTCCCATTGGATAAGCATTAGATCAGTTTAACCAGTTGTTAAGTGATAAAACTGTTTCACTCGATGTAATTTATTTATTACTTTAGGCAAGAAATACTGACCCCCCCCCCACCATTATCCACCTTAACATTTCTAGCGGCATGGGAGCCTCGAATCTGAAGAGCATTTTAAAATCCATGATCTACGACACCCAACATGCGAATTCGAGTTCACCCCCCCCCCCACCACCACCACCACCAATGGTACCAGTCTGGCACCAAAGCGGAAATACGTCGTAACATTGAACTTTCATCTATTAGTTTTAGTAGGCGGTCCGTCGAGGTTCACATCCGTATTCAAGGTGAAACACAAAAAAAAAAAAAAAAAAAAAACACGAAATAAGCGGTTTATGGCATCATGGCACCATGTCCTGGCACCATGGTGGCACCACTATTAGTTCCATGGTGATACAGAGAATAATTCATGGAAATCCGGAGGTATAATGAGAATTTTTTCTCAATTTCAAAGCTTGGGTACAATTAGTAAGCAGTAAAGGAACCAAAAAATTGAAAAATCGGATATTTTGTGAATATTATCCCCCACTCACCCCCTCCCCTAGCGAATTTTGGTACTCTGGTAAAATCATGTACAACTCGGAAGTTATTTGAGTCAAACAAAAAAAGAAACACGCAAATCGGTTGGAAATAGAGGCCTGGGCAGTGTTTACAAGAATATGCCCGCAAACGCACGTTTTTTGAGCATTAACCCCCCCTTTCCCCCTCTTAAAAAGCAAAATCCGAAATTCCGGCGCCGTAGTGCACAACTAGATAGTATTCCGCGTCAAATGAAAAAAGAACCACGAAAATCGTTTGAGAACTAAGGCCTGTGCAGAGTACACAAGATTATGCCCAAAAACGCACGTTTTTCGAGCATTAACCCCCCCTTTCCCCCCCTTAAAAGGCAAAATTCGAAATTCCGGCGACGTAGTGCACAACTAGATAGTTTTCCGCGACGAACAAAAAAAGAACCAGGAAAATCGGTTGAGAACTAAGGCCTGTGCAGAGTACACAAGATTTTGTTACACACACACACACATACACACACACATACACACACACACACAGACATACACCTATGGTTTTTTTTCGCGGATTTGGATTCAGAATGGTCTAAAACGGATTACTGTGTGGTTATTTTTTTTTTCTGTTGAGTGTTGTCCAACTTCACCCCAGATCGATCGCATAAGGACGCCCAAGTCTTACTGTGGGACGTCCTAAAAACGGCTCTTCCGTAAAATTACATTTCTCGGTACTTCGGTACTCTTGGTACTTCTCCCACACCGTTTGTCTGATTGCAACCAAATTTTCACACAGAGTTCGTATATACGTAAGAAAGAGTCTGTGCCTATGAAATTGTGAAATATCACTTTGGACGGTTTTTATGATTTTCTAAGTCCTCAAAAAAACGGACGATTTCCAAGGTTGACTTTGAAAAGTGTGAAAAGTGGTTAAAATCAGGAAATCGAAATTTTTTGAAACCATTGGCACAGACTATTTATTAGACAGTTATGAACAAGGAGTAAACATTTGAAAATTATAACTTGAATGGAGTTCATGCAACAGGTACCAAAAGATCGGTGAATTTTCAAAACAAAAAATATTTGTAAACAAATTTTTTAGTTTTTTTAATCCGCCAAATGTAACCAAACTAGGATGGAGTAATCCTGAGTATGTTCTGAAAACGTAATAAAAATTTGGAACCGATATGTCAAGAGAGAGGGACACTATACAGCAGAGAAGCTAAGAAGGGCCAAATTCAGGCGTCTGGCTGGCTAACTCCCCTTAATTGGAATACCAGTTGTTTCGGAGGATAGATAAGAAGAGTTGGAACAATAGGAACTCTTGGAAGAGGGCATCGAAGTCATGTTGATGCCAAGGTAACTTGGTACATCAATAATAAAGAACTCCACTTCCTGTAATCCTACTGATTCTGCATTCTGGTTTCCCAGTCAATCAATATACTGAGAACTGACTAGAAAACCAAAATCTGCAAAATGGGATTCCAAGTTGTTTTGGGACAGAATTTAAATTATGGAGGGAAGACAATCTATTGGCCAAGACGAAGGCCAGGCCATCCTCTTGTGTCTCGACGAGCTCTTCGTTCAAAAATAACAAATCAATAGACCTCCAGCAATCAGGCAGATTCTGGATTCTCGTCTCCCAGTCAATTCTCAGCATAGTAATGAAGATTGAGTAAAAATATCGAAAATTTTTGAACTTCTATTTTGGTTGATTATTTTCAATGATGAACCTTTGAACTCGAACAAGGAAACCCCCTCCCTCAAAATTTTATGGTTTACTTTTCAAGGTAAATAGAATCCAAAAATCAATTGAAAATCGATTTTGATTAAATTTGACACCCATCCTGATTTCACATTGACATCCAAATCCTGATCGGGGTCTAGTTGTGGCCTGAAGCTTTTGGTTACTGTCAGTCACCTCAAAGGGGAAAAAGTGCAGGAAAACATTTTCAAAACACCCTAGGCCGAAAAAGTTTGATATACATGTATTGTTTTCTTATTAATTTAATCATTTTTGTTTCTCATGTTTGTTTTTCTCATTGTTTTCCCTTGGTTGAGGTTAGAAATAGAACTCCACTTCCTGTAATCCTGCAGATTCTGTATTCTGGTCTTCCAGTCAATCCTCAACACGCCTGTTGCTTTCAACCAGTGTCAACCACTTTCATAAACAAACGTCCAGGACGTCATAAAACAATTGCAAGGAAGAGATAAATCTATAAGTGTATAGATTGTTTTCATGTTTGCCAGTGGTCTACAGCGTACTGACTAAAATACCGAAATCTACATGATTGGTATACCAGTTGTTTTAATGCTGAAATTAAGGGTTGGAGGGATGGTAAATCTCCTGTTCAAGACCATTGAAGACTTGTTGACGTGTCCAGGAGAAACATAATAACAGAGAAAGTCGCCTTCTGCAATCCTGCAGGTTCTGGTCTGCTAGTCAATCCCCAATATGTCAGTAGCTTCCGACCGGTGCCAACAACAAATTTTTAGGTAGTTCTGAATGGAAGATAATACTAGTAATTGACGAATATTGAAACCGGAAGATCATCGAAGTTTTTCTAGTCAACGTGTCCAGGGGTAACTAATGGCATTGCACTCACAATAGCGCTCTTCATTAACATCTCTCACCAGTCACTACGTCTGTGATGCCTCAACAATACATGGGAAAAATCAAACAATCATGTACTATGAAGAAAGCTTTTCCTACTTGGGACGTCAAATACACAGTAAGGCTCAAACAATTATAGCGCATTAAAATGCATAGCTACAGCCGCAGCTGTTTCCAACAACCTTCGCCCCCTGCATTTTTCCCGTCAGTTTTTCGTTCCCCGGAGAACAAACCCGCGGCATTAATTTCTTCCAGAGCTATTAGTTGGAAGGCGGTGTTATTGCTTCCTGGTCTCCACTCCATGTTCAATAAGGTAAGAGATGATTACCCTAGCCTAGGTTATGACGGGTAGGGAGGAAGCCTCTGGGGAGGTTATGCAACGACTCGCTCCCCTCAAAGGAAAGATTTCACGCTGCATTGCTCCTCCAGGCTGCGGGGGTCCGCAACTTGCAACTGCAACTGCGCTCTCGTCAGGCCGGATGATGAAATAGAACGGGAAGGGAAGGTAGGGGCTGTCTCACCCACGAAGAAACATCAGTTTTCACTAGAGTTCAACTGAATTTGTTGAGATGTGATGTTTCACACTACTTTCCTCACTAATACAAAACGCAACAGAGAATTATTTATCAAAGGCATAACGTCAGTTCAGGAGAAAGGCGCAGGTTTTCTGCTTTCCCTCTTCCAAAGGTAGGAAGGTAAGACAAATCAGAATTATCCAAAATATAAATTATTGCACTTACCTAAACCATACGAAATAACGATTCGATTTTTGATGAAATTTTCATAGTTTGTATGTCACATTTCCCTATACATTTAAGAGCAGCAAACGAACGTAATTTTCCTCAAATATAAAATTCTCACTACCTACCTAATAACCTTATTATTAGGGATCGGATTCTTATGTTTTTACATACCTATTCTTTTCTAGACAACATATTGGCAATATTGAAGAAGAATTTTTCAAATAAGCAACTTTTGAACCGGTTAAGCCTACTTTTATTTGACATATTTTCACATATTTCGCTGCAAATACATTTTTCGAAAAAAACCACTTATTTTTTCATTTTGAGCAGTTTTTCATAATTTTGAGGAAGATTCCTTAGTTTGAAAGATGATAATTTTTAGAGTCCACAGATGGTTGTCAAAGCTGAGAGTCACGGATCAATGGCTATGAACACCCATTTTCACCTGTGTTTTTGTGCTGACATCGATAGGAGTGGGTGTGAATCATATGAATTTCCATTTAATTGTTGTGATGCGTCGATCTTATTACGATCTTTCTTGGTTTTCTGGATTAGTTTTTGGTTTCGAGTGCGATTTTTCATGTTGTAAAAAAACCCTGGACGAAAAAGCCCCGCCTTACTTACTGCTTAGAGCCTTTGGCTAAAATTCAAGAAACATGGATCACATTTTAGAAGCGCTTTTCGGCGGAGTATAGATGGGACGGAGGATAACCCCCGTGTGACACTTTTCCGGTAGATAGTACAAGGCTAAAGCATGTTCCATGCTCAAATAAAATCTCAAACGGGCAATTGAGTTTTGAAAATATTTCAACATTCTTACATATTTACCGCATATTATACGAAAATAAATACACATATATGTTAAATGTTTTGCATTTTGATTTTCATAAAAATCCGATCCCTACTTATTATAATCAAATTTTTGAGGGTAGTTAAGCCCTAGGTTTAATCCTTACTCTCTTCCTCAGGTAAGAAGGTGTTGTATTCATACTACAGTTGCAGTAAAATGTGAACCAACCCAATGATGACCACCAAGTGCGCCTATAGTATTTCGAATTAATTTAACAATCAACCCTCAGCGAGTACTACCGTTCTATTGGCAGTCTCATTCGATACCGAAAATTCGACTCTATTGTAAATTAATGAAAAAAACATTACCTTCATATTGAAAGTTTCGCCCTTAAATGTGACTAACAATAACCAAAACTATTTTTTGAATATTATTTATTATTAAATAATACACCCGTACGTATTAAATAATACGTATTAAATAATACACTTAAATAATTAAATAATACGTGTATTAAATAATACACGTTAAATAAAACCCGTACAACTTAATCCAAAATATTAAACCAATAAAAATTAAACTATTTTTTGAATATTATTTATTTTTAAATTTTTTTCATTATTTGATTATTGGATTCTTGGATACCTTGAACAGCTAAAACGAAAAATTATCAAAAGCACAAACAAACAGTTTCAAACTATCAGCTTTAACCTATCAAACTTTGAGGGGCGGTTAACTTTAGTTTTTCTGAATTAATTCCAAAGGTTGGTAACTGGAAATAAGGAAATTAATTCAACAAATTAATAACCTTTACGGTATGATAAATATTAGAAAATGTTCAACTGTTCGACCATAAGAGTTGTTGAGTTTACTACCTAAACGACTGCCAGAGAAATCAGTGACGCTCCTAATGACCCGTCCAAGTGCTCTTAAGCTCCATGTCACATCCTAGACATGACAAATACGCTCGTTTCTTACCGGAAAGTACCCACAAGTATATAGGCAATTCTTCCTATTGTTTCAGACCAGCACTTACTGAAGTCTAGACATCCGCTTACGTTACCGACAAAACGATTTCGACTCCTTGATAACAGCAATAAACGTCACTGGGTAGGCAATACCTGTCGAAATGTTTCGAAGGATGGCGATGCGAATTCCCTTTGAAACCCTTTAGACTCTATTATGACAAGTGGTCGACTTGCGGTATTGATTTTTCCGCGTTAGACCGACTCATAAATCATACCAGCTGAAGGACAAGCTCAGAAACGTCTCGACACAAAAATGCAGGGGTGAGGAAGAGGGCTCAATTCAGCTAACTTACCTCTGATTTGATTCTTGGAAATCAATTGGGGGAATATACCAATTTATTTTAAAAATTCAAAGTTTTGGATTTGTCAAAAAGTTGTGTTTGGAAAAACTTTGCTTTAGTGGAGTAGACCTAAAATTTGGCTCCTCCAAGGTTGAATGAATTAGGTCCAATTTTCCGTTTCAGAGCATTCCTGACATGTTTAGTTCTTTAAAAATGGCATCGCCCTTTATCCATACCATCAGCCAACTTTACTAACAGCGGAAAATTTAGTTTAATTATTGGTAACTATACATATATTATGTATACAGGGGGTAACACGAGTGGTTCTGACCTTTCTCCAATGTTTCTTACAACTAATGTCCGACAAAAAGTTTTTCTTGACATTTTTGGTTTATTATTTTCAATAATGAACCTTTGGAATCGACCAAGAAAAAAAATTTTAACACCCCCTCAAAATTTGATGGTTTACGTTTCAAGGTACGTAGAATCCAAAAATCGAATAAAAATTTGGCCGTCCGTCCGCCGTACGCGGCACTTTTGCCACATAGCATTGACCGATTTTGATGAAATTTGGTATGTAGACTCCATTTGGGGTCAAGTTGTGCCCCGAAGGTTTTGGTTGATGTAGGTCACTTCTAAGGGTTCCAAAATCAATTTTGAAATTTTGAAAACGCCCTAACTCAAAAAATTTCGATATAAAGGTATTGTTTTTCCTTCAATTTAAGATTCTATAGAATTTTTAGAATTTTTCGAGACCACGCGGAGCTCTGTATGACAAACCGTTCGCTCCCTACGAAAATTTAAGGGTTTATATTGAAATATATATTTACATATATAAATCAAAACACGAGTGTGAATCGCAAAAGAGGCCTAATCTCCGTTCAAATTAGAGCTGACCAAAATGCGATCGATGGTTGGTGATTTTGATTTTTTTTTTTTTTTTTTTTTTTGGTAATTTTTTTTTTCATATTGGATGGTTGGTGATTTTGTAGACGAGTGATCTATATAGAAAAATAATAAACCATTGTGTAATAATTTGCAGCGTTTTGATATCTTCACTCAAAATGCCTTTTTTTCACTTTGTAATCTTTTTTGTGTTTATGATCTTTGCTCAATAAATCTACCATAACTCCTTCAATTCAAGAGTTAGCTCAAATCTAAAAGATCTTGGATTGAGCGTTAAATTTTCAATCTTTTTTATACCCAATAACATTTTGCTTCCGAGTCTCCCAAGGTAGCGGAAGCTTTGTTTTCACTTTTCAAGGATGAAAAAAAAAAGTTCTCCAAAATCAAAATTTTCACTCGCGTTTTGCGTTTTAGACCTTCCTGAACAATTTTGGTTCCGTGTCTGTCTGTCTGTGTGTCTGTCATGAAATCCTTGTAACGGGCATAACTATACGAAGATATTGTCCGATTTCTATGAAATTTTCAGGGATTGTGCGGGTTGGTATGTAGACGGTCCGCTATGAAAATCATCATCCCCGGACGTATAGAAGCGACTGCGCATGCGCAAACGTGAATTTCCTTGTAACGGCTTCTACATTTTCCATCCGATTTCAATGAAATTTTCAGGGATGTTACAGATTAACTTGTTAGATGTTCTGAGATTAACTACTATGCATCGGATCATCTATACAATCGAGTTATGGATACGAGGAAGCTATGTGCCTCACCTCACCCACTTGGCAGATTTTTTAAGTGGAGTTGAGATGTGCAAACGATGTATGAAAAGCAAAACTCGTCAAAATCTTGAAATCGCTTGTTTTTTCAGTCGCCTGGTAAACATATCAATTCTTGACGCGGAATTGTGAAACTTCTCTAAAAAGTGCGCCAAAATCTCAGCTTTCCAACGGTGTAGTCAAAAAATATTGTACAATCAAATTTAAGGGAGAAATTGAAGGGTAAAAATTGAAGGGAGAAATTCCTGTTTGAACGCGAAAAAAACGTGCATTTTTTTCAACGAAATTGACTTTTTGACGAGAGGACTCTGGGGTCATCACCTCCGTGGCTCCTCCGAAGTCCTCCCGTCTAACAGCCGATTTCGTTCGAAGAACCTGTAGCAGGAGGCGATTCTCGGACGAGCTACTGCGGGGGGTCGAGTGTACGAGTCTCGCTGCCGAGGCGTGTTTTCGTGCGTCATGGGCTCATCACCCTCCTCATCCAAACCCAGGACGGTGAGGCAATGGGAAGCCATGAGCGAAAACATTAGAACAAATTCTGATTTTCCCTTTGGAAGGAAGCTGATGACGTCCGCGTCGCTTGGAATCGGAGTCGGACGAAAATCCAACCTGAAATGGTGGTTTTCTTAACTCACTTTTACTTTTCTTGTAGCAGGGATCTTCTTTCTTCTTCAAGTGCCAGGGCACGCCAGCAATATGTGGAGGATTGTTTCTTCGGAATCAAAGCAAAATCGGCAGTCGCAAGATATTTCCACGCCTTTCTTAAGCAGGTATGACTTCGTGACACTTGATCCATACCTATCGGATTCTAGATATACATTTTAAAAATTCTCTGGAATTTCCCGGAAAGCTGGAAAACCACGGCTGTCTAAATAGAGTTGGAAAATCATAATAATGCTCTACTGGCAGGTAGTTTCCATAAAATGTGCTCCATTGGGAATGTGCCGATTTTCTTAAATGTCCGTGTAGATCAGATGGTGGCAAGACGGGATCTACGGTTTCTTCTGCGTTACTGTTATCCATTCTTCTGCTTACAGTTAGTTCTCTAGTAATACTCGATAAAGAGTCGAAGTTAGAAAGAAATTCGTCTAATTTCTGCCTTGATGAGAAAAACAATAGATCATGGATACGGTTGTATTATTGTTATGAATTGTTTACAACGGATTCAAAACGCAAAAATGTTGTTTAGAAACAGATATAAAGCTGTTTAAAGGAATAATCTTTATAATTGATCTTTCACCATAGTCGAGTGACCAGACAGAACAATTTGATTATCGGCCTCAAGATACAATTTTTGGGCTGAAAACAACGTTACATATATTTTTTTGACATGGATATATATATATATTTTGCTGGGGGACAGGAATTGGAATGTTTTATGACTCCCAGCTGTATGATATGTCTATGTCGATATGTTCATTATGATATGTTCGGTTTCATAGTTGATAATGAAACGCGCTTACTTAAAAGATAATGAACCAACTGTTATTATTGTTTAAAGTATTCGCAGTGATCCAAATGCTTAATTTTTTCATCATTTTTGTTTTAAAGTAATATATGGGGAATTAATTCACATCCTGGTAATAATGAAATTTATACGTCTGGACGTCCTAAGAATCAAATCAAGTGTTAATATAGAGCTGGATCACGCCTCCTGCTGGACCGAAAAAATAATGTTCAAAATTTTAATCTCGTAATAGCTCCGTCTAATATTACTAATCTTAATAATAATAACAATAATGCAGTAATTCCAACTGATCAAACATAATAATGCGGTGGGTACGACAATTCTTCTCTTTTGTGATTTGTAAAAAAGAAATTTTGAAATCGTTTTGAAATAATTTGCAGCGATTTTCTATTCAAATGAAATCTTACCTGAAATCCCACTTGAAACTATGGAATTGCATAGAACTTAGTCAAATAAGGTGGTTTTGGTTCAAATTACGCATGAACTTCAAGAATCTATCAATTAAGTGTTGTTAAAAATAAATATAGGCATTCCATCCGTTACTACATTAAATACGCTAATATATCTAGAAGAATTTCCGAAAATCACCAGCAACGATCTATTGCTGCTGACTCCGTACCAAAGATACGCCCCAACGCTTTGATGCCATCGGCTCATGAAATGAGGTGAATTTCGTTCAGTGTTAAAAATGTTAAGGTAATTTCGCTTCGAACTGATCGTCTTCTCAATATAATCGAAGATCGAAACGGAAAGTAACTCTGCAACGTATGACGCGAACATCACCGAGAGTCGGCTGAAAGTGGAATTGACGTCCTTGGAGCTCTTTCGCAAAGTCTCACCCAAGTCGCCACTTAATTGGCCGCCAAGTATGCATTTATAATTGCAGTTTCAGGATCGAGGGCGGTCCACTTCTTGCGGGGCAGTTCTGAGGCAACATGGGAATCTGGGTTGGCATCATCACCGGATTTAGGAGTGATCGAGTTTTTTTGGATCTCTTTTTTCGGACATCTCGATTCATCATTTTGAATCTTCGAAAGGGGAATTTTTGCATCACCGACCCTGACTGTTATCGGTCATTTATCATCAATTTTTTTTCGAGCTTTGATTCGACATAATTCATCTCACGATGCAACATGCTATGCTGTTAATCAATATACTGAACGGATACGGCAACTTTTATTGGATGAATAACCCAATGTATAAACCAAAAGATTGAAGAGATTGTTCAGGCGCAGATGGCCCCAGGATGGGAATCTCACTACAGTCGAATTAGTCCCTTTAAAAGCACGTTTGATGCTGTTATGTGAGAATGATTCTAAATTCGGAAGGATTCTGGGAGAATGATTTCTAATATCAGATTGTTCTTTTCATCAATCAAATCATATAATATATGTATAACTTCCTTACAAAAGCGCTGCAAATTATTACACAATGGTTTATTATTTTTATTTTTCTATATAGATCACTCGTCTGCAAAGCCACCAACCATCCAACATGAAGAAAAACATCGATCGCATTTCGGTCAGCTTTAATTTGAACGGAGATTAGGCCTCTTTTGCGATTCACACTCTTGTTTCTGATTTATCGTACGTCCAAACTTAAAATCTCGTAGTGAGCGAACGGTTTGTCCTACAGAGCTCCTAGTGGTCTCAAAAAATTCCAAAAATTCTATAGAATCTAAAATTGAAGGAAAAAAAAATACCTTTATATCAAAATTTTTTGAGTAAGGGCGTTTTCAAAATTTCAAAATTGATTTTGGAACCCTTAGAAGTGACCTACATCAACCAAAATCTTCGGGGCACAACTAGACCCCAAATGGAGCCTACATACCAAATTTCATCAAAATCGGTCAATGCTAAGTGGCAAAAGTGCCACGGACGGCCAAATTTTTATTCGATTTTTGGATTTTACGTACCTTGAAACGTAAACCATCAAATTTTGAGGGGGTGTTAAAAAATTGGATTTCTTGGTCGATTCCAAAGGTTCATTATTGAAAATGATAAACCAAAATAACATGAACTAAAATAGAATCCTGTTGAAAAAAAACCTGTAGAAATCTGTTGGTTCAGAAATATTGAATTGGTCTCAGTTACTTGTATCATAATGTCCAATCGTCATAGTTACCTGTATCATAATGTCCAATGATCGTGGTTACCTGAGTCATAATGTAAAATGGTAATAGTTACCTGTACCTGTATCATAATATCCAATGGTCGTAGTTACCTGTATCATAATGTCCAATGGTCATAGTTACCTGTATCATTATGTCCAATGTCGTAGTTACCTGTAACATAATGTCCAATGGTCATAGTTACCTGTATCATAATGTCCAATGGTCATAGTTACCTGTATCATTATGTCCAATGTCGTAGTTACCTGTATAATAATGACCAATGGTCGTAGTTACTTGTATCATAATGTCCAATGGTTGTAGTTACCTATATCATAATGTCCAATGGTAGTAGTTACCTATATCATAATGTCTAATGGTCATAGTTACTTGTATCACAATGTCCAATGGTCATAATTACCTGTATCATAATGACCAATGGTCGTGGTTGCTTGTATCATAATGTCCAATGGATGTAGTTACCTGTATCATAATATCCAATGGTCGTAGTTACCTGTATCTTAATGTCCAATGGTCATAGTTACCTGTATCATAATGTCCAATGGTCATAGTTACCTGTATCATAATGTCCAATGGTCATAATTACCTGTATCATAATGACCTATGGTCGTGGTTACTTGTATCACAATGTCCAATGGTCATAGTTACCTGTATCATTATGTCCAATGTCGTAGTTACCTGTATAATAATGACCAATGGTCGTAGTTACTTGTATCATAATGTCCAATGGTCATAGTTACCTGTATCATAATGTTCAATGGTCGTAGTTACCTGTATCTTAATGTCCAATGGTCATAGTTACCTGTATCATAATGTCCAATGGTCATAGTTACCTGTATCATTATGTCCAATGTCGTAGTTACCTGTAACATAATGTCCAATGGTCATAGTTACCTGTATAATAATGACCAATGGTCGTAGTTACTTGTATCATAATGTCCAATGGTCATAGTTACCTGTATCATAATGTTCAATGGTCGTAGTTACCTGTATCGTAATGTCCAATGGTCATAGTTACCTGTAGCTGTATCATAATGTCTAAAGCTCATTGTTATCTGTTAGAACCTATGGCGAGATTTCGAAGAGATCTCCCGTAAATAGACCAAATTAAGAGAAGACATTCTCATTGATAAACCTAAAACAATTTTTCATAAGACTGGAAACTAGGATTCATTTGAACAGAAGATCCGTTTCATTAGAAACTTCAGCACATACCATTGAAATCCTCTCAGTAACCTATTCTCTTAAGTCCTATCAAGGTAAGTGGAGCTGCAAGCGGGTACCTGCCCAGAGTGATTGGGTAAGATGAAGTTGTGTTGCCCACTCGTGAAAAAGGCTGGAGGTGGTCACCTGACCCAGAAACCCTTGATGAGGATTTTTTGTTGAGGTACGTCTCATGTTCGCCTCCACCGAATGTGTTGGTAATCAAATACGCAGCTCAGAGCGAATCTGTCTGGATTTCTTCAGGAACCACCGTGGAGGAAAGATATTATTTTAAGAACCTCACTTGTCCAACTCATCAAGAGTGAACATCTGCTTGGGTAGGAAGTACTCCTCAAATAAATAATGAAAATAATAATCTGATGGTACGAAATTTAGAATTGGTTAGAGCACTAGAAATCTCCATGACCTACAACGAGGACACGTATAGGTATATAATCTACGCAGAAGTAGAAATTATCTGACTCGACTCCTATTGGATGAAGATTCATCAAAGATTGATAGTTGTGCTGTCATCCCATCGCGTAGAATTTAGTCTGGTGAGAATCTTCGTATACCCTCTTTTCCTTAAAACTCTAAACCCCCAAACATTGACTTAATATTTTCACCCGAGATAACAGTGTTAGTTGTGAGATTACACAACAAACCTAGTTGGTCCGTGATAGACGACATAATATTTTGACGTGCCGAATGACATGCCGGTCGTTTAAAAACGACCATTGATATGTGTTTTGCTGTAGAAGATAAGAACCTGCTTATCCAGCCAAATCGAAATCGGACGATGCGGCCACAGGTTGAAGAGATAGAAAGGGGTCAGAAACCAACGACGAGAACCAAATCGGATGACCCATAGAGACTGATAATGTTGTTTTTTTAGGAGCGGAAAAATAGAAAAAGGAGCTAAAGAAACGGGAACATTAATCTCTTGGCCCCTTCAAACTGTATGGGTCATCGTTCTTAATATTAACGAAAAAGAGAACTGATGAAGAAACGGAGATATTAAGTGATGAAGAAATAATTATTGAGTGCATACCTTCTAATAACAGCAACGATGATAACACAAATGATAACACCAATCAGCGATCATTATTTTAGTATTTTAGCGAAATATAAACCAAAACATTCGGGAATCGAAATATTTTTTTCTGATTCTGTATAACAGGTTTCTTCAATTTTTATCGTAAAAATTTCATGAAAATTAATTCATAACTATCAACATAGTCAATACCGATTATTACTACTTACTTACTAGAACAACATTTAGTTCGTTACATTTCGACCATGTGCGAAGGTACTCCAAACGGTTGCCCAACGAATTCAATTGAAGCCAAATTTTCCCTTGATCCTGAAGCTCTGAAACACAGTCACATTAGGAAAACTTGAAGTCGTCGGGATGAACTCGAGACAGTCGGATCAGCTGAGTGAGCATTGGAGCTGACAGCTCTCGAGTTAATATCGGAGTGTATAATACAGCCTCTTGGGCATTACTGGGAGTGGTTGGGAGGAACTCAAGGGAGTTGCAACAGCTATGAGAGATACATAACAAAATCGTAACCTGTAAATAGTCTCTCGGAAACCATTGAAAGTCATCGGGTGAAGGTCAGATCAGATGAATGAGTGTATATGCTCATGTACTTGTCCAATGTTCGTCTTTAGACCATTGAAACTATGGCAGTCTAAAGGTTGCCAGAGATTGGCTAGGGAAAAGGAACATAGTCTCAGAGCATAATTTATCAAAATACTCCATTTACTGTGGAGTTGCCAGATTGACTTGGCTGACGACTGGATTCCTCTGAAAAATTCTGCCAAGTGAATTCTGCCTTGAATTCATAACACAACTTCGGTTGAACCGATGATGTCGTCCTTGAAAATGTCGATAAAATCGGATGGAAACTGTGGAACTTAATCGTGGAACTGGGATTTCACGTTTTGGTACGTGCAGAGACTTCTATCAATCCATGGATTGATAATTAATCATTTAGACACCGACACCCACAAACCATAAAAATCGTCGAAATCGGACAGTGATTTGTGTAGTTTTGCTCGTTACAAGGATTTGCAGACACAGAGATTGAGAAAGATAGGCAGACACTCAGAAAGAGAGAGAGAGACATGAAGCCAAAATTGAAAAACACAAGTGGAAAAATGCTCCGCTACCTTGGTTGACACACAACTTTCTTCCAACTGCCCATTCACACGTCTTTCTGAGCGTGTGACTGTACCGTTGCGATACACTTGGGAGAGTACCGGAGGACAAGGCAATGATTGTCAAGCTACCTCGTTGTTCAGGAAGGCTCAAGGACGCGAAAGTGATTTTCCGTATCATCCGATGTTCGCATTCGCAGATCACACGGTGCGGTGGATCGCCGCGGCTGGTAACACAATTCGCTAGTTGCGTCACTCTCACGCAGGATTACGGTATTGATTTACAATCATTTAACATAAGTTTTTCGAAAACTTATCAAAACATTAGCAAAAGCACTGAAATAGTATTTTCAAAGATCTGACATTGTGACACAAAACAAAACAACATCGTTTTGGAATGGTAACCGTTCCAATTGCATCTGTTTCCGAACTTTTTTTAAATAACAAAAACAAAAACTACTATGCCAATGTTGGGTTTTGTCTGCTCTTTACAGCCCTTTTGGTTTATTATTTTCAATAATGAACCTTTGGAATCGACCAAGAAAAAAAAAATTTTAACACCCCCTCAAAATTTGATGGTTTACGTTTCAAGGTACGTAGAATCCAAAAATCGAATAAAAATTTGGCCGTCCGTCCGCCGTACGCGGCACTTTTGCCACTTAGCATTGACCGATTTTGATGAAATTTGGTATGTCGGCTCCATTTAGGGTCTAGTTGTGCCCCGAAGCTTTTGGTTGATGTAGGTCACTCCAAAGGGTTCCAAAATCAATTTTGAAATTTTGAAAACGCCCCAACTCAAAAAATTTAGATATAAAGATATTGTTTTTCCTTCAATTTAAGATTCTATAGAATTTTTTGAGACCACGCGGAGCTCTGTAAGACAAACCGTTCGCTCACTACGAAAATTTAAGTTTTTATATTGAAATATATATATATAAATCAAAACACGAGTGTGAATCGCAAAAGAGGCCTAATCTCCGTTCAAATTAGAGCAGACTGAAATGCAATCGGTGGTTGGTGATGTTAATTTTTTTTTTGATTTTTTGATTTTTTTTTTTTTTTTTTTTCTTCTTCTTTTTATATTGGATGGTTGGTGATTTTGTAGACGAGTGATCTATATAGAAAATAATTATTAAAAAAATTTGCAGCGTTTTTTACTTCCATGAAGAAAATGGGTGTTGAATACGAATTCATTCAAAACCCTTCAAGCAAATTACCGACATACTCTTGAAAATTCTCCTAATTGCTGAAAGATTTATTCTTATTCGCTCATTAGTTCTACCAACCTTTAAACAAGTAATCATCAATGCTCTCACCTGTGAAACACGTTTTCTACCTAAGAATTTGAATTTCTTACTACGCAAAAAGAATACCAATCCCCTCACTAGACTTCATTGATTGCGCGCACTTGAACACTCAAAACTGCGCAACCCCGTGATTAAGTACACCAAAATGAGAAAATTTTTTTGATTTTCCCACACTTGGGAATATTTAATATTCCCAAGAGTGGGACGTGTTTTTTCATTGTAAACGCTGAATCACGTAGTGGTATCCTTTAATTTGACTGGAATCTTTATAAATGGCAGCAAAAAATCAGTTGTTTGTGGAGAAATTTCCTCCTTTCTCATCCATCTGAGGCAATTTTAGTTGGTTAGTATAAATTTCATGAATAGCAATAAGCAATTCGACTTTCGTGAACATTCCAAGTCAGACTCGGGAATATAAAACATCCTTGCTCCGTAATCTTCATCAAAACCACTCAGATTAGATGAGAATGAAACGACAATTGAGAGGTGAAATAAATCGACAATTAACCAAAATGTTTAAGTACTTTGGAAAAATTGTAGTTTTCACCAAAAAATAAGAATTATGGGCATGATATCGTAAAAACTTGGAGTTCTTCAAAACCCGATTTTGGTTCAATTTTGAGCGTTCAAGGAGCCAGGTTATGCGCTATAGAAAATAATCAAGTGAGGAGTCAAAAATTCATCTAATTTAAAGTAGAATCCGAATTTGGAAAACAATTGGAGATCTCATCTGAAAAGAAGTTAGTGTTGAGTACGCACGGTAGCGCAATTGCGCGGCGCAAGAAACTGTGACATTCGATTTCCTTGTCAAAACATTAAGGGGGCCACTTCATGAATTTTTTCGATCTCTGTTAGTAAAGAAAGGGCGATCCATCCTTTCGTGACCACCCTGTATCATACCTACTGTTTCTCTAGTTTTTCCGATGGCCTCCTTGTATGTTCCTAATGCAGAAAGGGAGAAGTCATGAAACTTCACTCCCAGTTATCGCTCATTGGTTGCTTATTAATTGCTGGAAACATAGCCAGATGAACTCGCAATGTTAGAATTGCATATGTCGTTCATTACTTGTTGGCTACTTGCTCCAAGTAATGGCGGTAACCAGGAAAAGGACAGCACAAATTAGCGCACTTTAGAACCCAAATTTGCCCACGAGTCAGCAAGGAACTCGTAGATAGGACGCTAACCCCAATTTCAAACGTCATTAACGATCATTGTATTAATTCCTCCTCTCCATCAGGTTGAAATGCTTCTCTGAGCTCCTCATTTCTTATGACTGGGAATCTGGGGGACAGGTTCACCACACGATCCACGCCTCCCTGTCCTTATGGGTAACTTGAAATGCATGTGCATCGGATTCTATAGCTGAACATCCCGTTTAGCCCCCGACAGTCATCGCTGTTGTTCTTTCCCTGGACTTTGGAAGCCTCGCGGGCAGATGAATCCACTACGTCCCTACCTGGAGCCGTTACAGCATCTGTATGGATTCTTCGCTTTGTACGATGTACAACAGCATAGATGCTGAACTCATGGCACTTCTCATAGCATAAGCTAACATTGCAACCTTAGCCTCAGAGTCTTCATTCCTTACAACTTGAGTGAGCAGCTGGCTAGAGATCAACCTCGCCGTGCACTAGGCTTGTTACTCCAGCCCACTATGGTTGCTCCATGAGTACATTTTGATTCTTTTCTACCATATGGTTCAAGTGAGGAGAGCAGCAGTGAACTCTGCAAACAGGAGCAAACACAAAAGGATGAAAGTTCTCCTTATCATGTTCTGAATCATCACAATATTTTTTGTATATTAAGTTTCAGTATTTGTATCAGTAAAATGTCAGTTGATGAAGAATGATTGAACAACCGACCTGATGACGATCTTGTGAACGAAGCTTGTGGTTCAGGACGCGGGAGACTTGACCGAGAACTTTCTCTATGAAAAGGAAAACCCGGCCATAACGCATTGAGCGCTAATGTTTTGAGGTCAGACGCTGCACAATTAACTGCAATGAAAATGGGCAGAAGAGAAAGTCTGCCGGTCTCAATTCGACGTGTGCCGTCCCAGAGGTGCCCTACTGACCTTGAGGATGATACGCGGTTCCCACAAGCCCGTCAGCTGGTCACTGCTAACTGAGGTCTCAAAACAAGACCATAAAACGTCTGCCAAGTGGGTGTGGCACATAGCTTCCTCGTATCCATAACCCGATTATATAGATGATCCGATGCATAGTAGTTAATCTCAAAACACCAATCTCTAAGTACCTTTCACTACCCTCATAGGAGACCATCTACACGCTAACATGGACAATCCTAGAAAATTTCATCAAATTCAGATGAAAACTGTGAGTAGTGATTGGACCAAAAAGTTCTCGGCAAGGCTGGGAGTCGAACCCGGGACTCCTGGGTGGGAGTCAAAAGCGCTACATCTGAGCTATTGGGGCCAGGTGATAAGTTGTATAGGATTTGAGATCGTGGCGTCACACGGGAGGGCGACAAATGCACGGCTGTTACAAGGATTTTACGTTCGCGCATGCGCATCGGCTACTATCAGTCCGGGGGTGGCGAGTAGGGACCATCTAAACACTAATCTGTAATATCCCTGAAATCGGATGGAAAATGTAGAAGTTATGGCCGTTACAAGGAATTCACGTTTGCGCATGCGCAGTCGCTTCTATCAGTCTGGGGATGTTGTTTTCATAGGGGACCGTCTACACACCAACCCGCCCAATCTCTGTAAATGTCATAGAAATCGGACAATGACTATGCCCGTTACAAGGATTTCATGACAGACAGACACGGAACCAAAATTGTTCAGGAAGGTCTAAAACGCAAAACTCGAGTGAAAATTTTGTTTTTGGAGAACTTTTTTTTTTCTTCCTTGAAAATTGAAAACAAAGCTTCCGCTACCTTGGTAGACTCGGAAGCAAAATCAAACAACATACAGCCTCTCGGTATGATCTGTAGAAATGCGTGGATCGTTGTTCACTAATACAGCTTTTAAAAAAATATTTACTAAACCCATGAAACAAAATAAAGTAATTCAAAAAGTCATGTTGATAAGAAATTCATTTTGGGTGATATTCCTGGAATTTGGACAGTTTCACTTACCCGATTCTGCGCAAAGAGTCTGCCCGAGGAAAACTTAAATTTTCGGAAATGGAGTTAGAATCAGTAATTTTCAACCCCAAATTTTCATTTGGCACCCTTGAAGACAGAAATGGAATGAAACAGGGCACAGCCTCCCCCTCCACACCACCGCTTCTATAAAGTATACGCCGAGAACATAGTGATGATATTTACCTAATGGTGGAAACCAACTGGAAGTTCGAAACCCAATCAATTACTCTCCTGACAATGTAATTTAAATTAGCGCATGTGCGGTACCTTTCTAATCAAACCTCGATGAAATTGTGAGTGAATCATCGCGGACATACCCCAGCTTGAACTCTCCGAATTTGAAATAGGACCATCAATAACAAAGAATTAATAGATTTGTCTATCCCTAATCTGGATGATGCCTAAACTATGCCTTGAAGATCCCTAAACCTAACTTAGATTCGAAGAAATTTGAGTTTGAAAAAGACCACACACTACCATTGGTTTCGTTTAGTTACAAAGTTATACGTCTAATTTGCTCACTGATTCCATTTTGATGTCATTGACAAGCCTCGGGCCGACAGAGATGGCTCATGAAATTCTTAGTAATGCATGAGATAACTCAATGAATGTCTTCAAAATTGGGTCATAATTGATTCGAGACGTGTAGACCGAAAGGGATAGAACTAAAATGGTTCAGAAAAGTTTGGGATGCAAATAAAAGTGAAGCAACAAAATCGAAACAATGACCATGCATTTGTCAACCAACAATACCAGTGATCATAATATTTCTTTCTCCTAATGGGAGTGATTGGTTTTCATTGATGTGCACTCATCATGATGATCAAGTTCCCAAGGTTGCTTCGGGCCGCAATCTGAAAAATTGAAAAACCGCTCGGCGAGGCCGCCTATCTCAGTGATGACTCCTTTCAAGGTTTATTAGCCCAGTCCTCGCGGAAAAGCGTACAAATCATTTTGAGAGGGGTCCTTGAATGTCCTTATGGGATTACCGAACGTTGCACCAACCAATAAAATATAACCACGTAGCCAATAAAATGTGTGAACCTATCGCCGAGTGGTGTAATGTAGGAAGACGAACATTCCAAACTGAGACGAAAGAATGTTATGATCGAGGGGAGGAGGCGGAACTATTTGACCTCTTGAAACTGAAGTATATTTCCTATTGAAATGTTGGAATAGTTGAGTTCCATGCGCCTGAATAGTGGCTATATGGTTGCTTTGTAAGGTAAAGGTACTAGTTATTGGTCACCTCCAATCAGAACTTAGTTTGTCATACCACAGAAATCTCTGAGATGGTTTACATTCTCTCATCGCTTGAATAGCTTTCATTCAGAAAGCTTTGGGACTGAGAAAGTTTCAGTTTCAAACTTGTCAAAACTCCAAATTCCTCAACTCAAAATGGAACTGGCGTTTGAAAATTCTCCAACATAGGTATTCAACTCATTTGAATAACCTTCTTCTGGAATTTTTCAAAGTTTGCTTAATTTTGAGAAGAGTGCCACCTAAAGAACTTTGAAGACGACTGCGTTGAGGGGCGTAGTTTATTTAATAGTATAGAATAAGTTCAGAAACAATTTAATTTTTTTGACCTCTTGAGACTGAAGTATATTTCCTATTGAGATGTTGGAATTGTTGAGTTCCATGTGCCGGAATAGTGGCTATATCGTTGCTTTGTAGGGTAAAGGTACTAATTATTGGTCAACTCCAATCAGAACTTAGTTTGTTATACCACAGAAATCTCTGAGATGTTTTACATTCTCCCAATCTTTCATTCAGAAAGCTTTGGGACTGAGAAAGTTACAGTTTGAAGTTTCAGTTTTAGTTTCAAACTTGTCAAAATTCCAAATTCCTCAACTCAAAATGAACTGGCGTTTGAAAATTCTCCAACACAGGTATTTAACTCATTTGAATAACATTCTTCTGGAATTTTTCAAAGTTTGCTTAATTTTGAGTAGAGTGCCACCTAAAGAACTTTGAAGGCGACTGTAATGAGGGGGGGGGGGGGGGGGTCGCATTCGGGGTAGTTTATTAAATAGTAGTATAGGATAAGTTCAGAAACAATTTAATTTTTTTCCTCATATAGTCTCATATTAGTGTTAATATATTAGTCGATACCTACTTGTAGCGGTACCGGCTGGTAGAATCCACTTTGTGTATATCTACCAACATCCCACAAGGGTTATCATCAGATTGGTTATCGACAATTAACCAAAAAGTATCGGCCCTATGCGGATTGCTACCTTCGATAGCGGAGCTAAACTGCGGTCAGTGTGGGGGTGATGAAATGGATCTGGTATCTAATGGAATGCAGAATACGGAGAATAATGCGTCGGGAATTATAGGGCCCTTAGAAGGAAGAACCTCTAATCAGGGGAAATAATAACGAGGCTGGGCAGAAAAGGGGACCTCCGTTGAGTTCGGGATGGAAAGCAGCTCGTACGTCTCCGGCTTGACAGGTTGCAATAAGAGAAGTCGAGGGTACCTACTACTATACTATTACTATGGGTCTGTTCATCTCTTCAACCAGGGAGTGACGTTGGGTTCATTATAAACAGTAGTTTTACTTCCCTCCTCACAGATTATTTTGAACAGGAAAGTGTGGCAATCGGCTTCAATGAATAGATTGTCAGGTGTGCACGAGTGCCTGAAAATTTAACTTTTGTTGTCCGTGTCTTGTTATTTGGATTACCAGATCCTTAATAAGAGAACACAAAAAGCACACTGAAAAAATATATTCTGATCTGGAAAATAGAAAACTAAGATAAAAACATACCTCCGTTTTACAAAAGTTCACCGGATTATAGATAATTATGACTGACTAATTATGAAGACCTGTTAAAGGAAGTGAATCGGCAACATCCCACGCCAGGCCTTCAATACGGCTTGGCAAGCGTCATGTCTGTTTAGATGATGTTTATTCTTGGTTTCGTTCCAAATTCCGAGTTTATCTACACGAATTAATGCCCTCAAGTTATTGGTTGACATGGGTGTTAAAAAAGTATGTACTATTTACGAGAGTAATAACAAGTATTATGTGACTTCATTTTAATAATAAAGTCGTCAAAAATCGGTTAAATTGGCCGTAAAATTGGCTGGTTTCCTCGTGATTCTGGAAATGTTAAAAGTCATTCCACTATCCGTATTTTCATATCAACTATTGTTACGCCATCCAAACAACTCCCTTAAGACACGATAGAGCACTACCGATTTGCGCAAACTGTTGAGTTCAGCAGATTCCAAAAGGAATAGCAAAAAACTCCTGAGCCAGTCAGAAACAGAGCATTCCAACTGGGTAATAAAACGCCGGCCAAAGGCCACTTACCTACCCCAGGTAACGGGGAGATTTCCCTACTGGGGGATAGATGTTGTGATCAGCTACTTCTGTACTTCGCAATTCTGTCCTTTTGATCCCTAGGCTCAGTGATGGAGAGCCCGATTCAGGATTTTTATTATAGTCGGAAAGTCTGTAGATCGATCCGAGGAAATTAAGTAAGGAAGTCCAGGAAATTAAGTTGCTAAATCTTAGCCCACGGCCTTCTACTGTGGTCCAGTTCATTAATATATGACTGGAAGTATAGTATCCACCTTGTATAGTCTCCTCATGGTATAGTATCCACCATGAATCCAGTTTGTGGGCAGAGCATTCTATGCAATTAGAGGATGCGAGGTGGGTATTGATGGCTAGACCCACCTCCCCACACTGGAGTAGACGTACTGTCTGGCATAACCCAGACCTTATACTGCCCACCCCTTGACACCTCTATACTCCCCACATCTTAGAAATCGTGACATTTTCGGCTCGTTTAGATTTTTGGGTATGACTCCCAGCCATAAGATACAATCCAAGTCAATTCGGAATGAAACAGGATTTTCAATAAAGAAATAGAACAGCAAAAAGTGATTTTACTAATCATAAGATTCCATCGCTCTTATGTCACGAGTAGCCTAAAGCTCAGGCCGAATTGACCCAGATGGGGCCGACTGACGTCACAGCGGTGCAATGAGATCACCTTTGCACGATTGGCCTTGTCAACTCTGGAGAAGGCGGCTCAACTCGAACCCGGAAGGGGAAAAATCCCTTTTCAAAGTTACCAACCTCTTGAGATGCAGGCCAATTTGCTCTCATTAAAATTTCCACGGCAGGTGAGGCTGTGATTATAAGTCATGTAGTCAGTATTCGTAACGACGAAATCGTTTTGGAATAGAGCAGGTGAATCATATAATCGACACTTGATTCTTCAAGCCTCAAATCAGCACTCAAGATTGAACTTGCGATAGGGACACGCCTAGTAGTAGGTAGCTATCTATTTACGTAGATTCTGTATTTACCAGCGAGGTCCGGGTAAAGTAACTCCATAGACCTTATTACCTATTGATCTTATGATACGTTATGTTTCAAGTAGAATTTACAAAGATTTATGAACACTACATCTGCTAAGGTATGCTTAGCGTAATAGGACCTACTAGTAATACAACTATCAACATGCGAAGTTTGATTAAAGGATAAACTTACTATGAAACAGTTATTCAAATACAGATCGTATGAATGTAAGAGTATTTCTTCATAGCTACCAAGTCTACCAGACAATTGTACATTCCTCCCTTTTAGTTTAATTGCTCCTGTATTCTTCGTCTTAGTTAATCAACATCTTTTCGCTTCAGAGTACTACCAATGACTTCAACATTGTATGAGTCTTCGCCAGATTGATGTTATGCATCCTATCCTATATCCTTTTGGTTTATTATTAAGTAATTTTTCAATAATGAATCTTTGGAATCGACCAAGAAAAAAAAGTCCCCCTCCCCTCAACAGAAATTTGTTGGATCCAAAAATCGAATAAAAATGTTGACGTCCGTCCGCGGCACTTTCTTATTTCACATGGACGGGTTGTGCCCCGAAGTATTTGGTTCATATCAATCCCTTCTAAGGATTGAAAAATAAGGGGTAAATTTTTAAAAAACCCCAGGTAGCTCAAAAAATTTTGATATAATGGTATTGTTTTTTCATCAATTTAAAGTAGTATTGAATTTTCAGAATCGAATGAGACCATCTAGAGCTCCGTAGGACCAACCGTTCGGTCTCTATGAGAACTTAAGGGTTGAACTTATGATAGATCAGAAACACGAGCGTGAATCGCAAAAGAGGCCTAACTTGATGTAGCAGATAGGTGGTAGTATGGTTGGTTTATTTAAAAATAATGACAATGTCGAAGCCGATTTCTTTGCAGACGAGCGATCTATATAGAAATGATAAACCTTTGTGTAATAATTTGCAGCGTTTATTTCATCAGTGATGGCTACCCGTACTTCATCTCCCCCCTCACTAGTTTTGTATTTGGCTCCGTGCATTCTTCTTTCTGTAATCCCATCTTCGTCCCCAATATAACATAGAGCTTAATACTAAGTAATAAAGCTACGAGCTCGAGAATTTTGTTCAAAGGATAAACTTATAATGATAGTCTACCAGACGACCCTACACTCTGTTTATTTATTAAAACCTTAATTGTTCTACAATAAATATCTATACAAATTAAAATAATTTCTGAACGAATCTATGAATTTGAACAAATTATGGAAAGAAGCAAAGAGTAATAGATTTGGGCTGTAAGATGCGCAAAACATAGCTGCCAAGTTGAGTTGCAATATTACTTCATCACCAAGAACGGCACAGGAATAAAACCAGTTGGTTTGAAAATTATTGATCATCACACTGAGGCTACCTCAGTTATTACTATCTAAGTATGAAACGTAAGCTTCAAACGAAGATTTATGTCGATTACTCAGAATAATTCCCTTGCACATTAAAATGATATGCAATTCATCAACAACTATTCTGGAACCATCTTCCAACTATCCATCAAATCGGCCAATTAGCGAAATAGCAAAATTGTCGAGAAATTACGTTTTGGTGAGACGGAAATGAAGCCAAAATGAACGCTCTTGGAGGAACAAGGAAACATCATGTTTTGTGGACGAATGAAAGTAGTTGTGAGCGAGGACTCCAACGTGATAGGTTACAGAAGGGCAACCGACTCGACTCTCAACTTTAGTGCAAGACTTGGTATTATTCATATTTATTACTAATGCCAACCTGCTTGTGAGTCAAGATACAGTTTCTTCTTCCCTTTACGTATTTAAATGTCCCTGAAATGATGAAGTGTGTCTATTCTACGAAATAACAGAATGCTCTAAATGGTCTGAACACCATGAATGTTATATTTTGTTTACATGAATGTTTATATGTTGTATTTACGTTAAATCAAATCGATTTTGACGAAGATATTTTCGTGGTAGTTACGAGTTGGGATTCAGTTTTTTTAATCACTATAACTAGTATTAACCCGCCGACTGTGACATATATGTAACACAGTCGGGCTTCTTGCGGTTTGGTTTTCAGCTACCATCAAGTTCCCAGTAATTTAAAATACGCTTAGTCATCGAGTCGAAGAGCCTTACCATGGGTTTCTACGAAAATTTTAGTCCTCGCGGCAATTTTGCAGTGTTTGCAAGCGTTTTTATTGGACCAAGTGTGCGGTGAAGAGAATTTCAAGACACCGCCATGTTGTAAGTACTCTATATCTATTATTACTGCTTTTCTCGTACCCTTGTTGGTAGTAATTCCTTCCTTAGGTTTATGAAACGTGATTCGTATTTGCTAACCGAAGTTTTATTGCAACGTTGCCTTGTGGTACTTTTAGAAATAGTAGCGTGACAAATATGTCACAGCCGTCATATGAAGTTCAAAATCGTGAACTCATACCATCCCAAGTTTTTTCCCTCCGTTATTATTGGTTAGGTAGTTGTGTACATATCAGTTTTCAATCATTTTTATCAAAATTTACTCAGTTGAAACTCTGATTCACTTGTAATCTTTTCGATTTTCAGTAACGCCGTGCAACTAATAGGAGGTTTGTCGTTGAAAATAGAATTCCCCGTGGATTCCCCTTACCCTCAAAAAAGACACGAAGAGACTAGATGGAAGATGATGCAGACAAAATGGAACTTGCCAATACATAATTGAACACAGGGATGGCATATTCATTTGCAAAGGGGTTGACAATATAGTCGTTGCAGTGGGGTCCACAGTTCATGGGTATCAGCCCACAAAGACTATGGCAGAGATATTCAAGAGCTGAGAAGAAGGACATTTCAGTCCCCCAACCTTGATGCATTACTAATTATAACAAAAATGTGGGATTGACTAATCGAATGGATAAAGATGTTGTTGATAAAAGGATTGTTGCTGATTAGAGGAAAGAAATTATGGTGGCCGTTATTCATTTGGTTAGTGGACGTAGCAGTAAATAATGCGAGGTGTCTCTACAGACTCATAAATTACAAAAAAAAATTAAAACTGGATTTCTGCAGAGGTACTGTGCATACATATCTCATCTGCTATGAAACACCTACGAAGCTAACTGGACCAAGACAACATAGCATGAACCGTTCACTTGATTCGTACTTCTAATTTGATTTTAAAAAACGCTGCAAATTATTACACAACGGTTTATTATTTTTATATAGATCACTCGTCCACAAAATCACCAACCATCCAAAATGAAGAGAAAAATTAAAAAAAAAAAAAAAAAAAAAAATCAAAATCACCAACCATTGATTGCATTTCGGTCAGCTCTAATTTGAACGGAGATTAGGCCTCTTTTGCGATTCACACTCGTGTTTGAATTTTTATATATATATATATATATTTCAATATAAACCCTTAAATTTTCGTAGGGAGCGAACGGTTTGTCCTACAGAGCTCCGCGTGGTCTCAAAAAATTTTAAAAATTCTATAGAATCTTAATTTGAAGGAAAAACAATACCTTTATATCGAAATTTTTTGAGTTAGGGCGTTTTCAAAATTTCAAAATTGATTTTGGAACCCTTAGGAGTGACCTACATCAACCAAAAGCTTCGGGGCACAACTAGACCCCAAATGGAGCCTACATACCAAATTTCATCAAAATCGGTCAATGCTAAGTGGCAAAAGTGCCGCGTACGGCGTACGGCGTACGGCGTACGGCGGACGGACGGCCAAATTTTTATTCGATTTTTGGATTCTACGTACCTTGAAACGTAAACCATCAAATTTTGAGGGGGTGTTAAAATTTTTTTTTTCTTGGTCGATTCCAAAGGTTCATTATTGAAAATAATAAACCAAAAATTGTTGTTCATTTCTTTGAAAAATTGTTTTACTGACTTATTAGGTATGTTCCTTTTGATGACTTCATTGGTTCTAATGTTTTGGAAAAATTATAAAACTTACTCAAATTAACAAATTCGACTTCAGTAACATCACTTGATTTAGCTGAATAATTGAAAGACAGTATTTCATTGACCCTGATTTGTACCCTTTGATCTTTGATTTGTATTTTGCTGATCTCTAATTCGTTATATTTGATTGTGCTTGAATAATTAAGTCATATTTTGTTCCATAAAACATGATGATTTATATACCAAGATGCTCACTTCTTGTGAAAAAGTTCACAGAAATGTATGTCTGGTGACGACTGTAACATAGATATGTCACAGTTGATTCTCCCACTCCTAGGACCCATAGAATTTTTTTTTGGCATTTTTCTCAACTCAACGGAGCCCAGTTACACAAAACTAAGTTACAAAATTTTGAATTTTCCAATTTTTTAAATTCTCGGCGGAAATGGGTTAATCAGTGATTTCGGTTTATTATTTTCAACAATAATAATTTGGAATCGAGTAGAAAACATATTGACCCTCCTCAAAATTTGATGGTTTACGTTTCAAGGTACCTGTGAGGAATTCAATAATCGAAAAAAATATTCCTTCCCACCGCAGTATGCCATAAACCGTACGCCGTCCGATGTACATACATTTCCTTAGTTATCAAGAACCGATTTTGATGACATTTGATATATGGGCTCCTTTTGGGGTCTAGTTGTACCCATAAACCATTTGATTAGTGTCAGTCAGGGGTAAAAATAGAGGTTGAAGTTTTCATAACGCCTTTGCTCAAACTGTTTTGGTGTATATGTGTAGTTTTTCATCAATTTAAAATAATATTGAATTTTTTGAATCGAATGAGACCACCCATAGCTCTGTAGAACCAACCGTTCGCTCCCTACGAAGTCTTAAATTTGGGACGAATGATAAAACAGAAACACGATTGTAAATCGCCAATGAATCTTCACTGATAGAAGTAGGCCACTTCTCCGCTCAATGATCTCCTGATAAAATTTCATGTGCTTTCTTAGCAACCAAGAACAGAATAAATGTTGTTGTTAACAGACGGCGAACGGACGGAAACATTTTTATTCGACTTTTGCATTCTACGTACCTTAAAACTAACGTAAACCATCAAATTTTGAAGAGATATCAACAAGTTGGCTGCGGGAGCCCAATCCCGAGTTTCGCCGTGTCCTGAAAATTTTTTTCTCGACCAAACCAGCGCCTAATGCAGGTTTTCCATCGCTTCTGTGCATAATTAAGACAAAACAAAAAAATCGATTTTTTTTGTCAAATTAATTTTTTTGATTACCTGTTCATCATCCGGCCCAGGCAAGGAATTTTGCTCGGCGCCTGCAGAAACAATTAGTAATACACGTGTAGACCCGCACAGCACCAACCTCTGGAAAAAACACCCCTTTTCCTGACAGTTTCTTCGTCTTCCTCCGGAGTTCATAGACATTGAAACGATTTATTCTTACTCAGGAGGTGTTGAGGAGCAAAACCATATACGGAATATTTTTAAATCCCTCACAGACGAAAATATTCAAGAAAATCGATTCTTCATCTTCAAATGATTGGTAATCGAAAAATATCCCATCCATCGTGGAACTGAGGGTACCATTCCGTTAAGAAAACAATAGAGATCGAGATTCAACATCGTTTACAATATTAAAATCGAAATTAGGCTGAGGACCCATCGAAAACCACAATCATGTCAGATGCTTTTCCTGATTACCTGTCCATCTTGCTCGATTCCTCCTCCGATCATTACGGAAAACAATGAACCAATTCAACAACAAATCTGTGAAGGAGACTTGCAAAATGAAGCCAAAAGAGTTCAGCTGCAAGTACCTATATTGAATTGTGCAAATCAACCAAAACAAAAATACGATCAACTTTTAGGGCGATTTTATCAAAACCGGTACCCAGGAAACAGGAAAATAAATTCACTTCTTGTGATCGGAATGCCCGTAATGAGTCGGAGAGTACTCGTTTGGGTCGACTGGCGGTTTTTTACTCGCGGGTTTTTGCGCGAACGAAACCCCCCTGCGATATTCGGAAGTCCGCGATGACTTCCGATCCCTCCTCGACCTGCGCTTATTTCCTTGTAATTACCACGTCTCAAGGCGGACCGCTTATGACGCGAGCGATATGTCATTCAAACGACGCTTGACCCGTTCCGTCCCGTGCATTACGCTTCTGATCGGGTGTGTCTGTTGAGGAAGTCTTTCCAAGAAGAGCCTAAGTGATAAAACCACGTCTAAGATGCCACAAGGTTTCAATCAATCAAGTCGTAATATTATGTAACTACTAATATGTAGGATAGGTTGGGGCAACGCTCTAAAAATTAGTTTTATTATTTTTTATATCTTATTTATATTACCTATATCTTAGCTTATTATTTATTATAATCTATTTTCAATAATGAACTTTTGAAATCGAGCAAGGAAAACAAAATTATCCTCCCCCCCATCTCAAATATGTAGTTTACAAAAAAAAATCGAATAAAAAATTTTTTCCGGTCGACCGCAATAGGATTTTGATATAATTTAGTACATCAGCTCCATCTGGGGGTAGTTGTGCCACAAAGCTTTTGGTTATTCCCTATAACTTTTAAAGGGTAAAAAGTGGGAGAAAACATTTTCAAAATTAAAACTTTCAATATATAGGTATTGTTTTCTCATTGATTTAAGATAGTGACGATTTTTAAGAATTGTTTGACAACACCCAGATTCTGGTGGGACCAACAGTTCGCTATTGAGGAGTTCGCTAATTATTCTATAAAGATAGACGTGGTGAACCAGAAATGCGTGAACGTTCGCTGTCAAAATAAAGCATAATTTCAGCTGATCAAATGAAATATTTTCTGTTTCTTCAAATAGAATTTGATGTCGAGTGGTTTTCATGGGTTTATTTCGTATTTAGGTAGAATCAACTCCAAGACTTATTCTCCAAAGAACTAAAAAGAACCTACTTCCTACAGGTTTGACGTGTTACTCGATCTTCGACAAAAATCTATATTTTTGGCCAAGTGGGTAGTTTACTTTTTTTTTTTTTGAGAGAGTAACCACTAGGTGAAAACACCGAAACTCGTTGATTCACTCAAGAGAAAGGACCGCTTCAAAGACTTGTTTTCACCTCCAAATCCTGGAAAAAGTCGAGAAAGAAGGTTGAAAACACCGAAACACGTTGATTCACTCGATAGAAACGACCGCATCAAATGCTCGTTTTAACCTCCGAGTCCTGGAAAAAGTCAAGAATGAAGGTTGAAAACACCGAAACACTCGAGAAAAACGACCACTTCAAAAGCGTGTTTTAACCTCCGTTTCCTAGAAAAAGTCGAGAAAGAAGGTTGAAAATACCAAAACACGATGATTCACTCGAGAGAAACGACCGCATCAAATGCTCGTTTTAACCTCCGATTCCTGGAAAAAGTCGAGAAAGAAGGTTGAAAACACACAAAACACTCGAGAAAAACGGCCGCTTCAAAAGCTTGTTTTAACCTCCGTTTCCTAGAAAAAGTCGAGAAAGAAGGTTGAAAACACAAAAACACGATGATTCACTGGATAGAAATGACCGCATCAAATGCTCGTTTTAACCTCCGAGTCCTGGAAAAAGTCGAGAATGAAGGTTGAAAACACCGAAACACGTTGATTCACTCGAGAGAAACGACCGCATCAAATGCTCGTTTTAACCTCTGAGTCCTGGAAAAAGTCGAGAAAGAAGGTTGATAACACAGAAACACGATGATTCACTCGATAGAAACGACCGCATCAAATGCTCGTTTTAACCTCCGAGTCCTGGAAAAAGTCAAGAATGAAGGTTGAAAACACCGAAACACGTTGATTCACTCGAGAGAAACGACCGCATCAAATGCTCGTTTTAACCTCTGAGTCCTGGAAAAAGTCGAGAAAGAAGGTTGAAAACACAGAAACACTTAAGAGAAACGACCACTTCAAAAGCTTGTTATAACCTCCGTTTCCTAGAAAAGTCGAGAAAGAAGGTTGAAAACGCGTTGATTCACTCGAGAGAAACGACCGCATCAAATGCTCGTTTTAACCTCCGAATCCTGGAAAAAGTCGAAAAAGAAGGTTAAAAACACCGAAACACGTTGATTCACTCGAGAGAAACGACCGCTTCGAAGGCATATTTTCAACTTTGATTATTCGAAAAAGTCGAGAATGAACGTTGAAATCATCAAAACTTGTTGGTTTACTCAAGAGAAACAACCACTTCAAAGGCATGTTTTCGAGAATGAACGTCGAGAAAAAGTCGAGAATGAACGTTGAAATCATCGAAACTTGTTGGTTTACTCGAGAGAAACGACGACTTCAAAGGCTTGTTTTCACCTCCGATTGTTTGAAAAAGTCGAGAATGAACGTTGAAATCATCGAAACTTGTTGGTTTACTCGAGAGAAACGACCTCTTCAAAGGCTTGTTTTCACCTTCAAATCTTGGAACATGTCGAGAAAGAAGGTTGAAAACACCGAAACTCGTTGATTCACCGCTTAAACAGTTACCTAATAATCATATCACGATCCGACATGCAAACAGTTGCAGCAAGACATTTCAATATAATAATCTGGTGTATTAAAAAAATTCGGCGAAAGACCACCAAATCGCTAAAACAGTGAAAAAAATTGACTTGATAAATCGTGATCCTTGATACACGTGATCATCCGAAATTTCACCGGGGTTCTTCCGAACTCCGCCAAGTTGTACACAAGAAACCAAGACTTGGTAGTATTTAGTACTACTTTGCCTCACCAGGACTATAAACTTAATTTCCTAACGATCGTAGGAGGGAAAAAGTCTTTCACGAACACATTCATGAATACTAGGGTTCTCAATCAAAGGCTATTCGTAATGTCGATGCAGGTGTGCCCCCAATTATCCGATATCCGCCAAACGGTGCCGCTGAAATTTTGACTCCACATCAATCTGGATTCAGCGCATGGAAAAATACTAGAAAATTTGTTTGAATCATACAAGAATTGTTTGCACCATCAGCTATTGCAGTGGTTATCTCTGCCTACCTAGCCTTCCCACCGTCTACTTGCACGTTTTATTCGCCCTTGTTGCCTCCTCTGGAATGAGGCTTAACAACCGATTTCTCAGTATGATTTCATTTTACGACTAATTTCCACTCCGAACCAGAAAGAGCCGCTGGTGTATTTAGCCAAGTTTATTCCTATCTAAATCATCCAGAACGACTTCATTTAAAAATATTACAACGCTGGTCAACTGAGAGTCACGTCGGATAGGTCCATGTTATACTCAGGAATAACATTCCGACGTCCGTCCCGATTATTTCTTCTCCATTTAGGGACCAAAGCCGGTTACGTGACCGGTGAGGTCACTTTCATCGATCAATCCTGTAGATTAGGATTTGATTAGTCATCCTTCTCTCTCGCTTTTCGTTTTCTACGTTCTGTCATTCTGGCATCGACGACAGAAAGACAAAACAAAGATGTTTGTACGGTTGCAGGTAACTATTTTTGGAAGCCCACGTAATCTAGCGCGATAGATCCGGTTATGAGAATGGACTTCTTATTTACGACAGCACAGCCGCTCACCCATCTGAGTGGGTGTTTTTATCACTGGTCTTTGTTATCCATGTGGACTAAATCACATGAGTAGTGGTCCCGTGGGTTTGTAGTATCAGAACACATACTACTTTTGCACCCTAACTATCGAACGAAGGGATTATGGCATCCTAGGAAGTTTAGGCTTCTTATTTGTGCTGTACTAAGGTATGATAGGCCAGCAAAGAATCTCCTACAGGCTCGCTAGTCGTTATTCATCCGAGAGTTGATAACTGCGTGTTAGTTGCATTTTACTTGGATATTGATAGGAGACAGTTGTGAATAGTTCGATAAGATTGTGCGTCCAGTGGTCCGTGGACCACTAAATTCCTAATGAAATGATCACTTCCTTTAGCTTTACTTTCACTTGAATTGAATTACTTGATTTTGTCCTCAGTGTCACTTTTTTATCCAATGGGACGTCCCCTAGAATTACTTAACAATATTTTTAAAATTCTGTACAACCAAATTGCATCTCAAAGTAGATACATACCTCGTGAGTATATCAGTACTACGGCTGCTCCGCGAACCCATCACATGGCAAATGTCCTCTTTGAAAGTTCTGGGAGTAGAGCAGCACTCCAATCTATTTTTGTCTGTCTTCGTCTTCAGTCTTCAACATTCGATTCTTGAGCAGCAAGCGCATCCCGACGTCACATCTAGAAAATTTTCATGGATCATCTAAGGAGGTTCACAAAACGAATTCTAACAGAATTAAGCAATAACCACCAGGAAAGGAGCTTCTTATTTTGTATGTAATCTTCATTCTACTCCGTCAACTTACTCCCTATTGTGAAAACCTAAGTGCCAAAAAAGTTTTGTTACTTTGGTTAATTGTGAAACACCAATTACGGAATTACGGAATGCCCTAGCTCGTAAACTCTCGAAATAAAGGTATTGTTTTTTCACCAATTTAAAATAATATTGAATTTTTAAGTATTTTAGAGACCACGCGGAGCTTTGTAGGACAAATCGTTCGCTCTCAACGAGACCTTAAGGGTTGTACTTACGATTTATCAGAAACACGAGTGTGAATCACCAAAGAGGTCTAATCTCCGTTCAAATTTCATCAGACCAAAATGCGATCGCTGTTCGTTCCTTCGAGTTGTATTCAGTTTTGCTTCCTTAGCAACCAGTAATCAGATTTCCATAATATGGAATATTAATAATTATGAACGGAATAATAATGAACGAATAATTATTATAATTATTATTAATAATAATTATGAACGGGTCTTCTTTGGGTCGGACACAGTGGGAACTTCATCGTGGATGCCATGGCACCGTGCGGCCCTCCACAATGGATCCTATTCTGCGACAAATATATTTCTTCATATTATGAGTGTGAAGCGTTTAGTTCTTCCTAATAAACTTGATTTTGAAGGTGTGAAGGCAGTATTGGTGTGGTAGGTAGGTAAAAAAAATAGTGACAATGGCAAAGCTGTGTTCTTTGCCGACGAGAAATCTATACAGAAAAATAATAAACCTTTGTGAAATTAACCATATCTCCTCTTTCTGGATGTTTTTCTTTTAGTTAGATATGCGCCGATTTTGCTAATCAACTCACAATTTACTCTGTTAATCAATTACTCTTCATCTTTTGAGGGAAGTATAAACACGGCCAAATAGTATATTAAGCACGTTGTACTGCTGATAGTAATTTACTTCAAAGTCAATAAACCACTTGAATGAGAAAATTCAGTAACTATGGACTCCCAACTAGTCACTCACTACCGTCTACCACTCCTCTCAAATAACTCACTTACTATTCCAAAAAAGTTGTTTAATTATTCACAACTCTTTATTTGCATTTTTTTTAATTTATTTTTTAGTTAGGTATGCGCCGATTCTTCTAACCAACTCACAAATTAATCTATTAATCAATTACTCTCCATCTTTTGAGGGAAGTATAAACACGACCAAATAGTATATTAAGCACATTGCACTGCTGTTGGTAATAACTTCAAAGTCAACAAACCACTTGAATGAGCAAATTCAGTAATCTACACAATTTAGATGATCGAACGGACATGTTAGTAATCTATAAGCTGAGCAACTGAGGTTGATGAGGTTCGCGAGGCGTGCCGTAGGCCTGCCTCTTAATCCTTAATTGAATCAATCTCCATCCAGCTGCCGTGTAACAGGTCCGCCTTCACCACTCATTATTCTTTCCCTTCAGGCGATCTTCCCAGCTAATACCGCGCGGTTTATCGCATCCCGGGGGGAGAAAAATAAACCAGAAACTCGAAAAACGTTTTTCGGTCCTCGTTTTTCTTCATTTTGTGCCTACCGAAGCTTTCGCGGTTTCTTTTGGGGTCGAAAAGGGCCTAAAATGGTAGAGTTTATCCATCATTAGTGCGACTCCAGGGGCGTTACAGGCAATGATGTGCGGGGCATCAAAACGCATGGAGCTTGTTTCTCACGATAGACACTAGAATCGTGATTTAGGTCAATTAGACACTAATGAGTGAGCGATTCTGTCACGATTCTCAATTTATATTGTTGCAAAAATCCTTTTTCCACTGAAACTTCAGTGGAGACACCTTGTTCAACAAAGACACTATACAATTCACCAAAATTGACTTGGGATGTTGATTTTGAGCCGGACGTGAATAAAAATGCTTCGTTTTTTTTTTCTAGTCAAAAGAACTTTGATCCACCAAAATCGGATATTTCTTATTCAGTAGCTCCTAAACAACATAATCGGCGTGAAAGCTCAAAACTTTATCAGATTCGTTTCTCAAAAATAGCCAACGAACGAATGGTAACTGTGGGTAATTGTGACCTCAACTACGAGTATGTAATAACCTTCAGCGGATGATTATTGCAGAAACCATTCATTGTTCCAAGCAAACAGTCGGCGTAAATAATTTTTCTCGTCAAAACAGCTTTCGCTGAAAGAGACGTGGGACCGATTTCGAAAGGGACCGTGAGATACTGATTTATCATGCATGTGATCTAAGAGCCGTCAAGATCTGACTCGAAAACTCTCGTTATACTTGGCTGATACGTTTCTGGCACCTGTGGGAATCAGGGCGCTGGTTACCCGGATCCGATTTTGAAATAGATGGTTCCCCAAACCTTCATATTGCTCAAACTTTTCGTCTTTAATGGGTTTGCCACGATCATCTTTGTCGAAAGTGACTTCCCGGGGATTCAAGTTAATAAAAGAGTTTCATTATTGCCACATCATCAATTATCAAAAATATCTTCAGCGTCCGAAAATGCTCAACTCATTCATTTTTCGGAGTCAGCCCAGTGGGCTTCATACGAAATCTTGTGGTCATTACGAAGTCACACTCAAATCAAATCAAAATTATTTTGATTTGACCACTAGGCAATACAAAATTCCGAAACAGTAAATTAACAAATATAAACAATTTCAAGATTACTAAAATTCTTACTTCGCAAGAACTGTTTTCCTCGCATTTCCTCTTGGTCGCCTAATCCTGTAGTCATATCATGGAGTTGAATTTTCCTTCAGGCATGGTCCACTTTAATTGGATCTGGACCTTCAACTCAAAGCAAAATCAAGGCTTTCTCTTTATAAGGCAATAAGAAGCCAAAGTACATCTACCTCGAACCGTTTAAAGGTAAGAACCCCACCTTTTTGTATCTTCGTCGAGCTGAATCGAGAATTTTTTACAAACTTAGATACTGGATTGCTGGACTTCCTCATCTGAACTCCCCATCGAAAGATTGACGCTTCTCCACTTTTCATAGCTTCCTGGATTTCAAGTTTTTTTTTCGCAGCGCCAATGCAAGAAATCATATGATCTGGTTTAACCCTAATTGGACCATGGTATCACTAGTGGCACCGAAAACATCTCATGAATTCCAAAACTACCCCAAGATCTCACTGGAAAAACCTAAATTAAATTTAAATTTTAAATTTAAATTTTAAATTTGACAGCAACATTTTTTGAGGACTATTGGAAGTTTCAAAATAGAGTTATGACAAAAATTTCCAAAGAAATTGGTGAAAAAAATGTCCAAATTTTTGTCATAACATTACTTTTTGAGTTTTAAAAATGTACAAAAAAAGGTTTAAAAAATTCAGCTCTGTCCATTAATTTTTAAATTTCAATCTAAATATAGTTAATCTGGTGACACCTTGGGAAAGCTATGAAATTCTTAAGATATTTTCGGTGACACCATGGTCCAATTAGGGTTAGGAATAACCCTATATTTACATTCGCGGATTATACAAGAATGAATGTTGGACGTAACCGATACCTAAGTAGGTAACCTGCGTTTTGGAGACAACACCCTTGATTGTAAACAGTCGGTGAGACTGACGGTATACACCACTGTGTCGTCAGCAAACACGAAGTATGCCTTTCAGCGCAAATAAGCGGATGCTAATAATCGAATGAGTATATAAAGCAGCAGTAACAGTGTTAAGCTTTTTGCCATCCAATTGTTTTCAGCGTTACAAGATAATTAGATTCTTTCTAAATACCTAGAATTTTTCACACATTAGGTATGTATTACTTCTATCTACCATAAGAGGTCCGTGGTATGGCATGGGAACCGCTGGACTATCAGGAATTTCTCCGAGTGGCCGATTCCCCATTCACTGTCACTTTCTATCTCTCCTCCCATAAACAGTATAATGATCTCGTCCGAAGATAGTTTAGTTACCAAAAGTGTTGACCATTCAACTTATTGGTTGTCTTCGTAACGGTTCTGATTCCCAACCAGATTCCTTTTCTGACCGACCCCTAATAAAATTAAGGTTATCGGTGTGGCCAGTTAATGAGGGGGGTTCATCACAAATGAACCGATTCCACCTCGAAAACAAGAATTTGTATAGCAGTCTTGACCAATACAGGCTATTCCGATAAACCGAAAATGTCATTTTGGATCGCTAGCTAGAGCACGTACGTGGACTGCAGAACAAATCTCTTATAATCCATGATCTACCATGTATGAGTATCTTCCATATGAGAAAGGAATGGGAGATACAGTAGGAGCGTAGGGAAGAGCTGACTTCAGCTTGGTATTTTGTAGATTCTATCACTTAAAAACCAAAAAATTGTCAACATTATAGGGAACGAAATAAATGAGAGTTGAAGTTGTTTAATTTGGAAAGTAGTTAACATGACCGTGAACGTCATGCTTCACTTTCGGCATCACTTCACACCTACCTACAAGTACCTACATTTCACAACTTACCAAGTCGAATAAAAATATCGTGGTTATTCAATGAGAGGAAGATTTTCTGCCCAAACGAATCGGCAGACGTTTGTTTTACACATCAAGGATTCTGTAAAACAAATTATTTATGTATTCCAGTTTTTTCCGATAAAACTTCTCTTCATCTTTTATATCCAATTATTGGGCAGTTAGAGTTCCAATACTAGCAAAACCTACTATTAATTGGAAAGGAAATATCTGAAGTAGGTAATTTTCTCTTGTATGTTTACGGAGGTATTCTTGGACTAGACGCAGCGCGAGATGACAGGTATGACCATCAGCTCCCGTTGGATTCGTGATGCTAAACTAGCGGGAAAACGCCTTCTTGTAGCCGGGAAAACGGTATTGCCGGAAGGTTGAGTCTGTAAGTTGCAAGGACGTCTGAACTCCACTCAGGCGTCTCGATCTGGCTGATGAGAACAGAACTCACGCCAACACTCAAGTAGGTGGTATTTCTATCACGAAGGAACGTCAGCCAAGTTAGGTGAGCTAACTACATTCAACACTTAGAACAACATGGATGTAAAGAATCAATAGGTGAAAAAATTAATAATTAATTTTAAATTTAATAATTAAATTAAATACAATAATTATTATTGTATTTAAAAGCATAACCACTAGCACTTTTCGACATGAAACATGATTTTCACGATCATTCTGAAAGCTTTCTGAATTGACAAAGGTCGACACGATCGAGAGGCCCCTAAGAAAGGCCCTTACCAATTAGATAGCTGATCGTGATGAAAACAATAAGCAATCATGTTGGACTGTTAGGTACTGAGAAATTGATGATGAAGAATAATGAATGAAACTGAAAACGATGAAACTCATGAAGGACTATCCAGAGACCGTATAACAGTTTATTCCGTGTGGTAATGCCCGGGAACAAATAGGCATCAAAACCGAAACTGATATATAATGTGAAGAATGTGAGTGGAAATGTCAATATCAAGAACCAATAAATATTATTGACCTGCTGCAGAAAGTCTTTTGCCTTAAGTAGTGTAAGTTTTACTCTTATGATTCATGCAGCATGAGTTTGTTTTTATGGCCCAGTAGTCAGCTAAATCTTTATCAGGTGGCCCCAGGGGGCTGAAATTTCGCAGGGCGGCCATTTAAGACTGCCTAAATTGGATAACAAACTTCCATGAGCGACATGATCCGTTTTTATTGCTTCCTAGTCTACCTAAGTAGCAAAAGCTTTGTTTTCGCTTTTCAAGGTCTAAAAAAAGTTATCCAAAATCAAAATTTCCATTCGCGTTTTACGTTTCAGACCTTTCTGAACAATTTTGGTTCCGTGTCTGTCTGTGTGTCCGTGTGTCTGTCAAGAAATCCTTGCCATAACTTCTACATTTCCCATCTGATTTCGATGAAACTTTCAGGAGTTATGCGAGTTGGGGTGGAGATGGTCCCCTATAAAAATCATGGCCCCCAAAGTGAAAGTATTTTGTGCGCATGCGCGAACGTTAAATCCTTGAAACAGCAATAATTTCTACATTTTCCAACAATATTCAGAAATTGTACGGGTTGACGTGTAGAGTCCCTTATGAGCTTAGTGCAAGGTACTTAGAGATTGATGTTTTGAGATAAGATACTGTGCATGGGATTATCTATACAATCGGGTTATAGGTACGAGGAAGCTATGTGCCATACCCACTTGTCATACTTTTTAAAATCTAAATCAGAAATTTGAGAAGCGGTTCGTTCATACCTTAAATTTTTGAATATTTTCACAACACCAGAACGGTGTACGGTGGCATAGCGGTGTGTGTGGACCACTAGCTGGCACCTAAGGTACTATTGTCATACCTCATCCGTGGGAGGGGAGATAACGAGGTCGTAAAACTTAATTATACCGGAGCTTTAATGATACCTTATCGGGAATAGAAACGATTCCTTCGGTGGGAGGAATACAGTGGAATCATGTTTCGATTGCCACTGGCAGACCGCAGAGATACGAGAAACGGCCGTTTTGTCCTGATGAGGGGGATCGGATCATTTCCAAGATAAAAAAGGATTTTTTTTCTTGACAAAAAGGGTAAAGAAAAAAGGATTGGAGAGAAATCGCAAGGACGTAGGTCGACCTTGTTGAGGCCAAGTTTTTCACTAAGAAGCTGATTCATTTCCGACATGTAAGTACTAGGAATCTAACACCACATAAAATTTATATTGAGAATACACTATTTGTATTACTCATATTGTTGCCATTATTAGTGTTTTTATTACGTTATGTTTTTGTTTGTCTGTTTAGTTTTTAGGAAGTCCTGCAGTAAGACTTGAGATTAATCTGAAGTGAAGTTGGACAACACTCAACAGATAAAAACCACATACTAATCCGTTTTAGACCTTTCTGAATCCAAAATCCGCAACAAAAAATCAAACGCTTGCATACGAGTCTGCAACACATTGAAACATTTTCATGCTGTAAAGTACCTACCTACCTAACAACTTCACTTCTGATGGTCATAATCATCATTGTGGCGACTTGGGACAAATATCGTTGCAACAAATATCGTTGCAACAAATATCGTTGCATCAAATATCGTTGCATCAAATTTCGTGACGATTTTTTTTTTTTATGTGCCATATGAAAGACATGAAAATGTCAAAAAAACCCCATAGGTGTATGTGTGTGACAAAATATTGTGTACTCTGCCCAGCCCGTAGTTTTCAACGGATTTTCGTGGTTCTTATTTTGTTCCCCGCGGAAATCTACCTAGTTGTGTACTACGTCGCCGGAGTACTGAATTTTGCCTTTTGAGGGGTTAATGTTTTAAAAAAAACGTGCGTTGTCGGGCATAATGCCCGTGCATACTCTGCCCAGGCCTCAATTTCCAACCAATTTGCGAGTTTCTTTGTTTTTGTTTTTTTTTTTTTTTTTTTTTTATTCTTTATTTTTTTCAATAATGAACCTTTAGAATCGACCAATAAAAATTTTTAAGCCCCCTCAAACTTTTTTCAATAGTAACCTTTGAAATCGACCAAGAAAAAACAAATTTTAACCCCCCTCCCCCCTCAAAATTTGTTGGTGTATGTTTCAAAATACGCAGAATCCAAAATGGAATAAAAATTTGGCCATCCTGCCGCCGTACGCGGCATTTTCCTCAGTTAACAAGGACCGATTTAGATGAAATTTGGTATATGGGCTCAATTTGGGGTCTAGTGTTACGAAGCCGTTGTTTGATGTCAGTAACTTCTAAGGGGTAAAAATTAAGGGTTGTCGTTTTCAAAAGTGCCCTAGCTCGAAAACTCTCAAAATTAAGGTATCTTTTTTCTACCAATTTTAAATTCTATTGAATTTTCAGATACCACCCGGAGCTCAGTAGGACAAACCGTTCGCTTCCTACGAGAAAATAATGGTCGGACGAAATGCGATCGTTGTTCGTTTCTTCGAGTTGCACTCAGTTTTGTGCCCTTAGCAACCAGTACCTAATCGAATTTCCCTAATAATTAGGGCAACCTTAACTCCCGGTTTTTTTTTTTTTTTTTTTTTTTTTTTTTTTTTTTTTTTTTGTCAGATAACTTTTGAGTTACACATTATTATCCGATTTTTCATTATTTCCGTTCCTTCATAGCTTACCAAATTGTACCCAAATTGTGATATTCAGGGAAAGTTCTCAATATACTTCTGGACGTCCATGAATTATTTTTTGTACCACCATGGAACTAATTATTGGTGCCATCAAAGCGCCAGGACTCCAAAAACCACATATTTCGTGAGTTATTAAGGTATTTCACCTTGAATACTTGAATACTGATTCCGGTTTTGGTCTGCCTACCAAAACTAATTTTTTTAAATTTTAAAATGCTGTTCAAATTTGAGGCTCGCTTCCCGCTAGAAATTGTATGGTGGATATGGGCGAGGGGGATCCAAATTAAATTGGGTGAAACGGTTTTGTGCAGGAAGAAGGTAAATAAAAATACGCGTTTTATTGCTTACCAACTGGTTTAAATTGACCTAATGCTTATCGATGTCCCCTGGAATGCATGCTTTACTAAACAAGATGTTTTCTATACATGCTTTATAGGCTATTTATGTAAATAACACAGATTATGTTAGGTATCAGCGAATTTTCTTATAAAAATTCCAATGGATTCAAAATTTCTAGCGTATTTTTAACTTTTTTCACTGAAATACGTTTTGGAACATTCGACAACGATTTATTTTCTGAAGTGAGACTTCTTGAACTTTTATTATTGTTGGAAACACAATTTTACCCTACGGGGGTGAAAAAAAGCTTCAACTACCTCTGACGAAGTTATTTGAATCTAAGCTAATCGTAATGACGACTATTTCTGCTGAAATAACAACCTGTAGAACCGTTCAATTTTGTTACCTACGCTAAACGATTAGCAACCCCTGGATGGGAATGAGTAGATTGTAGATCATCCTGTAACTACTCATTTCCTTTTCTGACAAGTTATCAACCCTCCATCTTGTGCATTAATGTCCGAAAATTCCGTTTTATTCCGGATGCACAATACCTACCTCCCGAGTATCTTCATCACTTGGCATCGGCGGTTACCCGAGACCATTTCGGGATATCTAAACGAGATCGCGTTGATAGTGAGTAAGACATAGAACTACGAATCCAAGGTGTCCCAATTTCCCGTTTAATTTCCAATAAATGATTATGACACCACTCTTCGTCCGTAAGTACGAAGCCATTGAAAAGTGACGTATTGCCGGTTAACTTGAGTGCATTAGCCATCTGCTGCGACCTCCACCCCAACTTCATTAGGGAGACTTCATTTTTGACCTGAAAATGGTCTTTTTGAATGGGTGTTTTCCCGATACATGAAGCCGATAAGGTACACCTGTTCCGGTACCGCCCTAACCTGTTGTTCTCAAGATGAGCGGAAGAGGACAGGATCACAGGATCAATAGCCCCAAAAGAACCAGAAAATCGATGATGGACATAGCAAGAAGATATATTATGTTTCGAACTAAGTACCATTGTTTTATTATTTATGTATCTCATAAGAATCTCAGCCTTGATATGTTTAAGAGCCTAATTCGTTTGGGAAAGAGCTCAGTTTTTCGATTTTCATACGAACTCAGCAGTCCAAGGTAGGGATGGCATTTCGAATGAAATATATCGATATACAGATCAAATGATGTATCGTCAATAAGATAACGATACCTCTTATATAGGGGAGAAAATATCGATATTTGGATATATCGAAAGATCTACTTAGAAAAACGTGTTGAAGTAGATAGGTAGGCGAATTAAAACGTTACTAACATCATTTTGGAAGAAATAGGTATATCGATATACTCGACATCTACTTGGAAAAACCGATTGAAATAAGTATTAGCCTACTTTAAAAAGTTACTTGGTAAGAATTATCAAAACTCATCGTTTAAAAACTGAAAAAAGGGCGAAAATTTCATTGCAATGTTGAATTAATTTATAAATAATTAATTATTAATTGACAGGGGTATAATCTAGACATGGTCCTTGAAAATTGAAAACAAATGTTGTGAAAACCTGCTTTACTTTGTATAGTAGGTAGTTTTAATCCAGAGCCACTGTAGGTGTAATCCAGCCATGTACATAATCATGTTTGAGGTGAAATCGAAGTCTGAAATCAAGCCATCACGTAGTTACCTACAAAATTTGGATTGAAATTACCTTGTTTTTTCAGGTACAACAGGCGTCCCTTCTCATCCATTAATTTTAATATTTAATTTTTATTTGTTGAAAACAAGTCGCGATATTATCGGTAAATATACCATTATTGACCGATAAGTTCTCTACATTTATATAAATGTATCGATATATCAAACGTGATGAATCTATATATGAAATATATGTATGATATATCAATAAATGAAATATATCGATATATCGATGCCATCCCTCTAAGGATAAGAGAAGCTCTTCATAAAATGTCAGCTTCGTGGAACTAACAGGAGCCAATTCAGCTCATCCAGCTGATTTGTTTTACTCTGCATTCAATCGCTGCAGTCTTGTGAATTGATTGTTCTTTTTATTAAGCCACCAGGGAAGGTTAGGGCCATGATGCCCTCCCTTCCACCTTCCCTGGAAATATTAGTCAACATCTTGCAATCGCAAAATAAATACAATTTTCAAAAACATAGAGCCACAAATAAATAAATAAATGAAATAGTCCTCCTATACTTCACCTTAAAAATAACACACAAAGATTAAGAAAAGAACAAACAAAAACAAAAAACAGGTTGTACCGCTCCATCTAATCGCATTATCCTTCCGCATAGTTTTTCAGTAGCATCTTCTTAAAACTTTCTTTGAATTCATTGGATTTTAACGCGAGGTCGGACAACTTAACATTATCATTATTAAACTAGCCAGTAATTCTGTCCGATGGGGTGGTTTTTTCAGTAATCGGTTCTGGCTTCGAGTACTCCTCTTAACAGATCCAGATATAAACACAAGTTGTTCATGTAAATATTGAGGCCTTCCGTACTTCAGCACCTTGAAAGTCAACGTGGCGACTTGTAGCTTCTTCTCGGCAATCTTCAGCCATCTCAAACGCTTGTAGTGCGGGGTAACGCTCTCGAAGATCTGTCGCTGTGCAAAGCGGAATGCGGCATTCTGCGCTTTCTGCAACCTTTCCACAACTCCACCTTTTAGATCGCAGAGTGCCGCCTTTTTATTTATTTATTTATTTTATTTTTTTTACGGGAGTGGGGAAACTCTTTTGCCAGTTTTATTTACTCAATATTAATTAAATTCCTCCACTAGCATCCTTCGGCATCTCCCAGCACTTCTTATAAACTTGACAAGCGCTGGCAATAAATCACTTCCATTCAATATGTCACTCAATTCTTTTACTGATAAGCTTGAGCTATTTAAATGGTATCTAAATTCACTCATTAATGGACAGACTGCCAAAAAAATGCACTGAAGTCTCCAACACTTCCAAATTACACAACGATTAATAATTTCAAAGTCCGGAAGGATTCCAACTTGGTCTATCCTGAGATGTAGAAATTCTCGCCAACGTCGACAAAGTCGGCTCAAATATTTAGACGGAGTTCGCGTACACAAATACAGACAGACGACTCTTGGTATTTAATTATAGAGACACTGATGGTTGTTCGTGACCAGAAACAAAGAGAATATTGGATCTGAAACTGAAGAGTAGGCACTCCTATAACCTTGTTCGAACCAGGTCCTCAATTTTCAAGCTATTCCCTTTATTATTCTATCTACATCCTAATAACTCTCGAGACGGATCCACGGTCTCCCTTAGAAACCAAGAAGCACTCCTGCTGAGATTTGGTCGAAACACACATCCGAGACATCAATAGCCCAATATTTCAGGCAGCGGAGTCCAAATGGGAACAAAAGAATTCTGTCCTGCGGTCCAACATCACAGAAACCCCACGTGGGTGCAGTAACGATTTTTTTCCCTTCCTCTGCCGGATGGAAGGCGCAATTTATCAGATGATCGTTTTTCGATAACATTGAGAAGTCGAGCAGTGAATATTATAATTCAATAAGATTTCCGTTGTATCTAGGTCGAGCTTTACAGTAATTTATTACGTTACATCTATTTAGTAGGTGAGATCGGTTTGAAGGCCTACGCAACTTTTACTTTCCGCGCTGGGAAGCAGTTTTACACGCCACTACGGCCTACTGTTCTCGATAATATTCATGTTATCCGAGTACAAAATAATTTGCCGGCTAAGAAAATGATAACGGCGGAATCGAGTAATTTATTAGAACGTGAGCGTGAGGAGAACATCTCACGCGTAGGTCGCAAATATTGATTGAGTTGATGATGTTAATTGAGTTGAGGCCACATCTAAGTTTTCACATTTTCGTGTTACAATGAGGTGCACGATATTTCCGGTGAAACAATTGCGATGAAAATCATAAGCAATTATCCTTCGAATTCGATCGCCTTATTAACCAATACTTTTAATTCTTTAACTCCATTATTTGTTGTAGTTTTGAACGGGGGAAATTGATGACGTACAAACACAGAACAAGAATTCAACATTTTAAAACGCTCCAAATTGTCATACATGGGTTTACTATTTCAGTATAGATCACCTGATTGCATAGAAAGCGTATTTTCGATTACAACACCTCCCCCCAACTGCTCAACCTGTATATGCCCTCTGACTGTAACTCACTTGCTGACTGATTGCCAAATTTTTAACAACCTCCCACCCGAAACTCCGAAGAATTTAGAAGAGCTCCTGGGCAACAATTCACCTTGGTTGGACGTTGTTTTCGATAAATTGAGAACTTTATCACTATTCTATAAACTTTGATAGCTTTTGTTTTTCTCACTTTCTCAATTGTTAATCAATAATTTGTTGTAACCATTTAATTTGGCGCCAATGACCACTCAAAAGTTGCATGCGCCTTAATAAAGAAAAAAAAAAAAGTATTTTCGATTAATAGATTCAACCCAGATATGGCCAGATGAATGGAGGGGTGTGAAATCCATGGCAACCCCTCCTTTGCATGGTCCGAAATTTTCAATTTTTGGACAGTTCCTGGATTAATGAACGCAGCGGAGCTGCCTGAATCAACAAGTGTCAGAGGCTTGTGCTTGTGAACACTAAAACAATGGTCTTTAGACATGAAACTGTTGAAACAATAGCTTTCGGATTTTGAAAATGAGGAGATGAACCGGAAGCGATAGTGTTAATATCGGTTTGGCGCTCGCGTTTTCCTTCAACAAACCTAGTGAAAATGTCATTTTATCCTTAAGATTGGCAAGTGGCTTATTAGCGGAATAAATAGCCAAAAAAAAAATAAATAAATAAATAAAAAATAATAAATAATAAATAAAAAAATAATTATAAATAATAATAATTATTATAATTATAATAATAATTATAAATAATAAATGTTTCGTTCCACAGCAAAAGTAACATTTCACGCAGATAAAGATTGCTCGGATGACACTAACTTCAGTGGGTTATGAGGGTAATCAAAGCAACTTTAAAGGGATTTCAACTATTACTGCATAACAAGGAGATAAATGAGTGAAATCCCTGTTTGAAATTTGGCACACAATTGTTATTAAGAATAATCAACTATTGGAACATGATTGGAAAAAAAGACTTCTGAGTTCTTTCTACCTACCTTCTAAAAAACCATAAAACGAAAATAAAATATCCACAAAAAAAACGCGCCAAAGATGAACCATCGATCCTTCTTTCCTCATATAGGTATTTCCTCAGAAATTCTCGATCCGATACAATGCTGTTCTCAGCAATTAGGAAAGGATCTTTCATAGAACACTGAGAAAATTAGTACCTATTTCAATGGCTTTAAAAAAAAAAGTGCCATGTTGGGTAGGCAGCATAGCTTCCTCATTCTCATAACAAAGATGATTGAATTGTATAGAGCTGTAACAACGGTAACAACTTCTAATCAGTTGATGAACATAATTATAATCTTCAAAATGAAATAGGTATCCTACGTGGGGGGGGGGGGGGTTATAATTAATGTGGGACAGTGTTTTTGGGGAGAGGGAGGAGCTCAGAGTAAAGTCAGAGTGCCGTAGTTAACAATATTTATGTGTCAGAATGGACGTTTCTCATTTACCCCTATTCAACTCCTTCACGGCTTGTACAATGCAATTTAATAAACTAGTACTGCACATCCCTTCAATCATCCATCATTAACCGTTCACCTCCACTGCCATCATCTCCCAGAAATAATTGCATAACGCATCCAAACAGCTTGAACTAAAAGGTCGATTTGATTAGCGAGCTCCTCTATCAAATTCGCCAAAACCTCCCCGGATATTTCCTTCATCGCCGATAATCACCACCCTCAACCACGAAGTAGATTACAACTTTTGTCAGTTTCTACGAGTTTTTTTCTATCTGGCACAAAATGAGAGGTTTCTGCCGTCAAAATTGGTCCTCTTGGAACCCCTTATGGCGCGAAATTCCCCCCTTAAAAAGTGCCCCTAGTAGAAATAGGGGATGAAAAAATAGAAATCCCACGATCACATGGTTGAAGGGGTGCACAAAGGCTTGACTCCCGAAACGCGAGTCGAAATTACAGTGGAGGATTTTTTCGAAAGCGTTATTTATTATTATAGATTTTTTTTTTCAAAGGCTCACCTCTCTTGTCGGTTCTGCTCGCGTCTCTAGAAGCAAGGCTTTCTTTGAGCAGGCTTCAATGACCGCACAGGTAATGAGAGCCACGTCACGTGTAAGATATAGTGTGAACTATAATCTTCGTTAGCAATCATGTAATCCATTGTAAATAAGATTGATACGTTCTAAAAAGACTTCCAAGTTGATTGAGCAACATAGCTTTCTTCCGAGAAATAAGATGTTCATATAGGTAGAATTAGTTGGTGAGAAAATTATGTCATAAATATGAGTATTATTAGAAATGAAGAGTCCAGGGAAGTAAGCGGCTAGCAACCAATTTTTCACTTAGCCCATTCATCCACTATATCGGGGACGATGGCACCCATCTTCCCTGAAAACAATAATTTCAAGCTATTTGACAGCCCTTTAGTTCCTCCTTTGAGTTGTTCTCCAAATTCTATACACCTCAAGAACTTTTGATTACCAATCTTAACTAAATGCAAAGGAAGTTTACAGTTAAAATAAATATTGATATCATCAATATTTCTATCATCAATATAAATAATGATAATGTTCTCTGGCTGCTGCAGATTGATTACTGATAAAAACCATTAATCAATCATGTTGTGGTCAGTCCCAAACTACCCTAATCATTTGAGCAAAATCGGGCCAAGAGGTCGAAAAAATCTATGTTTCAGGAAGATTGTACAGCTTCCACCAGTCCGATGGCAATGAAATCCTATGAAAACGGTCTGAGGGTTTACCTGCACAAACCTAGAAAACTGCATCAAAATCGACCAATATCGCAGATGATCCACAGTCTATTATAGTAAATAGAATAACTCTTCTGCGTTAAAAAAAAAAAACTGAAAGAAATACTAGAAGAAATTAGATTTTAGTCGTTCTACAGTTGTTTTTGGAATTCATAGGAACTTGAGTTCCGAAACTTTCCAATACGTTCAATAACTGAACAGGCCTTAACCCTAATTGGACCAAGTTATCACTAGTGAAATTTCGACGATTTTTCATGAAGTCTGAGTAAGTAAATGGACCGTTAATACACATCTTTGGGGGTGGCTAGTCACCCCCAACGGTAACTTTTTTTAAATATTTAATCACCATTTGAAATGTAATGGACAGAGCTTAATTTTTGAAGCATTTTTTGTATGGTGTTGGTAGTTATGAAAAAAATTTCCCCAGAGATCGATGAACAATTTTGATGGTCCAATTAGGGTTAAATGTTTGAGAATGAAGTTTTGCTTCCATACCAATTGATACTCACTCAATCTCTTCACAAATAAGCTGAGGCTCGTTTTTGGATATTTTGTCCTCATCAAGATGAGTACAGTTGGAGCTCGACAGGAATGTTGTCGAAAGGAACGGCGCAGTACCCAACTGGTTTAGGGCTTTTTGAGGTTCAACTGGTAATCCATTTCATCTTCAGGCCTGCGAGAAGGTGGCTCTGCGAAAGGTTGAAGGTTTTATCATTAATTGGGGAGAATTGAGCGAGTAAAAAAATCCGGAGGTAGCGAAGGGTGGTTGGTGGAACCCTTTCCGCATACCTGTCCCCTCAGGGTTGATGTCTTGTACCCGTCTAGTCGACCCTTCCACATCTAGCGTTTTTTTTTTCTTTTTTTTTCCGTTTCAATTTTTTATGTTACTGTTCCTAAAGTTACGTTGACGCGAGGGTGGGAATACGTACAATTGAAAAGGGTTTCCTGATTACGAAATCAAATACGTCAGAAGGTAGTACCTAATTTCAAAACTCAAAATCTTGGTTTTTGACGGAGGAAATACGCAGCTCAAGGGAAAATCTGTAGGCGCAGAAGGTCATAAATTTAATGCTAAATTGGTTGGGCAGGAATTATTCACGTGGAATAGCACAACATGTTCGTATTCTCATAGAATGATGGATAATACAGTAGTTATAGCTACTTCCAAACAATTATTGTCAAATCTTATTGGTTAATCCGTCATAAACAGTACCTACTTGTCGCCACCGATTTTTTTTTTTTTTTACCTATTTAGTTTATTGTAGGTAATATGATCTTGCGGCGAAATATACACTGACCTCTCTCATCATCAACAAATATCTTGGTACCGATATACCGTACATGACTTGCTGGTTATGACGGATTCTCCAATAAGATAAGTGAACATTAATTGAAATTAACATAATTAACATTTTAATGTAAATTAAGAGAACATTAGGTAATCTTTAGTTTCTGCTTTCTATCTACAGATCTCACCACACCGATTTTCTGTCTATAATTTACTCACCTTCCATCAGAAAGTAGAAACTTCACGTATGTATGCGGAACCTGGAAATTGACGTATGTGAACAGTGAATGTTTATTTTTGTATAGAGTGTTCACTAATCCTCCTTCCTTCATTTCGTTCCTTCCTTCATTTTAGGTTCGTGGAAAAGAACGTTCGTAAAAGACACGCTCAGAACGTTAAGTTAGAAGGTAGAGAAAATAAATCATGGAATCAAACGCGACAACTCAGAGCGCTGAAGAATTTCAAATACATACGGCACATTTAAAAATCTTTCCTTCATCATCTCATACATGGTAAGGAGAATCAGTCAGCATTTCAAATCGGTACCGAACAGGAAGGCTTTGTACATTTCCCATTATATAATGACTAAAATAAACATTTAAGAATCTGGAAATTCGAAATTCTATGCCATGAATACGATGCTCAAAGTGGTACAACAAGTGGTCATACATATCACCTTACTATACCTTATCGTAAATTGACTCTGTAGTAAAGATCTTTGAATCCCGATAGAACGAATTTTAATGTGATAGATTCAGCAGGAGGCCTGTTGCCTCTTCTTTTCCGGATTACGACACGTCGCGAGTGCGTTGCTCCCGAAAAGTTTACTCGGGCGATTCAAGACCTTGAAGCAGCTCGTCAATGAACCCCGTTCTCAATGAACCCACGGAACAAGAAAACAGGGAACGTCGACGCCTCTCCAATTTTTTCGTTCAATTGGTTATATTGTACAGAACAAATCGCAAGATTTTAAGGTGCAAGAATAGTTATATCTGAACTATGAGGAACTCCCAATAAGTCACTCACCAGTGAGCCGTTCCTCTAAGCTCACTCAATCACCAATCATGTTATCCCTGGATATAAGGGGGTACCTACCTGCGATTTGGACGGGCTAGTGAGAGGGAGAGGAAGGAGCGCTTAGGTAGCACGGCTCTTCCATTCACTAGATCTTCTATTCTCCAAACCCTTCAACAACTCTCTCACTCATTCGTTTTCTGATTACTCACATAATCACACACAAAATGTACCACTCTTAGTAGTCAGCTTTAGAGATTTTCTGGTTTGATGACCGCTCGCGGGCGAGATCGCTGGTCCTAATAATTTTTTTTACTTGATCCGTTGGTGAAACCCTCTCCTCTGAAGGCAATGAGCGAAATCATAATCGCTTCTGATCTTCCCGTCGGAAGACAGCTGATGACGTCCGAGACGCCAGGAATTTCCAACATGGAATGATTGTTTATTTACATTAATTTTCTTCCATTCTAACTGAACCACTAAGAAATTGGAGGGCTTGAGTCTATGAAGGGCTAGTGGAAGAAAAAAGGGAGGAGTGATAATCCCGCAATCCCTAATCCAATCTCTCACCAAACCACTTTCAGGTGTAAGAAGTTATAAATTTCTCTCTCCTTCGCTCTCTAAAAATAACAAAATTATTTATATACAAGTACATGAAACGTCTTGAGGTTACGCCGCAGCAACTTTGAAAATTTCATCAATTGGAACTTGATTTCTTGTAGTAGTGCCGGGATAGGATTGTCGACAGGGAAACCGACTGCCATAGAATCTAAGTAGTCCAAAAAGCACTGAAACGCTAAAAACGAGTGGACATTTTGGAGGACTCAACTTTTTGCACTGCCATACGAATACAAAGTTTTCCCACTTTCAATGTTTAGAAAGCAAAATGGGGGTTCTGATTTGAAAATAAAACCACACATTTCGCGCAAAGGGAATTCTGCAAAAAAAAACGAAAAAAAACAATATTTGGATTCTATACGCATAAATAAATCCAAGGGGGCATCGTGTTTAATTTTTTTAAGAAAAAAAAAATCCCTCTGCGTATGCTTATATGACAGTTCCTAATCTATTAGGATTCAGGATTGACGGTAGACGAATCTTCTGGTGCCGAACTTCATGTATGGTAAGCAAATATCGTTTAGAACGATATTCTGTTACTTGAAAACAAGCAACACAGTTATGTATTGCGGGTTAATCTACCATACGAGCAGCGGGGTGATCGTACATTTTCGAGATGTAGTGCGAACATTTTTGAGAAGAGTATCCCCCAATACACTAAGGTTAATCCGCATCATAATTTTCATCAAAATCTGGCCATGATGCGCCTGGTGAGGAATTTACTTGACAGACCGACCCACAGACAAGTACGGAGCCAAAGTTGTTCAATATGGCCTAACGCTAAATGCTAGTAGAAAATTGTTGATTAACGCAAATTACCAACTGCAACAAACCCAACCTACTGCACTATCCGCGATTTCGAAGAAGCATAATTAGAAACTTCGTTTATTAATTTCAAATAATTGCAGATCGTGCACGGTTTGTCGCGTGTGCGTCATTCGTTAACATTTTATTTTTTAACTTAATTTTTGGCACTATTATGTTCATTGAGCTGGGGATTCTAATCTTCATATAAAATAAACGTGGCTTATTAAATATTACTCAGCCCTTCCCTATTCAACGTTAGAATGTACCATTTTTCACCTTCACGGATATTACAAGTTATTCTGTTGTCATTTCAAGAATCTCAACCAGCCATTCCTTATTGTCGTTAGAGCACCCTTTAGATGAGTTTGAGTGCTTCGAGATCCTGCCTATCCAACGAGTTTATTACTGAGCACAAAGAATTTTCTCTTGTTCATTTTAATTCCAGGAATATATCGACAACTCGAGACATTTTTTTCGCGTTTTTTTTCGTAGGATCCGAAACGATTATTTACATTAAACCAGTCGGACGACCTCCGGTAAAGAAGAGACTCCCAATGTCATCTCGGCGTGTCCTCCAATGTAGCAAGTTCCCTTCTCGATATAGAAGTTCCTTTTTTTCTCTCTTTTTTTGTTGAAAAAACCGGATCAATAGCTAGGCAGGTATGCCATACGAACGCGGGGAGGATTTTGCCCAGGATCGATCTGGATAATAATATCGGCGAGAGGGCCCCCCAACATACATTCCTATCTTCTGACTGTAACTATAAAATTTTAAAAACTATAAAATGAAAGTTAAGTTTTAATACTATCGAAACTGGCGTAATTTTTTATAGAAGCAAAATCTCAAATATGCGCACATAAACACGTTGATGTGACTTTTACCACTCGCATAAATATTTTGTGTTTATCTTTGATAGACACTTAACGTCAAAATTCTATAATGTTCATGTAATCGTTGAAAAATTAGTTTCGCTACCCCTCCATGGTAAGATCACCAGTAACAGGTAAGGGTTCACCGACAGTCACTAGTTCGGGTCGAAATAATAAGCCATCCGGTTTCATCAGAGTAAATTTCATGAGCCTCAGAGGTAGAAGGTCACAGACACCGCCACGATATCAAAAGTTGTATAATGCTGCAGCTAGCTTGTTATGTTATGGTGGCGAACATTTTCAACCATCATTTTTCATTATAGGATTCAGACATGAGTGCTACTCATCTTTTTAGTCTGTCTGTTACCGGGGATCATCGGATTTTTCAAAGTCGATTACTGGGTGACGGATCTCTTTTCATATCTGTGTGAGGTAGAATCAACTTATTTAGAGGATCTAGAAGGGTCCATACAAATATGCGAAGAAGATGTTAATTTTGTAATCATTAAACAAACGCACTATATATTTTTTTAAAGTGAAAAAGCAACAAATTGTCAACATAATGGGGTGTTTAAAAACTGTTTATTGTTATTTTTAATCTAAACTAGACCTCATTCTGAGAATTTCGACACCAACCGCGACCTTCTAGCGCGAGAAGACCTTTTTCTATGATTTTTCAAAGTTCAAAGTGGGCTGGGGGGGGGGGGTCCCGCCCAGGCGGGAGGGGCGCGTGACGTCATAAACATTCGAAACTTTGAAAAATCATAGAAAAAGATCTACTCATCCAAAAAGAGAACGGCTCGTGTCAAAATTCTCAGGATGAGGTCTACTTTCGATTAAATTTTTTTAAAATCAGACGCGCCCCCTCCCCTCCCACCATTAGGAGCAATTTGCCAATTGGTATTTTGAGTGTTGTGTGTATGTTTTTATCAAAATGGTCGTGAAAATATTATTTTATTTTGGAGAATTAATCAATGTTACTGCATCAATTAATTCTGTGTTATTCTATGTGAGCAGGAAGCTATTCTGCCAACTCTACTTCGCAGCCTTTTAATGATCTAGTAATACTCTTAAAGAAACAGTGCATGGATTTGTATGAAATCTCTAGCATGCTTTACTTGGTCCAGTCTGTGTGCGAATACAAATTTTTCCTACTTTCGGTAGTGAGGTAAAGGGTCTGTCAAGGAGGGTGGTCATTATGGAAGAGGTATAAAAACTACTAAGGGTGAGGCTTCTTCTGATCTTCCAGATATATCCATGATCTACTGGTTTCCCAGAAAATCAAAATCAATCATAATATCAACGAACCCAGTTTTGTCCAAGATGATTCGTGATCTTCTCTTGTGTGGAATGGTTCATCCAGCTTGTAAGATTCCACCCGCACCTCTCGTAGAGGCGAAGGTTTTGGAGATCATCTGTGAACCAGTTGAGCAGCTTTGTATCGGATATGTTGGGCAAGCTTTGTCTCGGACATGCTGCGTGCAGTGCGGATCGTCTCAGATATCAAAATCCCAGGAAGGTCCGTCCCCATCTGGCCTCCTCAACCACCACAACCAATATTGACTTGCTTTCTGCCGCTTGACCGACGACGGACCTTCTCTGGGCGTTTTTTTCAACCTCCTGCCTTCGAGGGCGCTTCCTTGTTCCTGGTGCCCGCGATGCATCTGTTTTCGGGGCTGCAATCTGTCGGACAGTTGTCCGCATTGTTCCGGGATGACCGTCTAGGTCTAGGGGATTATGAATAGTCTGATCTGAGAGTCATGTTTTCTATTATCGTCGTGGAATGAATCTAGATTTGAAAACCACATCTCTAACCACACTTCTGTTCGTATGTTTTTTTTTTCTTTTTTGTTTTTTTGGTAACTTCACAACAGTTATCATCGTTTGAGATTTGACGTCCCCTCCTGAGATGTTGGGGACATCAGAAACTGTCGACATAAATAACAATCTCTTGTGGCCATTCACAGAAATATTGTGGATGAGTTTCCTGTTGCTACTTTGGACCGATTCCTCCTTGGTATAGCTTGGTCCAATATAATAAGGAGTTAGTTCCATCTCGACCACAGGAGGCCGATTTGACCGGTTACTTATAATCAAGTAAAGAGGAAAAACTGGTCCATAAATGAAAGATATTCGATTTGACGGGAGGGGCTGGTTTAAAGTGCTTGACATAATACCTGTATTGTAAAATATACTTTAGTTTACTCTTCTTACCGCTATTTGAGAGCCAATTCCTCCATGGTAGACAAAGTTGTACAACTATTTGATAGCCACAAAATTTGGATCAGTTTTCCACCTTGAGTTATTTTTACCAGATTCCTACTTCACACTATATACTTACATCTAAATATCTATGTACAGCTATACCTTTATGTATATATATATACCTCTTGATATATAAATGGATAGCTGGTAGTGTGGTTATCGACTGTTGGTTTACAGGTATGTATTAGCTCTGCAAAGTGCGTTGCTGATTGTTTTTTATCGAGGTTCGGTCAGTTAATTGATTAAGATTTATTCCAAGCTTTCGACTCGAGTTGAAGATTAGACCTCTACTAAGCATGCGTGAAAACGATTTCCTAGTTTATTGTTGTATATCCAGGTCAAAGATATTTCCCAGAAGATGATGGATTAAACCGTCAAAAGCTTGGAATAAATGTTAATCATTTTATTTTAATTTTAAATATTGATCTTTACCTCGATAAAAGAAAAAAAAATTCAGCAACGCACTTTGCAGAGCTAATACATACTTGTATACCTCTATGTGTACCTATGCTATACCTACCTTCAAACTACACAGCAGGGAAAACCATTCTACTTAGAATAGTTCCATCAAAAAATGGAGTAATCGAGTAATGGAGTTCTGAGATCTCACTAGGAAACAGATCCAATACCTATCCTGTAGAAGTTACTATTGTGAGCGATTGTCCTAATGATCACTTAGAACAACCACCTTAGATCAGCTCTTCTTTTTTTACCATTCTCCTGTAAAGATAGAGTCGCCTTCATACATTCATGCCATATTGCGGGCTGTCCATCTTTTATCAGTACCTTTTGTGTTTTCAAAGTTCCACGAATTTTTATTTCTCTCTACTGGGCATCTATAATATACGATTAGAGGAGAGGCAAGGGGCGCCTGTCTATGGGCATTACATAAACTTACAAGACGGGTGGCATTATATCATCAGCCAAGGGGTAAGTAGTACCTATAAAGGCTATGAAGGGAGAAGGTGTGTGACCAGTGGATATAGGCCGTGTAGAGCGAAGTATAAAGGCTGCCAAGAAAGGTAGGCAGTGTAGCTTTTCCTGATCCTCCAGACATTTATCCTCCCCCATTTCCTCTAACAATTTAATAATTTGTTTTTGTATTTTCGTTACTCAACAAACTTTCTGATTTGAACTAAAAGTCACTGCGCATTCCATACAATAGTGAAAAAATTAATTAATTAGTACAATCAGTAATTTATTAGTTCTATACATTTCTAAAAAATATCTATCAAGCTGGGGTGACAGTGTTTGTTACCTAAATTTGTTGACTTTCATAACGTAAGAAATTCGGTTGTTGGTTGGCCTTGAACGATTCACTAATCGAACCATTTTGCCCTTCATTCAACTAGTTGCTCTCGTGTTCGGACCTTACCGCTTGTCGTTCGAAGGAAAAAAAAACTCATTACAGAAAAACACCCTTAAAAGAATCACGTACTCGTAGGTATCAATATGGAAAATCAGAATCCCGAAATACGAACTTCCAATAGGCACTTCACATCGAAGAAACCATTATCTACCGGAACCTCGGGAGCACAACAACATTCTTTCCTCAATCACTCTCGTCCTGGGAAAATGAAAATATGGATGCACAAACATGTTACAAGGTTGGAAGATCATTGCCGGGGGATATCGGTAAGGCAATCGACGCTAATATGGTGCTGAGTTGGTATAAGCCTCCACATTTAACGCAACGCTAAAACTTGATTGACTTCCCACTTATTACCACGTAAAAACACCAAATGACCCGGATTTTGAAAACAGAAACGAGTTGAAAGTTTTCAGTCATAATCTCAAAGATCTTCTAGACATCAAAACTGACCAATTTACGGATTGGAGTAGTTTCTCTTTTTCTAGGGAGACTGATCCAAACGATAGGTTGGTGAAATTAGATAAAAATTAAAACTTTATCTATCATTCTTATGGGAAATTAATCAGAAGAGTTGGTGAGGAAACTTAAATTGAATGTAATGAAAATGGAAACCAAAATTGAAAAGCAACTTCTCGTATTTTTGTTCTTTCAGGGAGAAATTAAAAGTTACCATTTTCATACCATCTCTAAACGTTAGCTGAAGTTTTCGTTAACTCAGATACCGACGCCATCACGTTCTGTATTGGTAGAGCTGGACTGGCACCAGAGGGGTGGTGTCACTTGGATTTACGTGTTGGGTATCGTATGATCCATTACGTTGTCTTCAAGACCTCAACTTGATACTTATGTGAATTTTTTTTCTCCAGCGATTCAGAGAGGGTAAAACTGTTCCAGCTTTTGAACTACAGAGTGTTTTTTCGATTATACATTAACATTATTTAGGACACATAAAATAATACTGAATTTGTTAGAATTAATCAACACTGGAAGTGGTTGAACTTAAAACTCGGAAAATATTTCACCACCTTGCGTGTGACTTCCTTCTAGCAACTCCTGCTAGATGAGTAGCGTTGTTTGTCTAGAATATCGAGCACAGTGACAGCAGGTGGTACCACACGCACACAGATTGTGTTTCAAGCTTCTTGTGTCCTTCAGGTAGGTATTGCTGGTGTAACTGACAACGCTATGGTGACCTTCAAGCTAACAGAAAGTCGAATGAACAGTCGAAAGCGCTGATATGGGAAGGTCTGGAAAGTGTGACACCCGACCCCCAGAATCGCCCCAGGGCTACGAGGTTCAGTATCTGTCTACATGCTTGATGTCTTCACCAAACCTGAATAAGCAACTGCCAACTCTGCCTGAGCATCAGTTTCCTCGTTCCCAATCGTACCCGAAAGGGTAGTTTGGCCACGATTACGTGTAAAGAAACATAAAGGGTACAGGCAATCAGATTATGAAAATCATTGTACAGGACGAGGTGGCAGAGGTGACGTAGGCTCAGGTCCTGGCGATTAGTCGGTTGGGTAGCTCTAATTAGAGGAGGCGTGAGATAGGAAGCGGTATTGAGATCCGTGAGCTGAGCCAACAATGGAACTATTGTCCCAGTCCTACGAATCCTCATGACTCGATGGATCAACCTTGATAAAAGCCCATTAATCTGAGGTCGCGCGCTTTCTCTGAACCGCGGCCGTTCGTTTAATTTCGGTGGGTAATGATGGGTTTATAATTGGATCAAATCGATTCAAACTCAAAATTTCAAGATAGAACACCTCAAACATTGCATTTTGGAATGGATACATAATCATGTCTTAAAATTTGACCTAGACAAATATGTCACAATCTGCACCAATGACCGAAATTTGACGATTTATCAAAAACTATAATACCACGATTACTTCATGATTTTCACGTACAATCAATATTTAATTAGTAAAGATAAAGATATATTTATTTGGCAGAGATTCTTCTTCTGTCTATTTGTACTCGTGAAACAGATTAAAAAAACGTGGTTCAAAATCAAAATTCTTCATGAATTTTTCGTTGCAGATCTTTCTGAACAATTGTAGTTCCGAGCATAAAAGGAAGAAAAATCCGTTTTTGATGGAATTTTCCGATTTGGTGGGTTTATCAAATAGGTGCCCAATTTCGCCCAGATTTGTAGGGTACCTAGTTTATTGATAGGCCATAGACGAATGCTAATTAGTTTCATCACAATCCAATTAGAAGGAGTCACAGTACATGTTGTGAAACACTCGTCAACATAATCCGGAAAGACTTCATAATTGTACTTAAATTAGTCTACTCAGAAAACTATCAACATGGTCTTGAAAATCATGTGTCAAAGGGGTAAGCTTATCAGTGGTATAGCACAATAAAACAATTTTTGGTTTATTATTTTCAATAATGAACCTTTGGAATCGAACAAGAAAAATTTTTTTTTAACACCCTCTCAAAATTCGTTGGTTTCCCCACTTACATTGACCGATTTTGATGAAATTTGGTATAAAGGTATTGTTTTTCCATCAATTTAAGATAGTATGCCCTGCAGGACAAACAGTTCGCTCCCTACGAGAATTTAAGGGTTGGGCGTACGATGAATCAGAAACACGAGTGTGAATCGCAAAAGAGGCCTAATCTCCGTTCAAATTTTAGCTGACCGAAATGCGATCGATGTTTTTCTTCATGTTGGATGGTTGGTGGCTTTGCAGACGAGTGATCTATATATTATAATAATAAACCTTGTGTAATAATTTGCAGCGTTTTTCACCAACTAATTCAGTAACTATCTCTGTGTTGTGAAAGATAATGAAGACCACTCTACTTGATGAACGTTTTCACAACATATAATGTAAGAATACGTCAATGTAATGGTATATAAAAATGTATATGAATGTTGAGCGAAATATGAAGTAGATATTTTGATGAACAACTTAGCACGATGATTCAGGAAGAGTACGAAGAAATCGGTATTTACCATTCCACTAATAAATTGCCGCAGGGTAAAAGGCAGCCATAAAAAAGTGACGTGAACCCGGGGAAAGACATAAAAAAAAGAAGAAGAAATAAGAAAAAAGGGGTTAGATGCTATTAGTACGGATAATGATGGGCGCCTGGACGAGGTCAGGCGGCGGCCTTGTGGCCCGGCCGCAGCGCCTGGGTGCAGCGTCGGCGTTTCCCTCGAGCCTCGCCCTTCCATTGCATAGTACCTACTCTCCTCTGTCAAAACACACTCATCGGGTAATATGATAAATGCTACCTGTAACTTTCCCTATCTACATGTTCCAGTAAAGGCAAAGTATTGAAAAAGGCTCCTTAAACCCCTAAAGAAACAGTACGCACTCAGTCCTTTCAAGCACGAAGCTGAGAGAACAGTCCTGTGTGGTTGTCCGAACTGTAGACGTGGGATACTACAGTTTTCCTTCATAAATTTCCCGATAAGCTTTCAAGACGGACCGAAAAATAAGTTGTACAGAATTTACTGAACTGTGTAACATATTAGAGTTGCCTAGTGTATCGTTATCATGTGGAAACCGTCGCAGAATAAAGGTTAAATGTATTAATTTATTTATAGAACACTCGCCTGCAAAGAACAAAGCCTTGCCATGGTCACTAACTACAAACCACATTTGGCTTCACAATCAGTTCGAAGAAATAGGGAGTTGTGGGTGCCTTCATTCGGGAATTTGAAAACCTCTTTACTGAGGAAGCAAAACTGAGTACAACTCAAAGATTGGTCAGCTAAAATTTGAACGGACATTAGGACTCTTTTGCAATTCACACTCATGATTCTGATTTATAGTAAGTCCAGCCCTCAAGTAATCATAGGAAGCGAAAGGTTTGTCCTTCAGAGCTCTGGGTGGTCTCATTCGATTCTAAAAATTCAATACTATTTTATATTGGTGAAAAAACAATGCCTTTATTTATTTTTCTTTTGAAAATGACAACCCTTATTTTTCACCCCTTAGAAGTGACTGACTATAACCAAAATATTCGCGGCACTACCAAAACGCGGTACCGCGGTAACGCTACCTACTTCGCGGTTCGTATACCAAATTTCATCAAAATCGGTCCGTGGTAACCAAGGATACTGCCGCGTACGGCGGACGGTGGACGGACGGATTTTGGTTTATTTTAAATTCGATCTTCGGATTCTTCATACTACCTTGAAAAGTAAACCATCATATTTTGAGGGGTTAAAAATGTTTCCTTCTCGATTACAAAAGCTCTTTATTGAACTTAATAAACCAAAGTTGGCAGATACTTGATAAACTGTGCAGCGAGTATGGAACACTGTACATTTATAGTGGTCGGTACTAATAGTGGTTCATTATCTAACCTCTACAAAGAAACCAAATCGCTCAACAAATAGTATCTAAATAGAACAAAACATCTGTTAATTTGGATGGGCAATATTGCTTCCTCACAGAACAACATGAAAATAATATAAAATTGATGAGAAAGTGATTAAATTGATCAGAGCACAAATAACATCCTCATGTTGATAGTATATCTAGATTGACAAACATCAACACAATTAAGGGGTTGTTCCCGATTATGTTGATAATTTTCAACTATTCGGTCCGTAACAAGGTTCCAATTGATTCGAACGTATTAGGTCGCTAATACGAGTAAACTCGAGAAGCAATCAGTTTGGGTTCAACTCCAAGTTACCCTCCAAATATGAGCAAAATCGTGAACAAATGTATGGATATTTGGAAAAAAAATGTGCGCAGACCCACTATTGGCTGGATGTTGATCTAAAGGAGAGGGAACAGAACTGGAAGTTATTCGGTGGAAGTTTTGTAAATTGGATCGTTATTATTGTATATTCATGCTCAAATAAGGAATGTACCACTTTCATACGGATTGAAAGCATAAGAATTGACATACAGACCGCAGACAGTCACTCATACCTTCAGAGGCTAACCAGTACTTACTCTGAAGATTTCATTAAAATCTGACCATGCTTTCATGTAGCTAAATCTGGGACAAGGAATTAACCACATTAAGTCAGTCAAGGAACCAAAATTGCTCACAAAGATCTGAAAGGCAAAGTAAGGCAATTTCCTTTAGGACTACTAAAATGACCTTCCCTTTATTCATCAGTAAAATTCTGCATTTAGAAACTTCTTGAACTATTTTGGTTCAGTATTTATCTGACTGTCCGTAGATCGATTTTGATGAAATGTTCTGCTGTCGGTCATCCATGAACACATTACTTCCTGGGCACTACATTACTACCTACATCCACACTCCTTCAAAAACCTTTAGAAAAGCCCCGAAGGGCACCAAAATACTCCTCCTTCACGTTCTCGCTCGAAAAAAAAGAATTGAGGGGGCAAAACCACGGAAAAAATGCCGTGTGGCTGAGTAGAAAAAAGTTTGAGATAGAGTCTAGACAACGCGGAAGTGGGTAGCAGAAGGGCATAGAGGGTTTTTTCTGTGGGATTTCCTCCCCCATTTACCTGACGCGCCTCGCCCTCCTATCTGCACTCAGGGGATGAAGCGAAGATGTTTTTTAACTTGGAAAAAATCAGTTCGAAAAACCCGCGGGGATCGCGCTTTCGAAAACAGATGTAGTCGATGGGGGAGCAGAAGGAACCTATTTTACATAATGGGAGGGTGGACGGCTGGTAACAGGGGAAGATGCGCACGTGCTCCAGGTTTTTTGGTGATGTACCTGATAGAAGAGATTTACATAAATCTAGTTAATAAGTTGGGTGCAGGTACCAGGTAGAATATGCTTCATAGCCGACACCTGGGATTTTAGAACCAGATAAGAAACAATTTCAAGTGACAGATTACATCTTTTTTCGCAGACGATTCAATCTCCCCAGAATGATTATCAATGATTTTCGCGTAGATATCGGCGGAGAAAAGGAGATGAGTTTTCAATGAATCTCATCTCTCCGTGATATACAGGTTACTGCAAAGGAAAGTGAGCTCAACGTCGATTTTACTTGTCCATGATCTAGGCTGTCCCTTATTTTTCGACTTCGACTTCGATTTTCAACGCACAAATTTTTCTTTGAGGCCCACAATACTCACACCCGAATATTTTCAATGATAGGACAACATTAACCCGTGACGAATTCTTATGAAAGTTATACTAGTGGGAAACCCCTTGATTAATCACCTGAATTGACGAGATTGACGTGTGTTTAACTTATAAATACATAGTTTGATATAATAATCATTTCCATTACAACTCAGATTCTTTCCCTCTCTCAATCACAGAGTAATTTACCAATCTTTTGAGAAGTTGCGACGCTTGCGACCGGGTGCGACCTCCTCTGTCAAAATGCATATTTTCGCCCAATGTAGTTTCGTCTCGTGTCGGTGCGTGTTCAGCATTATTGTCACAAGTATGGACATTACAGTGGAAATGGTTTAAATTATCCGTAATTCTCAATAGAAAATTCTAACCATTGTTTCTTCTCTTACCTCCCGAAACCCCCACCGAGAGCCATAATTTAGGCGTTTTCAGTGACATTATGGCAAGTTCAAAGTCAATTCGGTACGGGTTAATGATTTCGCGCAGGAAAAAAATTCATATGGGAGTCATTTGGGTCATGTAGAAAGGATTCAAAGGGTATGCGTTGAAAAATTTGGGAATTATTTTTTTCGGTAAAATGAGGGATACTCTATGATCGTGTTAATTGCATCACAACTTCAGGTTGTTTTGCTCATGAACCGCACATAAACTAAAAATGATTGGTGTTGACTACTAAAACTACCTACTTATTTCTTCTCATTTTTCTTCCTCGCGATTGGTGATATAGAAACCTTGTATTCGTACAGCAGGTCCTAAATATGTGGGTCAGAAAAATTTGAGTTTCAGAGCTTGCTGACCAACTTAGGTTCTGAGACTGTCATTGGTCAATCTTTGTTCCAGGCATAACTACTAGAAATCAGTGTTCAATTTAGATAGAACGTTCAGAGCCGTCCCAAAGACGAACAGCAGAAATGAATTTTGTCAATATTAGACGAACAGGAGAGTGTGCACATCAATTTCTCACGATCTGATTGCTCGATTTTGCTCAAATTAAAAGGGAGTTTTGGGCTCTAAAAGAGCGCACATTGATTTTACCATGATCCAATCTCAGGAGCCACGGACATGTGAAAAAGAGATGGTAACATCGAAAAAGTAAACGCGATTTACAATCGTGTTGCTGTTTGTTGACCAGCATCATAATCGTGTGAATATAAAATTTCGTATAGGAAATTTATCATTGAAATTGCTCAATATTAGTCATTTTGGTTTATTATTGAAAATAACTCGACCAAGAGAAAAAAATTTCAACACCCCCTCGAAATTTGATGGTTTACGTTTCAAGGTACGTAGAATCCAAAAATCGAATAAAAATTTAGCAGTCCGTCCGCCGTACTTTCTTTTCTTTTCTTTTTTGGCACTTTTGCCACTTACCATTGACCGATTTTGATGAAATTTGGTTTGTAGGCTCCATTTGGGGTCTAGTTGTGCCCCGAAGATTTTGGTTGATGTAGGTCATTTCTAAGGGTTCCAAAATCAATTTTGAAATTTTGAAAACGCCCTAACTCAAAACATTTTGATATAAAGGTTTTGTTTTTCCTTCAATTTAAGATTCTATAGAATTTTTAGAGTTTTTTGAGACCACCCGGAGCTCTGTAGGACAAACCGTTCACTCACTACGAGAATTTAAAGTTTGGACGTACGATAAATCAGAAACACGAGTGTGAATCGCAAAAGAGGCCTAATCTCCGTTCAAATTAAAGCTGACCGAAATGCGATCGATGTTTTTCTTCAAGTTGGATGGTTGGCGGCTTTGCAGACGAGTGATCTATTTAGAAAAATAAAAAATAATAAACCTTTGTGTAATAATTTGCAGCGTTCTAAATTTGTGTTCAAGTTATTCTACATGAGGAGACTATACAGTCCACCCAACTTAGCAAACATTGTTCCCTATTTGTAACGAAGAACTAGACTCTACTTTAAATGCGTTAGGTACAACCGTTTGATTAAGATTCTCGATGAATAGCGACTAATTCCTTATAACACCCACAAAAAAAACAACAAAATTAAAATATAAAAACTAACAAAGAAAAACTAAAAGCTATTATTCAACTGCCACAACTAACCACTCCTCTACTTAATTAACTCGGTTACCTACCTATCTATAATATGGTGCCTCTTTATTTTGTTTTCAGATTCTTGATAAATTTGAATACAAAGTTTCTTTAACAAGAATCTCTATTGATAATATCATGGTTCATATTACCATTGCTTGAATTATAACCGTTTGTAACGAATTTCTCAATCCTTTTTACTCTCATGTCAACTGAACTGGATATCAACAAACTACTAATGCATAAAATGAATTTCGGAATATTTGTTTTTGAGTAGTGTTAACTAATTGTTCAGTTTTGGAGAACTAACGTAGTGAACTAAAAAATAGGTGGCATGAAAAAAAGGAAACTGCAAATAAAATAAATAATATTGAACTATGTAAATATTGAACTTGAGATTTAGAATACTGTTTCATTCACCCTAACGTCATGAAAAAAGGACCGTAATTTCGTGTAAATACGTTAGGGAGGAGGAATTGACAGCAGCCAGACAGGACTGTCCCGGAGATGAAATTGTTCAAAAACTCCAAAATGCGAGTGAAAACTTGGGTTCTGGAGGACCCCAATTGTATTGACTTGCTCCACAAATACAAAGCTCTAAATGGTAGTGAGAAATCACCTGCATGCCTGAATTAATCATGGGACACTTTAGTCATTCAACAGTATAAATTATGAAAAACCTAGTGAAGGTTAAAGTAACATCAATTCATGAATTTACAAGCGGATTGAAAAAAAATGTTCCGCAGGTTCTGCAGCATCCCAGGGACCGTTGCGTAACGGAAGCTTTGCATTATCGTTGAATATTTTGAAATTCCTCCAGGAGATTAGTGTTACTAGTGAATCACGAACCTGGATCGAAGGATGTAATTCAACTGTAAATTTATTTGATGCCGATGAGATTCAATTTCACTCCGAAGCGGTAATTCAAGTGATGCGTCGTTGAATACCTAGTTATCTTGCAAATTCCATCTGTAGCACGTGCTTTTCAAAGACGACAAACCACGACTATGATGAACATTAATTTATACGAAACTAATTTGTTGATTCATAACTGTGTTTATTTATACCGAACATAATTCAGCGGAAGAATTATTGAGGCGTTTATAGTTTGATTTGTTAACTTGTTATTTGTTCACTCGTTGTTAAGATCCCAACAGACCTTGCATTGGCTGTATTCCCTGTTTCGTGAAATACAAGTTGATCCAAAAACACACATTTTCTAGTTGTTACACCTACCAAGCATGCAAAGTGTCAATCTCAGCTTAAATATGCCTTCGTGATTGGATGAAGGGTGGAGTAGACCCCGCATCCGATTCACGTATTTCCGCATTTAAACACAAAGTTCTCTCCCAAATTCGACTGCAAAATATTTTTGATTATACCATTGGAAAGCGGATATCATTGCGCAGTTTTTGGTGTTGAGGTACGTGAAAATCATGCGCGAATTTCGCCAATTTGACAAAAATTAATTCACGAGTTGATTTTTCACCTTTCAGACACTAGAACGATGGGAAATTTGTTTCCCTTTCCGAAGTTAGCCTTATTTTAACATTTTCACGGTAAATTGAGGTAGTTATGGTAATTTTAGTGAAATAAGGTCGAAAACTTTAAAAAATTTAAATTTAATAACTTGGAAATACATGGGGTTAAAACAAATTGGTGAGAGTCACTTTCTTTTGAATTAGTTGTGGAATCGACTCCCGACGTTTTGAGGCCCTTAACATAGTACACCCTGCAGGTCCCTATGAATTGTGATCATTAACATTTGTCATCTATACAGCTAAGTTATAAAGACAAAAAAGTAATGAGTTAACCCATGACCCTGTTTTTGTTGTTATGAACAAAACCTTCAATCGATGAATAATGTGGTTGGTTCAACTACCAGCTGTCATACGTCCATGACATCATGGATTGAATAAAATGAACCAAGAGGAAGGAGGTCTATGACATGGCTCTGACGAGCATTGAACGCAAACATTGATGGGTAACCTCATCTGTCTTCGAGGACCCCCCTGTGGGGTGGGACGGACTTCGTCACACCAATCTTGAAAGGAACTTCTGCAACCCAATAATAGCCTTCCCGTCTATACATAGAACAAACAGCGGCAGAGGTTTTTTATTTAAAAAAAACACCTTTTATCACATCTGCCTCTGATGAGCACGCGCCAGGCGTCCCCAGACATATTTGTAGCTTTAAAAATACGTGGCTTCCGCCGTCGAGGAAACGAGTCATGTGTCTACCATTAGTTATTGGGTGTTGTTGCTGTCCTCCTTGGGGCAGAATGATGAACGTTGGGTCAATTATCATTAAGGATATTTTTATGGCATGTTTTGAATGTGAAAATCATATAGGAATGGGTAGTTTAGCTTCCTCACACATGAATATGCCTAGAGCGAAATAAAAAATTCTTACGGAGTTCTTATTCTTTCTTCTTCTTTCTTTCTTTTTCTTCTTAGTTTTCCTAAAAACGTCAAATAATGGTTAAAAAAGCCTTTTTTGGTGGAGGGTAAGTCTATGCCAAAAAGGATCAGTAAGTATTGAGTTTTCCAGCTAGAAAGCAACGAGAAAAGTGGTCAATTCAATTAACCAATGGTGGTAAGAGTTAATCGAAACTCTAAGGATAAAACAAAAAATCCTTAAGTTTGCAGTATTTTGAAAAATTAAGACATTACGTTACAATACCTATACGAGGTGGTTTCAATCTCCTCATTTTAATATTTCAATGCTTCGTATTAAATACAATTTATTCGTATTTAATAAAATATTGTATTTATTCGTATTAAATAAAATTTTTACGAATTTCCGGAAGTTGGACAATTTATGGATTTGATCGTACAATTTTCGTCAATATTATGCTGCTTCAGGAATTCTTTCTCGACTTTTGACAATTTACGAAATTGTACGAATTGTACGAAATCACCCGCCTTTTCCATAACTATTCCCGAGGTGAAATTTCATAAATTCTAGGGTTTTCTTGACTTTTTCAGGGGGGGGGGGGGGGGGGCAACATCCAAATAGCAAAATCCAAATTACCAGTCGAGAAAAAATCAACACCAGAATAAGATCAGCTGAAATTTGGCTGACTTCCGTCCGCGAATTCACATGCTATTCACGCTCGTGTTTCTGACTCACCATTCGTCAAAGACTAACGGAGACAAAAAACCTTCGATAGTTTTTAGGGCTTATAGTACTGGGAAGGTAAAAATCGATAGTTTTATATTATTAATCAAATTGCTCGTTTTCCATCTGAATTATAGGGATTGTCATGGGAGACTTGTCGTTGAGTACGAACATCTGAACAGCTTTGCTTTAATTTAGATTCAACTTTGTCCGTTAATAGTGGCAAATGTAAACAAACTTACGAATAGGTACTTAATGGAGAATGTTAAACAAGAGAAAATCAGGTACCGATTAGGGCAAGAAAAAATGGACGGTTATTATGGGCGGGATGTGAACCTCCCATTACGATGTGAGAACACAATCATGAGGACTGTCCACTTCTGGTCCACCTAGGCCCTAGGCCCTTCAGTCGGTCCCTCTCTCTTCTTCCTTTTGGTAGGTCTTCTCTCTCACACCCTCTACTCTGGTCATCCTCCACCTCTCATTTCACTCACACCAACACGAAAGGAGATCTCGGGATAACTGATGCTGGAGCGAAAGGGTCTTTGACCCCAGGCCCTTTTCTCGTCCTATCCCTTAGGGCAAGGCCTACTTGAGTCCGAGTGGTGCTTCCAATCGCCATGACGATATCATTGGTCAGTTTTTTCTTGACCCAACACCAACTCGAGCTCCTCATATCGACATTCATCCACTCGTAAAATTGTGAGAGATAGGACTTTTTGGTTCCAGGATTAACAAGTGCACCTCCCCTGAAAGTAGGAAAGTAAATTATCTCCGTTATTCTGTGTACAAAGATACACAGTGTGCTGACTTTTATTCTAGGAGTCGATTCTACAGCACTAATAGGGTGTGCGCATGGGTCGGAAATACTGTTTATTGTTATTTTTAATCTAAACTAGACCTCATTTTGAGAATTTTGACACCAACTGCGACCTTCTAGCGTGAGAAGACTTTTTTCTACGATTTTTAAAAGTTTCGAATGTTTATGACGTCATAGTGGGCTGGGGGGTCCCCAGTTTATGACGTCACGCGCCCAGGCGGGAGGGGCGCGTGACGTCATAAACATTCGAAACTTTGAAAAATCATAGAAAACGATCAACCCATCCAAAAGAGTGTTAAAATTCTCAGGATGAGGTCCACTTTCGATTAAAAATGTTTAAAAAATCAGGCGCACCCCCCATTCCCAACAAAACATCAATTTTAGCCCCATTGTTTCCTAAATTATCCTCAATTTTAAATTTTGCATGAGTTTTGGTTTATTATTTTCAATAATAAGCCTTTGGAATCGAGCAAGAAAAAAAAATTTATAACCCCCCCTCAAAATTTGATGTTTTACGTTTCAAGGTACGTAGAATACGAAAATCGAATAAAAAAATTTCCGTCCGTCCGCCGTACGCCGTACGCCGTACGCGGCACTTTTCTTAGCAACACTGGACCGATTTGGTTCAAATTTGGTATATGGGCTCCATTTGGGGTCTAGTTGTGCCGCGAAGCTTTTGGTTGATGAAGGTCACTTCTAAGGGGTGAAAATTAAGGGTTGAAATTTTCAAGAGTGCCCTAGTTCGAAAACTCTCGAAATAAAGGTATCGTTTTTTCACCAATTTTAAATAGTATTGAATTTTTTAAAATTTTTGAGACCACCCGGAGCTCTGTAGGACAAACCGTTCGGTCCCTACGAGTACTTGAAGGTTTTCCTTCGATAAAACAGAATCATGAGTGTGAATCGCAAAAGAGGTCTAATCTCCATTCAAATTTTATCGGACTAAAATGCGATCGCTGTTCATTTCTTCGATTTGTATACAGTTTTGCCTTCTGCGTAACCAGTAAACAAATTTCCTTATGAAGCTTTCTATTTTTCCAATCGAGTGTGAAGCGTTTAGTTCTTTCTAATAAACTTGATTGTGAAGGTGTGAAGCCAGTATGGTGTGGTAGGTAGTTCCTAGCTGGTAGGTAAAAAAAGTTGGTAGGTAAAAAAATGTTGGTGGGTAAAAAACGCTGCAAATCATTGCTCAAAGGCTTCTTCACTCTTCAGATCACTGATCAGCTGAGTGAGCTCCGAAGCCATTTTCAATCCTATTGAATGGAAGTGCTCTTCCAGGCGTCTCCAGCATTCGAGGAGATCTTCTTCACTCTTCAGATCACTGATCAGCTGAGTGAGCTCCGAAGCCATTTTCAATCCTATTGAATGGAAGTGCTCTTCCAGGCGTCTCCAGCATTCGAGAAGATCTTCTTCACTCTTCAGATCAGTGATCAGCTGAGTGAGCTCCAAAACCATTTTTACTCCTATTGAATGGAAGTGCTCTTCCAGGCGTCTCCAGCATTCGAGAAGATCTTCTTCACTCTTCAGATCAGTGATCAGCTGAGTGAGCTCCAAAACCATTTTTACTCCTATTGAATGGAAGTGCTCTTCCAGGCGTCTCCAGCATTCGAGGAGATCTTCTTCACTCTTCAGATCACTGATCAGCTGAGTGAGCTCCAAAGCCATTTTCAATCCTATTGAACGCAGGAAGCTGAAATTTGAGAGGGAAGGTCAAGGGAGAATACAGATGGTGGTAGGTGCTATTGATGGAGAACCAGTGATCTATACAGAAGGGTGATCTATACAGAAAATAATAAACCTTTGAGCAATGATTTGCAGCGTTTTGATCCTTAGAAAGCACATTAAGCCTTAAATTGCAACGTAGAATAAAAACTTCTTCCAAGTTGTGGTGCCATGGTTTCTTCGTATCCACAAGATGACAATATTGATGATATCAATATTGATGACAATATTAATCCATATTAAACTGTTGTCATGGTTGTTGGAAGAATATTGCATGTTTGCTTATGGGCATTTTCATTAGGAACCATCTACAGTCCTAACAACACCATCCCTGAGAATATCATCTAATTTGAACGGAAACTGAAGAATTTAAGCTTGTGTTTAAGGCATGTTTTCACAAGCAGTTTTTATCCCAGCATTTTTAGTCTAGTAGAGCAACTTCCATTTTTAGTGTCTAACGATGATGATAATGCCAGAAACAATGTTTTGATGCATTACCAGTGCAGTTAAACCAAGTATCATTATACCAGCCATTTCGTTAAAAATTCCAGAATATTTTCATTTTCCCCTGACCGCTTTTATTTTCTCTGACTTCTCTCCCAGTTTTCCAGACCCGTCGCAACTCTGTCATAACTTGGTAGGCCTTTTCGACCTCTCAGTTGTCAAGGTGTACGAACTGGAGATTTTTTAAGGATAGATGCAACATTTACGTCATATGGCGAAGCATCTGCTTCCACAACGAGGGAGAGGTGCTTGGGGCACGTGCCCTCAAAAAGTGATTAGGTCCACCCCTAGCAAGCTGCTTCCGCGTGGAGTAGGCGGTGCCCTTCTTCGGATGATTTTTTAAGGATGATTGCCGTGTCGTATTGCGACATTGGGAAAATCGTCCGTTGTTGTTGAGGCTCGGTAGATGAAACATTGAAGAGGAAATGGACGTATTATCCTGGAGAGCAGATGTCCCATCCATCAGCTGTTCGAAAGGGTTGATCGGGTTCGGGAATCACGGATTATTTGAAACCTGAAAAAGGGTTATCAAAACCCCCGGAGAGACGCATTGTTCCCTTCAAGAAAGGAAAAAATACGTTGGGTTTATCCTTTGACTAACACTAATTTGTAACGAGATCCGAAAAGTCTGCTAAGTTAAGTGGGTAGTAAACAATCCTCACATAAAATAATTTGGCCGTTTGCAAATGTACAATTTGTTAGTGAAAAAATAGTCAATTGTTCATTATAAATCATATCATCATGTACTGATAAATTCCCCAACATGTAAGGTGCGTCGGGGGAAGTGCGGAGTACAATTTGCATAGTTCAACTTTGGTAGATCCTGAGAAACTCATTTTTGAAGCTAGATTAGTTTTTCTTCTCTCGTTGCACACCTCGGACTATCCTCTTACCAGTTTTGTAGTTGTTTTAAGGTTTTTTTTAGTTATAGTGGGTTTCTCGAGCAATAATATAATTTTTGTCCGTACTCCCTCACTTACCCCGCCTAAATGGGGTAAGTGCAGAGCATCCCTTCATTTCTCATGTCGTTGGAGTTACAAATGCGAAGGGGGGAAGTGTGTGGAAGAGCTTGTTTCAGGCATTATTTTGCTTTTTGCAAAGTTAAAATCGGACAGAAATTGGTGAAGTTACACAGTTTTGAAAAGTTAAAAACGTGGTATAGAGAAACACTTAAAAATCTTGCATAATTCAAACTTTTGAATCTTCATAAAAAATTGTTTTAAATCACTGTAAGTCATCAGTCTTACGAATAAGAACATTTTTTTACAGTCTTATACTACAAATGGTTATCTTAACACTGCAATAGTTTGCATAAAACTTCGAAATGAAAAAAAGTCTGCAAAGTGGGTGTGGCACATAGCTTTCTTGTATCCATAAACCGATTGTATAGATGATCCGATGCATAGTAGTTAATCTCAAAACATCAATCTCTAAGTACCTTGCCCTAACCTTTCAGTTTGGGGGGGGGGGGTGCATGATTTTCATAGGGAACCATCTCCACCCCAACTCAGGACGTCATCTTTCGTTCTCCCTCTTTACTGGAGCGAATAAAAAAGTTCCCAGTTACATTAAAAGTGCCCAAGTTCACAACAAGATGAAAAATACATAGTATTATGCTTGAGTGTACGCTCCATACTTCCCTTGTTCATCCATTAGGGGGAAGTGCGGAACTCCACACTTACCCATGTTTCTTACTCTGCACTTCCCCCCATAGGAGGAAAAAAACGGGGAAAGTGCAGAGGAGGTCTTATTTTCAAAATAACCAAAGTTAGAACAAAATGTCATACGTGCAATGAAACTGCAACATTTAAAAGTGTATAATTAAATTGTTAGTCATTAGCAATACCCAAGTAGAGGCAGGTTGAACTCGGGTTGAAAAATAGTTGATCACCTCTACCTCACAGATGAAAACACATGTAGTACATCGTAACCTCACCGTGAAGGTTACCAACCGATATGAGCACACTCTAGTGGTGTTTTGTGAAACTTAACGTAGTTCTCTACAACACCCAAAAAGGACATTCGTGTCAGCCCTTATGTTTGCTTGTGAAAGGCATACTCCCCACTTACCCCATTTACTACACTTACCCCGACGCACCTTAACATGGTTTACGGTTTTTTGTGATGAAATTAATGAGAAATCATCTTGAACCTAACTTCAAACTACCCTCCAAGTTAGTGCAAAGCCTAGATATTAAAACGCCAGAAATTGTTAAGAGTATTTTTGTGGAAATTCATCTTCTTATAATGATTTCACAAAAATACTCTTAACAATTTCTTCAAGGAGTTCAGAAACAGTTACAAACAGTTAGTAAACAGTTAGTTCATAAACAGTTAGTTCAATTGACAGTTACTGTCAATTGATATATCCGGCTCTGAACTCTTAGAAACGTACGAATTAACCTCAGACAGGAACTGAACCAAAATTGTTCAGAAGCTCTGAAATGCGAAATGATAACCTATTTGGGGCTCCTTCTATGGGCATCCTCTGGGCTTGGCCTGCCGACTGGATAGGTGCTTAATCTTTAGCCTCTTTGTGTTCTTAGTATTCTTTCGTTTTCATACAAATCGCGATTTGTTCGGATACCTACGCCTGACACCATCTTCACGGGAAACTCCATAAATGTCCATCCTTCGAACTGATTTTCTCTATTTCTCGTGAGGGAACATTCCTCAGCACCATTGGATCACTAAAAGACGAACTATTGTAGACTATACAGTAGATCTTGATATTTGAGGTTTTGCTCAGTGGTCAGCAATCGACCATTGAATATCTTCGTGAGAGCAAAAAAATGATCGTAGCCAGCTTTTAATCTTGCTTGTATAGGTACCTACCTCGGGTACAGATCCTTCTACATCACTCTTCTGCCTTCCAGGGAGTTCACTGTACCTTCGCTTCCACGGCCACATCATCAGCGAACGCCAAGCTTTAGACGCCTCTCACAAGGAATGTTCCGGTGAATATAATTATCTGAAAAGAGAAAGCGTTTAGAAACTCGGAGACTGTTCTGATCACTCACTTCTTAGTCTCAATCTCACGATTCTCCTATCAACTGCGTCCCAATGAGTTCACGACGCGTTGATAAAAAGCTTTTAGGATCTGTCAAAAGGGCTGTGGAAGTCTGTTTCCAACTACTGACATGCGGAACAAATTATGTACATCATATGAAGGTTATATACGATCCATGACCAGTTAAGATCTCAACTTTAGTCAAGATATTAAAGTATTTATGGATCTCAGCTCAGAATATCACTCTAATGTAGTAAAATAGTCCTTGTGCGCTCCAAATCCAGTTCCTGCACTCCAACACAAACATCCAATTTCGCCTAGATGTAGACTCGGAAAATATCCAGAGCTTAACGCCTGGTTCATTCTGAAGCCTAATTTATTCTAGACTTTCCTGAGAATTGTAGGACATTGAAAATCGTAGATATTATTACTGTATATTATCTCAAAGTTGAGTTTCTGTAATGTTTTGTTCGTACCCCACGTTTATGAAAAATTAATTATTCAGAGTTTGGAGAATAAAATGTTATTTAGAGGAGGGCAGTGATTTTTTCCCTTCCAATTTAAGTCGCCAAGGCATGTCCCCCCCCTTCCCCCCAGCACTGTCGGAACCTGAAATTATTTTTTACCGGGGTCAAGAAGTGCGCAACTCACTATTTTTGTTTTTTTTTTAGAGATGATTTTAATTTATTTATTTTTAAAAATTGTATCATAACTTATTAGGGACTGTCTGGGACTAATCGGAACAATTTCTTGAATGTAACCATCAATTATTCTCATAGTTATCACCTTGTCACTAAATTAGCATACCTACCAACAATAGTGACCTACAAAACCAAAATTATTTTGAAAATTCTAATGCACAACGCGAGAGGAAACTTTGATTATAGAGCTGTTTCGAACTTCTGCACGAAATTTGCTCAATAATTCCGAAATTAGGTACCCAAGAAGGTACTCTGCATAGAAGTATAAAGTTTGGGCACTAAATCTTATAGATAAGTTGGCTAATTATTAATCGTTGAAGTTTTCTTTTTTTTTCAGGTAAATAATATAGGTTTAGTTCAAGCGGAATTTGTAGGTATACAAATTATTATAAACTGTAGGAATACATTATTCATGTTATGAAAGAACTCTCGAATAACATCCGGAATCGCCTGAGTTGTTTGAATGCGTCAGTGTAACTACTTAATTTGATCCCCAGCCTCAGCTAGTTTCTGTGGGAGCAATAACCTCTGCAGTCATATTTCCGAGCCGGTTCCTACCTCCCAAATCGATATTAAAGCATCGATGCCCGTTCGATGACGCCTGATTGTTTCGGCCTTTGGTTGGATTGAAAATTGGGCGAACGGTGTATTAGAGGATGTACTAACGAGTACATGTGAAGAAGGTCTCCCCAAAATTACACTCTATGCGAAGAAGGTTTCAAGCAGAGAACAAATCAAATGATTACACAACGGTTTAAAAAAATTGTAGGTATACTAAACCCTCCTTTATCCACATCTATCCTAATACTTTGTACCCTGATTTATTAAGTAATATGTATGCAATGTACCAAATCAGTAGGTATAGAGCTCCATTCTAGTATATAAATCTGTTTGTCAGTCTGTATGTGCGTGACAAATGCATCAACCGACATTAATGAGGTACGTTTATAATGAGGTATGTTAATAATAAGTATGTTCGTCGAGAAAAAAGCCTAACCGTACCGAATACTTCTACCTTTATTCTAACTTAATGCTGTATATTTTAGGAAAGGGGATAGACTAAAGAGCTACGTTCCCGCAAAACTGCAACTCAAAATTTCATAAGACTGCAAATCATAACCACTTGCATGACAAAGTCCAGTGATCTACACTCAGTTAATAAGCGAGCAGACTAGCTAACTAGTAGGTAGGTACAGATTTTGGTTTATTATTTTCAATAATGAAAATTTGGAATCGACCAAGAAAAAAAAAGTTTAACCCCCCCCTCCCCCCACCCTAAAAATTTGTTGGTTTACGTTTCAAGGTAAGTAGATTTGGTACCAGGCTTCTCACCCCATCAATATACGACAAAAAAATTGTTTGCTTCCTCAAAATCGAAGATAAGAGAGCTTCGTATTCAACAAAATGTGCAGGTCAAAAAAATTTTCCTCCGAAATTAAAATTTCCATTCGCGTGTTGCGTATCAGAGATAATTATTTCCACAACTTTGGGTACGTGTAGGTTTGTGGTCAATCCTTGTCCCGGACATAACTACATGGAATCGTGGTTCGATATTAATAAAATTTTGATAAATGCGGGTCATACTTGTGACGGTTCCTTATGAATTTTGTTAACATTCACGCTCAAAGGTGATTTTACCAGAATAGCAATTTATTACGATCTTATAGCTCGATCACAATAAAATTTGGAGGAAAGTATGAGACTAGTCCCTAGGAAAATTCACATTGATTCGGTACGTGTGGAAATTGAACATAATCGAGACCAATTTTACAATCGTGTCACTGTTAGTTGACGTAGAAACGCCAGTAACACGATCGTGAAAATCAATCCCATGTTGGTAATGATAAGAATTTTCTACGCCAATTAATTTTAACAAGGTCAACTCGTAAGAGCAAAAATGATTGTATAGGAGTAAATTCTTGAATAAATGTAACATGATTTTCACATTCAAGTTGAAACACGATTGAGAATTCTTCCCAATTGATGCAACTTTCTATGCACTTGATGAGTAGACTTTCGGCCGCGTAGGTATTTATTGGGGACCACACTGTAACTGTTTCACCCCTGTCCATGACAGTCCTTCTTCTACATAGAATATTAATGTTTTGCTGAATAATATCAATATTAGTAGGAGCTTCTTTCCCGTCTTTTACACAATTTTAATACATCTCAAAATAGCTAAGGGACCAGGTAAGGATGAGAATTAAAACCTTCAAACAAGCCGACGATGCATCACGCGAGGAAACAATGATCTCAAAAACAAAACAAAAATATATAACTTCTCTAAAATAACAAGCAGGACAGGCCTCTCGGAAACAAATAAAAAATTCCAGAAAACAGGAGATTGAAAAATTGAAAAAAACATTTTTTCCCCATCTCAGCTGGGTTTTTAAGATGACACGGAGCGTCCCTCGACCGATTATACAGATGGTATGTTAAGTTATTAAAGGCACCTCCCTCTTACCGCGTCATCCTGAAGAGGCGGCCGCGAGGAAGAACAAGAGTTTGGCGGGTCAACGCCCTCGTGACCAGAGCTGCTGGGCCATCCTTTCCTCGCCCTCCACTCTCCTTACTTGGTCCTTACCCTACTCACCATCCATACCCTTGACCTGCAGTAATCATCTGGTTCTTGATCCGCGGTTCGTGTTTTGCTCGGGGGTCGAGGTTACAGCTGGTTGAGGGTCCATCAGACAGAAGGGGGTATTTGGAAACTTATCTATTCGTAAATTAGTGCGTCTCTCCTTACAAGTAACAAGAATTGGGCACCCAAGTATAGTTTCCTCATTACCAAAGGTAATGAAAAACCAAACTGAATAAACAATTTTTCCCATATTTCTCTGACAATTATTTTTCGATTATGATTCCAGCGGCAATCTTTCAGTTTTTCAATTCCCAAGGAGCATACACTTATAAATTTCTAAAATCCTTGAAAATTTAAAATTTAGCTACATTTTATGGGAAAAACGTAACTGAATTAACGGTTTTTCCCATTTTTTCCTTGGCAATTATTATTTGATTTTGGGGTAAAAACGCTGCAAATTATAACACAAAGGTTTATTATTTTTCTGTACAGATCACTCGTCTGCAAAGAACATGGCTTTGCCATTGTGACCTACCACCAACCAACATGAAGAGAAATATCGATCGCATTTCGGTTAGCTAAGATTTGAATGGGGATTAGACCTCTATTGCGATTCACACTCGTGTAACTGATTTATCGTAAGTTCAGCCCTTGAGTTCTCGTAGGGAGCGAACGGTTTGTCCTACAGAGCCCCGCGTGGTCTCTAAAAATTCTAAATATTCAATACTATCTTAAATTGATGGAAAAACAATACCTTTATATCAACATTTTTTGAGTTAGGGAGTTTTCAAAATGTCAACCCTTAGAAGTGGAATACATCAACCAAAAGCTTCGGGGCACAACTAGACCCCAAATGGAGCCCACATACCAAATCTCATCAAAATCTATCAATGCTAACTGAGGAAAGTGCCGGCGGCCAAATTTTTATTCGATTTTTGGATTCTACGTAACTTGAAACGTAAACCATCAAATTTGAGGGGGGGTTAAACAAATTTTTTCTTGGTCGATTCCAAAGGTTCATTATTGAAAATAATAAACCAAAATAAAAGAAAGAATCTCAAATTACTCTTCTCTTCACCCCAAACTCATGGAGAACACGTGCTTTTTTTCCTATTTTCTGTATACCATACCAACATACTACAATACAGGGTATGTTTTTAAAATTTTAGTAGCCCATTTTCATACTATCCTCGTCACCCCGAACTCATGGAGTACCCACACGTATATTGCTTGTTTTTCCGATATTCAGTATGCCATAACAACACACTGTATGCACAGGGTATGTTTTGAAGATGATAGGAGTCCATGTTCATATTCCACTCGTCTCCACGAACTCGCAGAGTAGGTACCCACTCCGCTATTGGATTTTGGATACGACGTATACATTTACATATCATTATACTACCTACCTATGAATTGTTTGTATACCTACATGAAAAATTATTGAACTTCAGAAAACGTTTTAGAATGTTCCAAAACAGCTTTCCTTGAAGGAATTTTCCCAAATTTTCCATCCTACAAATTTTGAGGCTATTGCACTAATAGTTTCATTTCTTTTGAACATTCGCTAAAACGTGGTGGTTTCTATGTGACGTCATGATATTGATATGCTTCGTGTGATGGAATTTACCAATCCTCTATGCCAATTTACCAATACGTTCTATGCCTACCGTCTTGTTAAGTGTTTTCTCCAATTTTTGGTTTGTTATTTTCTGTAATGAACCTTTGGATTCGACCAAGAAAAATAAATCTTAACCCCCCCCTCCCCCCTCAAAATTTGATGGTTTACGTTTCAAGGTACGTAGAATCCAAAAATCGAATAAATAATTGGCCGTCCGTCCGCCGTCCGCCTTACGTGGCACTTTCTTTAATTCATCAAAAAGGTTCCATCAAAAATTAAGGTTCATCAAATTGATTAAATTTGATCTATGGGCTCCATTTGGGGTCTAGTTGTACCCCAAAGATTTTGGTTGATGTCAATCACTTTCAATGGTTGAAAAATAAGGTTGAAATTTTGATAATGCCCTAGCTCAAAAAATTTTGATATAAAGGTATTGTTTTTCCTTCAATGAGGAATTTCACCATGTCGGAATTTCCTATTTTTGACCCCAAAATCGGATTCAGCACCTCGAAAAACCTCCTAAGGCAAACTTTCAGCCCGAACTTCCTAATTTACGAATAAACAAAACAGTGTAGAAAATACGAATGTTTAAAAAAGCGGGAAAATGACGTCATGCTGGAATAGTTCATTTATGGCCGCTTGAAGCGCTGAGATCGAGAAATCCATAGTTCCCAGATGCAAAATTTCATGGAACAGTAAAGTTCGAAATCGAAAAACTGAAGAAAAAAATAGAAAAAAACGAGATGGGGAAAATTAGGTTTCCTCTGTTTTTGTTTGATAACTTTTCTCTTAGAAAACACGATTTCGTCGTCCCAATGGGCAACACTGGGAGGAGACGGCGATCCGAACAGCCAATCAGCGAGCGTTCCCGCTGCACGTCCATTTTCCCGGTTAGTTTTGAAATCAAAAATTTTGATTGTCTCCCAAAAATAACAGGAGACTTATTTTCCGAAATCAGCCCGATTTTCATCTATCCCACACCATTAACTATTCAGGAAAAATGCAAACAGAAATCGGTGAAATTCCTCATTTGAGATTATATTGAATTTTTAAAAATTTTTGAGACCACGCTGAGTTCTAAAGGACAAGCCGTTTGCTCCTTACGAGAACTTAAGGGTTGGACTTAGGATAAATCAGAAACACGAGTGTGAGTCGCCAAAGAGGCCTAATCCCCGTTCAAATTTTAACTGATGTTTTTCTTCATGTTGGTTGGTGGTAACAATGGGACAGCAGTGTGGCTATGGTCGTTGGGGCGTCGTTGTTTGGAGGTGGACTTTGGACCGACCACTGCGGGGATCGTGGGTTCAAGGCTCATCGTCGGCAGTGTGCGTTTTTCGGCGGCTGGGGCGGCGATGAGGCCTATGGGAAGCCATGAGCGAAATCATCAGAACAAAATTTGTTCTGATCAACATTAAATGTTGATCAGAACAAATTTTGTTCTGACGCCAGGAATGGCAGTCGCCGACTGCCAGTCAGACGAAAATCCAACCTGAAATGGTTGTTTACTTTACTTCACTTTACTTAATGGCAAAGCCGTGTTCTTTGCAGACGACTGATCTACATAGAAAAATAACAGATAAAATAATAAACCTTTGTTTATAATGTGCAGCGTTTATAAAATACTCAACATGTACGACTTTAATTATGTTCAACAGGGATAGGTTATGAAGATAGTAGGGCTACCTACGTAAGTACAACAAACTGATACAACGACTTTTCTCTTATGTACGAGAGAACTGTGTAATGTACCTACGTACCTACCTCATTACAAATTTTCCATTTTTTGTTATTATACAAACATGTGCAAAACTGTAGGTATCAAAATGATGCGGAAGAAGCCAAGGTTGATCGGAACCTAAACAAAAATAGTTTCAACAAAACGAATAGTTTCAACTTTTGTGCAGTAGGCAGGTAAACGTGTGATTTGTCAATCATGGATACTGTACAACACTGTGTCCATGCATTGATGGCGATAGCCGGCGCATGGATGTTTTATACCATCCATGGCCGAAGCTCGCTTATCAATTCCTTATCATAACAACTTCTCGGTTCGCTATACGTAATAATCGATCATCAAATATCGACAGAAACACCTATAATCGATTATATTTTGATTCCAGAGACAGAAATCAGAACCTAAAATCATGATCAAATCGATTTTCAGAAGAAAAAAAATCCCAAAATGTTTTGTTCTATATCCAAGCGTTTAAATCAATTTTTGTAGTTAACTTTTGAAACGGGATAAAATTTGATGTAAAAACCGATCGAATTTCGATCGAAAATTTGAAATCGATTATTCCGAAACCTAAAAAACTTGTTGTTTTTCTTGAGTCCTCACCCCATCCTAGATGTCCAGATTCTTTCTGTAACACAGTTTTTAAATTTGCCATTTGACCAATCACCAAGAAACCTTCCTCCTCCATCGGGTAGTGACCATCGTTCAACTCTACTGTTGTATTGCATCCATGATGTACCATAAACTTTCATCACGTGAACCCATGATTCATCTCCTCCTCCGCCATCGCCATCATGCTTCAGCCAGTTTTGACGACTTCTTGGTTTTATTGTTCAATTTTTCTCATCAGTAATTTATGGTTATTGTGCATAACTTGCGACTGTAAAAAGAATTGACTTTCGAGTTTTGGAGTTATATTTCACCACCTGCGACTGTTACTCCATCATCTTGCGATGATTTGCTACAGCGGTTTGGTGTTTTCCATCGGGTTTTGTGTCGGGATGTTCCTCGCTCTGATGAGCAGCGATATACAGACTCGCCCAGGAGTTGTCGACTTCGTTACGAACACTAGGTGAGTACCTAGTTAGTTAATAATATTAAGTAACTAATTAAGTAATTTTGTCAGTTGATAGGTAGGTAGCCCTCACATCACAGCTTCGTTCACATGTGGATGTCCCTAGGTATAACGATCATTCGTCCTGATTATTTACCTCCTGATTATTTACTTGTAAATTGCTTATAAAGTTGCGTGAAAGGTCTAGATACCCGATTGCTAGGTAGAAACCTAGGATAATCTTACCGCTACTTTTGAGTAGGAAAGACAACGGAAGACTACACATAATACATTTACCAAAAAAGGGTTGAGTGTATCTTGCTAGGCACTTACTTTCTTCATGAAGTTAATTCATTCGTGTGTTGGAAATCCGGCTCGTCTGCCGATGCCATTATATAGTCTACATGCGAACTACTATAATTATTATAGTAGGCTTCTAACCCTCATGCCCCTTGGAAACTAGGGTTACATTCATACCAAGAAATCCAACAGAAATGATCTGTAGAGCGTCAGTTTCAGTGCTTCTTATACGGTGCAGGGCTATATATATAGCCTATATATAGGTAGTGAGCAAGAGTATTTTATTTCCTCAAATTACGAGCTAATAAAATATGTACTTTCTTTTAAAAAGTAAGTACTGGTCTACTTAGGGCCGGTTTATCAGTCACTTTTTACCACCCGGTAAAGCAGATTTATCCGATGGTCATCGGGTAACTCAATCGCTCGCGTTTATCAGTCCCCAGATAGCCGTTATCCGTAGTTTAAAGTTAACTGGTCGTCCGAGGACCGGATAAAAAGTTACGGGGGGGTAACTCGATTTATGCAAGGCTTTTTAACCTCAAAGAGAGTCACTTCTCGTGTTTTTGTTTCCCAGAACGTTCGTTTTTGCAAATTGCGTTGTTGATTGTTAGTCAATTATGCTACAATCGAAAATGGATGTGTGGGGCTCTTTTTCAGACAGCAGCGACGAAGATGTGTTTTTGGTCGAATTCCTGCAGTGGGGAAGAAGGCGGAAGGAAGAAAGGCGGCAACATAGTTCGATCACGGATTGACCATTTGGAGAAGTGGGACGATTGCGATTTTTTGATGAGATTTTGATTGGATAAAAGTATAAAAAACCATGTTGGTGTCTGTCGGCGACTTTAGTGGCGTCAGTAAAAGCTCTGCCTGTAAAATTGTCAAGCAGGTGTCCCTGGGAACTGCCAGGCTATCCGCCCAATTTATCAGAATACCAGCAACCAAGGAAGTAGGTATTATTTCAATCTCGGATGGAATTTTATTTAAAAAACAAAAAAGCCAGGTTTCCTGGAGCTGTAGGTGCTATGGACTGCACGCATGTAAAAATTCATTCGCCAGGAGGGTCACACGCCGAAAATTTTCGAAATAGAAAAGGGTACCTACTTCTTTATTAACGTACGAACTATTTCGTCTGCAAATTTGAAAATTCTTGACATAAAGGCTCGGTGGACGGGGATCTTGTCATGAACAGACAATTTTCAACAAAGAACAATAGTTACTGCCGTACCAAGAAGGAAATAAGTACCGAGATCTAGAAAAGAAAACACCAAAACAAAGAACATTGCTTCATCCTCTTCTAATTTATTCTTTTTTCTGATGCAAAACACACTGCGAAAACGATTTTTTTATGTGGAGGAAGCTCGATTTTATTACATGGAAGAAGTATTTCTTCCATGCATAATCGATTATTCGGCCTAACAGACAGTTAATTTTACCAGCCAGTTAATAGTTACCAGGGTGTAAATTTCGCACTGATAAACGGCACCTTTATAGTATCCATAAGTTATACCACCGTTAAAGTTAACAGGGGGATACGTAAACCCCCGTTAACTTTGGTGACTGATAAACCGACCCTTATAGATGTACTTTGGTGAGTGTTCACATGGAGTAGTTTTTGAATATCGAAAGTGTTCACATGGAATGATCGGCTGCTCTGGACAAACCTATTCTGCCAATCAACAAGTTTGCAAAAATAAGTGTAAAGTCACAAACACAACGACTTATTTGCCTTGACTGTATATTATCCATGAAACTACTTTCTATCATGATGTCCATGCCTGAAAGTGGAAGGTCTGCCAAATAATAAACATTTCAAACTGCTTACTGAAATGCCCAAGAGTCCTCTACAATAGGAGAACAGCCATAAACCAACGAGAAGCAGAATAACGTAGTTCGGCCCGAACTTATGCGGTCAGGGTTTGTGTCACAGTGAAATAATGACTTGTGAAGCCATTGTAAGAGAGTTACAGTGCACATGGTGGGATGTAAAGACAAAGGTAGGTGCGGTGGGAGGGCAGCCACGGTTCTATTAGATCTTAGAGCGCTCTATGTGGCTTCAGACCACATGACTGTCCTGAGAAAAGGCTGTATTTGACCCCCAACTGTGACAGTTGAGTCAGTAATGCACCATGTGTACCGTATCAGTTCCTTTTGGTCACAGAGTTGGTACCAAATAGTTAACAGAGAAAGATTGAACGAAAAAAAGCTAACGTTATATTGGACGGCAAGGATAGATAACTGGATAAAACCATGGGCTAGAGCACAACAGAGGACTCGATGCCGACTATAGGTCTGCCATAGAAACTTTGCATCTCTTTGGCGCATTCTTCTGGAGAACATAGAACTACTTATCTCTTATCATCAAGCAAATTCCTGCGCCTACAATAATTTTTCGCGAATTTCTCCCCTTAAAAGCGACATAATTCCCCTCCTACTGCAGATTGAAGTTTGAACATTTCCGAAATTGAAATTCCGTGGCACTACTCAAACATCAAATTTCTCACGGCTCCAATTTCTGTGTCAAGGTTTCACCATGGAAGGTTGACTCGATTGTTACAGTTCGCGGATCCGCCACCTAGGGGGCGCCACACACCTATAGAGGTACTCAGATTGATCAAATGGTGGGGGGGGGGGGGTAGGAGCTATGCACTTTCCTGCTTATTTTAAAATTTTGGCCCATCAGCTACCATTTTTCACCACATTGGTTCCTCCAAGAAAATCATTGATATAGGAATTATCTACAAATGTGTTCCTTCAAAATTAAAATGAAAAATGGGGTATTTCAGTCCGTTTAAATTTTTTTTTTTTCAAAAGAGTATGGCTCAGGAATAACGGTAGGTAATAGGGTCTGTTCGTCGAGAAAATGTTTTTAAAAAATCAGAGAAGCTAAGGAAAGTTGAAGATTTGAATGGTGTGACATCCAATCGTGACGTAGCTAGCCAACTGTCTTTGAAAAAAGAATCCAAGCATAGAGAAGAGATGAAACCCTTGGAGGACCTCTTGGATACTACAAAATACTACTCACACACGCGCGGGGCGTAGTTTGTGTGAATTTATGGGGGGCCGCCTTTTTTTCAAACGTGAGATCTCTTTAATTAATTTTCCTACCACATGTTATGGTATCATTGGGCTTAAAGTTGGAGTATATAGGTTTTCAAGGGTGCTGAATCCAAATTTGAGGTCAAAAACCTGAATTTCCGACCCACCGAAATACCCCATTTATAAGCAATCCTTCTCCAACAGCTTCTGAGCGTTATATCAATGACATGGAAATGAAAAATCCTTGATTGCTGCCTTATGATCGTTGCTAGATCTTCAGCGCTAATCGACCTACCCTGAAGATACTGCTAGAATGGCACAACAGCTTCAGTTATCCTATTTTACGTAGAAATGAATACCTATTGTTGTTTTTGCTACTTCTATTCTCTGTGAATAACAAATCATACAGTACTTTATTCAAGGATCTACTACATTTGTATGGCAGCGTTGGGTTCCATGTTTGATATTCTGGGTACGATTCACAACCACAGTTCAACACTGGTTCACTAAGCAAGAAAATTATCGCCACTCTTTATTCTATGTATCCTGTTAAGATTTTCATTACATTTACATTTAGGATTGTGGTATTACTTGACACCTTTAATTTTGGAACAGTGATGTCATTTTCAATCAACTATGTGTGCTAACTAAAGACCCTAGTTCCAAGGTCTGCAGAGCCAACAATGGATGAATCACATTCTGTTTCTCAATCCTTCTTAGGTTTGTGAGCAGCAAAGACTTCTATGGTGTATGGCTGGAGCAGCAAGGCATCTCGAGGGAAAAGCTGGATTTGGACAGGTTCTCCTTCGATCCAAACTTCAAAAAGAGAAGCGTCTTCTTGGAATCAGAGTATCTGACCACAGCTGTTAATGTTGCCTGTGCAGTGTTCACAGTTAAAGTTCGCAACTCATACACTGTAGCTAGCAGTTGGGGCTCCAAGTGTAATTCTGTCCAGTTTTATTCTGATAAGGTAAAATGATCAATTTCGATCTCCTTATTGATTTTTTTTTATTGCTATTGTACTTTTATTGATGCAAAGAATCGAATGATTCACAACTCATTTATCATTATATTGAAGTAGCAAACCTAGTACCCATCTTTTAGGAGAGTCTAGCCCCCAGAAAGTATTGTGGGGTTTCAGCGCTACCTACCGCCACTTCAGCGAACTATTATCCTTTTTCAGCTCGATGTGAGCGTGGTCTAGCGGCATTTCTGAAAAGTAGGCTTACCTTGATTTTACCACCTTGGTTTTACCACTCTCTAATTTCTAAGTTTGGCGGCTTTACTTCCCTGCCTTTTTAAATTGCGAGGAAAAGGAACTTGATATTGCATTTTTGTGTTATTTTCAATTGTTGTGTTGTTGTTCTTTGCTACATTGTAATCTTGGGATAACTGCAAGTTAGAGGAGCGACGGTATCACCTGATAAGATATCAGAAATGGTAGTTCGTTGAAGTGGCGGTAGGTAGCGCTGAAACACGACAACACTTTCTGGGGGCTAGACTCTCCTCATCTTTTGGTAGTGATGGTACGTTCGTTCGTCAGGAATTATTTCTCACTTCAATCATGTTTTTTTGTTATGGAAACTGAGTTGATATGCATAATCTCTACCCCATTTCTATACCTAAAGGCAAAAGGAGTTTGCACATGATATTTTGTTACAATTTCCATTGAAAGATAATTGCTTCAAGTGATAATTTCGTGTTTAATTCGTATTTATGTGCTTTCCTCATTTTTTACTTAATGGACTTGAGAAATTTGTAAATTTATCTATGGTTACTCCTCTTTGTCACATTACAGCCAAACCGATATTCACAAAATTTGGTACATTCATGTGGTATCAAAGAGAATCCGAACGTTGAAACCAAATTCTTCATGTGCCTTTCCTGGGAATAATAAGATTCTGGAATTTCAAGTCAAATCCCGTCATTTGGTCCTAGAGTAACATTTAGCACTAGGAATACCGAAGGGAAACAAATTACCGTAGAAGAAAATGCCTAAACAAGTGGAGCCTCTGTCACTCCACACAAATCGAGGGAGGCTGAGGACGTCACCACCTTGGGGTTTCCTCCCGCTAAACAATGCGAAAACTGACTGAATTCACTCTGCTGTGCTCTGGTGAAGCGTAAGAGAGGTATCTCAGCTAATAGTATCAAAGAACGTCAATAGGTAGAGTTGTAGGCGCCCTTGTGACCACACGAAACTCAAATAATGTTATTCAAATAACGAAACTAACTAATATAGAAAATGTATAAGAGAAGATGAAGACTAATAATGCTTGATAAACTAATAGATTGAATTGTATTGTAAACGATTGAGTAAAATTGCTTCTTTTGGTCACTTTAGATTCTGCGTTTTTCCTTCCCATAGTTTGTGCACTCCTGTGTTCAACCATGTAAGCTGATGATTTCATTTACACTACCAGAGGTAGCACTACTGTAGTAAGCGGTACAGATCCTCTATGAAGTGACTCTTCCTAATACTCATTCCATGAATGGAATCAGATTGGTTAGGCAGCCGGATACACATACTTCGCAACATGGCTGCCTCCATACAGATTGCTGCCACATTTAAAATTTCCATCTTCCTTAAATTCTCTGAATTTTTTGGATGCTTTTTCAAGCAGCACACTATGGTTCCTTTCACATCTGTGAACCCACTTTAAAAAAAAAGTGAAGCAAATTTCCCATTATTTTGAATTATCTTATCTGAAATTATCATTATTCTGTTCGAATTCCGCGAGACTACAATCCCCATTATATAATTGCAAATTTAATTTCAGCCACAAAAGAGGCCAAATAGCTGTTCAAACATCGACAGATTTGTTGCTAATGGCTATGTATTTTCATCAAGTAGGTATCGATTAGAATTTAATAGTCCCCCGAAAGTACATAAATGTTGATTATTAGTTAACACTCTCAATGCTGTTGTCCACATATGGAGTACAGAGTAGTTTATTCCCCCAGACTGACGTCCACCCTTGTTGGACGCCATCTTTTGATTGAAAACCTTCCCTTCGGTTTACTGTCAACCAGTGAGATCCCAAGTTCAAAAACCTGTAGGTGGGGGAAACCATTCGTTGCCTCTTTTACAACCTGTTACAGTGCATCGCATGTGAATTATATCCCTTTGGGCACATTGGGACATTACGTAGTATTAGTAGTAGAGTGTAGTATTAAGCATTATTTCTCGAGATTTTAAAGAATAGGTAGGTAGGTATCTATCCTTTTTTCGAAAATCCGCGCAAGAGCCGCATTTCATTCAAAAAAGCGAAAAAGTATCCAGTCTCTGACGACTGGTACCATCGAAAGGTGTACCTTTGCCATTTTCATCATTTATTTTTCTTGTTTATCAAGTTTTTGAACAGTCGTGTTGATGTATATGAGTCCTCTTAAACCTCGAATAAAGCTGCAACGGTTTGCTTCAACGCTTAGTATCAGTAGTTCAGTGCCGCATGCTTATATCCATCCATTGCGGACTGGTTCTCAAAATTATCAAAAACTCAAAACCTTGGTTATACTTACCTACCAAGTTCTATTGACATTTTAGACGTTTTGAAACACAAACACATAATATGTGTACACAAACACATAACATATTATGTTATTGAAGGAGTTCATGTTGAGGTGTAGTCATGGTTTTGGCTTCAGCGTCGAGTGTACCTACTCAGGAATAGTGACCAACGCAAATTTTTGGTTTATTATTTTCAATAATGAACCTTTGGAATCGACCAAGAAAAAAATTTTTTTTAACACCCCCTCAAAATTTGATGGTTTACGTTTCAAGGTACGTAGAATCCAAAAATCGAATAAAAATTTGGCCGTCCGTCCGCTGTACGCCCTACGCCGTACGCGGCACTTTTGCCACTTAGCATTGACCGATTTTGATGAAATTTGGTATGTAGGCTCCATTTGGGGTCTAGTTGTTCCCCGAAGATTTTGGTTGATGTAGGTCACTTCTAAGGTTTCCAAAATGAATTTTGAAATTTTGAAAACGCCCTAACTCAAAAGATTTTGGTGTAAAGGTATTATTTTTCCTTCAATTTAAGATTCTTTAGAATTTTTAGAATTTTTTGAGACCACCCGGAGCTCTGTAGGACAAACCGTTCGCTCACTACGAGAATTTAAAGTTTGAACGTACGATAAATCAGAAACACGAGCGTGAATCGCAAAAGAGGACCAATCTCCGTTCAAATTAAAGCTGACCGAAATGCGATCGATGTTTTTCTTCATGTTGGATGTTTGGTGGCTTTGCAGACGAGTGATCTATAAATAAAAATAAAAAATAATAAACCATTGTGTAACAATTTGCAACATCGTATTTCCACATTGGAGTCAAACCCACAGTATTTCTCGTCTTCTTTATATATCAGGATTAATGTTCTAGTTCCTAACGTAAACTTCAATTCGACTTAGGTGGACGACTATCTAAAGACTGTGCAGATTCGAGGGAAGCCCAATACGTGGGAATTCCTTTGCCTGACCATCCTGGACCTTGCGACACACGTCTCTGCAGGCTGGTACGTGTTCGCCAAGGATGACGTGTATTTCATTCCGGAGAATTTCAGGTGGGTATTTTGTGATGTAAATTCAATTCAAGAACTAACATTAACATAGAAACTATAAAGTACCAAAGTTACTCAGCAGAAACTTAAACTGTTTATTGTATTTATCCGTGATTGCAGGTACATTGTAGCTACCAGAGATCCGTCAAAGCCATACTACATGGGACGCAATGCTTTATTCTGGGGAACGCTGTACAACACTGGAAAAACGGCTTTCGTTCTTAGCCGTGGTGCCTTGGAGCTAATCTACAATAAATACAATTCCTCATTTGCCTGCAAGCAAAGCAGCATGTACAGGAACAATGAAGACTACCTTCTTGGTAAGTTGAGAACTATGAGTACTAAGTAACAATGAGTACTTCTTGGCTGGCCCGGGGGCGGCCCCCTTGATGGTTTTTTTTTTCCCCGTGCAACGTTTGCACCGCAGACAAGACCGTTGCCCGGTATGGATGCCGCGATGGTGGGTGGGTCCGGGCCCGGCTGGGCTCCGCTGCCTTGGTCTTCTGGAGGATCTGATCTCTCGTTCTTTTTTAACCCATGTGCCCTGTCTAGTATCCCATTGTTTTGTTTAGCCCTATTACTCTATTATGTTTTGTTTTATATTTATAGGTATTTTATTGACTATTGTCGATACACTTTGTGTGGAATGGCAAATAAAACATTCATTTATTCATTACTGCCAGGTATCGTAATCTAATGGAGTGACAGTTCAGCCCCTAGATTATAGCATTTCTCCTTTTTAGGTCAACACCAACCAAGGTTGTTGTTTAACCCCCAAGTTTCTGGAATATCATAATTTTGTATTTTTCGTATTGGTCTTGGTTAAGATCAGAAATAGTTTAGACGATTTGACGGTGCTTGTCCATCGTCTGATACTAAGCTTTTGTCACAACCTACTTCTTGTGGTTTAATAATGAAATTATTTTACACTACTTTGATAATCAATAGTTTTCTATTACTTCAAGAATCTTTCCTTCATTCATAACAAGAGAATGACTCAATTAAGACGTCTGTGTAAAACTGATTTACAGGGAAGTACTTGGCAGAATTAGGAGTTATGGCTGAAGACTCGCGAGATGAAAGTGGACGAGAGCGGTTCCACGTCTTCACTCCCGAACACCTTCTCGCTCCAGGGTATAACTGGATATTTCAAAAGTACTTCTCTAGGAGCTTGAACCCCACTATACAGGTAATATATAATTCAAGAATGTACTTGATTTTGTTCTCTCTGTCACAGGAGACAAAAACTGCATTTTCAGAAAAAACCGCTCTTTCCTAACTGTTCTAATTTATTAGGACGTCCCACAATAAGACTTGGGCGTCCTTATGCGATCAATCTGGAGTAAAGTTGGACAACAATCAACAGAAAAAAAAATAACCACACAGTAATCCGTTTTAGACCATTCTGAATCCAAATCCGCGAAAAAACCATAGGTGAATGTCTGTGTGTGACAAAATCGTGTGTACTCTGCCCAGGCCTTAGTTCTCAACCGATTTTCGTGGTTCTTTTGGTTTATTATTTTCAATAATGAACCTTTGGAATCGACCAAGAAAAAATTTTTTTTTAACACCCCCTCAAAATTTGATGGTTTACGTTTCAAGGTACGTAGAATCCAAAAATCGAATAAAAATTTGGCCGTCCGTCCGCCGTACGCGGCACTTTTGCCACTTAGCATTGACCGATTTTGATGAAATTTGGTATGTAGGCTCTATTTGGGGTCTAGTTGTGCCCCGAAGATTTTGGTTGATGTAGGTCACTTCTAAGGTTTCCAAAATGAATTTTGAAATTTTGAAAACGCCCTAACTCAAAAATTTTGATATAAAGGTATTGTTTTTCCTTCAATTTAAGATTCTATAGAATTTTTAGAATTTTTTGAGACCACCCGGAGCTCTGTAGGACAAACCGTTCGCTCACTACGAGAATTTAAAGTTTGGACGTACAATAAATCAGAAACACGAGCGTGAATCGCAAAAGAGGCCTAAACTCCGTTCAAATTAAGGCTGACCGAAATGCGATCGATCTTTTTCTTCATGTTGGATGGTTTTTGGCGTTGCAGACGAGTGATCAATATAGAAAAATAAAAAATAATAAACCATTGTGTAATAATTTGCAGCGTTTTTTTGTTCGTCGCGGAAAACTATCTAGTTGTGCACTACCGAAATTTCGAATTTTGCTTTTTAAGGGGGGGGGGGGGGGGAAGGAGGGTTAGTGCTCAAAAAACGTGCGTTTGCGGGCATAATCCTGTAAAATCTGCCCAGGCCTCAATTTCCAACCGTTTTGAGTGTTTCTTTTTTGTTCGATTCAGAAATCTTCCAAATCTACCACAGTATTAAAATTCGCATGGGGAGGGGGCGATTGGGGGGGATAATATTCACAAAATATCCGATTTTTTAATACTTCGGTTCCTTTGCAGCTTACTAGTTGTACCCAATCTGATGGGAAGAGGGGTGAGGGGGGGGGGGGGTTGACCACTATTTCTTGCCTAAAATACTTAATAAATTACATCGAGTGTTTTTCGCTTACCAAATGGAATTAATTGACCTAATGTTAATGGATGGAAATGATCAGAACATATTTTTTTCGACATTCGAATTAGATTTTAATTATCATTTCAACAAATAACGAAGGACAGCCAGGACATAATGTTTATGTATTGTCAATTTTTTGGGGAAAATTGGGCGACATTTCAGCAGAAAATCGTGATTTTCTAGTGTAGACTCCATTGAACCATATGGTTTTCAAGTATCCAAGAGCTTACTCAGCTAAGTGTGCTCATGGCAACCTTGAAGTTTGCGATGGTTATGGAAATGATCGATTCTATCGAGGTAATCCTACTGCAAAATTGTTCTTTGAACACTCATCTCTTCAATCCCAGGGTTTTCAAGAACTCAATTATAATCATGGGGTCTCATAACTATCAAAACTACTGATTTTTTCGAACTGGATCTAAATGAGTCGAGCCTCTTCCTATGCGGACAAACGTTGAGGTCAGCAGATCCCCCGCCCCGTTCAAGAAGGAATTATAACAAAAACACTGAAGACATTAAAAAATAGAGCGTTTTTAATGGGTTGTAAGACGCCAGCCAAAGGCTTCTCTCCTCCCAGACTAGTTAATGGAGTACCCAAGATTTCCCCAACGGGGGAGAGATATTGTGATCAGCTACCTCTTCGCTTTTCTGTCCATTTCGCTTCCTTGGCACAGTGGTAACGAGCTCCGACTCAGGAATGTAAATGAAGCTTAGTCGGAAAGATTGGAGATCGATCCCCGGTCGAGGGAAGTTAATTTTTGATGATACAATAGCAATATTATCTGTAGCTACACGGAGTTGGTGTTTGGCTGGGAGGGTTAACGCGCAGAGGATACCGCACTATCCTGGATTCCTGGCTCCTAGTGGCGGCCAGCTACATAGAATAGAATTCTTGTGAGTTTGGTATAGTAGCGAGAGTTCTTTTTAATTCTCAAATTTCTTGTTAGGCTTTTTCTTTTTTCCTTTTGGTTAGGCTATATAGATTTTCTTGCACAATTTCATGCTCTTGTTAATACTTGAATTACTAAGGTTGCATGTAAGGTGGGGAATCTTCAATATACTCATATTTTTCCTCAAATTTAGGGGAAACCTGGTTTCAGTCCAACGTCAGTGAGCTTCCACGGAGTACAGCAAGATTACATTTTCCTCTACGAGTTTCTTCTGTACCACGTCAAAGTTTTCAACTACAACGGAGGATATGGGAACAATCGTTCTCGTGTCTACAAGCCTTCAGATAACGTGAGTGTCCACTAGTGAAAGAGTTTTCATGAATTAGTCGTGTTTTAATTTTGTAGTTATGATCTCGCCTACATCTGCTAAATCCCTTCAAATTTTACAGCTTTACGCTGGTTCCTTCATGAATGGTATTTGATTTTTAAGAGGGTTTGGTACCCCCAGAAATGTTTTCTTCTACTTTTCATCGATGTGAACACAAGTGTTCGTCGATTTCGTTCCAAGTCCAATTTTAACCTGTTTTTCCGAGTTTAAAAAAAAATGTTTTTTCCACCAATGAGATAGGAAATTTTACGCTCTTTCCAACGGCGTAATCAGATTTAACTTTCCATGAAAATTCGGAGAGTTATAGCTGTCTTACTGAGATGAGGTCGAAAACTGTTCTTGAAAGTGAAATGACACGGAAACAAAGCCTCTAAAAAATTACAAAGAGGCATTTTTTGCTGGAATTCATCTCGGGAATCGATTTCTGGCCTGTGACCGTCACGAAATGTAACACCGTGCATAATTCCACTGGACAGAATGCTTAACTTTTTTTTTGTTTTGTTGGTGATACTGCTTTTTCTTTTTGACTAAGGATTTTAGGAGAGTCTAGCCCCCAGAAAGTGTTGTCGGGTTTCAGCGCTACCTACCGCCAACTTCAACGAACTACCATTATTTTATTGCAAGTTAGAGGAGCGACAATAATGCGGTCGCGAGCGTGATCACCCGATAAGATATCAGAAATGGTAGTTCGTTGAAGTGGCAGTAGGTAGCGCTGAAACCCGACAACACTTACTGGGGGCTAGACTCTCCTAAGGATTTTGGCCTATATCTTTTCATATCCAAGTAGTGAGCAGAAAAAGTTGATTTTGGTTTATAATTTTCGATAGTGAACCTTTGGAATCGACCAAGGAAAAAAATTGTTAATCCCCACAAAATTTGTGGGTTTACGTTTCAAGATACGAAGAATTCAAAAATCGAATACAAATTTGGCCGTCTGTCCGCCATACGCGGCACTTACCTTAGTTCACATGTACCGATTTTGATGAAATTTGGTATAAGTTTTGGACTGATGTCAGTCACTTCTAAGGGCTGAAAAATAGGTGCTGAAATTTTCTAAACGTCCTAGCTCAAACTAAGACATTGTTTTTTCTTCAATTTAAAATAGTATTGAATCTTTAGAATCGAATGAGACCACCCAGAGCTCTGTAGGACCAACCGTTTGCTCCCTATGAAAATCAAGGGTTGGTCTTACGATAAATCAGAAACACGCGTGCGAATCGCTAATCTCCGTTCAAATTTTACCCGGCCAAAATGCGATCGCTGTTCGTTTCTTCGAGTTGTACTCAGTTTTGCGTCCTTAGCAACCAGTATTCAAATTTCCCAACGAAGGCACCTACAACTCCCTATTTCTTCGAATCAAGTGTGAAGCTTTTATTTCGTCAAAATAAATTTATGGTTGGTATTTAGTGGCATGGCGAGTAATCTATACAGAAAAATGATGAACCTTTGTGTGGTAATTTGCCGCGTTTTCATTGTTAGTTTTGTGGCATAACTTCTGATCAGCACTAAAATTCATATTTAGCAGATAGAAGCAATTCATTGGTCTTTATTGCTCATAATATAGTTGTATAGTAATATTGTTGGGTCTCCAACTTGTAAGTTATGGAGAAAATGTTCCTAAATGGACGAAAAACGTAAATTTTTTCATTAAAAATCATGAATCAAACGATATAAAATAAAAACTGTAAAACCGGCAGTAATACAGTCGCTTACGGGCGACATATAGTACCGAATCCCTTTGAGTTTGCTTTAGATTTTTAGGTGGAATCGCCTCGATTCGGGTAATACCTACTAAATTCCATCCAGAATGAAATTTCACATCTATCAATCATGTTCTCGTTTGATTCATGCAATCACTTACTGTTTATCTTCATAATCTTATATAAAATTTAGATCAGCTGTTCGAAATTCCTACGTTAAAACCTAGAGTAATAATGTTAATTCTGATTCTGATTGATTGAAATTGGGATTTGTGATTTACGTTCTCTTTTCCGTAGTTTAGATTAGTTACTAGAGAGTTTTCGCCACGTCAGACGTGACGACTTGAGATCGTGACGACTCGAGACAGATGGGGCCAGCAGACGCAGATGCTAACTTTTTTTGGTGGATTTCGAGTCGTCACAAAATTAGGTGCGGACTCTGGAAGTGACGCTAAACAGCTACCGACCTGTGAAGTCACTTGAAAATGGCCGATAGCGAACAGCTGATTCAGACTCCGGGGGGTCTCGAAGTGACTTTTTCAGATCGAAAATAAAAATGTTTGCCGTATTGAAAAGGCAATAAATTTTTTACTACTTGGATACCTATTTACATCCCTTTCTGACCCTACATTGCGATATAAAAACCTACCTACTGATGATTTTGATCCTTTTCACCTTTAGAAAGTAGTGAACTACACTAGCTTTTCCAGAGCTCTTACTGCATTTTTTGGGTCTATAATACCTACTAACTACCGATTTTGCAGTAGCTACCTTTCTACTGGTTCCTTGTTTGTCTTACAACACGTCCGTAACATATCTATAGATAATTTAGAGTAGTTAGGTACTTCGTTTCTACCTACCAGGAAGTACAGACTATTACAAAAACGGAAGTACAGATCTATCATACTAGGATAGATGTACGAACTTATAGACGTAACACCTAAATGCAGACATCCATAATTAACCAAATAACTACTATTGTGTGAAAAGAAGGTATATTTTCAAAGGTAATGAACTTTATGAATGAAAGGTAATGAACTTTCCAATTTGACATGCAACTTACAAGTACGATGATCACAGCAAACGGAACTATCAGTTGAAATCTTAAATGGTACCTACTTACGTGAACTGACTCCCGTTGCCTGTTTATTGTAGATCTGTAGTTAGGTATGTTGGTAGATGAATAAATAATGTAGAACATTAAATGAAAAACAAGGGTGCATTTATTCAGAAATTTCATTGACATTCAAACAATGTAAAATTCGCACAGAGTCAACAACAGTATACGTTGGATTCACTTGATCTTGATGTGAAGATAACAGAATTCTGGTGACGAGTAGTTTGTTTCGAGAGATGAAAAACTTGATAATTCCCGGGAAAAAGAAAACTGTTCGAGAAATGAAAGCTAAAATCGAGAACCAAAACACGGGAGTCTACCGTCGAACACAACACAAAATCCGGCTACATCCGATCTAAATTGAAATTGGTTATAAAAGTGTGAGGTTATCAAGGGTAGAGTCGTCAAGAAAGCCGTCGTTCTCGACGCCGGCATTTGGCGGCGTCCAAGACGACCGAGCTCGCCGTCCGATTCGTCACGCATGCGCAGTCACCATTTTCAGACGGTAGCATGGATATTACACGCGGACGGTCGTCACAAAAGACGTGGCGAAAACTCTCTATTATTGTTAATTTGATTTTTCCAATCGACAACAATTTGTGATCCTTCGAGCCTGATGAACCGAGAACCTATGGACTTAACTGTAATTAATTAAATGAAAAAGGTCACTGCAGTGGTCACTTTAATATTATATTTCTGCCTGTTTGTTCCGTAGGTTTGGAAGGCATTCGTTCGAGAAAGCCTCGGCCCTGACTACAACGTCTCTAAAGTAAGCGCTCAAGACTACTTCAAGTTGTGGGACCTCTGGGACCCACCCGAGGAGTTTGTTCGTAAGTTACGCGAGCAATTTATTAATAAAACCCGAAGAAGTTAACGTCTACTCATTGGGATTCTCTCTAGATATTATTGTATCTGAATGACAGGATCTCTCGAGCTTGTATGCCTCATGCCTAATTACAAATTGTGATAAAACGCGTTAAGTGAATAATATGTTAAGATAATTTAGTTAGCGACTAACTCTTTCGACGTTATGCGATGCATTTTCTACATCTGGGGTTCTCAAAATTCTTGTGACTTGGACGCCTTTTTGGGTTATTGGAAAGTTAACAAAATTATTCTACAGGAAGTACTGAACCATCAAATCGCGGTTTACAACGAAACTGAACCTTTTACAAATAAAAGGTAGGTTTATAAGGTTTTTCTATATAATTCAAAAATTACATAGGAAAATATAACGCCTCGTATAAGTTGCTAAGGACGTCAATAACTTAGCCACTGAATTGACTTCAGTACCTTCCTTCTCAGCAGACTTTCTGATTCCTGTGAGGGCTTTTTTTCCTTCTTCTCTTGTGTCTGATTGGAATGGTCCACTTCAGATGAGCAAAATTATTTCAGGCTGATCAGCAAGGGCCAATGGATTTTCCTCTTCTGTTAGTATGTTACTGGATTTTGCTGGTTTGCTTGCAATTACGGTTTTGGTCTTCTGGTTAAAATGTTTTTAGTGAACTGAAATAGAAAAGAAAATCAATTTAAAATTTTTAAAAACCTTAAAATTCACCTATTGCGTAATTCGCGATCAGGAGGTAGTAGGGAGATCGTCAGTTTTATATCAGTGCAACCCGTTACTGGCTCCTGATGAATCGCCATCGTCTTCAATGTCCACGAAACCAATGGCACTGAAAAGTTCTACAACGCCTGCTTCCAGGTGGTCTTCATCCCACTGAAGACAGTTGTCACCTTCAGAGTTTTCTACTTTGGAATCAATGGGGGTGCGCCTTTAGACTGCATCCTGAGAATTTTGGCACCAACCGCGACCTTCTAGCGTGAGTAGATCTGTTTCTATGATTTTTCGAAGTTTCGACCGTTTTTGACGTCACGCGCCCCTCTAGCCTGGGTGCCCTCCCCCCCCCCCAGCCCACTGTGACGTCTTATACGGTCGAAACTTTAAAAATTCATAGGAAAAGATTTACACACGCTAGAAGGTCGCAGTTGGTACCAAAATTCTCAGAATGAGGTCTACCTTAGATTAAAAATAACAGTAAACAGTTTTCCCTACCCAGGCGCACACCCTATTCCAGGTTTTGGAGCCAATGGTTGATAAATGGTGTCCTCTGGATTTGATCATCATCAAGTATGCGGCACGGAACAAAATGGTTCGTCAGATTTTATATGAGTGAGTCAGCTGAACAGAAGCCTTAATTGGTCACCAGGTGATGATTCGGTGGTATCTACCTGCCAGGTTTTAGGCGGCTGAACACTCCATATCGTACGTCTACACGCCACAGTTTTCATGAGAGCCTAACCGCAAGTTCCCAAATGCATACCACATGAACCTTTTTGGTGAGCTTTTTCACCAAACCATAATAAAGCATATTATGCTTAACAAAACTGACAAGATGATCTCATCTTCTTTTTTTATGGTACCTATTCGAATAAAATATTTAGCCGTGTAATGTGGTTGTTCAAGGAGGATAGAAACACAGAACACCAGTCTAGTTATAATTCAAAATGATGATTTATTCGAGGCTCCTGGCCTATTTATACAAGAGAGGTACAGGTGCATGGAGGGGACAATTCCCCACTCCATGCCTAGAAGCTGAGGATTATCATACATCCCCCTCAGTGTAATTGAAATAATAAAATAATTTGTTTTCTTCTTTTTTTCATTTTGTGAATCGAAATGGGGTGTTTACCGGTGACGGCGCGGGTCAAGGCGGCGGCGACGGGACGCCAAGCGTACTGTTGATTGTATCTTCCGTCCGTGGTGCTCCGGGCGGGTTTGTGACCATGGTTTTTCTGATTTCCGATGAGCTACGTGGTTTTGTTGTTGTTTCCCGTCGGTGTTCAAGGGGGGGGGGGGGGGTTGTAGAGTTTGGGTCGCGGTGGTCTGCAGATCTTTGTTTTTTGTTTCGGTCTGTGTTCCTTCCATAACCATAGGTGGCAGATTTCTGCCGTGGATGCAGCATGAGCCGCATGCACCCGTGTATGGCGGGAGCACAAATTGTAGAGTAGTCGGCGGGCTTTGGGTTATACCCATTATTGATGTTCCGGTTTTGGCAGTTGGTATGGTATGTTGTGTCGTGGATGGTCGGGCGGTGTTCGTTGGCGGTCGCACGACTTTTACTGCCATTGCTTTCGCTGATGCAGTATTTTCTGGCGCTATATGCCGTGGTTTCCCCGGAAGGCTCGGCCTTGTTGGCTTCCGTGATTCCGGTGGTGGAGGAGACGGCGTAAGACTCAGGTCACGTTGCAATAAGGACATAATGAAGCGTACTGAATCTGATTTGTGAGATTCGTGGAAAGGAGACGTGCCCTGGGATGGTGAATGTGTAGTGGGAGACTATCATAAGCTATCATATGGGAGGACTATCATAAGCCGTTATATTCCAATTTCGTCTGGAAAATCTACAAATCAATCAATTTCGTCACTGAAAACCTTCTATCTGAAAATGGATACAAACTTGACTTCTGCCCTTGGAACGTCATCTTAAAGTATCTGTTTCAATAATAACCTTCGGACTCGATAACAGTCCAATGCTAGTGCTAACAACGATTGTACTTACCTATAAACAGCCAAGGTGTTGAATTAATTCATGAAACCATTAACACTGGACAAACTCTTGATTTAACCTTTTCCCCCCGACGGGCAGCCTCCTGCCGCAAGGTCACCTTCCCGGTGCTTGAGCCAACTGCCTGTCAACCCCGTACCGAAGGAATTTTCCAGGCCGCCCCCGCTGACTCCCGTTGTCTTCCTCTTTTATTTTCGCCCACTTTCACTCAACATTATTTCTCAACTGAATGATTTTTGTGTTTGATACATGTTACCCTATTGTTCATGTATTATTATGAAGATTTTTTCATGACTGAGTAAGATTTATATACTTTATTATATAGAAATATATTGCATTCCACTATACCAGAATAATTTTGATACCAGATTTTTGTAATAAATAGACTGTAATCCCTAAAGATAAAAATGATCATAAAACTCCAACATTTTATCATGTGTTACCATAAAAAATGTTCTTTTTTATGTTGGTCTTGAACTTCTTGAACCATCTTGTTTTGACCGTGGGATTCACTTGCAAAGAAACCAATGCAATTGATATTTCTCATAAATCATTTTATTGGCAAAATAAAAAAATACAATAAAATGATAAAAATTAGTATAGTTAGGTAGGTATTAGTAGTAGTTTTTTGTCAATTCAGGAAGTAATTTCAGATTTCGTTGTTTTCGTTTGTTTCTTCTGTTTTCGTTTGTTTCACAATCTTGGCATTGAAATGATGTTTCTCTTCTAACTTTTTTTTTGTGCAAACAACACAGTGTCTTATTCTTTTCTTGATACCTTCCAACTTGGGGACTTTTGATAGAAAATGTCGAGCAATAAGGCGGAGTGGTGCGTCGTGAGATTTTTTTGCTGCGGTAGGTTTTTTTTTTTTTCACCACCATATTTCTCAATGATCTCTTCAATTAGCTTCAGGTGGAATTCGGCATATGGTAATTTCTTCTTTTTGGTGAGGTGTCGGTAGATTGAATGGGAGTTCAAGACAGCTAGATCCAGGAGATGAAAGAATAATTTTTTATACCATTTCAGAGTTTTTCTCGTACACGAAAGTGTGCTGATTATCATATCTGTCCTGTCCACAGTACCCATATTTTCGTTGTAATCGGCGATGCAAGTCGGTTTGATTTTAGGTTTTCCTGTTTTATAGTCTTTTTTGGAAATTTCAGAAGTTGAAGGACTGTGATAAGTTGACAACATGAAGTCATCGCGTTTGTCAGACCATTTCATACAAAACAAATTTTTTGATTTTGATGTACGAAAAGTAAACTCTCCTTTTTTCAATTTCTCTATCATCTTAGGGAAGTTTTTCCTGTTGCACCTTACTGTTCCACAAGCGTTCATTTTTTTTTGTGAACAACCAATAAAAAAGTGCAGGGCTGGAATACCAATTGTCCAAGAAAATCGTGTGTCTCTTATGTAGATGTTTTTCGAGTAATGTGAACACAATTTCACCAGAAGTTCCGATGTCCTCTTCATTCATGCTTTCTATTTCAGTCCCTTTCCCGACATATACGATAAAATCAAGCACATATCCCGTTGCACAGTCACAAAGGACGTAAGTCTTGATTCCGAACCGACTCCTCTTCGAAGGAATGTACTGCTTGAATGACAATTGTCCTTTGAATAATAGAAGGCTTTCATCAATACATAACCTTTCAAAAGGGTAGAAATTTTTCTTGAAGTGCTCTCTCAGATGGGTAACGATTGCCGAGATCTTGAATAAGCGGTCCCCTGGGCTGGGCTGATCATTATCGCAAAAATGTAAAAATCTTTTGAGTAATTCGTATCTGTCTCGAGACATGAGCTGCGAGAATGCTGGAGTATGTAGAAGCCAGTTACTGGACCAATATTCACTTTCATCCAATTTTTCGACACGTGGCATTAGTAAGACGACTGCAAAAAACATGAACAATTCTTTGGTGTCAGTGTCTACCCACTTTTTTTGGCGTATTCTGGGTTCCTCACTTTCATTTTTGTGGGGTTAGCCATAACAAGTTTGAAATATTTATTGGTTTCATTCACGATGAGATTCATGATTTCTTCCGAAAAGAATTTTTCAAAAATTTCTAGGGGGCCACATGTTTCATTTAGGTTGATCTGAATGCCGGATAAGGAATTCTGAAAATTTGTGGTTTTTTCAATTTTTGTTTTTTCGCTTTCCAATGATAATTCACAGGAGCTGCCTTTCGCTTCCTCTTCCCAGTTTTCTTTGGCAACACTCTACTAAAAGTAGACGGTAAGACGGGAGTTGCAGAAACTATGGCTCGTTGGAGAGCTGTTTCTTGATTGCCACAATCAAACACTGCAGCACATGTCGTGATTTTGGAAGTTGATGGGGTTGGCTGATCATATCCTGATAGAACAGATACCTTTTCAGGTGTGAAAGGAAATACACCCAATTCAGAATCAGAATCTGAATCAACAATATTTTGATCGCGAAAATATTCAAACCTTTCAACTTCTTCGTTGTCCAAATCGGCTCTGAATGGGTGACGTGCAGTTGTAGTTTCATCTTCGTCACCACTAGGTATAATTCCTTCATCATCTATTCGCAGGTTCAGTTCATCCTCGTCAGAAAAGTCGAAGTCCATGATAAAACTGTTGAACGGTAAAAACAACGGGAAGAAAAAATTCCGACACCACAGCTCAAAGCGTCGAACTGAAGGATCTCAATAAATAAAGAATGGCGAAGGTCGAGCCCCCCTCCATCCATCCCACCGATGACTGGACCGAACACATTCCAGAAACGTGTACCTACGTGATAAAAATAAATCCTCCTTGAATGGTTAGTAAAAGGCTCTTACCGAGAGGTCAACTTTGTCTCACTTTCTCTCGCCCAACACAATATCGCTACTGCCCTGAAATCTGTTGAGGACGGTGAAAATGAAAGGTACAATGTTACCATAATGGAATGGAAGTGATTAGTTCAGAAATATGCCCACAGATCGCATCAGAAGCACGAAAAAGTACGAAATGTCGAAAGGCGTTCAGAAATATGCCCACAGATCGCATCAGAAGCACGAAAAAGTACGAAACAGCAAAAGGTGTCCGTAGGGACGGGGGAAACATTGGGAGGCAGACGCCAAAAGCCGTCCATAGGGACCTCAAAACGTTTCTCCCCAGACGCCTTTAGGCGTCCGTCGGGGGGAAAGGGTTAACGCGAAATTCGGAGGGGTTGAGACGTTGGTGGTCTCTGGATGGAAATTCATTGTCCTGTTTTCCCCGTAGTAAGGTTAGATGAGATGGTACTGTGTTCCTGAGACCCATCACAAATTCAGCAGGACTGCGCTCTAGACCTGGTAAAGGGGTGTTGTAATTGATCAACAGGGCTAGATAGGGTTCCTCATTCTTTTTCGGAGGGTCTTGGCCATTTTAACAGCAGCCCCATTCTGTTTAGAAAAGTAAGGGCTGCTCGTGAGGTGTTGAAAGCAAAGCGACAGAATTCTGAATTTTTCAGTTTCTGAAAAAGAGTTGTGCGCACAAACAAAAGATTTTCACGACGTGAATACCTAATTTTGCATTTCTCTATTATTTCAGTAGATTTTAGGTTCTATAGGGTGATGATCTCGAAATACCGAGAATAAACATCAGTTCTGACTATAACTATAAACAAAGTCCATTGGTACAGTATGCCAAGGTCTTTCTGGTAATGATGTCGGTGAAAGTGGTTCTTTATAATTGGCCGAGCAGTGTAACTCAATGTCAGCTGACATCTTTGGTCACCAAATGGACTGAAGTTGGACACTGAGTGATTCCTCGATTCCCATTATAGATTTCGCCAAGCGTTCCCCTATGAAGTGCTTTTGGTGTCACAAACCTCTGTCCTTTCATCAGTATCCCATTCCAGACCGACAATTCGTCTCAGACATGGTAGTATTGTTGTAGTTTTGCGTCTGTGATTGGAAGTTTCCATGCTTTGATCACCCTATCCTCCACAATCTGAATATATAGCTGTCTTTTTCTGAGCGTCCATAATTTTGTTCACTCTATGACGTGGAATTACTGTTCGAAAGTTATAAAATATTACCAATACACATTTCACGGGAATAAAGAGGATATAATTGATTGATTAAACTAACTTACCTAAGTGAAGTTCAATCATAATTATTCCTAGTGAACACTCTAATATGTACACATATGTAGTATTAACTCAATACACCCAATTTGCAGCGAATGAAAAGGATAAGGGCGAAAAAAGCGCCCTCATCCATCCTATCCTTCTTCCATCCATCTCTCCTCCATGCGTTCCCTGTAACCTTCCCCCGATCAGGTTAGGCTACTCATCTATGAAAAGATATTGGTAGGGGAGACGCTACCAGGGAAAGGTAAAAACCTGGGTGGGTTGTTGTACATATTAGAGTGTTCACTAGGAATAATTATGATTGAACTTCACTTAGGTAAGTTAGTTTAATCAATCAATTATTCCACATGGAACACTCTAATATGTACACATATGTAGCTTGAAAAGACCCATACAATAGGGAAGGTAGCGTAGAACAATGAATGACAAACTCCGGGGGGCAGTACCACCTCAGGAGAGTTGTACATTCTAGAGACGAGATGAATAATATGAACCCCTTGGAGAAGAGAGTAGAACAATTTAATGTAGAGAAAACCACGTTGTAAAAGGGGCGGTTTTATGAGAAGTAATTATCTGAGGAGACAATTAATGAATTCAATTAATGAATGACATTAATGATTCTAAGTCCAAATTTGTTAAATATGGCATCAAAAACGCTCAGAAATTTTTTTTTTTTTTAAACATTAAGAAGAATAATTCGAACAATTCACCCAATTTCAAAAAATTGTTTCCATTAGGGTTTTATCCTGGAGAGGCCTATTGTAAAATCTAGCAAAGGTAGCTGACCTCGTTGACCAACCCACGTACTTGCAGATAGAATCCACCGATAGACCACCCCTCAAAGCTGCCGAGGAGGCTGCGTGTCTCGTTGAGTGAGGTCGAAAAATAGACGTGTCTATACCTGATTTCTTGAGGGTTGATGACACCCATCTTGAAAGGGTGGCTTTTGAAGCGGTCTTATGAGGTCGGTTGTAAGTGACGAAAAGGTAGAAGTGATCTTCACTCCGTAAGGAGGTAGTGGCCAGAAGGTAGCGTTGTACTAACGACGCCACGCATAAGTGAGGACTCTGTTGAAAAAACGGAAGTTTTAGAAGAGGTTGAAGTTTATGTGGACCCGAGGTCTTGACAAAATCTGGTATTCTAACTTCCAGTCCCACACCCGATATCTCCCGAATTTGATCTATCCTTATCAAGGAAATAGTTTGAAGACGTTGGCCAGTTGCCAAGAGAAGAAGTGTGATCAGCTTTTCGGAGATACCCTTCAGGTTAGTAATATCTTTGTCTAGGAATAACAAAACAGTATGTGGGTCCCAGGTCTGGTCGTATCTTGGAGCCGGAGGTCGTAACTTATACACTCCCCTTAGGAACCTGGTGACTAATGGGTCAGAACCAATGGGATCCGCTGATAATAAGGCGATAGCCGACCTAAAGGAATTAATCGAGTTATACGATACCTGTGATGTATCAAGGACATGTTGAAGAAAGACAATGACAGTTGAAGAGGAGGGATTCAATGGATCTGCTCCGTTGTGTTGGCAGAAGGACCACCACTTCTTATAACAGGTCATGTATTGTGACATGGTTGCCTCAGAGAGCGAAGCTACTAAGGTGAAAACGGTATGTTCCGGTATTTCCCTCCTTCTGAACGCTTGGATGATAAAATCCCGACCATTAATTGCAGGGAACTCGCCAACGGGTGTGGTTCGGAGCTGAAAGGAGACGATAATAGGTTAGAATCCGGACCAAGGACTATCAATCGAGAATCAAGTAAGGACATAAAGAGTGGATACCAAGGTTGAATGTCCCATAGAGGAGCCACCACGATTCCTCTTGCCCCATCATCCCGAATTTTCCGCAAGGTTCTGAGTAACAGAGGAAAAGGAGGAAAGGCATAAAATTCTAGATCTGTCCATGAAATTGAGAACGCATCTATAGCGAATGCTCGAGAGTCTGGTACCCATGACACGTAGGTAGGACATTTGCTAGAGAATGATGATGCAAAAAGATCGATAGAGGGAACTCCCAACTGTTTTGTAATGTCTACGAAAAAGTCCGAATTTAAGGACCACTCAGCTCCATCAGGGCACCTCCTGGAGGCCTCATCTGCCCTGAAATTATCTTTGGAAGGGATATAAGTAGCCCGAATAAAAATCTTTCTAGACTCACACCACCCCCACCGTTGTCTTGAAAAAGATAATAGGGAGTCTGAACGAACTGTACCCTGTCTGTTGACACACGCGATCGCTGTACTATTGTCTGACCTAACCAGAACATTGCATTTACTCAGTTTTGACGCAAAATGTTGAAGTCCTAAAAAGACAGCTATAAGTTCCAAAACATTTATATGAAGTTTCTTCTCTTCATCAGACCACCACCCGTTTATGACGTCATTTCCAGACACTACCCCCCAACCTGTCAGGGAACTGTCAGAGTAGATGAGAGGGAGAATGAGTCCTTCTGTAAATCATCAGCTAATTTGTCCATATTAGAGGACCACCATCTCAAATCAGGTAATATAGAATCAGGTATATGTATCTTGGTATTATAGTTAAAACAATTTGATCGCAGTAGGCGAGCTTTTTCCCTTTCGGCTTTTTTAATGTGAATCCAGCCATAAGGGGTCGCCGGGCACACGGAGACCAAGTTGCCTATCAGTCTTGCAAACTCCCTGATGGAACAAGATCTTTTATTGAGGAATTGATCAACTAACTGTTTGTTTTTCTTGGCCTTCCCAAGGGGTAAGGATATTTGCATTTCATCAGAGTTAAACACGAAACCCAAAAATGTGAATGATCGTGATGGAGTCAGGCAACATTTATTTCGATTTACTTGAAAACCCAGAGACGTGAGTAGCTCGATGAGTTTATCCGCGTGAAGTGCACAAACCTCACTGGACTGGTTCAAGATCAAAAAATCGTCCAGGTAGTTAATCAAGGTCACTCCCCTTGATCTTAAAAAGGCCAAAATTGGTTTCATCAGTTTAACAAAGGCATAAGGGGCGCTAGACAAACCAAAAGGGAGACATGTGAATTGGAACAGACTATCTTCCACCTGAAAGCGTAAAAATTTTCTGTGATCTTGTTTAATATTTACCGCGTAATAAGCGTCGGAAATATCTATTACAACCCCATAAGCTCCTTTAGAGACAAGCTGTCTTACCGTGCGTTGGTCCTCAAGTCGAAATGAGGGGGCTAATACAAAAGTATTCAATTTTTTGAGGTTTAGTATTAGGCGCTTATCTCCATTTGGTTTATCGACCAAGAAAATCGGGGATAGAAACTCACCCTTCGTGTGACAACACCTTTCGACCGCCCCGGACACCTCTAACTTAGCTACCAGTTCTTTTATAAGAATCAGGTCCCGAGATGGAACGGACCTACTCGAAGGAACAGGTTGGAAAGGTGTAGAGACGAATGGGATACTATACCCTTGGATCCAACTCAATATTGTGCAATTGTTGGTGATTGAACACCAGGTACCATAAAAGTATTGTAAAGTAGCATGACGTTTAGTCAGCTCCCTTACCTCTATTGGTGGCGATTCTGGGGCCTGTTGTGTTGGTTGCTGCGGTAGCTGCGGTTGCCCTGGTGAGTCTTGTATCGAGGCGCCTGCTTCCGGGGTTTGGCCGTGGGAAATGCTCCCCCCCCTTTCTTGACAGGCCGTTTCGAGTTTAAACGGTTGTTCAAGGTAGACGGTTGATAGATATGTGACGTGGAAGGCTTCGGAACCAAATCCTTAGCAAAGGAGGAGATGCCTTGCTGGTCCTTTATCAAGGTTCGCAGTTCGTCACCAAAAAGAAATTTCGACGGAAGGACCTTCCCCGCTACAGAACGTAGTGGCCCAGGTAGAACATCGCAGATCGCTTTTTTGTGATAACGGGATAGATCGCAGTGCAGAGCTACCAGAGATTTACCAACGTCCCAAAGGGGACTAAAAAGAGAGCTCATCGTCGACGGCTCTATTCATCAAGGTAGTAAGTGCGATTCCGGAGGCCGTAATTGCTGTCTCAACTTGTCGCTGAAAGATCACAAGAGAATCATCTCGTTTCTTGTGGAATGAGGACAACGATTCGGAGATCTCAGGGTTGAGCATTGGAGGCGAAATACCTTGGAAGTTAGAAGGTGTTGGGTATTTATCCCTCACTTCAGTATATTCGGCATAAGGGACACCATCCTTGAGCCAAACCGCCCATCTATCAGTTATGCTGTCATGAAGAACCGGTGCCGTCAACTTTGCGGTGCATGGGTTGTCCCCCAGTATCTCTCTGATCTTCGGCGGAAGATGACCCTTGGAGATTCCTTCTGGGGCGAATCCTCTGAAGTCCGGAGACTCGTTTTCACGAGTTGGGACTGCACTCGCCAGTTGCATTGCGGGATCGCATACGTGATTTATGGACCTGGGGACGTCGCCCCGTAAAACGTCAGGGGGTTTCCCCGCCTGAGTTTGATCACGATTTCCGGAAGGCGGACGTAAATCGATATCGTGATTATTGGACCTGGGGACATCGCCCCGTAGAACGCCAGTGGGTTTCCCCGCATGGTGTTCATCACGATTTCTGGACGACGAACGTGAATCGAATGACGAGGAACTGTAGCTACGACGACAATGATGTGACCTACGAGAAAATTCTCTCATCATTTCTCGAATCAACGACAAGCTGGATACGCTGTGACCACGAGGACTCCGAGAATGAGATAGTGAATCTCGGGACCGACAATGCGAACGAACACCCGACAAACTCTGCTCCATGACTGACGTCGAAAAAAGGGCGGAAAAGGATTTAAGAGCCCAAGTAGAAGCCAAAACGGATTTAAAACAATAATTTTACGAAAAATTAGAATATTGCTTACGGACCATGTGCAAATCGAGGCGCAGCGAGAAAAAAAGATGAGTAGGTAGCCTAACCTGATCGGGGGAAGGTTACAGGGAACGCATGGAGGAGAGATGGATGGAAGAAGGATAGGATGGATGAGGGCGCTTTTTTCGCCCTTATCCTTTTCATTCACTGCAAATTGGGTGTATTGAGTTAATACTACGTATGTGTACATATTAGAGTGTTCCATGTGGAATAATTCAGTATTTTCTACGTATTTACTACGTAGGTGCAATAGACACGAAAAATAATGTTCTCTAGTGGTTAACAGAAATTCTGAAATACTTAATCATCAAAGGTCTAAACCCAAGAAATGCATCCATCTTATTGCAAAGCTGAAATGTGTATTTTCCCGTGACGATTCAAAACATCGTCCAACTCGGAAGAAAAATTAACGATGATTCAAAACAGAATGTACCTATTTTTGTTAACCGTTTTGGTTTTTTGCATCAGATTAAGATGATATGCACTGTCGAGTTGTTGCATTATATTTTGACGACCCAATATACCCAAATCTACCAGAGCGTTTTTATGGGAGACAGCCAATGCGTTTTTTGGCTAAATGGGAGATCACTTATGCCGTCTTTAACCCAAGCCTCATTTGGGTTGGTAAATCAAAATAATTTGTTAGTCACTTCACACCTGCAAAGACTACCTTCTTGTAATAATATTATATGAAGTCGAATATTATTTGAGATTAAACTTACGGTACGAATCTGCACGATTTTTAAATTTTAACGTCTTCTCGAGTCCAGGTAGAGATGGCAAGGCGCGGCCAGTTTCTGGAATGTTGCACTTTTCCACAACCGACAAACATGAATAGTTTACGTTAATGTAATGCACCGAATTATTCATGGTACCTGTTTTACCTCGGGATTGAGAACTAAATAAACCACACTGGTAGAGAACTAAAACTTGTATTGAACAGAACTATTAATTAGTTTGAAAAAGAAGATAGAGTGCAGAGTTAACTTGGTAGTCGTACGTTCTAGAAGTAATGGCGGAGGCATCGGGGGCGCGGAGAGGTTTCGTCGTCGCAGCCATCTTGATCAGCCCGGTGCATTCATTTTCTGTGTTGTTCTTAATTATGATCGTTCTTTCTTTATTAGTTCATTAATTTTTATAGATCTAATACTGGCCTATTAATTCTGAATGCAATAACCCATTGATAGTACGAGAAGATCTAATTTGGTTCATTCTTAGCTGAATCTCTTAGCGGCGGAAGTTGGAACTAGGGGACTACTTTGTCTTTGGATCAACCGCTCAATTCTGGGCGGGAAGGTCCAAACATACTCCCCCCCCCCCCAATATGACCATAGTCATATGACCTAATCTATGTCCTTGGGGAGGGGGCACAATTTGACTAATGGTCTTTTCAATACAACAACAATTCAATACAACAATTCCCGGGTTTCGGCACCAAATGTTTATTACCTCGGGATAAGAACTAAAAACGGCCACAATATAAGAGTTTTGAATACAATTTATATTGATCTACAGCGGATGAACTAAGATAAAGTTTTACAATGTTCTAATCGGTTTAGGAGCACATGGCAACATCCGAATGAGCGCGAGTTCACTTTCAATGAACTCCACAAGTTCAATGGCCGTCGAGACACTATCGGTACCGAGTGATTTGGCCCTGTTGAATTTTTCAGCAAGCGACGGATCTAGGCGGGAGAATAGAACTTCGAATAATAAGAATCCGGACAAGTTATCAGTTTTAATCTCGTCCATTGCGCGAATCCATGATCTAGCAGCGGCTACATACCCTTCTACTTGAGCGGCGTCCGGCGATTTAATGTTCGAAATGCGGGCTCGATCTGCGAACATCTTCCCGGGTTTCGGCACCAAATGTTTTACCTCGGGATTGAGAACTAAATAAACCACACTGGTAGAGAACTAAAACTTGTATTGAACAGAACTATTAATTAGTTTGAAAAAGAAGATAGAGCGCAGAGTTAACTTGGTAGTCGTACGTTCTAGAAGTAATGGCGGAGGCATCAGGGGCGCGGAGAGGTTTCGTCGTCGCAGCCATCTTGATCAGCCCGGTGCATTCATTTTCTGTGTTGTTCTTAATTATGATCGTTCTTTCTTTATTAGTTCATTAATTTTTATAGATCTAATACTGGCCTATTAATTCTGAATGCAATAACCCATTGATAGTACGAGAAGATCTAATTTGGTTCATTCTTAGCTGAATCTCTTAGCGGCGGAAGTTGGAACTAGGGGACTACTTTGTCTTTGGATCAACCGCTCAATTCTGGGTGGGAAGGTCCAAACAGTACCTACAACACTCCTAAATAATCACAATACTTTGAACAAAACGGTGGACCGAAAACGAAAAACGGGAAATGCCCTTATCAGTTCTGTTTGTTTACGATAAGGAAACCGGGAAACCAGTGAGGCAGGAAGACAAAATAATAAAATTTGAGTTCCACTCACTCACACACCCCAAGAGCACGTCCTCCGGGCTGCTCATCAAGGTCACATTTCGTGCTCTCTGGTTGGTCAATCTCACGTGCCTGCCTCCCTCGAATGACGTCACCCTAGTCAAGAACGGCGCATAAAACTGGATTTGCGCGATCCGCCGCTGATTGGTCAGAAAAGAGGGAGCTCCCCGCCACTGTTTTCGCGCGTAGATTCAACTAGATCAGAACTTACAATCTTGTCTTCTGTCACTAGCCAACTTACTCTTCAAACCCAGAGGAACTAACTTAGATTTTTTTTTTCTTTTTTAATTGGCTGGGGGTGCACATGCGCCTATGCTCCTATCAGCAGCCGCCCCTGGTCGAGGGTCACCAGTAGTGCAAGGTTTCTTGAATGCCTACTGCCTTCCTGTGATTTTCTTACTGCAGTTACTACATCTGTTGTAATCTACCTGATCGAAAACGTACACAACCTGATCCGTCAAAGCACTCTGAACCTTCTGAGCATGAGACAACTGGGCGCTCAGCGATATCCTCACAAACTTACTCGCTACTTTACTACTGTCAATTTACCTCTGATTCCGTCTCCTTTTCGAACCTAGGCCTCCTGCTGTCTAGACTTCGTTTGTCTTCAGGCTTCAGATTGCTGCCCTTGGAAGGAGTCTGATTTTGCTGGCTTCCATCCAGCTCCCTTCGCTCAGCTCCCACTCTTCTCTTTACCACCTCCACTTTGTTTGAGAAGGCCTTCAGACCTTCTCTCTCTAATTTATCTATTCTCCCAATTACATTTCGGTTTGACCTATCGATATCTGTCATTCTTGACTCCAATCTGTTTGTGTTCTCCAACATTGCCTTTTGTAGGTTCACCAGCATCCCCATCACTTCGCTGGTTCCTACCTCGGAGCATGTGGATGACTCCGACACCCTTCTCTCCTCTGTGACGAGCCTCTCTATGGACTCAATAGAGTCGGTGAGGTTTGACTAACACTGTCACTCGTTGTTGTTCGCTCGACCGAGGCTCTGACTCGACTCATAAAATATGGCAATGTGGCACTTATTGTGGACGAATGTGGCCACGAATTTCCTTCACGTAGATCTTATTCGCAGATTAACACGTTATCCTTTCGCGAGGGTACTCCGCGGATCTCCGACGTTCCACTGTTCTGTTTCCTTAAGCACTGTGTGCTGAGACACTCCCTTATAAATCAACCTTGAGATAAATTTATCCCAAGGGGGGAACAAGATTCGTTGTTCTGTTTCCTAAATCCGAAGAAAGTTCGAGAGTTCACTTATTCGCAGGAACCACGAACTGGAAACGTCCTACCGACTGCGCCAGTTAAGTTGGGAGACTTAACTACAGAGTTTTTAAAAAACGACTTGAAGATTTTATTCACGTTTAAACGGTCGAAATGGTACGTGACGGAACTGAAGGAACGAATGACAAACTGAGACTGACTCGAGCGCGGGATTGCCGCTTGCTTATATGAGCTCGGTTAGCTAAGTCAGCGTAAAAAGTTAATATCAGCGTAATTGCCGATGTAACATAATATATATTATATATACTAGTATATAGTACTAGTATATATGATATAAGAATGTAATGCAATTGAACAAACCAATAATATACTTGAATGTAGTGCCTTTAGGGCAATAAATGATAATAAGTAATGCAAAAGCGCTGAGGATATATGTAAACATGAATACTACAATACGTCTATAATAATAAAAAAAAGTTTGGAGTACTAATTTATTGAAATACCGCTAAACTAATTGGAATTTCGAAGTGAAAACTGGTATAGGAATGTTTCCAAGTGAGCTAAATTCGAATCTGACGTCAAAAACACGAAATTCCGAGCCATGCAACTACCCCATTGCACCTTACCTTAAAAAAAACCTGGTCATCTTTGGATTCAGCATCCCAGAACATCCAGTAAGACTATTTTCCTGAGATCCTTAAACATCGACTCTTTTTTTGTAAACCTGAAAGATGTGTTAATGAAAGACAAACAGTACCCTGCAGTTTAATACTTTATTGACTTTTATAGAAACAAAATTATTATAGTTTCAACAAATTATATAACAATGTCAACAATTCAAATTTGAATTGAAGAGTGATCACTTATAAACTATATATTTATTTCCTTGCTGGATTAGGTCTAAGAGATTTTTTGTGGTCTTTCAAAGGAAGCCTCGTTGTGTTCGAATCTGCATTAGTATGTTTGACTTGTGAGATCGAATTTGGTATTTTCGATAACTGAGGATGGCGTTTCATAACAGTGAGATGTTTCTCGCTTGCAGATGACGACGGTCGCGTTGCAAACTCTTGTGGAATGGTAGACAAGCTTGAAATATGAGTCAAAGACGGTCTTCTGATGTTCGATGGACGACGTTCGAGAGAATTTTTCGGTACCTGGGAAATCAACCTGGACAATAGGGGAGGACGTTGATTTTTATTGGGGGTGGACGTTATACGTGAGCCAGTTTGCTGAGGCATCATGGGCACGCTAGAAACACGGTTTACAGACGGTTTCCTAATGTATGACGCGAAAGATGTTTCCGAGACTTTGGAAGCTTGCTGGAGTGATATCAAATCGGGATCGTCGACTTGTGTTGCCAAATTTTCGGAGACACGCGAATTATCAATGACGAAAGTACCTTTGCGCTGTACAGTATAGTGCGGTGGAAAATCGGGCTTCAATATGGGAGATATTTTCGATGAATTTATAATTGTTTCCCCGCTGTCTCCCTGCTGTGTTAGGTCGTCATCAGGATTAGAATTTTCATGAGGACCTTCGTTCGTAGGCACCAGAATGAATGATGCATTCATACAGGGTGGAACTGAACCATTGTCACAACTTGTATGGGGAAGTAAGTTCGAATACAAAGTTGGCGAGGTAATTTCAAAACTTGAGTTTTTTTCAACTGAGCCCATGTCGCGGGCGTTCTTATTATCCACTCCATTTTCTGAATTGCCTTTTCGATTCGGAGGAGTTCTGAACAATCGGAATTTAAGGTTTGATATTCTTTTCTTTGTTGTTTGGAGAAACGAATCTCCCGTGCGAGGCGTTTCCGAAATTGTTATGTTACACATATTGTGAGGTGTCGGTAGGCTGACGTTTTCGAGGAGCGATTCATTCTTGAAATTGTTTAGTAAAACGGATGGTGTTCCAACGATGTAGGACAGTCGGCGGTCCAGATCAGCAGAGGAATGCTGCGGCACCTCGTCGTTTGCGAATGGATCGTTATTGTTTGAGGCAGCAGGTATCTCGTTGTTTGTGAGACGATCATTATGGTTGGAAACGCTCTTGTAGGAGTCGTCAGAAGACGAGCGGTTGGGACCGCGCAGAAACTCCTCCAAATCGAATAACGATTCCGCATCCCTACTTTGGCGCGTTTTCAACCAGTTTTGTTCATTTCCAACATCGAATTGTCTTGTAAGCTCGTCCGGGAGGAGCTCTCTGGAGAGTGAAAATTCGTCCTCCATAACTGGGTTCTAAAAGCCTGAACAAAACGTGGCAATATTAAATGATTAAAATCGCCGTTAAATTTCGGGTCTAAATTAATACACCTTAAAAGTACCTATGTAATAATACTCAGTACCTTCACGTATCAAGTGGTAGTTGAATTTTAGGTAGGTACTTCTTCTCCTTCTTGCTGCAATAGTAATACTAACTATATCAAACGAGAGGTCCAAGACCAGGTACAATTATTGTTTTCTTGTAGGTAAGTATTCAAGACAAGGACTAAAACACGAATAAATTATCGAAGATAAGTCAATGCTGAGAAAAACAACAGGCCATGGATATGGATTGATTGTGATTGACAACCATTACTAAGGTATCACTCATTTGTTCAACGCTAAAGTTGGAGTAGATATTTCTTGCAACACAATATGTTGCAAGCATGTGCGCTGTGGACCTGTCATAAATTTTATGCTCAGTAACTTTCTAAAGTACATAAAGTTGGTGACAGTTTAAGATCATCCTGAGCTCCGTAGGTTGAATAATAAGAGAGATTGAGAAATTTAAAAATGGATAATTTTTCCAAAAAGTGAAATTTTTGTTTTGAGGCGGTGATATCAGCATCAGAATTATTTGTCTTGTCAATTATTAGTTTCACCATAGTTGGGCTACAGGAATTAGACTGGACGTCTGGGTGAGTCTCTTTGTGATAGAAGTTGAACTGCGGACAGGCGTGTTCTCTGTGCAAAGTATCCTCCAATTCTTCCATTCCTACAATATCTTGGGAGTCATCCTCCTCTTCTGAAATCCAATTCATATTTTCTGCACCCTGCATGAATAAAAAGATGACAAAAAAATTAAAATATTAATTCCAGCTATTTATTACTCAAGTTGATTCAAAAGATTTACTGTGGAACTTGGATAATTTAATAAATTTTACCGATTCCACTTTCGTGAGGTCCGAAAAACTATTGTCTAAAGAGACCTTTTAATTGAAACTAAGTGATTTTCCTGGCTGATGGTTGGGATTTTCTGGGTCATTCTGCACGGGTCTTTGACATTCACCTATAACCTCAACCAGGGCTCGCTAAAACGAACGTAGCTTGATTTTCCCAGACTTCATGTCGTCACCAACATAAACACGTCTGACAAAAAACACTCATGGACACACGCAATAAATTGAAAAAACCGGAACTCGGAAAGCAAAGAAAAACTACAATTATGAGAAACGGACGCACAATCTACATGGCTTGTTGAAACAGTGGCTGACTAGCCCAATGAACAGGTGGGGAGAGCCCCCTCCTACTACCCTTACTTGGTACCCAGGTAAACAATTGAGATTGTCACCAATACTTCCCCCCAATCTTACATTACAATACAATCAGGTATTAGTAGTAGAGATTATCCCAGAGAAAATATCACCAAAATAATAACAAACATTCCACCATTAATTAATTTTTATCATAAACTTCACTCAACCCTAAGGCATTTCTAAACCGTTCAAATTTTTGAACACCTAACGCCTTGGTAAAAATATCGGCAACCTGCTGATCAGTTGAATCATATAATAACTTTAATTTTCCGTCTATGACCAAATTGCGAATAAAATGGTACCTAACATCAATATGTTTGCTCATTTTGGTCTCCCAAGTCTGAGCCATTCTTATACAAGATTGATTATCTTCGTATACAAGAATTGGATAAACTACATACTGTCCCTTTTATGCCAAAACCATGAATGTGCAATTTTGAGGTTTCAAGAAAAATTGAAATAACTGATTTTAAATTTGGTTTGAAATACTACAAAGCGTAGTTTATATTACGAGGTAATTTTCTTCCATCTTGTTATCTTAGATGTTCTAACAATCGAAGGAAAAATACTTGTTCAACAAAGGGATCCCCCCCTCCACTTTACAGCACATTCATGGTTTTGGCATACCAAAGTTAAGACCAATATTTCACTTTCATGGTTTTTGCACGTCGAAGTTTGGTGAGTTACGAGCGAAATCCCCTCACGTTTCCTTCATTAACCATCCGTTTGCCACATTTTTCTTTTCTGGTACCCCTAATTAGTTAAATTGAAAAAATGAAAATAAATTTTTTTTTCCAAATTGATATATTTTATTAAAATATCAATATCATTACAACTGAGCATTTGTGCCCATCAAGCTAATTTCTATGCATACAATATTTACACTTTTTAGAGTTAGCAGCCCAATGGTTGTGCTCTAGAAGAGAACACCCCACGCACTACACTGTGTCATGTCACAAGTTCATAGGATTTTTTTCTATCCAGTCGCCGGACGGCATTTGTATTGTCTAGGAGACGGAGAACTTCGGGGTTTGTATGACCATGAAGCCGATGTTCGTGTTTAATAGCATGTTGCTTGATCGCTTCGCTGACGGTTTCCATTTTAAGATCACGATGGAGGTCGTCGTTGCGCACATACCAGGGGGCATTTACAATGCTCCTTAATACCTTATTTTAGAAAGTTTGTATAACCTTGATGTTAGATTTTTTCGTGCAGCCCCAAAGCTGGATGTCATATGTCCACACAGGTGTGTTTCTGAAATCAAACAAATGTCTATTTTTTCTTGATTCAGAAAAAGCTCGAGTTCTGGAGTGTTGCCGAAGTCCATTCGCGTTCCATGTTGCTATTCTGAATGTATTCTGCATTTTCATGACTTTCTTAGTGTTGGCTTAATTTTCATACTCTTTTCGAGTACGTTGACTCTCTCAATCAGGAGTTTATTGGTTACTTTTTGTTCGTTAACCATTTCGAATAGCAAGGTGAGCATCTTGTCAACCGGTGAACTGATATGTTGACTGCGCACTGTATCGGCATAAGATACCGTTGATTTTTTACTAGTACCAAATTTTTTCAAGTTACTATTTTCGTTGGAGGGTTTCTGATCTTTTTTTGATAATTGACTCGCTTCAGGCTTCCCAATCTTGGAGCCTTTTGTCGTATCTTTCATTTTCTGTAGCTCCCTGGCTACCTCACACCCACGATAGTTCGCTGGATGCGCATCTCCACAATTGACGCATTTTGCCGGTCCTTCATTGTGGGAGCAGCTCGTGGCTTCATGCTTTCCTGCACACTTCACGCACCTTGCCTCTCTCTGACAGTAGGTTTTTGTGTGGTTGTACCCCTGACATTTTTTGCACTGAGGAATAAGGTTTGAGGTCTTCCTCAGTGGCTCAATCTTAACTCTGATGTTAAGAATAGATTGGATCTCGTATAACTTACCAACCTCTTCAGTATTTTCGAAGCTGAGAATGAAGAGGGGAAGATTCCGTTTGACCAAAACGGAATCACCTTTATCATCAAGCTCCCTGGTTTTTTTAATGAGATTAACTGCCTCGATAATTTTGTATCCTTTTCCTTGAAGTTCAGATACAATGTCCTCGTTAGACATGAGTGGTGCAACCCTCTAGCAACTACTCCAAAGGGCCGTTCATTTTTATTCTCGTAGGTGTACCACTGGAGGCTCTGTTCATTCAGACCTTTCGTGAGTGCACGGTACGAGTCACTATCTTTGGCAAAAATTTTCCAAACATTGTTTGAGAGTGCCTTAATGGTGCACTCTTTGGTGGTTTCCGCACTTTTGATTAAATTTTGAATGGTATCGTAAGCAGCAACACCAGTAACTGTTATGGGGGGCGGCGTTGATTCTTTTTTAACTATTTTTGGCTGGACTAGGGAAGGTCCAGCATTACTTTTACTTGGTTTGGTTGAACCAATTATTATTTCCGGAGAGGAGGTTGCTTTACGCTTCTTTTTATTTCTCTTGAGGATCCAATTTGTTTGCAAGTTGTTGCATAGCGTTGATTTTAAGATCAGCTAGTTTCAAGTGATCACAAAGCGAAATAATTAGGTTGTACAGCTCACCAAATGCTGTGTTGACATGCTCATCCTGGATTCGGAACGCCGCGGTAGAGGTTCGGTGTTGCACAACCTAACACAAGCTTTGCTTTGTCAGCAATCGCGGCGAGTGATTCGCCGTCGCTTTCCTCGTCCATCACTATGCCATTGCAGGCACGGCGAAGAATTAGGTCACTAAATGTTTACTTTTCACGGGAGCTCCGACCGATGTTAACTGCTCGGAGGTTCGCGAAATACTGATGAAAATAAGTAAATAAACTTAGGGTTCTGGGTTTTTATGGAAATGAACGACAATGATTGAGCGTAATAAAATTAGGAAGGTATAACTGACATTAGGGTTTTGTTAAACCACAACAAAATCAATGAATTAGAAAAATGAAAATGAACTACTCAATTTTTATGAATGATTGTTAAATTGAATTTCCGAGCAAAGTTCAATCAGACTCGTCTTCCTCAATGTCGGGTTCTGGTAGCGCATCTCTAACGAGTTCATCACTTGTTAGGTTGAGGTAATAGTCGTGATGGGCTCTCGGTATGATGAGTTCATCAATCATCGTATGGAGGTCTTTCAGTTTCGGGATCGCTATCGGTAACGGATGAGGGTATGCCTTCGGGATACTGGGGGTTGACTGCTCTTGATGCACCTCTTGCAGGTCATCCTCTTACCCGACTTCCTTTAGCTGGCTGCTCCCTGGGCTGTTCCGGAAGCACTGAACGTTTGATGAAGTCTTCATCCAAGAAACTCTTCTTGTAAAACACCGAATGGGGCTTGTTCTTTTTATAATGTAACCAACACGCGGATTGGATAGGAAGTTTTGGGGCAGAGCATTCAAACTGTAGGAATTCGTCGTGCCGTACAGAGTGTACCTCGAAGGGACGAGGACTTCGCCGACAACCTCTAATGACTTGAGCCCATCCCTCTGGTACATAAACAGCAATGTTCTTCGAGGCACTCTCTATTTTGGAGTGGATGGAATCACGCTCCATTTTTCGAAGAATTTATGATTTATAACCCGGAGGGTTGGGTGGGTCTGGCAAAGCATCATGCACATTGACATAAATAGGTGGTCCTTTTGCTGTCCTCCGCAGCCATCTGACATCATTCGCACTTCTGTAATGTTTTCTTGACTCTTTACGTAACGGTAAACACACGTAGCGATTTCAATGGCTCTTCTTCTGCCTTGGGATTCGTCCCAAAGGTAGCAATGACCATCACCATTTCCCAAATTGTAAATGGTCAGATTATAAACTGCCAGTTTTCTTAAATAAAAAATCTGGCCGCTCGGTCCTTTGGGTGTGTTGAGCACCGCCTCCAAATCAAAATTAAAAGCTAAAATGGAAGGGTTAGTGACAGCGGCAGCCTTGTCCTCATTACGGGCTTCTCGAGCTAATTTCTTTCTCAATAAGTGGGCACCATGACTTTCCTGCTCCGAAATTTTCTCATTTTCCGGTAAGGAATTGAATCGAAGACACTTTCCCACATTGATTTTTTTTTGGTCTGAAGAACCCCAAGTTGTACTATTTAAATATTTTACGGTACTTATGCTTTTTTACTCAATTTTTAAAAAATGGTAAAATTATAGGTAACAAATTAGGTTAATCACTCATCATTCCCAACATCAGTCATCCCCACTTTCACTTTTTGCCAATTTTTTGCCAACTTTTGACAATTGAGGGGTCTGCATCAACAAGGAGTTAACTCCATTTTTTCAAAATGTTGGAAAATCAAAAAGAACATTTAAAAAAATACAAAATGTATTTACATTGCTTGTCACTCAGGCCACTTATATATATTTTTTCAAAATGTTGGAAAATCAAAAAGAACATTTAAAAAAATACAAAATGTATTTACATTGCTTGTCACTCAGGCCACTTATTCGTCACCTACCACTGCATGTTTTAGCCAAATTCCAATAAATAATTCGCCAAATTCGTGATCCTAGATTCAATTTTATTTGGGAGTTGGCTCTTTTTTGCCCCAAATGTTCAAAACTGGCCTTTTTTTTCAATGTAAGGAAGCATTGAAGAAACGAAACTTACAAAAAAGTAGGTTTATTAGGAGAAAAGAACACATTAACGAGTTTATTACTTATAAAATTTGAAGTACAGAAACATTTTAAGACTTGATCAGACTAGTTAGGTAGGGTACTACACTTTCAGTGTATTTGTGAGGTAATGCTGCAGTCTTCAATAGACGGAGCCCTTTTGGTAAAATTATATTTCTCTTCAAAATATCGTTTTTTTTCAATATAAAATATAAAATCTTAATGAAAAAAGGAACATTCCAAAACTACTCATCATAGAGTTCAGCTTCGGTGGTTTCTCCAGGTTCGACGTCCTCGTCGTTCAATGCCAGACCATTGTAGAACCACATCTCGTTGTCGCCTACGTATTTCTCAGCGAGCTCCATTACGTCTTTAAGTTTTGCTGGGTTCAATGGTAGAGCACCATTGTAAGCCTGTGTTAGTACGTCTTCGAGAATCAGCGTTGCCTCACTTCTGGAGTCACGGATTTTAATGTTCTGGGGAACCTGCATCCCTACAGTCTGACTGCACTTGATGATTCCTTGTCTAACAGCCTCCTCATCATAAATGAAAACTTTGTATTTAGTTATGGAGTATTTCTCTTTCCACCCATTGGGTTTTATGATGTAAGGACTTCTCAAAAAGGATTCACGCAAAGTTCCGACGAAGTCGAAGATCATAGACCTGTCTACATGCACAACTGAATATTTCTTGCACGCCTTTTGGATTATTGTCACATATTCCGAAGGAAGAAAAACCCTTTCAGCTTTTCTCAACCTCTTTTCAATAACTCCGAACGCTCGGTCACAGGGCATGTAAGAATGACCAGGTTCAGGAAACCTGTGCACTATCTTTTTTAGTCGTCCACTGTGGACCAAATAGAACAGAAACTGGGTTAAAGTATGATTCTTATTTTGCGAAACGCAGTTGTCAGAAAAAATATGAAGAATCTTAACTGCAGGGTCCAACACATTGTATACATAATGGTAAAGGAAACTTATTGGTTCATTCGACAATTTTTTTCCGACTGTCTCATCATACGTGTAGAAGCGATGATGTCCAGTTTTCCCAGAGGATATAGCAAAATTGTACACCCAGCATTGGCGTTTGTAAAATGCATCACCAGATGCTACTCTTGGGAGTGGCATGTTTTGCTGGTAGTCCATGCACAATACTTCTGTGTCCACATTATCTACTGCCAACGCAGTCTTGTCCTTCATATCCAAAAAAAAGTATTTGCTCTTGTTTGGTGCAACTTCTTCTCTGTTTCAAGTCTTCCTTTTTCAATATCAGAAAGCGTATCGGAAGAAAGGTGCTTTTCAAAACGATCACAAGTTTGGCAAGTGTCAGATCGGGGGCTGCCGAAGCGGATTGGTACGGTAAGTTTAGGAGTGGACATTTTCAGGGGCTTGTCATGCGCTTGCGTAGGTGCATCCAAACTTGGTCGCCCTCTTAGTCGCCTACACTTGGCCAATGTAAATTCGCCTGCAAAATCAATTTTGTAAAAAACTTCCACGTTTCCATTTTCATTTTTTTTGCTTCATACTGGCTTTCTCCATGGCATTTCGAATTTCAAAGACGACTGGAACTCCATGAAGTCATCATACAACATGGTATGGACATTATAAGGAGACAGGTTTGATCGGGCTCCTCTCACGATCTGTGCCCAACCTTCCGGCACGTAAACGGGCAGTTTGTTTCTCTTCTTCTCAATCTTTGAATGAATGGAGTCACACTCCATTTCTGAGTGGCCAACTTCAAAGAAGGTATGTCTTACATACTTCAAGGCTGGAGTCGTATTCAGTAAATGAATGCACATTGCCAGAGTAAAAGAATTTTTGTTTTGTCCTCCGCATGAATCGGACATCATGTGGATGTTTGAAACAGTGGGAGTACATTTTTTCTTCAGATACTTGAGCAAGCATGAGCCTATTTCATTTGCCCCTCTCCTTACCTGGCTTTCATTCCACATGAAGCAATCCCCATCGTGTGATTTCAGGTCAAATATCGTGAAATTATACACCGCCAGCTTACGGAGGTAGAAAATCTGTCCAGCACTTCCTTTTGGTACGTTAAGCACCGCTTCTAAATCAAAGTTGAAACACAAATACGACTTATCGTTTTTGGCCAAATTCTTGTTAGAATCTCTCTCTCCTCGAGCAGCTTTCACCTTTTCCAGGTGCTTATTGTAATCCTCTTCATGAATAGATTTTTCTTCTGGCCCCATACCTTGAAATACCAAGCATCTTTTGCATTGGTCTTTCTTTGGGGCAAAAAAACCAGCATTATAGGTGCGGAAAATTTTTCTAAAAGTTTCAATTTTGACGTTTCGAGAACCGTCTTTCTCACATTTTCCTGGTACATGCTGTGCATTATTCTTATGTTCAATGTAGAGTCGAAGTACTTTTTTTGGGTTTTCGCTCTGCAATAATGTGATTCCATAGTGGGAAAACTAGTTATAAAATCTCTAATGGCTTTCTCCTCAGTGTCTGATAATTTATTTTTGGGTACGTGACGCCCCCTCATGTCCTGTTTCATGATGCTAGTATCGGAAATTTTAGTTATGCTTGAGCGCAACATAGCATTCGTTTCATTAAAAGTGGCGATAAAAAATTCTCGGAATACCATTACCTGATTTCCCTCAACCGTTAAACTATAGTGGAAAGTGCTCTTCTTGAAGGTGTGTAAACCGTACTTCGCTTCTTGGGAGCTTGGGAATGTCGAGCTATGAATGCTCGTTGATCGTCGATGGTCTTAAGAGAGCGAAAATCATTATAGATTTTTAGCCTATTCTCTTCACTCACCTGTACCGAGCTTGTGTGCTTCCTTTTAGCAGCGCAAGGAGATGGCAGGATAGGACGAGGGGGCTTCTCAAGTCCACGATGCCCAATATAAGTGTAATGTCTGCTAAAATGGCCGACTGTTAATGGAGACAAATTACAAGTAATATGGTTGGTCAATTGGACATAGGATCTTAAGAGCTAGGAAGAAAAAGGCGATTAGTAGTTGAGACACAGTCTGATGTATTATGGGCCGTCCGGCCCTATTTATACCCCCTAGCTGGCCAGATAAGGGGCACCTTATCCGGGCCAGTTGGGGGCGGTAGTGGGGACGCCCTGAGGCGTCCACCACACTCCCCCCCCCCCCCAGATACAAAATAATAAATGAAAAATAAAAATAGTCTTGCTGTGGGGGGACAGTGGTTAAGGGCCGGAAGGCGTAGACTGGAGGTCTAGCTGCTGGTGATGGTGGGTCCAGATGTAGTGGCGGAGCTGGCAGCGATGCAGCGGGGGCAGCGATGGTATGGCAGGACCAACGGCGGCGCGGCGGTATGGCGGTACCGGGAGCGGCGTGGCAGCACCAGCAGCGTGGATATTTATTTTGGTTTTCAATTGATTTTTTGTATCTTCTAAATGATTTTTTTTCGGACTTGATGACTTCGGTGATGCGGCCCTCAAATTCGTGATAGGGGTTGGTATGTAAGCTGGTGGCGTCGGAGATGAAGTTTGGGGCGGCGTTTGTGTTGCGACTGAAGAAGTCCGAGGCAAGTGCCATCCATGTATGCAGCAGTCTGTACAGTTGCCTTTGTAGGCCGGGATCGAGAAGGATAGTGATGGTAGAGGCGGTCTCGGCGGATCTATTGTCGTGGTAATCGACATGATTTGTCGTGGAGGCAGCAGAAGCGGTTTGGTGGCTGATTCTTTCGATTGTGTTGTTGCTTTTGGTCTTTTCGAGGAGCCTGCATGTAACTTAATAACTGCATGTAACTTAACTGCATGTACTTAACAGCTTCGATCGTAGACACGTCTATTTGATCTATCTTCAATACTTCCTTTGATGAATTAGAAGGGACGACAGCTGCGAGCTGTGTCATGTGACGCACAAGCTGTTCAGTCAGTAGGTCAGAAACATCTTGCACGAAGTCGGCGGAGGCGATTTCGTCACTGATCTTGTCGGCGGCTGATGAGCTGGTTGATCATCATTTTCACCATCTCGCTGTAGTCAACAAGTTTAATTATGTGACCTACCTTGATCGCCCACGATCTAACTTTACTGTACACAGTTTTTTGATCAGGATCTAGAAGGCGAACGACTTCAGGCTCGAGTTGAATGACGGACATTGTTGCACGTTCAAACGGTAGCGAGGGTCAGAACTAGAATCGATCAAGTCTGGAATTTCTCAGCACTTGTATCGCGGATAATTCCCGGGTTTCAGCACCAAATGTTTACTTCGGGAATAAGAACTAAATAACCACATAGGTTTAGAACTTTCAATAGAGAGAACTTAGAGAACTCAAATAGAGAGAGACATAGAGAGAATTTTCAATCGAACTTGAGAATCGATAATTACAGGGTAATTGCGCCTAGTTGAGTTTTTTTTTATTTTATTTCTCTGTCTATTTCCTGTGGTCTTGTACATTTTTTTTTTTTGTTGAGATTTAGGGTTTTTGACTTGTTCATTGGTTACCACGGCGATTGTTGCCCTGCTGGTAGGGCGTTGGGCGTCTCCACCTGCCACGACGTGCCGGCATCTGGGACACCTCGACGAAGGCGTCCCCGAGGCAGAACCGCATTACTGTCTCCTGGGGTGCGGGTTGGACGTTGGCTGGCAGGTTCACAGGGACCTGCATCAATGGTTGGGCTGTGGTGATCTCGCCTGCAGCTGCTGCACCTGCTCCGTCAGGCGGCGCTGAGCTGCAAGGGACTCCTCCAGCAGCCACAGCAGACGTAGGGTCTCTGCTGGGTTGATGGCTGGCTCCTCGTCTAGCAAGGTGGCCTCCATCGCTGCATCATGGGCTTCCACAGCCGCTCTTTCTTCTACGATGATGGGGTCCTCTGCTAGCTCGCCTTCTTGGGTGGAAATGGTTTCTTGTGGGTCGTTTATTTCGTTTTCTTCGATTCATGTATTATGTGAACAGAGAGAAAAAAATTGTCATTCATTAGAATTTTTTTATAGTTCTATGTTTGATGGTGTGTTAGTAGGGGAAGAGGTATGCAAGTTACTGCATTTAAGAGGCATGTAGGTTTCTAAACATTATTCCACCCAATATCATAATATTTTTATAAATTGTGAGATAGTACTTATGGTAAACTCTGAAACAGGGGTTCATACACAACCCGGGAAACCCAGGGCATAAGGGGCAACGAAATGGTGTTTCTTTAGGTTTTTTCATGGCAATATATACGCATCTTTTTCTTTGAACCTTATTATTAACATTTCTCGGTAAGTTATCAGGTAAATGAATGACGGACGAACGTGGGATGGAAACTGGTGGTTGTTCAGGCAATAATTTGGTTACGATTTCCAGGTGGTAATCATTGAGATCAATTTTCTGCCTATTGGTGTTACCCCATATTTTACAAGAAATAAGAACTGCTCATCGTATGATGATGCGCGCTCCTAATTTCTTATACTACCTTGGGAATTTATGCGTAATTGGAAAGTAGGCCATCATTTGGTCCTGTCTGTCTACACCTTACATATATTTATCATACTCTACTATCATTCTCGGTTTGACATTTTCTTGTCCACGTTTGTTGGTAGTGGATCTTGTCCAAAATGTAGCGGATCCGGTCCCTCAAATTTCGGCCGGTGAAGGGCTTGTCGAACACTGAACACATTATTTGCGCGATTTAGCCCCATTTCTCTGCCTCAATATACGGATTTTCTGAAATAACCAACTTCAGAGCGAATACATCATGAAGGGCTGCAAAATTCACTTTTCTTCGAACAGCCTGCGGAATAAAAGTAAAATTAATTATACTTAGGAACGAAGGGATGTTAGTGAATTATGAAAAGAATTGTTGGTTTAAGTACGTATTACCCTATGTATACATTATCTGTAATAAACATTCTGTTGCCAGTACCTACTGACCATAACTGGTCGTAATGTGCCTATATCTATTGGTTGACGAAACCATTCTATTTTTCATTTCAAGTATAGGTACCTATTCTAACTATTTATTTTGGCTAGTGAAGGTTGAAAACTCATAAACATTGGTGGTCCGCCTTCGCATAGTAATTTATCACGATTCAGAGAATCATTTAGGTCCAGCTGTGGATCCCCGCCCAACAATGACATTCCTTCACCAATCGCTACCAACCCTTTCGAGAAAAAAGCCTGAGTCTTCAAAAACTGGGCATCCTTTGCCTTCAGTTGAGTGGGTATGACGTCGGCAACATGAGTGTCAAGGGCCGGCGGGAGTAACCCAGAATAATGGTGAACAGGGTCAAACTTTTCACTCACCTGATTATAATAATCGAGCAGAAGACCTGAATGCATTTGCCTCGTCCAGGCCTCCACAACCTCAGGATGAATGATCCTCTTCACAGGAACAGGCTTGAGGGACTTTGCCATAATTTTACGAAAACCTTCTGGTAAACTGATGGCACTAGTCGGATCACTCTCCTGCTGCTCAGAAGCCTCCTCAGCCGCTTCCTCACTGTGCGTACCTGACCATCCAGATTCTACATCATCTTCGTAGGGCACATTCATGTCATCTACGGACATAACGTTGTCATCAAAGGACATTATTTCGTCATCAGACACATGCTGTAATCTACGAACAAATGGTTTTCTGTTTCCCAATCTAGGATGGGGAGATTGGGTCCTCGCCTGATAACAACTGGAAACAGTTGCCGGCGCAATCTCTTCTTTAGAACCTGTATTAATTTCTTTATATCGCCCCACGACGTCCTGTGCAGAATATCGAGATAGACAAGGAAGCTCTTATGACGAGGGGTTTATTTAATTCTGCGAAGTTATTGATGAACTTCCTATAATAGCCGAGTAAACCTAAAAATTGCTTAATTTCTTTCTTAGTTTTCGGGAGTGGGAATTTTGAAATGGCATCAATTTTTAGTGAATTTGGGTTTACGACTTCCGGTGTTATGATACCTCCTACAAAGCTAATTTCTTTTCTGAGGAATTCAGTTTTGTCTAATTGAATTTTTAAGTTGGATTCTCTGAGTCTCTTAAAGACTTGCTTAAGTCTATCACAATGTTCTTGTAGACCTACGCTGTAAATTAAAATATCGTCGATAAACAAGACAGATCTCATTCTGTAAACCTCGGAGAAAAGAGTTCGTCAGAGTTCGTCTTTGGAACGTAGGGGGAGCATTCTTCAACCCAAAAGGCATCTTAAGGAACTCGTAGTGTTCATTCTCTGTGGAAAAGGCTGTTTTTGGTATTGAAGCTTCATCTAGTTCGCATTGGTAAAATCCTGACCTTAGATCTAGATTGGTGAAATACTGACATCGGCCTAGTTTGTCCAATAAATCAGTAATGTTGGGCAATGGAAATTTATCTGAAATGGTTTTTTTTATTCAACTTACGATAGTCGATCACTAGGCGGTATTTTTGTTTACCGGAAGCATCGAGTTTTTTTGGAACAACTCATAAAGGGGCGTTGTAAGACGAGTTGGAGGCTTGAATAATCTTTTGTTCTAATATTTCTCCTATTCGACGTTTTACTAGGGTACCTGTAGGGTTTCAGTGTTAGGGATCCTTATTATAGACTGACGACAAACTGCAGTTAATTTGAAAGGGTTTATTCAGAGCACACGCACACAAGAGAAGGAATAATGAACTTGACTGACCAAGATGGAAGGTGTGATTGGGGATTGATAGTGCGAGGTTCCTATAAGAACCTGAGACACAGTTCAATTAATCTAACACACCTCCCAATCCCACACACGGAAATCTCCAAAAACATGACCAGAAAAAGAATCACATAAAAATATCAGGCATTTGAAATTTCCTCATATCATCATCTCAATTTTACTTTATCAGTTCTTTAAACAACAAAAGCACTATTCACTTCACTTTCCATAATATGGAATTGTAGTACTATATTATAGTACTACAATTCATAACTTATATCAACTCATCATAAATTTTCAACAGTATAATCAATCTTATTAACCCATTTTCAAACAAATTTTATCGACGATCAGTCCTAATAAAAACAGCAACCTACATTTCAAATCTCATTTCTTCCTACACCTAGCATCTGACGAAACTCACTAAACTTGGCAAATGTTAGAGCTTTTGTGAAAACATCTGCGGCTTGATCTGTAGTGGGAGTATAACTCAATTCAACTCCCTTCTCTACATAATCCTTCACAAAGTGATACTTCACGTCTATGTGTTTGGTTCTTTTTTGTCTCACGGGTACTAGCCATGGCGATGCATGATTGGTTTTCTTCAAACACAATCAGTGCACTGACGTCAAACTTGAGAGAGTCCACCAATATCTATCTAATGAAAAGAGATTCAGAAACACAATGCGATAAAGCAATATATTCAGACTCAGCTGACGATAAGCTGACTAGGTCTTGTTTCTTTGAACGCCCAGAGGCTGTCTTACCATTCAACATAATTGCAAATCTCAGTAGTCATTAACGAGCGCCAAGCATTGGGGAATTTCAATTTCATTGAATTTTGTTCTCGTATGTTGGCTTCACCGTTTCAATGTTTTTAATTTTTATTCTGACCTGTTGAATCGATCTCGCAATAATTTCATACGATTCACTCAGAATTGGTAAATATTAGAATTCGAATCCTTGAATAATAATTTCAGGGCTAAATGGGGTGTTTCAGAATATTTTTGTCAAAATCTACTGTGGCTTTAATGAATTTCAGATTGTCCATGCCCTAGGAACCTATTTTTTTTCTACTGGGCTGAATAAATTCAAACTTTACTCATGACTTCTGTAAGATTGTCGATTTGTACTCGGGGTTTTATCCCTGAGTCTGTCTCCCCTATAAAGGTATATCTTAGCGGGAGTTCAAGTCTTACTTTTGATAATTTACCTGCGTAGAGAAGCATGGGAGAGGGAGAAGGCAGACCTACCTAAGCTCTCCATGCATCCATGAGTCGTATGCCCGCGTGTCCCATCGCTTACGCGATTTACGGTAATATTATACGGACGGTATCTTAGTGGCGTCGGGGGGCGGTGAACGGCAGGCGGTCCCAGGGACCTTGATATCGCACACCGGGAATAATACTGTTATAAATCAAAAAATGCAACTTCTGGGAAATCGCGTTTTAAGATTTTTGGGTTTTTTATTGGAGTATCACGGGAGCAGAAAAACTTGTATCTCTCAACTTTTACTGCATACACGATCCTTAACAATCTACCGAGCTCGTGACACTCCAATTTTCCTTCGAGACCTCTCTATTTTGATTCAGGGGGGTAAATTTGGTAAAATTTCATAATAAACCACTATTGTTCCAATAATTCACACTCATACCGGTACTTAACCCATCTACCTTAACAATCTACCGAGCTCGTGACACTCCAATTTTCCTTCGAGACCTCTCTATTTTGATTCAGGGGGGTAAATTTGGTAAAATTTCATAATAAACCACTATTGTTCCAATAATTCACACTCATACCGGTACTTAACCCATCATCAAATTTGTATACCTCTGTTATCCCGGGAAACCAGATGAAAATGAGCAGTTATATTGGAAATCGAAGAAGAGAAATCTGCGAAAGTAGAATCGTTCTAGTTGTTCGCGTGTATGTCATTGTCATAACCTTTGCGTTAAACGTTGGTAAACGATATTTTCAAGATACCTGTTAATTATCAAACTTAGGTAGGATTAGGTTGTACAATAGTCACTCAAAAATGTAGCCAACATAAATGCAAATAAACTTTATTTTTTTAACGGAGAACAACGAACTGATTCGTCAGTAACCAGGAGATAAGTACCAAATGGAAAAAAAATCTCTTTGGATTATAAAGTAAGTAGGTAATTCTTATGGAACGATAGAAAAATAACAGCACCTTCATTTACAGCCTTCTCAGTCTTTTTATTTTAGGAGGAGAAATTCGAGAATTGAGTATTACAACTTTTGAATACCTCCTTACTAGGTAAGCTCAGCATTCAATAGAATTATCACCACCATCTAGTTTTTTTTCACAATTTTAACCACTAACTATTTTAGTACCACGAACATAATATCGTTGAACCCTACGACTAGGCAGAAGGCGTTACAAAACTATAATTACGAAAAATACAGGGTAACATTTTCTTGAAAATTATTTTTGTCGCCCATAGACTTTCTTTCTTGTCTGTAATCTCACCAGGCACTTAGAAATTGGAGATCAATAGGATTCAGTCGGAGTCATCAGAATCTTGGTTTTGACCATTTTTTGCTATTGCAGTTTTTTTTAACTCTGCATCACAGTCAACCCAGCGAAAAATGATTTGTATGTAGACGGTATGAGATTTTGATTGACTAGAGACATGAGCGCCTTGTGGGTATTTTGAGGGATCCCGCAAGGTTCATCGTACACTGGTTTATTCCAATCGATCACACTTCTAATTCGTTCCTCAAGGGTCATCTCTAGGGATGAAACATCGAAGGCCAAAAATCGATTTTAGCATCGATTTCAAAATCGGCCAACCAAAATCGATGTTATCGATTAATCGGCCCTAAAAGATCGATTTTTCGATTTTTCGATTTTGGCAAACAATTACCTAAAACCATAGAAAACCCATATATAACTATAACTTTTGAAATACACCTACTTAATTGTATCATGGAGTCTGATATCCAAGAGGGCTAGTGAAAAAAAGGATGAATACAAGAAATTGTATTTATTCAAAACATTGTACAGTCCAGTTTATCGTGTTTTTTTTTTTACACTTCAAAAAAAATAGTGTTCTGGAACGCTCTGTAAGAAAAGAAGTTTGGATAGGATTTTGCTGCTCAGTCTGTTTCTCTCCTGAGTGAGTATCAGTCCAGCCTTTGAAAAAAGCCTCTCACTAGGAACGGAGGTGGCAACAGATGCAACATAGCGAATTGCTATCTGAGAGAGTTCAGGGGAGGCAGGCTTCATATTCGCCCAGTACGTGAGTGGCGACTTCTTGAGATCACATTAAGATGGCGCTTTCATGTACAGGGCTAACTGATCAGGCATTCCGGTGTCGACCGACGAGTGTGCACTGTTTTTCCAATGTCTTTGGACAGTTTTAGAATGATCGCCAAAGAGAGAGTCATCCTTGGGACCACTGTCATCGCTGTCTGTTGCCGAACCTATAAAATCATGATAAAATGTGATGAATATTGCGTTAATTTGATCTGCAGAAACAAAAAATTAATCACCTCAAAAGGGCATAGTTTGTACCATTTTTTTATGTGGGTACCTAGATATTTGAGAGAATCGCCTGAAACAGACATGAAAATCTTACCCGGTGAACGTGATGGGGAATGAGCGGATTCTTGTTTCATCAACTTTTTTACGTCCATCATTACTCTGCCGATCGCTTCAGGTTTTTTGAAGTAAACAGCTTTGTACCGGGGGTCCAGTATTGTGGCTATTGCTAGATGAGGGACCGTTTCAATGTCAGCCAATCTTTTTTTAATTTCATCAAGCAGTGCTGTCTTCAAATTTCTAGCTATTTTCGTTTTAGGCTGCGAGGCTTCTATTCTGTCATGCAGCTTGGAAGATATTGGAATTGCTATAGAGCTGGTCATATATAGTTCACCAGATATGTCATTGGTGGCCATGGCAAGAGGTTTCAACAATTCAAGGATCTCGTTCAGTTGTTCATTTTCTGCTGCTGTTGTCATGGGTGGTGCCGAAGTGTGTGACAGAATTATGCCGTTAATCTCTCGAGCGAGTGTCAAAAAACGTTCGATCATAGCGTACCTACGTCGAATTCCATCTAGTTTCTACTTCTTGTATCAGCTTCAGGTTCTGTTCGCTTTTTCTCAACTGATCGCTGGCACTGACGCACCGTTTAAACCATGTTACTATGGATTTTACTTTACCAATCAAACTTTTCAACTGATCATTTGAAATCGAACGTTGCGCTATAAGATTCAAGATATGTGCAAAACACCAAACGTGTTTTTTTTTGCCAAAGGCGATTTCGATGGCTTTCACCATGTTGGCGCCACCATCAGTTACGGCACAGTGGACGTTTTCTTTTTTCAAGTCCCATTTGTCTAGTGTACTCAAAAGCTGTTCAGCTATATACTGTGACGTGTGGCTTTCATTCAGTTGAAGCACCCCCAAAGTACAGGAAACGAGTTTCTCTTCATCGGGAAAGTGCACAGTGACACCCAAGAAGCTGCGTGTTTGTTGAGTGTCTGTCCATATGTCAGTAGTCAAGGTGAAGCTACTGACACCCATAAATTTATTTCTGAATTCGTTGGCAATGAAATCGAATTTTTGTTCAATCATCTTCTTTATTGTGATGCGGGACGGAGCTTTATAATGGGGAGCAACAGTTTTGAGGAGTTTGAGGAAACCGGGTTTCTCTACTGTTGTAAAAGGCAAGTTGTCCTTACACAACATGTATACGATAGCAGCAGTTACCTCATAGTTCTTGTTTCCACCTCTCTGGAATTCGGTTATAAGTTGGAACGATTCTTTTATTGATCCCTGTCGAAATTGAGAATGATGAGTGGTGGCGCTGGTTGAAGGTGATGAGGTTTGTATTTTCGCTTGAATTGAGCTTTGTGGGACATTTTGGGATGCAGCTGCTGTACTCTTCTGTTTCTTGGGGGAGCGAACAATATCTTCATCTTCATCGGCAGATTCGACATCGACGTCATCGACCACAGACGGAATAACTTTGGATACCAACGAGGGGTGCCGCTTTTCAGTGTGGTTCTTGAGGTTTGAGGTGTTTCCACACGTTTTAATCAGACTGAGGCAGGCTTTACACTTCGCAAACTGACCGTCCACTCTTTCAAAGTAAGCCCACCACTTACTCTTTGGTGGCATGGTAAAAACAGTGAAAATTAACGAAGCACTAGATTAAGCAATGACAAATAAAAGATAACGAATGAACTCGAACTAATCTGATCTGATAGTGATAGTTAACAACATTGATAAGGTCCCCCAACCCTGAAAAAATCGATTTCGGCTCCAAAAATCGATTTTCACTAAAAAAAAATCGGTCCAACTAATCGATTCCAAAAAATCGGGAAATCGGAGGTAAAAAATCGATTTTTCGATTAAATCGATTTTCGATTTTCATCCCTAGTCATCTCCTCCGGGCTGGGATGGGAATTATGTTTTTTAGTCCTTGAACTTCTGCGTCTCATTGAAGCGGGAAGGTTGTCGTTGTCCGCGTTTCCTGCAACAACGCTCTGACCAACGTCGATTTCTTTGAAGTCCTCTTCAAAGGAGAGCCTAAACGAAAACGAAAAAGGCTGTCCCTTCGAAATTCTTGCCTCCACAATCTTACTGAATAATACTTTTTGTCCATCGCGGTTCACATTGAAGTTTTCTCCGATTTCCTTCTGCAGTGATTTGAAATCGATGAATTCCTCATGGGTGAATTCTCTGATTTCGTAGTAGGGAGCACTCTTCTTGGCTGTTCTCATCAATTGCACGTATTGCGAAGGAAGGTAGATGGGTCCTTTTTTCCGGGCCAACGCAATTTCCTTTTCAATTATCGCGTGCATGTTGTCCCCTTCATTCTGCGTGTGGCCCGTAACGAGAAATTTATGTGTGATGCTGGCGATCCTAGGAAACTTCAGAGACGCGCATAAGTACATTCCAATCACAAATTTATTCTTTTGTTGTCCACTGCAGTTATCTGAATAGAAAATGAAATGTAGTGGATGGTCTCCCGGTGTCAGATTTACCTTCTCTTCGATGTACTTGAAGACGCAAGTCCCGATTTCAACGCTTCCTCTTTTTCCTTCGCCCTCATGCCAACAGTTGCAAAAACCCCTCTTAGTCTTCAACTCGAAAATCGTAAAATTGTAGGTGGAGAGCTTCGATTTGTAATAGAACTGTGAGACGTCTCTGCTCGGACACTCGAGAGATTTTTGTAGGTCGTAGGTGCATACTATGACATCAGAGCCAGTATTATTCTTGTCATGTTCTTTCTGAAGTCTGGCAATGTCCTTCTGACGATGATGTGATTCATAATCGGCTTTACTTTTCTCTTTTTCATCTGGTAACAGATTATTATACGCACAACAAAAGTCACATTGATCCTTCTTAGGGATGAAGAAGGAAAGGTTGAATTCATGTCCGAAAATCCTTCTGAACTTATCTTCAGTTCAAAACACATTGTGTTTTTGCGGCTGATGTGGTGCCTGGCCCACTGGAACCCAGGATTTTGGCGTCCTGGATTATTTTTCGCAGGGCTCAATGGGACACTGATCGGTGGTGATGTGCACTTCACGGAGACCACTCACAAAAAGCGTTGTATTTTCTCCTGGACGATTCTCCTGAGGAAGGCGGCTCATTACCACCTGTGGGACCTGAAGGGTGTGCGGTAGAGAGCTATTAGCATGTCGCTTAGGTCCACACCACCCATGTGAGCATTATACTCATGTATTATCTTCGGGCAAACAACATCCACTGAGGCTCTTGCCGCTTTCGACCACCTGAAAATAGTTGAGACAGGATCGACTGATACGTAGGTACTTGCGAGTAGAACAGGCTTCGTGTCAAGCCACTGCACCAGACAAATTTTCCTCTTATTATCCACGAGTTCTTCAGACCATCCACGGTTTTCTTTTTTCACTTTTTTCTCAGGCGTTATGGGAGCACCCACGGTCCTATTAGCTCTTATTGTTCCAAGAGCCAGAATTCCTTTTTCTTCTCTTAGGTAAATGAGCAGTTCCAGCGACGTGAAAAAATTATCACAGAATACTAAACTCAAAGGTGCCTGTTGTATGGTCTTACACAAAGCCACTACAAACTGAGATGAGAAGAGCATGCCATCTTCCTTCGTCGAAAAATCAATATTCCAGAAGGTAGAACTGCCACCGTACAGCAAGAAGTCGTACACTATTCCTGAAATACCCGCTCTGACAAACATCTTTAACCCCCATTTACAGGGCTTCTTCGGCATGTATTGCTTTCGAAATCCAGCTTTCGATCCCTTATACGGCACCATCATTTCGTCAACGGAATATTTTTTTCTGGAGGTACTTTCATGCAATTCTGTCGAATAAGCTCCGCAATGGGTCGGATCTTGTAGTAGGGATCGTCATCTTGATCTCCATTGTCTGCGAAATGAACGAAACGTCGCATTTTCAAGAAGTCTTTCAACGACATTACGTCGTACTATTGCGTATTGCCTGAAGCGGGTACTCCAGTAATCAGTAATTGCTGGTAGAGCGATGATGCCCATGAGAAGTTCAATGCCGATGAATGCTTCAATCGTTCTTCGATCCACGTTGAGTGACTTACCCGTTTGCTGCATGCTGTAGAGGTCAATGCAGCTTTCCGAAAAAAAATCACGGAAATAGACAAGGCTGAGCATGTAGCGGCATCTTCATCGAAGGGAATGTTTTTGTAAGGGTTTGGTGGTACGTCGACGCTACAACGAAATTTATCTTTCTGCCATTTGACCACAAGTGGCTTCCATTTGATGGTTATTTTCTTACATTTTTGTGTTGGAGCGGGCTGTTTCCTCTTCCTTCTTCTTGTCGATGATGCAGGTGTATTTTTTGCCGTTGGAGACTGATTTGATTGTACAGAGACGTCGCGAACATCAGTCACTGGTCGTGGATCGCTGGGAATTGGCCACTCAGGAATGTGGGTAATTGGCTCAGGAACATCGGCACTTACCTGAGGAATGACAAGAACTGGCTCAGCATCGTCAATGCCACTATTTTCGAAATCAACTTGTCCAATCGCCGCAAACAGATCACGGATACCGTCCTCTAATTGTTCTTCTGTCCAGTCTGCATTGTCTTCTGAGTCAAGAGCTTCGTCGTCCGACTCAATGCGAGGTTTCGGTATGAGGGCCAGTAACTTTTCCCCTCTTGTTTTGAAATACCTGCCCTGAAAATTTAGAGGGGATAGGTGTAAAACATTGTAAAAGCGAACAAATAAATAGGTAAGAAAGTACCTACCAGGTGGTGTTTACAATCGACTAAACTCATTCCATACAGTAGGTACCTACCTACCTAGCTATTTTCAGTTGTATCTAGGTATGATTTCAGTTGAAAAGGCGAGGCCTGAGATAGGTAAGTTTTTGAAGATAGTGCAAGGGCGAACATTTATTAGTAGAAAATGCTTTATATCACTTATAGAAAACTAATAGACCAGCAAAGGAAGTTATTTTGGGGACATTTCGTATACAGACATCCATTATTCTTGTTGATAGGAAACCTGGCAATGTGAACTGAGGTTCACATATTTGTCCCTTTGCAATTTTCACTATGCCAACACCATTTATGGATGTAAATACTCTCCCTTGGTCATTTCTTATAGGAAATTACACGCTCTATCCGAATTTACAATCCTCAACTCTTAAAAACAATTCTAAACTAATGAAATGATCATATAAACTTACCTGTGTCTCACGGTTCGCCATCTTCCCCGACAGTGAACTGACCCAGCTGATAAAAATCTTCAAAACTGCCCTGTAATGGCGGCTAGGGAGCCTCCAATGGCGTTTAAGGTCGCCAATTGAGGCAACACTGATTTGAAGGTCACCCCAGCTAGGGCTTTATAATAATTATAAATTATTCGTATGTGCAAGTAGGTACCAGCTGTACGGGGTCCCTAAGCCTGGGAGGTCTTAGGTGCTAAAATCTTATTATATGGTGAAAAGTACAAGGGTATAATGAAATACTCTTCTTCTTTCCAAGTCGATGCATTTCGAGCGGTGGTCTCCACTCTTCATCAGGATATGTATTAGAAAGAGATACAAGGTGGGGTGGTTCGTTTTTAAGATATAGTGGGTACTGCAAAAAACAAATAGTTTTCTGGGGTCAAGGATAGGCAATTATACGAATATAGTCGTAGGGGACTTAGTAGGAACCAGATTACTCTTGTATGGCAAATGGCTTACTATGGTGAGAACATACCTTAAATTGCAAATCAATGTTGCATACACAGGTGCTGGTCGCAGGCAGGGAAACAAATTGCAGGTACAATGGTGGGTAAGTGCAAGCAGCATACCAAAAAATTCGGACAGAAGGGATTACCCTTGGAGAAACTGCGAAAGATACAGATAGGTTTTTAAATTTAGGGTGATGTCAGGGGTGTGGGTATCCATCATTGTGTATGTGCACTAATAGCATGGTATATAATGATTATAAGAGTAAGAAGGACAAATGTGGAAGACACAACTTAGCACAAGTTAGCGGGTAATGGTAAAAGGGGAAAGTACCTTCTGGTTAATATGCCGCTGCAAAATTTGACTGACGTTATCAATACAATTATACAAGCGATATGGTATTGACAGGCTCTCATTTCAAGGATAAACGTAGGCATCTTCAGTTGGCATCCATTTCCAGGGCTAACATAAAACAGGAAAAGGAACAAAAGGGGTAGAAAGGGAGGGGGGGTATTATGTACCTACTTGCACATACGAATATTGTACTTACCCAGCTTTTAGAAATATCATTTTGAATTATAAATTAATTATATTAAAATTAATTATAAAGCAGAATTATTCTGCTTGAAATGCATGTGAACTGTAGTTCACATCGCCAGGATAAGGGTTGTGTCCATACCTAAAAAGGTTAAATGTTTTGAACTAGTGAAATCTTTCATTTCCAAAGATTGAATCAAAGATTTTCTCACTTTTTCCAAATCAGTTTTCTTTTCTGCTACTACTAGAAAATCATCAACCCAAACAAAAATATAAATTTTACGTAGGTTGTTAAAATAAAAATATTGACCAGTCTTTGATCTTACTAAACCAATAGATATAAGTTTCTCGTTCACAAAATCTTCTAAAAAAGTTCTTATAAAAATGTCGATTTTGAAAGTCAAGAAAGAGATTTGATGCTGACAGGGAAACGGGTTATTTACATACTAGTAAATAAATTGACTCATTACATACCTTAGGTATCTTCGTAAAACGGTGTGTATATACACGATCTTACATCGCACATGATTTTATGAGAGTTCAACAACGACAAGGATGTCAACAGAAGTAGTACAAAATACCTTCGCTAGAGTGGTGATTGGCGCTTGGGAAAGGTTCCCGCGTAAATACAAAATAATAGCGGACCATCTATGCTTAAACTTCACAGATGCCATTCTCGAAAAGTAAGAGATCAGTGTTGCCAGTGGTAGATGGGTTGCCACCCCAGGTCCAGAGAGAGGATACTTCTGCCCTGGTTGTCAGAGACTGGATACTGTTTTCGCTTTTTTGAATGAAATGTGGCTTTTTGCGCGCATGTTCAAATGAAGGATAGGTAGCTATTCTTTAAGTATAGGTACCTATTCTTTCAAATCTCGAGAAATTATGCCTAATCCTAATCTTAGAGTGCTGTTTCTGTCTCCTACGTGCATTGCCCGAAGAGCTACTTGATGGACTAGAGCAGGTATGGGCAACCTTTGACATGTTATGGGCCAAACTTTAGTGTGCAAATACGTTCGCGGGCCGCGTTTAAAAGTAGTGCATTTTAAAGTAGTGTTCATAATTTTTAGCGATAGATATCAGTCAGCCATGAAATAATACGACAATGTTATTACAACACAATTTATTAAAATAACAAAATGAAATGAAAAAATAGGTACCTACAGCATTAAATTAAATCGTTAAATTTAGAATTGTTACAAACTACGAAAGTTAAATAGCGACACCAAAATCAATGAGACACTTGAGCTTGAATTTGGGAAACTAATTCATCGATGTTTGGATTAATTCCACTGGTACAAAGACGTAAAGAATTTTCCAAATTATCGTCAGTCAGCCTTGTACGATGTTTTGATTTATTAACTTTCATCAATGAAAAGAACTGTTCGCATTTATAAGTACTGCCAAACGCACGAATCAATCTTCTTGCAAATTTTCTAAGCTGAAGAAAATGGTCTTCTTCGAGGTATTTTTTGTAGAAATCGCACAACTCCACGTCTTCAAATTTAGATTTTAGGAGTGAGTTTTCTTGAATCTCGATCAACTCCATTTGCAAGTGTATTGGAGTATTTTGTACATTACTTTTTGTTGGAGTAGCAAATAAATTGAAACAGTCTTCCAGGTGTTTGAAATCGCTAAATCTGATCGAAAATTGCTCCGACAGTAACTTGAGTTCTTCAGCATATTGAGCGTAAGCAATATTTTCATACGCAGAGAGCGTGGTGAAATGGTAACTGTTACCAGACAGCATATGTGCCTCCCACAACCGGATTTTGTTCTGAAACGCTTTCAAATGGCTGTACAAATCATTTACTAACTGTCCTTGTTGTTGAAGTTTCAAATTTAAATCATTCAAATGGCCTGTAAGGTCGACAAGAAATGCTAAGTCACATATCCATTTTGAGTCACTCAATTCAGATAGTGGTTTATCTTTTATTTGCATAAATTCTGCTATCTCATTTCTAAGCTCGTAAAACCGTTTCAGCATTTTCCCTTTGCTTAGCCATCTGACTTCACAATAATATGTTACGTCGTCATACTCGGCTGATATTTCATCCAAAAACGCCTTGAACTGACGATGGGTAAGCCCTCGGGATCGAATAAAATTGATGGTTTTTACTACCACATTCATAACATTCTGGAGTCGAATGGACTTAGAACACAAGTTCTGTTGGTGG